>JANBXA010000600.1:58675000-59875000 GCA_030556225.1 Cricetiscus sungorus | reverse complement strand
ATAGCTAGAAACTACAGGAATCATGTCTAACTTAGCAGTCTTGATTTTTATCAACAGATTGCTGTGCTTTTTTACTGGGTTTCCTATTCATTTCTTTACAAAGAAGCTAAATGACTGCTTGGTTCAATTTTTAATTTTGTGTCAGGAGTCATGTTCCCATTCAGTGCTATGGTGTTTTTCAAGAATGTTTTCTTCTTGGAAGTTTTTCTCAATTTAACACCATTAGGGTTTTATAAGAATATGTATTTAATGCAGTTGAAGTATATATGATGTTTCCTAAATTTGTTAATGGATAGTATAAGCAAAAGCATTAAATGGGATGCATTTTCTTCAGGCACAACTATCTTCACAGGAAGCAAGTGTGGATAAAGTGTCTTCATTCTTATGGCAAATCCCCCAGAGCTTTCTATAATGTTTCATGATGTCCTCAGTTCCTCCATTTGTAATTTCTCTGACCTCTTAGTGCATTCTGTATTAACAGATTTCCTATTGGGTTGGCTGAAGTCTTTTTAAGAAACTAAACCTTGCTGGGCAGTGATGGCTCACGCCTTTAATCCTAGCACTTGGGAGGCAGATGCAGGCTGGGTTCTATGAGTTCAAGACCAGTCTGGTCTACAAGAGCTAGTTCCAGGACAGACTGCAAAACTACACAGGAAAACCCTGTCTCAAAATAAAAAGAAAAGAAAAAAAGAGGAAAAAGAAACCAAACCTAGATCTCTCTCAGCATTCTGAACACTGGCTTTTTTAGTGATTATTAATGGGCAGCCTGCATGTATCTGGAAACACTGGCAAGACTTGCTCAATTATTTAACCTATGTCATCCTGTTTGTATATCCATGAAAATCAACTTTGAAGGTAACCAGTGGCTCTGTGAACATTGCATACTACAATGATCCTTGAAAACCTTTACAGTTCATGTACTAAGGCAGTGAAGAGGTGAGGTAACTTGTGATGTAATCATGGGAAACAATTCAAGTAACCTTGAGTACAATGATCTTTGACTGTCTATGGTAAAATCTTATAGATTAGATTAAAGGTTGCTACAATATTATGTTGTAATATTGTGTGTGTTTTTTGTTTGTTTGTTTGTTTTTGTTTTTGTTTTGTTTTTTCAGTTTGATCCCATAATGGAAATTGTTCTGTATACAAGGGGTTGTCGTTCATGGTCAATCTCAGCTCCCATCCCTGTAGTGATAGGGACATTGTAGTCAGTCCAGTCTTTTTCCTAAGGACACGAGTGAAAATCCATCATTTTCCTACTATATTGACCATCCAGCCAGTATTGATTAGCAGATATTTTCCCATAGGAAGTGATTTTGATTTATTAAATATGCTACGATCAATGTAAAATAGATACTTCCAGGAAATATCTGAATATTCCCTGGAAGTTAAGTAGATCAAGAAAATGTCTTAGAAATGGTGATATATGAAATAAATCTTGGTAGAAATAATGTTTTATCAATGAAGCATTAAAGTTTATTTTAAGCACAACAAACACTTGATTCCAGATACAAGAGAGATGGTATAAATGTTTTGATGAACAGTAAGAAGTGTGGCTGGAGAGGATATAATAGATGGGCACAAGACAGAAAAGAACATCAATTGACTCAGAGCAATTGTTTGACAGTGTGACAAAGGATATACTGAGAAGTTTGAAACTAGAGACAAAACAAATAGATGTTACAACTTTAATTAAGCTCAGATCTGTCTCTTGAACAGTAATATCTTTAAAATGTAAATAATATCTTCTGAAATACTATTTTTGAGCAAAGACAATAGTTCAGGGTTATTACACAACTTTTGGCTTCCAGACATTGAATACTTAAGTATTACTGTTGCTGTTTATAGACCGAGTAAATGACAATCAGATACTTAAAAGTAAAGAGAATTCTAGTACTTGCTGGAACATTCATTTTCAAAAGCAGGTGTATTCAAGTGTCTTTGTATAGGTCATCGTTAACATACATTTACTTTTTTGTCTTTTTAATGATCAAAATATACTACATTGAAACTCTTGGTTCTTTTTTTCTCTCTCTATTTTTTCTTCTTTGGTTTTTTGAGACAGGATTTCTCTGTATTGCTTTTAGAGCCTGTGACCTTGAACTCACCTGCCTCTGCCTCCCGAGTGTTGGGATTAAAGGCTTGTGCCACCAACGCCCTGCTGAAACCTTTGGTTCTTAAGATTCCTTTCAGTAGAATAAATGAAGGTATTCTTGGAAGCAATATTGACTGTGCAAGGGATTTGTCATTCCTGGTTCCTAGCTTACGCCTTGAAAACATGTTAAACATGTCTGGTAATAGGGACCAAGGGATGGTATGCCATTTAACAGCATCAACTTAGCAGTGTCATCTCACTAAGTAGCTTTTACAATTACCATTGAAACCCTGACTGTAAATTTGTTTTTGTCTTGGGTTTCTTAAGACAGCCATGTTTTGTAGTTCAGATCTGTGTCAAATTCATAAACCATGTGCTTCCATTGCCATTTGATGGCATTGTAGGCCACAACACCCAGGTGGAGACATATGTTTTGAAAAGGACTGAGATCCAGCAAGCATCTTGTAGAGTACTGGTGTACTTGGATGAGTTGGGTATTTCACAGTGACAGGAACACAGTAACATGGTCTGAAGCACAAGATGTGTAGAAGAAACAGAAGGATAGTTCCCAAAAGATTAATAAACTGAGAGCAAAATTCTGCTTTAGAGTGTTTCAGCAAAGTGATCTTTCTGCTTATGTAAATACCAAAGCTGTTGGTATGAGAGCAAACAGATTAAATAAGTATAAAAGCTTTTGCTCATAGGGAATAAGCTCAGGAAATAGAAATTGTTATCTGGGAAGAGTTAGTTCCAAACTCCTGGTTTAACTAAATTCTGACAGCAGAGCCATAGTCCATATTCTGCTCATGCTTAGATTAGAACCAAGAGGGATTGAGCAGGAAGGACATAAACCACTTCAAAATCTGGCTCCCGATATCCTCCTTCATTCTTCTCTGTGTTTAAATAGTGGTTGCTGGAGACCATGAGGAGGGGAGGGGCCCTGAATGGAGGTAGTCTAAGGACAGTTGTGCTGGATTGCCTAGGAATGGGAATAGGCAGGTTTGTACATTGTATTCTACCCCTAGAAGAGTTCTATCCATCCAAACATTGTGATATCTCTAAGCAAATATTTTCATTAAAAATCCCATTTACTGTTGGTGTTAATATTTTTCAATATGAGAAGCTACTTCAAGGATTATTCATATCCATTTTAAAAATAACATTGGATTCAAGTGGATTCTGTATGCATTAAATTCTGTCCTCCCAAAAATGATGTGAAACTGTACTGCCTCATTGTCTACTGTTCCTTCTAGTAGACTTTTTGCTAAACCACAAAGCTGTATGTACTTTGAAGAAATCATTATTGAACTGCTTGTATCCTAAAATATCTCATAAGTCTCCAAATAGCGCTGTGTTCTCAGATACTGAGTACCATATTGAATAAGTTGCATCATATTTGGGAAGATGCCTTAAGTTGATAATCTCCCTTTCATACCAGGAATTTTAGAGTACCAATGAATACTGCTGCTGCTGCTGCTGCTGCTGCTGATCCCTGACCTAATTTATGTTTTGGTTGGTAGGTTTATGCTTTGTTAAAGTTGACAGAGGAGGGGAATAGTTGACATTCTACTTCTGAGAAAACTGTTTACTCAATTGCTGTGTCTTTGGGGTGGGTCACTTGTATACGTCCATGTAGCGTCTGCTTTCCTTTAGTTTTCAGTCACTTGCTTGGCTGTATCTCCTACTTCTGTGACACTCTCATACAGCCTGAATGACCATGAGAAAGTGATCGTGGATTACATGACTAAATAGTCTTGTCTATTGTCCTTTTAGAGATTTCATACTTCAATGAAAAGTTTCTTTTTTTAAACGTTTTGTTTAACGTGTATGGATGTTTTTGCTTGTATATGTGCCTATGTATAGTGTATGTGCTATACCCAAGGAAGCTAGAAGAGGGTATTGAATCACATAGAACTGTAGTTACAGAGGACTATTAGCAGCCATGTAGGTGTTGGGAACTGAGTTTCAGTCCTCTGGAAGAAGAAACGGTCCTCTTAACTGCTGAGCCATCTCTCTTGATCCTCAATGCCAAATTTTTTAACATTGCAATGATTTCTCTTTGTCTACTTTCTAATTTTCAAAACCACAGGGGTCTTGAAAATACTTTTAATAGTTGCTTTTTTATTGTTCTTAAGGATTTATTTACTTTTATTTAATGTGTTTGTTTGCATATAAGTATATGCTCCTTTGTGTGCTCCTGGCACATGAGAAATCCAGAAGAGATCATTAAGTCTCTGGGAACTAGAGTTAGAGATACTTACAAGCCCCTAAATGGATGCTAAGAACTAACCAAACCTGGGTATTCTATGAGGCAGCAAATACTCCTGATTGCTGATCCATCTGTCTCCCCAGCCCCTTAGTGTTTCTTTGTGATGATGCTGTGATTTGGCCCTTCTGTCATCTCTTTCTCCTCCTTCCCTCCCCCTAAACAGAGAAGTGTATCAGGTGATGTTTACAGAGTTTTCTTTGCTTTTGACCATGAACTAATTGATCTGGAAGATTTTATTTATCTATAAACATCCCAAGTGTAATGTGTGTTATTAATAATTGAAGCTGTTGGTATTTTTTTCAGTATTATTTCTGAATATCTCAAAATAATTGAGTTGCCATAAAATACCTTAGAAGTTCAAATGCAGGGAGATTATTTTAGTAAGAGATGTCTTTACTGCACCTGTTCTTTGTGTGTGTGCACGTGCGCACGTGCCCATGTGCATGTGCACATGTAGCCAGCCAACTCTTAAGACTTGAATTAGGTAGGTGCATAGCATAGGTACAGTAATATTTTAAAATATACTGGGGCAAAATGTGATGGAAACTCAAGTCATTGGTGGCAAAATAGCTTCCAGAAAGGTGGAGAAAATATGGGAGCAATAGCATTGAGTAGAGTGCTTCATGTCTTTGGGGAATAGCTAGAAGGCCCAGAGTGAGAGAAGAATAAGAAATGAGTGTGAGATAATGCTCGAAAAGCTCAGAGCCAGGTCATATTGGGACTGTGGACTGTGGTTGGCACTTTATGTTGTATTCTGAGTTAAGAAGCTAGCAAGCATACTGAACAAGATAGCTATGTGTTTATTTATTTAGCTGCTATGTGAATAAATGTAAGATAAGGCAAAAGGTGATAATTGATTGAATCATAGTACCTTTGGAGGGAGTGATGTACAGTGGGATATGGATACATCTAAGAAAAGAGGTATCAATTTTGTACCTTCTGTATTTCTGTTGAAAAGACAGTGATGAAAATACAATATGGCAAATTGAAAGCCCACAAAGACCTTGTCTTATTTGACAGGATTTTTCTAAGCAGGGTCTTGATGGTCTCTAACTCTTCTTTAGACACTGGTTAGTATTTCCAAATAGAAACTGTGATAGAATAATAAAAGCTAACAGTAGGGACCAGCATAGAGTCTCTAAAATAAGATGTTGTTTAGCTCAGGCCAACCTCAGGCTGCTGCTCTCAAGCTGCCTTTCTTCCTTTTCTAGAAACCCACTTGTCTTGGTTGCCGATATGGGACTTCGATGGGGTCAGTGATACTGCATGTCTTTGCTTGACCTTGGTGTTCAAGTTTGCTAGGGGAAATTAGTGGGAAATGCAAGCAGACAAGCTTGTAGATGGGGCTCTGTTGGGGAGAGGCCCCACTGAACCTCCAGATGGAGGTCTTCTCCCCACATCTGCACTTCTCAGTATGGAAGCATCTGCTCTCCCTGGATGTTAGACTCCTCCAGGGATGTTTGTCCTTGATACTCAGTGGTTCTGCTGCTCAGAATCCGAAAGTTCTATGATTTAGGTGTAGATAGTTTAACGATTATTTTATTTATATATATATATATAGAAGAACTGTGGCATGTAAATATCAAAGACAGTCTTTTCCAGTCACCAAGCAGAGGCACCTGGGACCTATTCACACCTTCAGAGCAGTTGATGGCCCATTGTCTCAAGACTTAATCTAATTTAGGATGGTTTAATGAAGGATGATTTTAAATTAAAAAGCTTGAACATTGAATTCCGTCTTTAAAAAAAAAATTGAAGTGTGTGTGTGTGTGTGTGTGCATCTGTCTTTATATGGGTCTGTGCACATGAGTTGTAGGTATCTGCAGCGGCTGGAAGAATGTATGACATTCCTTAGATCTGTAGTTAAAGGACATTAGTGAGCTACCTGACTTGGGTGCTGGAAAGGAAATTCTGGTCCTTTATAAAGGCGCTAAGAGCTCCTAACCACTGAGTCATCTCTCCAGCTCTTCAATCCTATCTTTAACATAGTGCATGTTCTTGAAATTTTGTTGTTCTTGGCTTTGGCATAAGCAGCCTCCTTGACTGGTCAAGGTTCTGAAAAATAGTTGTATATCTTACATATCGATCCCAGTTCCCCTTTCTTCACATCCTCTCTAGTATAAGCTGTCATTGGTGTTTCTAATTTTAGCCATTATGACAGGAGTAAGATGTATCTCAGAGTCGTTTTTGATTTGCATTTTGGATGTTGAGTACTTTCTTAAGTGTCTTTCAGCCATTTTGGATTCTTCTATTGAGAATTCTCTATATATAAAATGAGAAAAATAATAAATATATTTAAAAACCAAATTAGTAAGTAAAAATGTAAATATAAAAATAGTTATATATATCTCATTCTTTACATATATATGTATATATATATATAAAAGCATATATATATGTATATATATATATATACATGTCTTTCTGTGTGTGAGTGAGTGTGTAGATATATAAATGACATGTAAATAATTTTAGCAGCATTGTAATAAGACTAGTTCAAGGTTAGTTTGAAATACCAAAAAATCTTTCTGGGACATGACTGGAAGAAATTACACCTTTCCTAAGTTATTCTTGAAGAATGTGTGAGATGCTGCATATACATATAGTCAGAATGTGAAGGGCATGTAAACATCAGGAATACTGGATAGAATATGTTTTGCGTCCATTTTTTGTTAACTTATTCTGAGAAGTGAAAGGAATAATTGTAGAAGTATAATTTCCCCCAAACTCTTAGGAAACACATTTGTGTCCTGGCTGTGATTCCTAAGTTTTGATAGGAAGACCCCAGAGTCTGAGTTTTCTAAGTGTGTTTGCCAAGCAATCACTGTGCTGGGTTTCTTCATCTTCCCAGCTTCGTATTCACTGCTTACTGCTGAGCTGCTGGGCAGCTTCATGGTTACTCAAGTGAGACTTTCAGTTGTGCAACCAATAACGGTACTTTATTCCTTGTGTTTTATTTGAAATTATCCTTTTGGGTAAGTTAACTGCAATAGTAACATTGTTACAAATAATGCAAATGACTAGTCCTTTTGTAAAAGGGACTTGGAAATGCTGACCCAGATGCTGGGAGACCGGGAAGAGGGGTGAGGGTATTGTTAAAGTTGTGGTGGCTTGCTGTTCCTCCTTATCCTAAGACACCTATCCATAAACTAGCATATCCTCTCCTGTGTGCTGTTTTGATCTTGACACAAGCTATAGTGACACTCTTTAGTGTCACTAATGCGTACAGTAGCTTTCTCGGATACCTATTTCTATGAAACATTATACAATCACATTACATCATTTTTTACCTAGTAATAAGTCAGAACTTAAGGTAGTTTATATTGAAGCTAGCTGAAGTGGCACTCAGGTATTGAGTAATCTTTTCAAAATGACTAGGTGAGTAATGATACCAGAATTTAGATGCAAAATTCCTGTGTAAACTGACTCCAGTGAAGGAGGGTACTATTGTAAAGCTGAATACTTGTCAGTTATATAATTTAGTAAGCTGGCTAAGAGTAATACAATGACTTTCCTAAAGCTCTCATTGTATCTTATTTTGTGAGGTGTATTGTTTTCCTCTTCTCACATTAATCTCAGCACTCATCATTTGTGTTGACTTCTCTTTTTGAAAATAATAGATGTGATGGCATATACCCACAATCTTTATACTTGGAAGGCTGAGACAGGAGACTCATTATTAGTGTAGGTTTCCCTGAGCTGTGTAGTAAGTACCAGGTAATCTTGGGATACAGATACAGAGTTAGACACATTCTCAGAGAGGGCACACACACACACACACACACACACACACACACACACTACACACTAAAAACAGAAGGCTTCTGGGATACCCTCTATAATAAAGGCTGGCTTAGAGAAACTGGCTTGACTGCAGGTAGTTTATCTGAATCGTTCCCAGAGTTTGGAAAATATGAAATCTGCAAGGTCTGATAAGACAGAATCTGAAATGGTGGTTCCCCTCTGGTGTGTGATCTGTGAAGGAATTCACTGTTGCACTTTAAAATATTTTTCTCTGTAAGGTGGAAAACACTAATGGGTGAAGGTTGACCTTTTACACTGCATTAATAGATCACCCTGAAAAAAAAAATCAGCACTGTCAAACTAGTCAGTGACAAAGGAGATGAAGCTATAAATCCCAAACTTAAATCCACCCACTGTACAACTGTCCTGCTACTTACTTGGCCAGCCACATCCTGCTGGGGAGAATCTATTAACAAAAGCCAGGAGCTTGGAGTTGAGAGGTCTTACCAACAAGCTCTTGGCTGGGCTGCTCTCCATGAATGAAAGCTACCTCTGCTCATTTATACCAAACTTACCCATTAGTACAGAGTCTGGGATGTGCTTGCTTGACAGTAATATACAGAATGATAAATAACAGCAAATACTTCTCCAATTAGTGATTTGTAAAAATGATACGGGTGAAAATATAGTTTCTGAAGTGTTGTTTGACTCATAAAAGAAAATATTTACTCTTCCCTAAACTTTTTCTTTTTATAATACTGTAAAGCCTCCTCCAAAATAAATACTGAGGAATGAAGTTGAACTTGTTGAACTTTTAAGTATTAACACAAGGCAGGTTTTAGACTCTTTTTCAACCTTTGTGTATAATTTATAGCTTTAAAAATGAATTCAAGTAGACAAATCTTGAACAAAAGAATATTACAAAATATGTTTCCCTCCTTAATTGTCTTGTCCCTGTTTCCTTCTATTTCATCTCCTTATACTAGGAGCTCATTAACCACAACTTTCTAACTGGCAATCAAGCATGCCAAAGTTGTCACCTTCAGATCACCCCCATTTACCCTGGCACAGATAGTGAAGTGATTATAGCAACAAAGGTACTGAGTGAAAATGCATCAGGGAAAAAACAGTAGTACAGGGGAAAGGGAGTTTCTATGGGGTGGTGTTTGCTATGAAAGTACACTAATAATTAGAGGAAGGTAACTCTGCACTATGAAAAACAAACAACAACAAAAAAAAAAGCCACAGAGTAAGGACTGAGCTATGTGTGTTACATGGGATCTGTCTGACTAGATTCTGTAGAGCAGTCTATGAAAGGGGTTTATTAAAGAAATAATATGACCATGACCATATGTGAAAAAAAAAAAGAAAGAAAGAAAATATAGACCAAGGTAATAGATGGACCTTGATGACAAAGCTTATAGGGCAGTGGATTTAAGTCACTCTGTGAGAAACATGTCAATGAAAAGCTTTGAATATATAATCTGATTTGTATTTACCAGAATAATTTTGTCTTTTCTCTACAGATTACAGGTAATATGTTTGAAATATAGCCATTTAGAATTTATGAATGTATTTACCATGGCTGAAGGATAACTAATGTCTTGGCCAGATATTATTGGTAGAAAGGAGTTAAATCCTGCAGTTATGGCTAGTTTGAGGGTCTTCTCTACCCCCACTGATTGCACATGAAATCTTGGAATGTGTCAGAAGAACTCCAAGGTGTCTTTATTCTGAACTAGTAGGATCCAGTTCTATGGTCAGGAAATGGAGCTTAATGGTAGTTGTATTGGATTTACAGTGCCCCCATTCAAATGGCACACTTAACTTATATTATACTATTGCATCCATGTGTCTGGGGACCATAGATCAGACTGGAATTCTGTAGCTTTAGTGCTTCTTTGTATGCATTTTATAAGGCTGTAGTGGCTAAGAACACAAAAGAAGTATGGCAGCAACTAAAGGTAGGGTTGATTGGCATCATCAGCTGTTTAACGTTATATCACATACGTTTGTGTTTTACAAGGAACAAAGAAAAATACTGTTTTAGCATGGAACACCATATCCAGTGAAAATCAGAAGTCCTGTGAAAATACTGTGGCTTGAGAAGTGAGATTGTATAATGATATCTTCAAGAGCTAAGGAGTACGAATTGAATGAAATCCAATTAAGGTTGACAGCTGGCTCAGAAGCCTGTTAACACATCTTCTGGATGGACATAATGTAATGCAGCAAACTGGAACTGCTGCTGAAGACCTCCCAACAAGACTCTGGCCTGGAATGCTGACCTACTACATGGAGATGGACTTCCTTGGAAACATTAGACTGTTGGATACATTTATGGGAACAAGAATCAATCTTTCATTAAATCCCACTTTTTTTTTTTTCTTTTCTTTTTTGGATCACAGATTAATCTACCTTATTCTCCAAGATTTAAAATAAAAAAAGATCATACAGATAATGTTTGAGATAAGAGGAATATGAAGATAAGAAAAAAGCAAGTTAGAGAGATAATATCATAAGAGTTAAATTGTCAAGAATTGTGAGGAATAGGTGGAGAAGATGGAAATGAGCCAGGAGACACAAAATGGTCACAAAATAGGTAACATAAATTGTGTAGATAATTGTTGAAGTATACCAAATTTTTTGTTTGTTTGTTTGTTTGTTTGTTTTATTTAGAAAAAATACAAGCCATTATTCCATTTCTGTCTGATACTAATTTGAGCCCCAAAACTTCTCCCCAAATGGTCTATTTTAAAAACATAATTTATCTGAAGGATGTGCACTGTATTTCTAATTTGAAAATCTGCATAGGAAATCTTAGGATAGGTTTGCTAAAACTTTGTGATTAATTAGTCATGTCTTAAGTGTGGCACAGTCATAAACAGATATGAAAAGAGCCTGGTTTGCATCCACCTACCTGTTCTGCTTGTGTGAGTCCCTTGGGAAGAGCCTTTACATGTTTAAGTAGAATCAGCTTTGTGTATTCACCTTTTTCACTTGTTTGTTTTTGTATTTTGTATTTATTCTTAGGTTTGAGTTTTTTTGTTTGTTTGTTTGTTTTTTTTATGTGTAATTCTGGCAGTGCATACAAGTCCATGTTGTCCAAATGAGGTGATAACTTGGGGTGGCAGGGGGCGGGAGAAGGTCACAAGAGGTAATGGATGCTTTCAACATCTTCATCTTGGTGATTTCTGGTAGTCCACATTGGTTGCTCTTTCATATATAGCCAAACTCTTCCCCATTTGCCTCCATTTTCTCTGTGTCTCCATCATCATCCCTTTCATTGTGATAATAGTGTAATTTTTTGTCTATAAAGACAAATTTTGGCTCACCCTAATGATCTCAATTTGATTACTGCTATAAAGCTGCATTTCCAAAGAAAGTCATAGTCACTGAAGGCTAGATTTTAACAAATTGTCTTTATACATCATAACCTGTAAACAGGAAAGTATACTACATGTTCAAGAGGTAGTATAGATATTTATTAAAAAGAGAAAAGTTATATAAGAATATTCTGAAACTTAACCTATTTAGTTACTGTTAGGCACCATGACCAAAGCAATGTATATAAGAAAGCATTTCAAGGGGATTTTGTAACAGTTTCAGAGGGCTCGTTCATGATTTTGGCAGGAAGCAGGCAGGCATGGCTGGAGCCGTAGCTAACAGCTTTATGTACTGCTGCACAGCTAGCAGGCAGAGAGACTGAGCCTGGCATGGGCTTTTGAAACCTAAAAACTCACCCTGATGACACATCTCCTAATACTTCCCAAGCAGTTCAACAAACTGGGATGCAAACATTCAAACATGGTCCTGTGGGGGTCATTCTGATTTAAACAACTACCCTTATCTTCTGACATTCCCTAGATTATACTATGGATTAACTGTGTCTTAGTTATATGGGTACCACTTATGTAACAACAACTTGTCAATGTAATTTGCAGTTCAATTTGCATGGCCAGAATCCATTAATTGGTGTGACATGTCATCATACAATTAGGACATTTTATATTGATGTCAAAAATCATGCTGTAGAAAATGAATATAATTACATTGGTATAAAATACAGGTGCACTGTATGTCTCAGTAGCTGAGTGGATTTGTGTACAGGCTTCAGTGTAGGTGATGCACATTGGTCAATAGAGCCTTGAATCCATTATATATTGACCCTGACTCATAAGGTAGTTGAACTTTAATATGATCTTGCTTAGTGCTATAGGGAAATGATTCTCTAGCTTTTAAAATTTTAATTTGAAACTTAACTGTGGGGATGGGAAACACATGTGAGAATATGCATCAGACAGTTGCTTTTCTCATTTTGAATACCACTGGGTTTAAATTGTGTTACTGTTTCATTCTCTGCCTGTAATCCCAGGTTGATAACCTAATTAGTGTACCAGAAATATGATCATGAAAACATGTCCTCCAGGAGGAACAAACGAACTCCTCTGCATTTAATTTCACACTCTGCCCTGTCAGTACAGCTCGGGTTTTGAAGAACACCTGACACCATATGATCAATAAGCCTGATCAAGCATCCTGTCAGAGAGAGACACAAAATTGATTAAAGGGTGTCCCACTTCTTTCAGCATCCAAGTAGTTGTGGGGAAAAGGCTAAAATAATTTAGATATTTTACTGTAATCCTGATCAAAGAAGCACACATTTCAAGGGCATCACTTCTTTCCATTTCTCAGTGTGACTTTAGGACTCCAGATTCCGAGTTCAGTCAGCTAAAAAAGTATAGAGCATTTAATATGTGAAGGTGGATGTTGTACAATTAATTGACTGTATATCCTAAAGCTTTGGGAAATTTAAACTTAAAATAAGGTGTGGCTTCAGGATGATACCAATAGACATGCTAATTCGGACAGGAGAAAGCTCAGGACGCCTCAACCCTAGACAGTGGGAATGTTGTGATTTGGAGAAATATCATCTTTCCCAGGGAAGAGCACATAGATTGGTTATCCAAAAACAAACCGTCAGTTCTGACATCATATATACAAGTCACATGGACCCAGCAAGTTGCATTCATGTGTTTATGTACATGTTGTACACATGCGCACAAATGCAAATTTTAAAAAGCCACCAATTTGGAAGAACAAAGGACAATATATGCAAATGTTGGAGCAAGGACAAGAAATGGGGAAATGATGTAATTGTAATCTCAGAAACTGAAAGTTTTAGAAAGTGAGGTCGATTTGGTGTAGGCCCTGATGCCAGCTTTAGTATTCTGTGATTTTAATGCATTCAGATCCCTAGAAGCCTGCTGCGTATCCTGTGAATCATTTACTTTGCCACTGGAATTGCATCCTGCTACTAAACATGCAGGTGCATGGCTTAATTGAGATAAATGACTGTGGGGTGTTCTGGAAGATCTGCAAGTAAGTATGAGTGAAATAGAGTAAGATGTAATAGCCCAAGGAAACTAGACATGGTTGCTAAGTTAAACAAGGCTCAGGGAAACTAGGAATAAGGAGCCTGAACTTGATTTAGGGATTGTCCAATATTCATGTGTGTAATCATAATTTTACTCTCAAATATCTGATAGGCATTGTGGTAAATGTTTGGGCTGTAGATCTTAAATTAAAACAACCTATTGAGTTTAGGAGTGTTTCTTGTGTTCATGTGAGAAAAAATAAAACTGATTCTTTAATAAGTGCCAAGGCTGAGAAGTTTCATTATAATACTGTGATGGGGTTGGCAGTTGTGGTCTTAATATGTCTTCTACACCATAGTGATATGTAATTGTGGGATATATGGGAACCAAAATTCAGCTAGCCACACAATTAGTGTGAGAGTAAAGTGAAAAGAAGATGACAACTCATTGTGATATTTTAGGCAGGGACTGTGTCTGTTCAAACTCAGTTAACTTGCCTGTGTAACTCAGCTGTGAAAGTACCAGTGCATGTAGAGTTTTGAATGCACCCCAGAAGCAGCTTTCTCACATACAAACCTGCTGCCCAGGCTGTTCTAATCCGGACAAACTTCTTTCGTTACACATGTAGTGACTGTCTCAACTGGGAATTCCCAAGTTGACTGCCAAGACTATTATATATGTGTTATGGATTGTAAATGTGCTCTAGACACAAAAGCAGCAGTACAGTACACAGCTACCCACAGCTCTCCCACATCCTGACTGAAAGGTAGTCAGGAAGCTCAGTCAACCTGGGGATTTCCTCATGAAGCACTCCTCAGTGGTGGAAGGAAAGGCATCCACTGCTCTGAGAATAAATAATCCCCACAGAGAAACTAATTGTAAATGATATAAGTAAATATATTCTGATTTAGTTGACAGTCATTTTTAAATGTTAATTTTTCTTGAGCAGCATTTCATGAATCCCAGGTTGGGATTCTTAAGGCATGTGACTAGGGCTAACCTTGGAAGTTCTAACCCTCCTGCCTCCTATCCTGACTGACAAATACTACGGTTTAGGTGTGAATCAATGTGCCAGCTTCCCATGAACAATTTTAATTCAAGAATTTAGTAAAATACATGAACATGTTAACATTTTATTTTCCCTTTTGATATCATGGGTACACCTCCAGTCTGTTCCTGGTTAGCATTTTTCCTTAGATTTTAGTGTAGGAGTAAAAACAATAGTAGGTGTAAGACTCAACTCTCTGGCATGTGTTTTCTTTACCAGTCATGTGGTAACGACAATCAATGCTACTATAAATTAAGTCTTGGTTTTATAATTTGATTAATTTCTTTCTAAATTACTCATTTCAAGACGTAAATTGACTTGTTTTCTTCTGGGTCACAATTTATAGCAAATATCCAGCTCACTTCAAATAAAATTTCTGGTACCTCCAAAACTCATTGAGGAACCTGCTTATGAGTCAGGGAAGGATTAAATTTATCACATGGGAGTTCTTGACATGTTTGTAGTTACTCCTTCTTGGGCAGCCTTCTCAGAGTGCAAAGGTCAGCATCCTCATTTCCCATTAGGGTTCTATGATCACTGCGGATCTGAGTGGCAGCCTGGGGTTCCTGTGTGGGAACACAAGGACATATGCTGACTGGCACCCTGTGATTTTGTTCAGGTGGCTGATGCAAGAGGATCTCTATGTTTCAAGTCATCTTGGGGTACAGAGCAAGACCCTGTCTCACACAGCACAAAGCAAAAAGCAATAAAATATGGTTAAGATTAAACTGTGATTGCAAACCTTGGCAAAGGAGGGTTGGTAGAAAGTTAACTGATGATTGTATTCCATGTGGCAGGGGACCTTTGGATTAATATTGACTACAGCTTTAAGTGACACCACTCGTGCCTTGATAAGGACTAGAATTAAGATGTTATACAAAAGAAAGTTAAAACAAACAGCCCAACTTTTGTTATTGAGATCTCTTCAAATACAAGATTACCAATAGCAAATTATCAGGCCAAGATGACAGAGATTAGGCTATGTTACTGTTCTTGGTGTTTTCTAAACTCATGGTGAATTATAAAAAGAAAAAAAATCATGATCAGAATTCTTTTGTAACACTTTAAAGCTTTCTTCTGAAATCACTGTAATTTGACATTGGATTAGAAAGCCTTTCCAGTAGATTAGAATACATTAAGGCTTTTATAAAACAATTCCTGTTTAATTGATAATTAAATTATCATCACCAAAGCAAGCCTCTCATCTGTGCTCTCACTAGCATGAGTTCTGCTATGCCTTTATCACTACAATGGGCTGAAATCCCTCTGAATTCATGAGCCAAAGTAGAGCCTTCCCCAACACTCAGCAGGCAGAGGCACGATCATCACCACAAATTTCTGGGCCAGCCAGTACTTCATAGCAAGACCCATCTGAAAAACAGTTCACAACAATGACGGAAAACAGCCCCAAAGCTAGTCTTTCCTCCTGGAAGATGTTTTACCACAGAGACCAGAGAAGTAGCATCCACTCCATTTTTACCTACAGAAACTGACTGTGGAGTTTAGCCTCTTCATTGGTAGTTATTGAATTCTGAATTGAGAACTTGAACCAATGTCTTTCTGACTGTGAATTTATTCTATTAACTATTGTGCAATAAACTTTTAGGAACTCTGAGAGTAAATGCTCATTGATAGGCTAGGAAGAATGCTGTGTTGGTAATCCAAGTTGAAATAATACACATGGCTATCAGATCACCCAATATCCATGCAGCATGCTGTATTCTTTAGAGTTTTTTTTTTTTTTTTAAAAGTCCTGTCCTCTGTCTTTCCTTTTCAACTAATGACCTCTACTGGAAAGAGTCAGTGTGCAGTCTGGCTATTGATATGGAAGTTCAGCAGTTAAAGGTGTGTCCTTGTAACTGCAAACCTCTGCAAAGTGGAAAGGTTCACAAGAATCTACAAACGTCCAGAGTAATTCTTTTAGTTTAAACATTTATGGAGCTGACTAAGTTTCAAAGTCAATATTGTGTAATGGTTTAGCATTTTGCAGAAGCACAAGTTGTAACCAAGATCTATATGTAAAGGGAGAGGCAGTGAAGGGGATGAGGTTGACTGAGCTCACAGCCACATATACTGATACACAATGTTCTTTCATTGTGTTTGTGGAATTAGGTTTTAGAGCATAAGTTAATATATTGTCATACTTTTACTCTAATGGTTAGCAAAAAGTACAGTTTACAAGTGGTAAGATGTAGTCTTGAAAACATTAAGGATCTACAATAATGTATTCTCCATTCAAAGCAATTAAAGGTGTTATATTTGAGATTAGATATGTAAGCTAAGTAAAATCCACAACTGCTAATGAAGTCATTATCCCCAAAAGGAAAGACTGTGACTAACTGCTATTAATTAATGCTATATTTTTTTGCTGGAGATTGAATACAGGGTTTTTCACATATTAGGCAAGTACCCTACTTTTTGGTAGGAATTCATATAAAATAGTCTCTATTTAAGCTCCAATAAATCTTCTGTATGATTAAATACAAATGAATTATGTTACAGAAAAATGATTTAAAGTGAAACATAGGGCTCCACATATGTGCATACACATATATAGAAAATATTCATGTAAACACATGAAGTCATAAATAAACCATTATAAAACACTGCCACAGCTAAAGCTGAATGGATTCATGCCCTTTCTAAGTAGATATGATATATGTATATAAAAACCATAAGAAATCTGGTGTCCAGATGCAAGCTTCCTGTGGTTAGATGCAAAACCTTCCTTGGCAGCTGGAGACACAAATGAGGTTAGGAAGCAGATGATGGCGATACGTTAACTCAGCACAGAACATCCTAACAGCCAGCCACTCTGGCTCTTCCCATCATCCTGTCACCCACTGGGTTTCTGAATATGACAGAAACCTTTCTTCAAGAAATTTCATTTCATTAAGCCTAAAGTAAATGCCACAGAGACTCCTAGGCTTCTCATAAGCATGCCATTATGGCTGCCAGATGTCCGGGGCACTTATGGACAAGAGACCCACATTCCACATACTTCATATATCCTACATTTCACATACTGTGCTGCTTTTGACAGTAGCCTTTCTGTCACAACAACATGCTGGCTAGTTTCAGGTCCACCTGACACAGTTAAGAGTTTTGGAAGGGACCATAGATGAGAAAATGCTTGCCCTAGCTTAGCCTGTGGGCAAGCCTGCAGAGCATCTTTCCATCTTTTTTTTTTTTTTTAATGTATGAGAGCACAGCTCACAGTGATCTGTACCACCACATGGTTGTGGCTATTCAGAACAAGCTAGTGAGCAGCACTACTCTGTGACCTCTACATCAGTTCCTGCCTTTACTCACCAGGATGTCAAACCACAAGCTCTAAGTTGAGATAAACACTTTCCTCCCAAAGTGTTGTATTGCTCCAGTAGAAACCCCAACTAAGACAAGAAGTGGTATAGTGTTTTTTTGACAGACCTGACCTTGTTTTGTGCAGGGTTATGGAAGGAAGGGTTTTGGAGTGTTGGACTGGAAAAGCAAGAGCTCAGTGGGCTATTCTGTGGATGTCTGGAAGTGATGCAGACTGTTGGTGTGTGAAGCTTCAGAAGGAGATTTTTAGAGTTCCTTCAAGACTCTGCTGGAACATTTATGTGACGTTTTGTGTTAAGCCTCTGTAGTGTCTGGTCAGTTGGAGATGATGAAGAAGGACCAGGCACTACTGAAGAAAATCTTTTGCTTTGCTGGGACAATGGGTGCTATCAGCCAGGACTAGAGAATCAGCTGTGATTAAGAAGAGAGCAGCATCAGTGAGGCAGAATCTTCTGTGAAGTGTTTCTTCGGGGTTAGCACATGGAGGCCTTGATCCATTGGTGGAAAAGGTTGTACCTCGTGCTGGAAGCCAAACTTGGTCTTTTAAGAGTCACGCATGTAGTATTGGTTTTGAAGGCATGAAGGATTTATAGAAAGAAGCTGAGGTTTGGTATTATATGGCAGGGCTGAAGACCTGAAGCGAGGCTTCAGACTCTGTTACAGTAAAAGGCTAGGACTAAAGGGGTCTTGGAGAGAGGCTGACCCTTTGCATCCTGTGGCAGGGTAGAGGGCCTGGAGAGAGCCCAAGAGAGACTATTGTTAAAAGTGCATACTGATTGCAGTGGGAACCTGAGCATTATAGAAACACCAGAGGAATGGGGCTATTGCCAAGGCCTACAGCACATATGGAATAGAGCTGCCCTGAGCCTAGGAATCCATATGTTGTGTGTTGAGGAGGGCGGGGTCAGGGAAGTGGCCCCAAGCCCTTTGGAGGAGCTCAGAGGACTGTGAAAGAATCTCAGAAGTCTGACACTGATCTTTGTACTGTTGGATTTGGGTTTTTATTTGATTTGATTGTGACCATGCCCTGGTCCTTCCCAACTGAAATAAGAAAATTTAACTAATTTTGATTTTAGAAGGGCCCAAAGCTAAGCCACTTTGAACTCTGAACAAGATTTGCGGTTTTTAGAGAGACTACGATATTTAGAGACTTTGGATATTTTGAAGAGACTGAACTTTTAAATTGAATTTCTAAAGACCGTGGGACTTTCAAGTTTATAATGTTTTATTTTGTGATACTTTTTAGTAGGACATCTTGGAAACAAGATGAAAGAAAATGTCGTAGTTTAGTAGTGATGTGTTTGTTCGCAAAATTAACAAATTCTGTTGGCTAGTTTCATGTCAACAAGTTAGAGTCATTTTGGAAGAGGGAACCTCAGGGGAGAAAATGCTCCCAATAGATTGGCTTGTGGGCAAGCCTATAGTGCATTTTCTTGATTAAAGATTGATATGGGAAGGCACAGCTCACTGTGGGAGGTGGCATCCCATGGGCAAGTGGCCCTATGTGTTATAAGACTGAACAAGCCATGAGGAACAAGTCAATAAGTAGCACTCCTCTCTGGTGCTGTATCCATTCCTGCCTCCAGGTTCCCTCTTTGACTTCTTCCCCAGCTTTCCTAGGTAGATGATAGATTACAGTCTGCAAGATGAAATAAACCCTTGGCATCTCAAGTTGCTTTGGCTCAAGGTGTTTTTTTTCACAGCGATAAAAACTCTGAGACACAAGCTGACTTTGATGTTCCTGGAGTTCTTTGATTTTGAGTTGGTCAAGAATGGAGTTGGTGGGGTCAGAGGGATGAATGTTTATGTCATTTTAGCCTTAGTCCGCTTTATCTCCATTATATTCTATTTGGGCACATTGTGCTTGTGGATGCTCAATGCCTCTCATTTCTTCAAAGCTCACATTTAGTAGACATAGCATTTGGAAAGACAGCAGAGATCTAGACTCAAAGCAGCTAGCTTAATAGTTTGTACTTAGCTGTTAGCTAAACTACCATTTTCTCCCCTCTCTTCTGAGGCAGTGTTTTATTTTCTATGAAATGGACATGCTGGGTCAAAAGGCACATAGTTGAAGTCAGTAATGCTTTAACTCAAGTTAGAGTTCTGTTCTAGTTCCAAAGAGGAAGGAGTAAAAGTCAGATTAAATGCAGACACCTTGAGGGCAAGAATGACTTTATCTGCTCTTATTGCATTCTCCCTGGCCTGGTTATTTCTCTGCATATTTCCTTAGATTGCTTAATGCACTGCTGAAGAATATATGGATAATAGACATAGTGATAAAATGTCTACTAGTGGGCTTTCTTCTCTACTTAATAGTGATAAGAACCTAAACAGAGTTCTCAGATAGCCAGGCTTTCATCAGATAAAATGTGAAGCTGTAAAACAAAACAGAACAAAGACAAACAAACAGAAAGCGTTTTATAAACAGAATATTCATCATTTGAAAATGGTATTCAGTTATAATAACAGTAGGAATATCTGCAATTTTTATTTCTTTTTCTAAACTGCCCAGGAATGTGTTTTCTACTGTAAAAGTGCTCAAGAAATTTTTGTTTTTATAAATTTAATTAGGTGCTAACAGCACTTATGTTAATGAAGAAAGTTGATGAGGCAGCACTTGGGCAATTACATTCAAGTACATAATCTTTCTCGGTATTTTAGATTTAGGCTTTATTTGAAGTATCAAGTGGATACATTTGACCTGGTTTGCGTTGATATTCCTGATGCTCTCATTCAATCACATAGGACAGAAATTTTGGAAAAATAGCAAATGATGAATGACTATGTATATAGCAAAAGTAGCAGCTTGCCTGCACTGTTTTCATTCATGAACGTATTCTTCTGGCCTACAACAGCATCTGCTCGCAAAAGTAGGTATGTACAAAAAATATCTGCAGGGCTTAGAGAAATCCGAAGTGTAGGAACGATTTCCTAAATAACATGCAAACTGATGCATCTAATAGGAAACACTTAGGACTGTTTAGTAAAATCTTGAATGTACAGAAGAGTCTTAAATGAATCGAAAGTGCAGTATCACAGGGGAATCAGAATAGGGGTATGCAGTAAGCCTAGACTATAATCTCAGTTGGGCTAGGCACACATTTGTTAACACTACATGTACTAAGTAATGCAGACAGGGAAATCAGGTTCATGATTATAGCATCTTTATAAAATTCTGAAGAGGGATGACTGACTGCTATAATAATTACCCAGATGACTACAAGACCTGAAAGAACTTTGTAAAACTTAAAGGAGGAGAGGGTCCCAAAATGATGAATTACTTTGAGAGGGAGGTGATCTCTTTTGAATCCCTGTGTTTTGATGGCCATCTTAGCATAGTTAACTAAGCGGAGCCCACTTAGTATAGTTAACACTTACTGGTTACAGTCTCCAAGAAAGCATTCGAGGTGATTTGGGACAAAGGTAATAACTTATTAATGAGGCTAATAGGGCACATGAAGTTTTTTAATTTGCATGATAGACAATTTGAAATACTCTTACTGGGAGGTACATTTGGAAGCTTAGATACTACTGTGAAGTCTAATTTTTGGGTGCTGAAAAAAAATTATGTTCCTAAACAGAGATTTAATTAGACCTCAAGAATATGCAAAGTAATTTTCCCTGTCTCCTCACTTCTCTCAGAATTAATTATAGAGTCCCCTATTTGTTCCAAAAAAGCATTATATATTATGACCCAAATTCACCTAATTTCTACCCTTATCTCCCAAGACTGCCTGTGTACATGCCTAGTAAAACAAAATTTACATTTCTATTCCCTAACTAGTCTGTTTTTTTGACAGGTTACATTGCCTATGCACTGGTATATCATTTTGTCCCTTTCAAGGTGTGAGTCAGTGCCTCCAACCTTCATGGATTTTTACTTATCTTTGAGTAGTTTGATTGCTTTCCTTGACTCCTTATTGTAATGTACAAGTTGTACAAAGGGAAAATATTTAGAACAATATAAAACCCAATGATTCTTTCTTTCCCTTCCTTCCTCCCTCCCTCCCTCCCTCCCTCCACCGTTCCTTCCTCTTCCCCCTCTCTCTTTCTTCCTTCCTTTCTTTCTTTCTTTCTTTCTTTCATTCTTTCTTTCTTTCTTTCTCCCTGTCTTCCTTTTTCTTATTTATCACATGAAACCCCATTTTTGTTGTTGTTGTTGTTTTGTCTATTTGTTTGTTTGATTATTTGGTAGTAGATGTCCTCATGTCTGGTTTGGAAGCTGCATTATGTAAAGTGATTGCATGGGTGCTGAATGTTAAGGATAAAGAAGAAGTTGATATGTTCTACCTAAGACTTCAAGTAATTTAGCGGGGGATCTTTAGGAAGCAGTTAAATAGAGAAGCCTGAAATAAAGGTATTTGATAAAGGTGCCTGGAGATAGATGAAGGCCTCGACTGGACTCCAGCTGTAATTCTAAGCCACTTGTGCCAGTTGAAGGTGATCTGTCCAAAGAGGACTTGTTTCCTCTTTGTTTCTTATTTTCTTCCTATTTCAATTATAAAAACTTGTGACTCAAAACTTAAGAATGTCTAATGGTCATCAACTAGTCCTAATTCACCACTTGACAATGACTGAGTCTTATACATTAAAAGGAAATTAATTTTTTAATCTATATATTTTATGTGTATTTCTAGATGATATTCTCAAATGAAGTCAGGAAAAGACTTAGTTTTGCTGGAAAATAAAGCAACTTTTAAAACTTTTGATTTTTTTTTTTACAGGAAATAAAACAAGGTAACCATCACATAGCCTATGGGGGATGTCCTTATGTATGCTGTGAATATGTTTCTCTTATTGGTTGGTGAATAAATGCTGATTGGCCAGTAGCCAGGCAGGAACTATAGGTGACACAACCAGACTAGGACTGCTGGGAAGAGGAATAGAGAGAGAGAGAGAGAGAGAGAGTTGAGGGAGAGATGCTATGTAGCCGCCAAAGGAGTAACATGTCAGAGCATTACCGGTAAGCTAGAGCCTCCTGGCAATACATACGTTAATAGAAATGGGTTAATAATTAAGAGAGAGCTAGCTAAGAGAAGCCTGAGCCACTGGTCAAACAGTTTATAATTAACATAAGCCTTTGTGTGGTTATTTGGGTCTAAATAGCTGCCGGAATGGGCAGGACGATAACTCAGTCTACAGATAGCACTCTTGAGAATGAAAGGGTGTGTGTGGCGCCATAGAAGTACCACAATTGAGAATATACAGACTCATCTCCTCCAGTTCCAGAACTGTGTGCCCTTGGACAAGTTACTTACCCTCTCCAAACATACCTTCCTCATCTACAGAGATGTGTGTTATAGGACTGCTATAGTATTGAACGTTAGTTATGTTTGGCACAATGTTTAATGTGGGATGACCATACTGGAAAAGAAATCACAGTCTTTGAGTTGCCAAAATTGCTTGCACACATGGTGAACTGATTCTATTTTTGCTCCAGAAAGAAGATGGTCCATTCCAGTTATAGATAGTCAGAGCTTCAAAGTAATACTATGTTTTCCATTTCCTCAACATTAGGGTTACTGTCAGATGTTCAGTCACACACTCCCTTATTTAGAAATGACCACCATACTTAAACTCTGATTCCACTGATATGGGCTCAAATAGAGCCAACTTTTTTGATTTTAAGATAGATAATTCCACTAGTGATGGAAGGCCTGAAGTGTGAAAAGGTTAATCATTCCTATGTCACATCCTAGGTTTTCTACATCATATTTTCACTTTCTTTCCAAATGTTTTTGTGTTAAAGTGATCCATTCTGCTCTTAACAGCTCTAGTGTATTTTTACTTGCATAAATTCTCTTAGTCTTCAACTCTATTTTGTAGGCAGATTGCTTCTCCTTACTACATTTCAGATATAAGTAACATCAACACAAAGAACGGCATGTGGCTTTGCCCTATTCACAATCAGAATGATAGGTTTGAAAGAAGTTGATGTGTAGATCTTTAAATAAAAGCTCAAGTGCTTCAGATGCATGATTTGTTCATAAGGCAAACCTGCTGTCACAAGCAACAAAAACACAATGCCCTGGATATTTAAGGCATCGCTGCATGCAAAGCTATCACTATGGAAACTGAGTTAAGAGTTACTCCATGTTGAGTGCTAGTCTGCTCAAGTGAACCCTGGTGACCAATAGATTTAAAACCAACTGGAATGTAGATTTTCCAATTGAAAATTTGACAGGCTTGGTAAGTAAGATAATTTTGTCTGTCATTTTTTAACAACACTACATCCAATATTTAAATTTAACTTAAAACTTTCCAGCTTGAAGAGGATGGAGATTTGTTTCCTGGCATCCACAGGGCAGTTCACAACCATCTGTTACTCCAGCTGCAGGGGAGCCAGTGGCATCTTCTGACTCTGCATGTTCTTGTCAGGCATACAGTGCACTTACATGCACACAAAAGGCTCATACAAATGAAATAAAATAAATGAAATCTTTTTTTATAAAAGCATGAAAGCATTACATTAACTTTGATGGAAATAAATATCAGTTACTAAATAACTAATTTTATAATGGGGACAAAATTAAGACCATAAGACTGAGAAATTAGTTAAGATAGATGGTTAATGATGAATATTTTTTATCTGACCTCTTATTCTTGACAATCATAAAATAGCATGGGAGCAGATATTACAAGCTTCAGTGATTTTTTTTTAATATGAAACTCTAGAGTCTGATTTGGAATCCATACCCGTTCCAGTGCTATTTGCCATGTGATCCAAAGTGCATGTTGAAGACACATTTGCTGTATTTTTCTCATGAATTTTATTAATAATTGCATCATCTACTTAAAGCACTAGTGTATTAAGGGAGATGTGGCTTCTGTGTTACTTCATCTCCTTATTCTTTGTCATGCCCAACACTGAGTTGAACTGAATTGTAGCATCAGGATTAATTATTTTGTTGTCAATAATATTTGACCCTTTATTTATGATGTATGTGTTTATATGTATGTGTATGTGTGTGTATACAAGTGGAAGTCAGAGGGCAAACCTAATGTCCTCCCTAAGAAGGCTATCTACTTCTTATGAGAACTGGTCTTCCATTGGCTTATAGTGCACCAAGTAGGCCAAGCTGAGCACCAGGGATCCCCCTGTCTCTGCCAGTAGCACTGGGATTATTAGCATGTACCACCACATGAAGCCTTTGATGATGTAGCATATTATATTTAAACACACCCATACAATATATAGAGATCAAACTGTAGTATTTAGTATTGATCTCTATTTAAATGTTATTCTTTCTATGTAGTCTATAAAGGTCAATTATACACTTCAAAATAACTAGAGTACTAGCTACTTTGAAACCTTTCCCATGACCTCATTCCTGTCTTGTACAAATATAACTTTCTTTCCTTTACATTTTAACAAAAAAAAAAAAAAGAAAGAAAGAAAGAAAAGACCTACAGCTAGGGCTGAACTGGGTCCTCTGCATGTAGACAACAATTTTATAGCCTGATCTGTTTGTGGGACCCCTAGAAGTGGAAACAGGATCTATCCCTAGTGGCTCCATAAGGTGGGATGCCTTGCTCAGCCTTGATGCTGGGGGGATGGGGAAGTGGGGAGCTGGGGAGGGCTTGATCCTGCCTCTACTGAATGTGCCAGGCTTTGTTGACTCCCATGGGAGGTCTTACTCTTTCTGAGGAGTGGATGAGGGTGGTTTGAGGGGGGGGAGGAGGAACTGTGGTTGTTATTTAAAATGAATTTTAAAATTAAAATTTAAAAAATAAAAAGAGTGGAAATCCTTCATTATTGTGTTTAAGCTGACGCTCACCTGGGTCTATGAAGATATTTCATCAACTGCTGCTCTGAACTTTCTAAGCACTCCCTGGGAACTCATATTCCTATGATTTTATACAGAGGCCAACTGTAATATGTTTCTTGTGCACTAGGAAATGACATGCCATGAGTATAGTACTCATTCCTCAATGAGACTGGTTGGAATCTTGGCATTCGTTGATCAAGTAACACTCAGAGTGCTATTCATATTGTCAGTCACTGCCTACCTTACCTTAATGAAATTATATAGTAACTCAACACTTACTATATACACACACACACATTACTTATCTCCTATATCTATAAAGAGTTCTTAATATGATTTCTAAACACATCATTTTCTGAAAAATGACAGTTTTACTCTTTATAGTTGAATACAAATTCCATTGCATATGTATAAAATATTTTGTCTATACAATCACTTAATGATAAGACACCCAAGCTTAGTATTGTGAACAATGCTGCAGTAAACATGAATTAGTGGGTATCTCTGTGGAATGGTGACTCAAAGTCTTTGAGTATATACCCCAAAATGGTACAGTTGGATATATTATAGACAGATATAGGTTTTTAAGGAAGCTTCATACTGATTTTCATTGTGGCCAGACAAACTTGTATTCTCATCACCATGTGTAGAGTTTCCCTTCCCCTGCATCCTTGCCAGCATCTCTTACTATCTGATAAACTACTTTTTGAAAAATAATACATAAGTAAGAACTCATCACCAAAGGCTGAAAGAAATGTGAGAAAATCATATCTAAAGAAGATTTGCTTAAATCTAAAATAAATGACGATCAAAAATGATCAATGATCGCTAATAAAAGGTAACCAACTGGAAGAGATAATTAACTGAGATTGTGTGGATGGTAAAATCATTAAATAAATGTGAATTAATTATAGTAATCATTCAGTACATTTTATATTTATAAGAATCATTGATATGAAAATAACAAATCACACTACTACTACTACTAACCACTTCTTTCACTGGGATGCATTTTGTTGTTGTTGTTGTTGTTGTTGTTGTTGTTTTATTTTGTTTCGGAGACACAAGCCTCACTATTTGTGTATAAGGCTGGCCTTCAAGTCCTAGTTGGCTCAAGCTGGCCTTGAATCTGTAGGAATTTTGAGGCCTGGGCCTCCTGAGTGCTGGGATCATAGGCTTACACTATTCTGGTTAAGACATAATTTTAACACTCTATTTACATATACACAATGCATGCCAATCACTGTCACCTTTCTGATGTCCCCATCTGCCTCTCTCTTCAAACATTTTTCTTCCATTCATTCATATTCATTTTGTTTGTCTTTGTTATCAAAAAGGCATTGTATTTTATTATTAAAAACATACTTCTCCATTGATAAAATCTCAAACATGTTTTTCAAAATGGAAAGACAGTCATCACTCTTAAGTTTCACATTAGCAACTTCAAATTCAACCAATCTGGATACACAAATACTTTAAAAAGAAAAAAAAAAGAAAAGGAAAGGAAGGAAGGAAGAGAATGCAGCATAGAATTTTTAATTTTTGTCATTTTTCATTCAGCAATTCTGTGAACACTATTTCTTAATATTATTCTATGTGTTTTATGTAAAAACAGATGAGTAGATGATGATTAGGAGGCTCTTTGCAGGCAATAGGCACATACCCTGCCATCTTACACAGGAACTTGATAGCAATAGATTTCATATCCCAGGGCTTCTGGAATCAGTCTTCTGCTACTATAGATGAATGGCTAATGCTATAGGCATTAAAAATTAGAAGCTATGCAGCCTTTACAACAAAGTAGATGAAATCTCCAAAAATTTATAATGATATTCATGCAAATATTTACTGATAATTATTTTAATTATCTGTTTAACTTTAATTAACCTTATACAACTTTTAATTAATTTTATATAACTGCTGTTATGTAAAGTTATTTTGCTTCTCTGTGACAAAATGTCTGAGAAGGGCAACTTGAGAAAGGGAAGACATGTTTTGGAAATTGTTTTCCAGGGTTTTAGGCCATCTTGGAGAAAAAGGCATGGGGACATGAGACAGAGGCTCATCACATTGCCACAAGCTGCAAGACAGTAGCTGGAATTGGAAGCCAGGTCATAACCTTCAAAAGCATATCCCAATGACCTGCTTCCCCCCATACCTCCTAAACACAATTCTACAGCCTCCTACAGCACCACCAGCTGGAGTATGTATTCTAAACTGGAGCTGATTGGGGACATTTTATGTTCAAACTCTCACAGTCATAAAAAGGTTTTTGTTGTGTGTCACAATTCAGATCTTTCAAAGATTCAAACTGTTGCTGTACCGTTGATATTGCATGAAAGCCCAGTTTTGAAATTCATAATTTTATCTTAGTAAACAGTGAAAACATGAAAATGGTGCCTTATGATATAACTTAGAAATAATGTAATTGTCTTCCAGTGTTCACAGAAGGGATCTTTGAAGAATTAAGGACAAATACTAAAGAGTCAGAAGAAGGTCTATGCTTTCTTTTCCAAGCTTCCATTTGCAAGACTGAACAAAATTGCTCAAAAGCACAGGGAGCCCTTTGAACATCTTTTTAATGCTTTTAACATTCTATAATGCTCTGTCTCTGTCATCTCTTTCTGTCTCTTTGTCTCTCTCTGGCCCTTTGTCTCTCTGTTCCCCCCACATATATGTCAGTCAATATGTGGGTATACATTTACTGTTACCATTTTAGAGGCTATAGTTTTAACTATGTGGTTGGTCAGGCCGCGTCTCCTCTGAAACAGCCAGATCCTTGTTTTTCTGGGTTTCTAGACGCCTACCACATACTTCAGCCCATGAACCATACTGCTTGTTTCCTGTCTCTTGCCTCTTACTTCCCATTCACTGCATCACTTTTATAGAGATTCTCCTTAGGAGCTTGGATCCACCCACATAATCCACGGAAAGTGTTTCATCTATAAAGTCCCCTTGACTATCGAACACATTCACACATTTGGGGAAAAGGGTGTGTACACCACTGGGGCCACTGTATGGTCCACTCCACATGGGGTACACAAAGAGGGAAGCATTCAGCCTTGTGAAGTAGAAGAATGCTAAATATTGCACAGTAGTAACCCCTGCTGCCATAATGCCATCAAATGGGAAGAAGAGAAAGCATGGTCCTAACTCATCATAGGGGTGATCACTACACTTCCCAGGAGTCACATAGAAGGGAAGTGTAATTCAGACATTTGCTGGATCTAGACGTTCATGGTGCTTATTGTTAGAAGTTGAGAATGACTCACAGGAGCCCAGTGATCAGTACTGACCCCATTGATCCTGCTGCTAATGAGAAGAAAAAAGCAGGCCTGCCCCTAAGAGGCAGAAATGGCTATCAAGCAACCAAATTCCATTCCAGCGAGATTTTTTTCTTTGTGTGTATGTATGTATGTATGTATGTGTGTGTGTGTGTGTGTGTGTGTGTGTGTTAATTTTGGACTCTAAAATGTTTATACCTTAGTTTCTTTCTACATATTCCTTGTATAGAGTCAACATTTATAATAATCTGACATTGATCTTGGTGGCATGTACATTTAATCTCAGAAACTGAGATGGATTTGAGGCCAGCCTGGTCTACATATTGATGTCAAGACCATCATGGCTTTATACAAAGACCTTGTTTCAAAAAAACAAACAAATAAACAAAAACCTAACACTCATTATTTTATGCTTCCTACCAATGTGTTTATATGTGTGGTTTCTGTATAGTTGTGTATGTGTGTGTGGGTGTTGTGGGTGGGTTTGGGTGTGGGTGTGTGTGGGTGTGTTTGGGTGTATATATGTCTGTGGTCCCTAACACTATCTGCATATTTCTGTTTCACTGAGCACAGGGATGAGAAATTGATATTCCTTTCGGACAGGCATCTATCTTCTTTGAAAATATGCTTGGACAATTTACCTAATGTTAATGAGACTGCTTGGACAGGGCAGGCTAAAATGGTGTAGTGTTAGTGGGTTTTCCTCTCAGTCTTGTATCAGGTCATCTCCTAGAATAATACCCTCACCTAGTATGGAACTGAAACTTCCTGGTTTACTTTCTGAGCCAAAGAACTAGCACTCAAGGGTAGAGCCAGATTTGTGGTTTGTAGATGTAGCAAGCCCTGGAAGTCCTCCAGAAGTACTCAGGACTGGTCCTGTCTGCAGGTGAAGGCTTTGCAGCAGAGGCCAGTGGGATTACATCTCCAGTGGAAGACGAGAACAGGTGCAGAGGTGATTAGTCAATGAGAGTTGGGAAAAGTGAAAAAGTAAGCGGACTTCGGAAAAGTAAGGACAGGATTATTTCACCCTTTAGCCAACATCTAATCAGCCTGCCCCGAACATGGTATATTATGAGGCCACAGCATTTTTAATTTGTCACAGTTAATGCTGCACTGCCATGTGGTGTAGAAAATAAGGTCCAAGATGCTGACCACCTGTGCTTTTACAGTACAGGTTTAAGTGGTATTTCATTGGTAGAAAACACATGGCAAGGTGCAATGCACTTACTGAGGGTTATTCTGTTCCTTACAGTTTGTGATGACTTTAATGACAAACTCTTGAGAGTGGGGAGAATGGCATGGGTGGGAGAAGAGATGGCTATGATTCGTGACTGATTTGGACATGGATGGATGTGCCATGGGAAGCCGTCTCATGGTTCACTTGTTAGGTTCAAACAGGAGAACAAGTAGCTGGAGCAGGTTTGACCTCCTCAGCAGGTCCTCCACATGGATGCTGGGATCCTGGAATCTTGCGACTGTTTGAAGGAAGGGTATTAAATTTGAGATTTATTATTTATTGAGACTGAAGAATAGAATAAATGATTTTTCAGCACATGAAGAAAGGAGACTTTGATGATTCCCCAATGGAAGACCTCACCCTCTCTAAGGAGTGGATGGGGGGTGGGATGAGGAGAAGGTGGGCAGTTGGGAGGGAGAGAGAACTAGGATTGGTATGTAAAATAAAATTTATTAGATTTAAAAAGTAAATTAAAAAGAAGGATTTATAAATGTCATCTATACTGCCTTCTGTACTGATGGTAAATTTTAAGAAATCTGGATTTCTTAGTATTCTCAGTATTCTCAGTATTTTTCTTTCAATTTACATGGTTAGGCCTTATTCCTATGTTATGGATTTTATGAAATTTGTGCTTAATAGCTATTCACTGAGAGGTATAGATGAGGAAATATTAATAAATCCAATGAACATATGAATTCAAAGTATAAGAGTGATGAGTAACTTAAAAATAAATGTGAAGTATTATAGACAGATATTTCTGACCATCACACTGTAAGCTACCAATGGAAGTAGGCGGAATATCTAAAAATAGAAACTGGAATGTAACAGTAGGTGTATAATAACAACAACAATATTAACAACAAATGTCATCTGAATTCATCAGCATATCACTCAATTGTGCTATTTAAAAAATCAAAGAATATCAGAGGACTCAAAAAGCCAGGAGACATTATGCACTGACCCCAGCATTTGAAAGGTATTTCATTTTCCACCTGGAATTCCAGTTTTGCTTATTGTTATCTGCGATTGTTATTTTGCAAATTGTTATTTCCATGCACTTCCATGACATAAAGTAATTAGAAATTTAATAATCACTTTACCAAGAGACCTGTGAATATCATGAGACATTGCGCAGCTGTGTATTGATACTAGTACTCATGTTTAATTCTTTCTTTTCTAAACTTTGTCTTTTAAACAACAAGTAAATTGGCTTTTATTCTTCTGGAGTTCCTGTACAATGTCACACAGGTAAATGCCATCATTTGTGCCAGATGGTCATAGGAATCTTTCTAAAACAGTTACTGCCTTACAAGGAGACTAATATGCCAATCAGTGTCTTAACATCTTTATGGTTATTTTTATGGGCAATTGTTACATATAGGCTTTTTAGCAGTCTTTTATGACAGTAGTAAATAAGTCATATCTTCATACTAGATGTTACAATTTTTATTGATGTCACGCTGAACAGGTTTGAGCCACACAGGATCCCTGTTATAGATTTATATAGAGTTGTCATCTCCTTGTCATTTGCCTTCCCAAATCACACTGCACATTCTTAAATTCCTTTCCCATTTTGGGGAAACACTTTATTTTAGTGAAACTGAAGAAAGAAGTGGGTTTTTTTTGTTGTTTTTTTTGTTTTGTTTTGTTTTTTGTTTTGTTTTGTTTTTTTTTTTAGCATGGCTAATAAACATCAGCATCTTTAAAACCTTTGTTTCACTTAAAAAGTACAAGTAAAACCATTTTTTTTCATGTATCTTGTTTTATAAGGTCAAAAATCTTTCAAGAAGAATGTCTTGATTTTTTGCTTCTGTCTTTCCTCTTAGAGTGCCTAAAGCATAGCTTTTTTGGTTATCCTGAACACAGGTCCTTTGACACCAGCCCGAAGTTCAGCTCTAGTGAAATCAAAATTTTGTATCTGAGGAGCAGTGCTGAACAAGCCAGTTCTGTGTCTGTCCCTTTACCAAGGTCAGCCTCCTGGAAGTTACTCCTAAAACAGTTGGTAATGACAATCAGTGCCTGGAGAATCAGGACTGTGGAATAGCTGACTACTGAGATGCAAGTCCAGACTCAGTTCTTCTACCCAGCTCATCAAAGACCTTCTGGAAACACCGAGAAAACACAATAAACAGAAGAACATTGATTTGAGAAGGTGCATCCCACCTGATGGGATTACCAGCACATCCCTGTAGGCATCAAACCTTAGATAAAGAACTCCCTGGGGCTCTTAAATCCCAGAGACTGCCCAGTCTGTGGGCTGCAGTGTTGAAAAACACCCTTCATAGATGCAATCGGCAGTATTAACGTGGGTTGCCAACATAATTATGAAGTGCAGGTGAAAATATTTCCACAAAGGCCCTTTGATATTTCCTGTTTGCTTGCCAGAAACATATCATTAAAACATTTCCAGGACTTAGAAGCATTACAAGTGTGTCCATCCTTTGGATAAAGGAGCCATCACTGTATACTTACAGAGAGGTGTTTTGACATTGCCATTTTATCCCGGCACCATGCACTTACTGACTGTTGCTGTGATGAAACGCCATGACCAAAGCGGCTTATAAAAGAAAGCATTTCATTGGGCTTCCAGTTCCAGAGAGATAATGTCCATCATGGTGAAGTGAAGCCATGGTGTCAGAGACAGCTGAGAGCTGACACCATCTCTAAGCAGGAGGCAGAATGACACAGAGGAAAAGGCAAATCTTTTGAAATCTCAAAGTCAGCTCTCAGAGATACACATCCTCCAACAAGACCATAACTCATGATCATTCCAAACAAACAAACAAACAAACAAACTAAATGGAGACCAAGTATACAGATTCTCTTGGCTTCTAGGGGATATCTTATTTAAACCACATTCCTGTTTTTCTAACTGCTCAGCCATATAGCATGAGCCAACCAAAATCACTGGACTATGGTTAGTTTTTGTGATAGGAAGATAGATTTACTGCCTTCAACTCTCACTGATAAGATGTCACTTACATGTAATATTGGTGGTTATGAGAGTCTGTAATTCATAAATTTTATCATGTTAAATATGAGATTGATTGGCAAGGGTTGTAGCTAAGTCTTAGAGCATTTGCATAGCAAATGCACTGCTACAAAACACAACACAGTGAATAAGAAATGTGGTAAATGTTTTAATAATAAAGTACCAAATGTTACCATGCGCTGTGTGCCATTTTTAGTATGCCATAGCTAGTATACAATGTTTTGGTGAAGTTATTTTCCACTAGAAAATAGCATACAGATGGGTTGAAGCTTGGTGGTTTATCTAGGTTGAGGAAGACTCTCAGTTAGGTTCCCAGAATAGAAAAAAGCTTGAAGCATATAACTATGAAACAAAGATATATTTGTGTGAGATGAAATGTTTCCAGCAAGCTAACAGAAAATATCAAAGAAATAATGGGACACAAACCACATTCGTTTAAACTTATTATAGATGACTTCAAAGGCAACAGAAAACAATCCCCAGTCTTTGTGATTATGGAAGAACACCAGCGATGACCTCCAGTCCTAAACTATCAAGACCCCACCACCACCCCCACAAGGAAATGCAATCACAGCTTTGAGGCGTTTGGCAACATGAAGGGAAGGCCACTAATCCATGACAGGACAGAATTGGGAGAAAGAACTGCTTGTATTCAAGCGCACCAGACTACCAATGGGAAGGACTTCCGGTTCAAGTAGGGTCTGGCTGCTTCATTGCATTAGAGAAGTAGAGATGGGGGCTTCAGAAGCCCAGGAAGCTAGAACTTTCAGAAATGGTAAACAAATAAACAAACACAGAGACAAATGGAAATTTGTCAAAGGATCCTCTTGGGGCCATAGCTAATTGCTGGTCCACACGTTTGTGAGTGAAGTGCCAGTACCAGGAAAAGAACATGGGATTGGAATATGTAGAACAGTGCACAGACCTTCTGTTAGAATAGTGGCTACAGTACCTTGACACTGCTGATAATTTAGTGGCCACATCACCCAGACCACCCACTCATGGAGCAACTGCAATTTGGGAGGTATTATGTGTTTTGAAAATATATGTTCAGGCCATGACCTCTTATACTTGTATATGTGAGACTTTCAGGGAATTGAGACTCCATAGAAGTACTTGAGTTATACTGCAAGGTGAGGTTTGGAAAAGGACAGGAATTCATCACATTGATGGAAAAGCCTGACTATTATCAAGGGGATGGCCGTGTGACAGCTGCTTTTTTCCCTTTTATTCTCCACAACTAAGAGAATGGATTTTCTGTTGGAAACCTTGCAGGGTGTTCTGTTTGTTATGTTGACATGGTTGGAACTGACATAAACTAATAGAGTCCTCAAGAAAGGGAGATGATTACCCATAGATTAAAGGCTGTCTGCGGCTCCTGGTGATCATGATGAAAGTGCTTGTTTTTTGAAAAATGGAATCAAACTAATTCTGTGCATGATAATTGTTTCCTGGAAAATAGCCAAAAACAAATTAAAACAGTCAAAAAAAAAGAAAGAAAAGAAAAAGAAAGAAAGAAAAGAAAGGAAGAAACAAAGAAACTTAAAATTCAAAATATCTGTTATAGTATTAAGTAATTCCAAAGCCAAAAAATTTAAAACCAGGAAGAAGAAGAATCTGGACATCTGGACTACAAATTATAGAAATCTTTGGATGACTAGCTCATCAAAAGTATATGGATTCACTACAAGTGTTCAAGAAACTAGGAAAAATATGAATATGAGAAGTAAATGGTAAGTGCAATGGTCTATTTATGATTTAATAAAGCTTGTCTGAAGATCAGAAAAGCAAAGCAGCCAGTCAGTAGCTCTTACCTGTAACAAGACTGAAATGGAGATCCCGTCTTCCCTGTGACTAGAAATTAAATCCCACAGGAGACCCTTTGCTTCTTCCTTATATAGCTCTCTAGTGCTGGGGTTAAAGGTGTGAGCTGTTTCTCTTTTAGACTGCTTCACTCTCATGTAGCCCTGGATGGTCTTGAACTCACTGAGATCCATCTGCCTCTGTCTCTTTAGTGCTGGGATTAAAAGGCGTGTGTGCCACCACTTCCCAGATTTTATGGCTAACTACTGTGGCTACTAAATTTGCATTCTGAAACCCAGGCAAGGTTTATTGTTATGATCAATATATCACCACACATTCCCCCTTTTTTTGTCTAATACAAAAAAGGAAGGCTACAACTAACATAAGAAAAAGTATGCATAAAAGTATATACAATATATAGAGGCAGTTATACATCAACAATATCTAGTCCATTTGCATTTGACAAATTGAGAGAAAATACTCCATTATCTACCTAATTTTCAGTGGCTTTATTAGATCATAAACAATAAAGATATCACCACAGGTAAGGAACAAACAATGCAGTGCAAAATGAAGAAATTGCTCCTTTTATGAGCATACATCAATTTATAGAGTGGCTGTACAACTTTTCACTCCCATCAGTAATAGAGGAGTGTTCCCCTTGTTCCACATCCTCTCCAGCTATGGCCCTACTACCCTGAATGCTTCAGATCTAGTGTGAGCACAATCATTTTAGCTGATGAGATATCATCATGTACTTATTGCTTTTGTTACTTGTCATTTAGAAGCCACATAAAATGCACACTTCATTTTGCACAGCTTAATGTCAAGCATCTTTCCCCCCCTCTTGTTTCATTTTGTCTGATTGTTGTAAACTTTCAGATCTTCAATTGAAGTCCACAGTTTCATTCTGAGTTGACTTTTGTGTGGGGGAATAAAAGGACTGCAGTTTCTTCTCCTGAACTTGGACAAGTTATTCCACTGTTGGTTATTTAGGGGCATATCCTTTCCCTACTTTCTTCTTCGTGGCCCTGTAATGAGATATCTACCCCACCAGCACCTGGTGCAGTGATCACGCCCACTTGGGCATGGTCACAGGTGAGGACATGACTGGAAAGGCATGTCCTGGGGCTCAGATCCCAGGTCGCTCTCTTGCTTCCTGGTCAGGTTGCAGAAAGCATCCAGGTGGCAGGGTGTCATCCATGGAGTGGGAAACCGTGACAGTCATCTGTTTCATGTGTAAGTGAATTCTCCCCAAATAAACCTAATTCAGCCTATACTGAGTCCAGTGAATATTAATTCCCACACTTGATCGTCCTGTTGAAGTTCACGACTTTTACTGTCTATTCTGTTATCTGCACATCTGTTTTTGTAGCAAATCCACGCTTGCCTTGTGATGGTGGTGTTGTATCATATCAAATATGTCTCCATCTTGGTCCATTTTTGCTACACATTACATTTCTCAGCTGCCCGGGGTTTCTTGTGATCCATAGGAGTCTTAGACTTGTTTTTCCTATCTCTGGGGGGAAGGAGGGGAAGTGTTTTTGGAATCTTGGTAGACATGATACGGCATGTAGATGTTGCTTTTGGCAGAACTAGCATTTTAACATTAATTCATGAACAATAAAATTTCTTTGTATTTGTGTTTGCCTCATTTCATAAATGTTTAGTAATTTTTGGTGACATGAAAATAATTTCATGAAGCACTGATCATAAGGGGAATACAACTATGATCCCAATGACATATCAACTCAAATGTGGCAAAAGTATTATCAAAAAGTCAAGATGTAACAAAGGTTGCTGATGGGAAGCAAGGCAACCTCTGTGTATCACTGTGATGTAATGCATACCCATCATGGAAGTAGCACGCAGATTCATCAGGGAGCTTAAATGGTTCTAATGTACAATCTGCCGATCCAATCTGTGTACCTATCCAATGGAATTGGAATTATCATAGCAAACAGAAATCTGTACTTTCTTGTCTATTATGGGAGTTCTCATGGTGTCTAATGCATGGATATTGGATGAGTTACTTATCTCATTGCCATGACAAAAATACCTGATAGAGGCAACTTTAGGAAGGAAGGTTTATTTTTGCTCATAGTTTGAGGGTACGGTCCATCGTGGCCAGAAGGCACAGAAACTGGAGCTTTAGCAGCTGGCACATTACACTGACAGAAAGTAGATAAAAGTGAGTATACCCACACCCCCTGGAATGGCAGTGACAAGTAGCCTAATCTAGATAACCCTCACAACAATACCCAGAGATTTGTCTCCTAGGTGGTTCTAGATCCCGTGAAGCTGACAGCTGATACTGACTTTCACAGACCCTAATCCAACTCCCTGTCACTGAATGAATGGATAAAGTTATTTGCAGCTCCTACCACTTAACATGCCCAGCTTCCTCCCGAAATCTGGTATGCCGTCTGACTTAGGGGACTGGTGTGACAAGCCATGTGCAGAATGAGAAGCCTTTGAATAAAGGGAAGCTCTCTCTCTCACTGTGAAAGCACTACTTGTGTTGTGATCTTAAGGAAATAACACAAATATTTTGAATTGTATTGTTGACAAAGATGTGGTGTCCATCTTCGGCACTTTGTCAAGGGAGAAAGAGCCCATGACAGTTTTTAGCAAGGGACTGTAAAACTTTATTCTAGGCCAGATGTTGATGACACACCCAATTAAATGACCTCTTTAGTGCTCTGCCATGGCTAGTTGATGTTTTGGAATTTGACAGAAAGGTACACAAGATAGATCTAGTATGTGTAAGCAAATTCCTAAGTCATATTGAAAAGGGAAAGGGCAACCTGTACTATAAATAAGAATGCAGAATTGCTGTGAGCTATATAAAAGCTTTCACATAGTAAGTGCACACAATCACTAACCACAGGTACTTGTATAATTATTGTACCATGGCCAGATGGGAAAAGCATGTGCATCTTTTCTGTGGTTCTTTCTAGGCCATGAGCTGTGTCAAGATGAAGCTGAGTATCTCCTTCCTGTCGTTTGCTGTCAGAAACTTGTTGAAGTGGATGATAAACCTTGTACTTTCTATAGGAAACTTATGGCCATGGAAGCAGCTGCTGATGCTCCTTCTAAAGAGTACAAGGGTCACATGGTCCAAATCAACGGTGAGAATGACCAACAAGGGTTTCCCATAGAGCAAGGTGTCTTGACACATGATGACACAATTTGCCTGCTTTTGAGTAAGGGATATTCTTTTTATGGACCAACTGGAGAGAAGAAATACAAGTCTTTTTGCAGATATAATGTGGATGCCAATCTGAGTATTCTCAACTGGGTTCTTGGAGAGAGAGGAGAGAGAGAGAGAGAGAGAGAGAGAGAGAGAGAGAGAGAGAGAGAGAGAGAGAGAGAGAGAGAGAGAGAGAGAGAGAGGAGGGAGGGAGGGAGAGAAGGAGGGAGGGAGGGAGAGAAGGAGGGAGGGAGGGAGGGAGAAAGGGAGGGAGGGAGAGAAGGAGGGAGGGAGGGAGGGAGGAGGGAGGGAGGGAGAAAGGGAGGGAGGAAATTTTCTGGATTGACAGATACTACCATGCCTTGGTGGTAGGGGCCCCAAATAGCTAGCAAAATTCAAAAGCTTTTTAATCTCTAAAGAAGGTAATTTCCCCAGTATGTTGTCAGAAAGCCCTTAAGCAAAGAAGGTAAGAAGCCCAGAACCAAAACCATCTAAGATTCAGTATCTTCTATCACACACATTCTATAACACAAACGCTGGCATATTTCTCTGAAGAAACAATGCACTAAGGCAAACAAAAAAGACACTGTAAATTGTGTGAACTTTTGTCCAGGAGAATGAAGGAAGCCAAAGAAAAATGCCAGGGACACTTTGCTGAAAGGCATCAGCTGTCTTTGCTACGATTTTCTACTCCAAAGTCTGAACCCACTTAAAAATAAATGATCAGACCTTGCGGTGGGGCATGGGGAAATAAGAATAGCATGCTATTCTTATTTAGTATTAGGAGTTAAATGCTTTTAGCCTTCTGCATCCTGGATCTCACACACCAGTTCTCCAGTGCTTTAATATGACAAAAACTACAAATCACATTACCACCCAAACACCATTTGCTAAAAAAAAACCTTTAAGACAAACCATGTGAGAATCTGGAGGAGTTGGGAGATTTTCAGAACTCACATATTATCAAGTAGCAGCAATCCAAAGCAAGAAAAATGTTCATAACACTATGCAAAAGTGAAGCATATTATTAAGCTGAAAACATTAGGAGAATTGATGAGTTAACTATTTTCCAGATGGGCTAGGGGTTTTTGAGAAAGATAAAGGTCCTTCTTCATTATAGGAGAGAACAAGTTCAGTTTCTTCCCATTAGTGTTTTTGTAGTTTAGTTCTCTCTGACTTTTTGTTCCAGTCTTCTTTAACATTCCTTTGACATTTTGAGTAAAACAATTAGGGAAAAGTCTACATTTTTTTTTGAACAAGTGAGTATTCTCAAGAAAATGACGATCCTAAAAAAAAAAAATCAAAGAACCAAATGGTGTGATGTGATGTCAGCATTCCAAGGGCACTGTGAAGCCTGGATCTTGGAAAAGGTAACTGTACAGGACCCATGCCTCATTTGCTGGGGTTTTTAATATATACATTTTAGTAGTAAGTGACAGGGTTTTACATGGTGAAGAATTCTTGGGAATAAGCATACATTTTAGTACTTGATTTAATTTTAGTTGACATGTAGTGATACAATTACAAGAAATGTTTTATGTTGGTCACCAGGAAGACTGACGAGATGAGAAAGGAAATCTATAAACTCAATTACTGTAATATAGCACCATTGTTAACACCAGATAACCTGAAAATCTCTAAAGACACAAGATACAGAGAGAGAGAGCCTTTTTATGTCTTGTGCTAGGTGGCTGCTCCTCTTCTGCCTTGAAGGTCATATAGTGGGGAAGCTGCTCTTTTCTGAAAATAAAATATGATTTAATAGCTCCAGTAATGAGAAATTGCCAAGTGAATCCATGGTGCCCTACAGATTGCATTCCACCTTTTTTACCAGAATGTCCATTTCCACAGAAAACTGAAATGACACTCTGACCATTAAGTCATAACCTAAGTGAATATGGAAAACTTTTGACACCCTTATATAAGAACCTGCATTACTTTTCTAGGAATACTGAAATTAATTATTCCAAACTGGGCAGTGTAAAATGTGAGGCACTTACTTTATCATAGTTTCATAAGTACTTGAACTCTGAAGGCCAGATGTCAGCCATACCTGGGTCACCTGAAGCGCTCCTGTCCTTTTTGAGGCTTGCTTCTGATACATCACTGAAGACCATGGCATATCTCAGATCCAGTTGCAGCATGTGCTGTTTTCTAGTGTGTGCCACAGTCCTGTGTTTCTTGTTCTCATGAGAACACAGACCATGTTGGATTGCCTGCCATCCCCCTCCCCCGTGACTTTGTCTTAACTTGATCACATCTACATATATCTTGTCCCTAATTAAGCTCCCATTGGTGAGGTTCATGGTTTTGAATATCAGCTTTTTTATGAGGGAGTCAGGAAGGATTCAGTTCAACCTGAGATTTTGGGTGTCTATTGTCATTGTGATCATTTTATGGATATCCTCACAGTCTTGCAGTGACATGGCTTTTGTTTGTCACAAGACAGCTGGAATTACTTGTTCTTCTTTATGCCATTAGTGTGCAGCATCCTGAAAGCTAAAGAATTCAGGAGGGCATGCAAGTGTGAGTGCTGCACTGGGGGATAATCTGGAGTCTAAATAGGATGACATTTTGTTTATTTTATTAGCATTCTCCTTAGTTTGTAACTGGAATATTTTTGTTGGTACACATTACATGTTTTGCAGGATGACTACACATAGTAAACTTCCAGTATCCCAGTTGCATGCTAGATAAATGGCTCCATGCTGGTTGACCATTCAGTACTGAACTTATAACACTAACTTGTCCTACTTCAGTTGCTGAGACTTAGCTTGGATTCCATTGGCAGTGACCACATCTTAGCATCTGGGAAGGGCAGGAGATGAGACTAAGATGTGAAGGAGAGGCAAAGGAAATGCTTTCCCACATAATTAGTAAAAGTAAATAACACAAAACAAAACAGAATCCAGACAAAGTCTCTACCTGGATGTCTTTTCAAGAAACCATGTTTCTCTATAAAATCAACCTTTTTGTGTCCTGTACTCACATAATGTTCTCAGGGAAACACCTCTGTGGTACTGTGATAAAAGACAGTATACAAACTAAAAGAGGACATTGAGCAAATCAACTAATTCAAAGGGAGGAATAAAAACCAAGGTTTCCCAGGGTAGCATCTCTCAGTGAACATTTACGTTCCAGGTGTACTAGAGTCACTCTAGTATAAAAATTATAAATATATCAGGATCAATCTCACAATTAGAAAATCATAGAGGAACACAGGACAGTGATGATTCTACGAAAGGGCAAAGCAGATATAGACATGCTGCTGCTGCCCTTCTGCTTCTGCTTCTGCTGCTGCTGCTGCTGCTGCTGCTTAGGGCTGTGTTGTGGTGATGTCACATGCTATACAGAGAGTCCTGACAGGCCTCCCAGTCTCCTGGTTGGGTTCTGAGTTTACATAGATACAGTGTAGTGAGATTTGATTTCAGTATGAGTTGGTAACATCTCTGTGATCATATAAATAGGGTTCAATGACATAGTGATAGTGAGAATGAACCACCATCAACAGGGATTGAAGCAAAGGGCCAGGTGATGCCATTAAAAGACAGTAGGTGTGTGCGTGTATGAATGCATGAATGTGTGGCTCATTCAAGAGGAAAGGACAATCATAAATTGGTTCTGTCCATCATTTCCCATGTTGGTTTTAGTTACAAGGCCTTGTATGTAGTGTGTGTGTGTGTGTGTGTGTGTGTGTGATATGTAGTGTATTGTTTACTGTGAACATATTCTGAGTTGACAACAAAACCAAAAAGGTTTTGATGTGATTGTATTCTATTAGCTGAAAACTACACAGAATTTAAACTAATATGATTAAACAAAGCAATAACACTGTAAATGTACATTTATCTTTGGAAATATTTCAACTTTAAAATAAAGTAACACATTGGAAAATAGTTGTCAACTACAACATCAAAATTAATTGCTTAATGCTTCTATAAAAATACCAAATTATATGACTAGCATACTCAGGGATCACTGTGGAAAATAACATAGCATCTTCAAGTTTATTGAGATCTGGCATTGAGTAATACAAGCTCCTTTCCCCATACAGTGTACTTTAATAATGTTTATAGATTTTTTTCCTGGAAAGAGATAATTCCCCAAGAAGTCTCGGCCTGAAATTCAAGCTGTTTTAAATGTGTGTATTATTGATTGTGAAAAATTAGCTGTCATGTTGTGCTGGCAGCTTAATGCTTTTCTACCAGGTATGGTTAGAACTAGTTACAGTGATGACATTCAAGAGATGTACTGGGAAACTGTGGTGGTTTGAAGGATAGATGTCCCCCAAGCCCTCTGGCATTTGAATTCTTGGTTCCCAATTGGTAGCCCTTTGTGGGGAGGCTTTGGATGTGTGACCTTGAAAGCTTAAAGACTTGTGCTGTTTTCCATTTTTATTTCTTGCTTGAAGTTTAAGATGTGAGCTCTCAGCTTCCAGCTTCCGCCACCAAGTTTTTTGTCTTCTTCTATGCTGTCCCTGCCGTTATGGATTCTCCCTCTAGAATCTCTAGAATCTCTACTCCACAAAAATAAATAAATAATAATTACAAAAAAAAAAAAAACCACTCAGAATTGGTACTTTTGAAAATCTCTTCTGACACCATGGTTCTCTTTGTGTCTGGAAGTATCCGTTGTCCTTTACCATCTGGCTGACTCAGGTTATAGGGCTTTGTACATAACCAAGTTGTGGTGATACTTTGTGCTCTAACAAAGCTTCCCTAAAGATTAGAGGGTGGACCTAGCCACTAGTTAACCATAGGGGCCAGGCAATGGTGGCATACACCTTTAATCCAAGTGCTTGAGGTCACATGCCTTTGACCTTAGTACTTGGGAGGCACATGCCTTTAATCCCAGCACTAAGGAGGTGGAGATGGGCAGTGATATGGTTGGGTGGAGAGAGGAATATAAGGCAGGAGGAGACAGGAGCTCACCACTTTTCAGGCTGAGTAGTTGCCTAGGTAAGAAATGGCTATGGCTTGATCTTCTGTTCTCTGATCTTTCAGCACTTACCCCTATATCAGATTCCATGTTTTTATTATTAAGACCAATTAGAATTTGAGTTACATTGAAATTTATTCAGATTTCCATAGTGCCACTCAAAGTTGGCTTTAGCATAAGGTAAAGTACACTGCTTTTTGTTTTTATACAGTTGGTCATCCTGGGACAGGCATGGTTGGCTTCTTTACCTGCCCGGATCACTATCAAAAGTCACATAGTATTTTCTTCTCTTTTATAAATTCTCTAGGAACTCTGTATCTAGTAATCATTTGAAGTGAAATCTACAGTCTCTTGCTTTATATTATGTATGAATAACCAGTAACTAAAGTAATGTTATTGGGCTGTGTTATAAATGGAACAAATTCATCAGAGTAAAGGTAGGATGCTCATCTTAGAGTGGTTTGTGTCTTCTGTTCATAGTTAGAAATCATCTAAAACACCATCTTTCCCTTGCCCTCTACCATTACTTTGTCTGATTTCCTCCTTTTTCTGGGCTTTGCTGCCTGTTTTGTCACATAATAAAAATAAAAAGCTCTTTGTGAAATCAAAATTGCAGTGCAGTGCAAACCATTAAGTTTCAAAGTATCACAAGTTTTTGTATACTGGTTTTCAGCTCTAGAAAACAAGCATTGTAAAATGCTAGAAAGCTATACCAAATTGCTAGTAATGGATGACTTCATACACATTTTATTTTCTCATGCTTTTTGAAGATTAGAAATGTTAAGACCAAAGTATGAGAAATTCTGGTTTCTTCAACACATGAATTTTATTTATTTGTTGTCTTATTCTTTTAACATCGTTTTTATTATTTTTAAAGGTTTTGTATGTGCAGACAATGCATTTTGATCTTATTGACCCACACAGAACTTCCCCTAATTCCTTCTAATCCACTCTTACTCCCCATCTACTCCCAAATTCACTTATCTTTCTTTCTTCCTTTCTTTCTTTTGTAAACTGCCATGTCCAATTTGTACTACATGTATATCATGGATGTAAGACCATCTATTGAAGTGTGTCAAATCTACCTATATTCAGGGTGTATATATGTATAACTATATTACTCTTAATGAACTGTTGACTTGATCAGTACAAAGCAATCCTTTCAATCTCATCTGATGAGATGTAAGTTGAAGTCTATTTTGTTAGATACTAGAAGAACATGGCTGCTTGTTTCCTGTTTCCATGTTCTTGGAGTTCCTTTTCTTTTCTTTCACCCTTAGATAGTGTTTGCCTTTGACAGGAAGCTGTGTCTCTTAGAGACAGCGATGAGCAGGATTCTGTAATCTAACTACTGGGTCTGTCTATTTTCCCCTGACATCTTATTTATTTATTTATTTATTTATTTATTTACTTACTTACTTACTTACTTATTTTTCTGAGACTAGTTTTCTCTGTATAGCCTAACTACTGTACACTGTAGACCTAGCTGGCAGTGAACTCAGAGATCTGCCTGTTTCTGCCTCCTGAATGTTGTGGTTAAATATGTGAGCCCCACTGCCTGGCTTTTGTTGAATTTTTAATGTTTAGGAATTTCTTTTTTTTTTTTACTTTTAGCATATTTTTTTATTTTTTTATTAATAATTTAAATTTTTTACATGTTGATCCCAGTTTTCTCTCCCTCCCTCCCTTTTTTCCTTCCTTTCCTCTTACCCTCTCCCCCCCACATGCTTTTTCTTTGTTTGTTTAATGAATGTCTTAACAACATTTATTTTTCTCTATAAACTCTTTTGAGTATTTCTTCCAGTATTATTTGTAGGAATGACTTGGTGATCATATATTTCTTTAGCCTGATTTTTATCATGGAAATTTTTTCTTTCACCTACAGTTATGGCATATAGTTTTGTTGGGTATATTATACTGGGTTGGAAATCATGACCTTGTAATGTTTGAAAGATGTCAGTCATCACATCAAATGCAATCTCTTATGGTGATTTTGTGTGTCTACATGAGGTTGAGGTTGAAGATCTTAGAGGAAGAATATATTGTCATGTAAAGAGTGAGACTGTTCTGTTCTCAACCCAGTCTCTTAGTATAAAACATCATAGTTTATAGTTTCCTTAAATGAGGAAGAAATTGGGGCACATATGTGTTGGTGGGGTGAGAGGGACACTGGTCAACACCTTCAAGTTCTTGGAGACAGAACTCTAAGAATCAGTGAGTCCTGGTAGTTCATTCAGTTAAATATTTGTCTTCCAAGCAAGTGGATGTGAATTTGAGCCCCAAATCAGTTTTAAAAAAGAAAGAGGGGCAGTGAGCGTATAGTGGTGTTCACTTAAAATCCTAGTGTTGGGGAGATAGGGACTGGAATCCTTGAGACTTCTGACCAAACAGTCTAGCCTACTTGGTTTGCTCTTTACTAGTGAGAGATTCCTATCCCTAACCCTATCCCTATCCAAGGAAAAGGATGAAAGGAAGGAGGAGGGTATGGGAGAGGAGGAAAAAGAGGCACTGGCAGTGCATCTGGACAACTCCCAATGAACAACACCAGAGCTCCCTCACAAGCACATGCCCACAGATCCACAGGACAGGGTGAGTTCCAAAGAACTGTAAGCTATGATTCTGCAGTTTAGGCCAGAGGGTTGCAGCTCTTCACATAAAGATTTCAGAACTATTCCCAATGTAAATTGTAAATTAAAAAATGAATTTTGTCACTCATATTCAAATCTTTTTTTGATTACTGGTGGAGAGAAGGGAAAAACATGGGGTAAGAAACTCCCTTAGATGTGGGAGTTGTGTTTACACTTTAAGTTCCCTTTCCTCTGGACTTGTAGTAATGATCTCCAAAGTGATACTACTTTCTTTGTCAAAAATATATGGAATGGATATAACACAGATTATATTCTTTTATTTTTTATAGAAAATTTTCTGGGCAATAATTTCTAGATGTACCTTTTCCTGTGTTAATGTACTCATTGTGGCAGCGTTCTTATAAAAATAAACCAACCTCCTGAGCAGTGGGGAAGGAGAAAAATCAATACATTGCGTCACTGGGACAGGAGCTTAAAATCAAAGCCCTCCTGTTGAAAGATGTGAGGTTCCATAAATGCCTTAGAAACATCAGCATGGCACTGCTTGATATTGCTATTGATTTTCTAAAAAAGTGCTTTGGAAGCCCACATTTCTGTGAGTATATTTCTCCAATTTCCGTAAGCTTATGAAAGATTCTTTGTGTCTTCTTTAAACAAAACTTAGAATTATTACTTATTGACCTCCTTTTTTTTTTTTTTTTTTGAGTCTGTACTCGTGACAGCTCTTATTAAGGAGACTTAACTCCTTTGTCCAAAGCAAGAACTAGAGATGATTTCAGCAATACTCTCCAGGGTCTTCTGTTTCTTTGACAATTTGCACCAGCCAATAATTACCGCATTCACCATACCATATTCTTTTCTGCATATTAAGACAAATAAAGAAATTAAATTGGGCTGAGAGTGCCCCACACCGTTGTTTGTTTTCAGTTTACATTGTTATCATGGTGAAACTACCAGCAGAGTTTGATTGCAGACAAGGTCTCAAGAAAGAGGGCTAGAATGGTTTTTGTTTAAATGTGTATTTATCTCCTTAGAATTGCATTTTTATTTCAGTTTCTCTCAGACTTTTCTCTAAACTTTTAATATGCTTGCCATTGAGTTCAAGTATTCTCTTCTATAAGATTCATGATATCAAATCTTGTGTTTAATCCTTGATTCACTTGGTATTAAATTTTGAGCAGGATGATACATATGGAAATATTTGTGTTCTTCTCGATGCAGCTGTTCAGTTTCAGCAGCACCATTTATTGAAGATTCTGTGCTTTTTGTTTGTTTGTTTTCATTGTTTATTTTTGGCCCCTTTGTAAAACATTAGGTGTCTATAGGTGTGTGGAGTTACATCCAGGTAAATCTATTTCCATTGGGCAATATGTCTGTTTCCATGCCAATGCTATGCTATTTTTATTCTTATAAGTCTGTGATATAACATGAAATCTGATGGTGATACCTTATTTAGCTCTTTTTTATTTATGGTTGTTTTAGCTATTCGCACACTGTGTGTGTTGTGTGTGTGTGTGTGTGTGTGTGTGTGTGTGTGTGTGTGTGTGTGTTTATGTATGAGTAGGGTGTGTTCCCATATTCAATTTAAAATTTCCACTTTCTGCAAAGAATTCTGAAAGGATTTTGAAGATTTTATTGAATCTGTGGATTATTTATGGTTCAATGATCATTTTCACCATATTTATTCAACTGATTCACGGGCATGGGAGATCTGTTCATTTTCTGTTATATTTGTCCTTTTTTTTCATTGTCTTAATGTTTTTATTATACATGTCTTTTATTTGCTTGGTTAGAAATATTCAAAGGTATTTTTCTTTTGAGTCTTTTCCTTATTTCTTTTTCAGTATGATAGTCATTTATATATAGGAAGGGTATTGATTTTTGTTTCTTAATGTTGTACCGTGCTCCTTTGCTGAAAGTGTTTATCTGCTGTGAAAGTTTCCTGGTGGATCCTTTAGGCTCTTTGATGTGTAGTTTTCTCACTCTTACAGGACCAAGCTTTTATCTACTTGTCTCAATAATGGAGAAATATTCTTATGGGCTATGGTTCCCCCCCTAACACACACACTCATACACACATTACTTCCATCCTACCGCCATGTTTTAACCTTTGAGGGTAAAATCCTCAAACGTTAAATCCCATTCTGTGAGGACAATCATTATTGATTAGAAGAGGGCAGTCATTCTGAAAACCTTGGGCCTTCATCCCTGAATAGGTAAAGAACTCTTTAAAGGTGAAATGAAGTAAGTTCCTAAGTCAGAGATATTACAGCCCAGCCATACAGCCCTCCTGGACCAAGAATGTTTGAATGTAGAGAAGAAAGTATAAAATGTTATGAAATGTTGTCTGATGGTCTTTTGTTTTTTGTTTGTTTGTTTCTTTGTTTATTTTTTGAGTCATGTTGCTCTTGGGTTTAACTATTAACCTTTAATATTCCATGATGTGTGAGCCACATAAAGTAAATGTCTATATCTGAAGTTTTTCTCTGCATTGTACAAAAGACAGCAAAGTCTTGCTTGATAAACTAATTCTGCAATGACAAGCAAAAGCACTCTTCATAGTGTTTCTGCCAAATGATTTCTGCAGGCTAGACACAAACACTAGAATCTACTTTCCATACTGCTGATTTTCTTTTTCCATTCTCTGACTTCAACTGCATATGTCCAAAGTATGTCATTTTGTTTGAAGTACAACACATTGGATTCCATAAATCTTAATAATATACAGATTATGCTTCAGTATAATACAACCAATCTGAAAATGACTTTCAACATTCTGGTGTAATGGAGAAAGTGACAATTGCTACATTCTATAGATTTTTGAGGTAACACGCCAGAAGACTAATTAAAAGTATCAATGATTGCTTAACCAATTAGCAGTTCAGTAAAAGTTCTACACAGGTACATATATAGAAATTATTAACTCCTTTGCATAATATAGTTTGCTTGCAAGGTTCTAATCTTACAAGGCATCTGGGCCTCATGTCCAGAATAGTTTTGTATTTTAAGTTCTGCTAACCCCCTGAATTGTCTTATCAGAAGAGAATGTTTCGGGCCTCACATTATTAAAGGTGAGGTACTTTTATAATCTGAAACTAGTATATCCAGATACCTTCCAGTATCTTTCCTTGTATGTATTGCTGTACTTGTGTATATCACACAGGCCTTTTGTTTACTTTGTGAAAAAAAATGCCACAAATAGAAAAATAATTTCTCCTTCACTACTATTTACTGTAAAACTTTTATTTATACACTATCTCCTTATATCCCCCTTCACTCTCAAAAAAGTATGAGCTATCACCTTATAATTTGTTGTATTTTTGCTCCAGGATCCTAATATATCATAGATTACATTTTAGCCAATAAGTAAATATTGATTGAATAATTCACCAGAAGATAACATGTGTTGGCATGCTATTTTTCTTTCATTGCACAAGTTCTACCTTTGGAAAGTATATCTCTCAAGATTTTTCAGCATCATAGGCTTCTTGGCCCTAAGTCTCTTCAAGTATTCACTGGGTCTGAAGTACTGATGCTTGAGTAAGTTACATACTTATTAAAGGGGTCACTCACAGTACTGGCATATCTAGGTGTTGTGTTGTAAGTCTGTGAACTGATGACATTTAAAGTTCTTTTAGAGATCAGTGTCTGTTGATGGGGAACAAAGACAGGTAAGAGAACAGTTTTAATATGGATAACTTATCCTAAAAAATGATGGCGTTTGGCAAATATTTAAGTGTGAAAACCAAAACTGATTGAGAATCTGACCTAAGGAATGGGAAATAAAAACAGAAGAGTAAAGTTTGAATCTTATTAAGTACATCATTTGCTGACTACGGAAAGTCCTGAAATTCTCACTGCTAGGCCACAGTAGCTATGTTACAGAAAGCATGTTTATATGCAGTCTTGAATAACAGATGACCCATTAATCTGGGTGAAAGCTTCCTGAGCCAGGGCTGGTGCAGGAAGCCCCCCCCCCCACTTCTCTGGTTCAGGAAGATCTCTCTCATGGGTATGTATGAGTGTGTTTGCATGTGTGTATATATTCATGTGTATCTGCTTTTTGTGTATCCATGTGTATTTGTATCCATTTGCACGTGTATATATTTGTGTATGTTGTGTTTGTTCATGTGTGTCTTTGTATATGTATTCATGTGTGCTTGCATGTGTGTGGAGTATTCATGTGTGTATTCATGTGTGTGCTTAAGACTACACATTTAGCTGAAAGTTCATCCCATGGCCTACATTTTTTTTTTCAAAGCTTAAAGTAGGATACATGAGGCCTGCCCTTGAGAACAAAAACTGTCCTTATCTTTAATGTAAGATGCTGAAGAGACTTTTAAAACGCCCCTAAGATTGGTTTAGAAATTCCCCTTGCCTTTCTTTGAGGTTTATGGATGGCATATGTCAAGTTAGAGAAGGATAAAGTAAAGGTTCTTGTTGCTAGTGATAGATTTATAGAAAGAACTGTTGTGGGTGAAATATGTATGAACATCCCATATAGAAACCCATTCTTTCCAAAGCTAATTTAAAAATAAAATAAGATGTCCAGTCGTGCTGATTTAGGCCAGTTCCCACAGTGGATGTTGAAGAGAGACTTGATTGAAGATGAAATCCCAGTGCTGAAAATGTCAGGGATCTTAAATAGAAAACAACCTTAATCCCCAAGTTTGGATGTGAGATTCCCATTCTCCTTTGTCTCTCTTACGGTACAACATGGCTTTTGCATTCATTCTTGGTTTGTTTGGATGTTTTAGATGTTTGGCTCAAATTGTTTTCACAGGACATGTAGATGCAGTTTGTATAATATATTAGAGACTTAAACAACAAAATTTACATGTAGTTATCTTCCATGAGTACCTCACAGGATTGTATCCTAGGTTGTGAGAGCTGATCTCCAGCCCCCAGTTATTGCCAAGCCAGCATTTGATAAGTATGTGTTTCTTCCCCTCATATGGTAAGGCAGGTATCACTGTTTTTCTAGGTTGAAATCTCTGCATTTTCACGCCGCAGCCTTTTTCTTCTACCTAAGTGCTATTCTAATGACACTTACTTTAAAACTCTCTCCTCTCCTATTACTGCTTGACTTTCTCCAAGTGAGTGCAGGAATAAGGTGCCAAGAGATGAGCTCCCTTTGCTTCCCCATCAGTAAAGACAGAACGGAATTGCCATCCTGGCTGAGGTACTTTAATAGCTGGAAGCATCCCTCTCAGTGCTTCTCATGCTTTCCTCTGGAGTCCTCTTAGATGAACTCGCCCAGGCTCACCGCTTGAGGAAGCATTCTTGTTATGCTGGAGAAGTTCTGACTCCACCTGGAAAAAGCAGCTGCCAGCAACAGATAATGCATTCCTTCCGAACTTAACACTGCCTCTTTGTGGAAGGTACCTTCCGTGTGTCCTCTCTACCCTCTTCTGGGCTAAGTGCTATCAAAGCAGGCGGTTCTTGGCAGAGGAACTCATTATAACCCAGTTCTTTAAAAGAGCTATTCCTTCTCCTTGTGTTACATACGTGTGTGATATATTAGGTTTTGAACTAAGTGGACATTTATTTGTTTACTCAGCTCTCATCACTGCTAAAATTGGAAATATTCAGGAGAATGGATCAGAGAATTCAAGTAATGTGGTCTCAAGAAACAGTAGCTTGAAAACTGACTGAAAGATCACAGAATTGCAAAGTAACGCCAGTCAAAATCTTCAGACCGAAGCCAAGAAAATAGAGTGTTCATTTTCTGTCTCATCGTGCTAAACATATAAACATAAATAATGAGGGACTTCCACGCTAAGTTCTTTTCTTTCCTTAGTAAAACTATGTTAACTCTGTCCAATAATTGCTGAAGACATGGAGAGAATCATAGCATGAGTGAGATTCCATCACCCAGCTATGGACACAGCTATGATCACTAGCCACTTTCTTAAATGTTGCTACACAGAGGACTCGACATTTGTGCTGGACTTGTGCATGCCAGTTGCTTTTCCATGCTAGACAGACAAATACACAGGTGTGCATGTTTTTTACAAAAAGACTAAAGACTGAAGTAGCTGTTGTGCCTTTTCAGCGTTCAGTTTATTTTTACCACTGGTGCTCAAGATTGCAAAGCTATTCTGAGCTTGAAAATGGTGAGAGATAAATAGAGATTCAGGATGGAATGCAGATGAAAATGAGACCATGATCATGAGCATGACTGAGGTTTACCAACTCAGTCTCTAGTTTTCCCGAGTCCCTTTGTTATATCACTGGCCGAGGTTCACTATGCCATATTAATTAAAGGCATATTTAAATTACATCTGTAAATGAAGCTACATTTTCATCGCTCATGAGAAAAAAAATAAAAATGTTTTAATAATGTAGGTAGTTCTTTCCCTTTGGTCAGGGATGTGTCCCCTAGGGTGTAACTATAATTTTTCATCTGTAATAACTTTTAATTATAAGTCAAATGTTTTATGTGCTCGTGCATGAAGAAAAATTCTATTGTACAAATGCTGGAGTAAGGAAAAGAAAGTTGCATGAGATTTGGTGAAAATGATACTGAGTATGGATCTGTGGAATGATTGTCCCAAGTGTTTCAAGAATTATTTTAACATGTAAGTTTTGCCTTTTCAAAGTAAATTAGAACTTGATACTCCCCACCCCCATATGACATTATAGCTACATTATTGTCCTGGCCAGCCACAGGCAAGTTGAAATTTAATGTTTGGATTACCCTGGATTTACGATTGCTCCAAAAACTCTGCAAATAAATTAAGCACCTCCCCCCTCATATTGTCTAATGAAGAACTTTTAGAGAGCTAGTTCTCAGACTGTACTATTTAGCCACCATGGAAACATCTAGAACCTGCTGAATAGAGCAGTGGTCACAAAAAAAGCTGTGCAGTGCAGGGAACACTGGAATCCAGCGAGTAAGGGTCTAAGATACTGTTAAATGCATAATGCACTGGACAGTTCATCATAAAGCCTAACTATCAGTCCTACAGGGTCAATAGTGTTGCGGCTGATAGCAAGTGTTCCACCTAGATTTAAAATTTATGCTATTTAGACATCTTTGTACAAATTCTTAGACTACAAAGGTAAGTTCTGTTTGGGCTGCCCCAAACCCCAGGTATGATGTGTTGACAGTGTTCCTCAAGAAATATATGTTTTGTGTTTTTGTCTGTTTGGGTTTTTTTTTTTTTTTTTGAGACAGAGACCAGGCTGCTCTCACACTCATGACCCCCCTGGCTCCCCACTCTGTTTGAAGGCTGGACCTGCAGATAGGCATCCACTTGTCTAGCAAAGACATCTAAAGTTAAAAAGAACTGGTGACTTTAGCTGGGTTCATGTGCTTGCTCCACCAGATGAATGTGTGACAGTGTACCCTTGGGGAAGACCTGTCAATGTATGTTGGTTGGGCATGTAAGGAGGCAGTGCCCCTACTATTTCTCATGTGTGGGCTCTCCCTGGGGCTGTCTCCAGCCTCACCATCCACACCGTGTACTCTCTTCAGTTCTTTGCAGTAGCTCCCATTGTCCGCCCTTTTTCTCTTATCTGTATTTCCCCCTCTTGTTTTTGCTTCTGTTTTTCTAGTATTAGAGAAGTCAGTATAACATTCTCTCAGCTAGTAAATGTGTTGTGCGTAATGTTATCATAGCTGGACTGATTTTCAGCATTAATTATGTCTTCAGGGCCACAGTCTGTCCTTGAGAATAACTCTGGAGATCTACTGACCTGGGACAAAATACATGTTCTGAAAATGGTTCTGAATGATTAAACTGAGAACAAATAGGAAAAAAAAAAAGCTCAAAGTCATCCCTAACCCTCTGGTGGGGCTCTGGGAACTGATGAGTACTGCAAGAGAGAATTCCACTCTCTTTTTGTCATTCCTGGTTCCAACACAATTAGCGCAATGAGGGAACAGACAACTGGATGTTTGAAATGAAATAAAAAAGAAATCTGTAAGACAATAAAATAAAACTTTATCAAAACCCACACAAAATCAGATATATTATCATGACTGTCAGACATTGTCTAATAGTAATCTTATAATAATATATTTTTAAATTTGAAAATGATAGTTTTGTATGAATAACAATGGCTATGTTCTTCCATGGAGTAGAAGTTTTTTCCCCACTCTCAGCAGTCCTGAGTTGTCTATGTAGCATTGAGGTATCATGGAGTGAACTTTTAATCCATGATAATAGGTCTGTTGTTATTCTTGCTCAGCTCGTGTTTAGGCAGTCATATTGGTGAGACTTATGGATACACTTTTTGACATTACTGGGATATGTAATCTTACAGAAAACCCTCTGATCCTTTGGTCCTTTGAATCTTTCCACATCCTCTTTAATGGACCCTAAGGGCAGGAGTTGTGGTCATCCCTGAAACACATATACAAGTACCTTTGTACAGACTGAGCAGAATGTATTTATGTATTTATGAATGTGTGTGTGTGTGTGTGTGTGTGTGTGTGTGTAAGAACAAGTAATAAACAGGGTCCACAAATTTTAAAGATGGCAAGGAGAGTTATATCAGAGGGTTTGGAGGGAGGAAAGGAAAGGAGAACTAATATAATTCTATTATCATCTCAAAAAATAAATAATTAAAACTTTTAGTAAAGCAATTACGTAAGGAACTGTGTCCTGCTGAGAATTCATAAATGGTAAAGGTTGAGTGTTGCTTTTAGACAGACGTGGGTGGAGTGGACCCTTCAGACCATAATCCTGTCCCTCAGAAATGCACACAGTCTGTAGCTAAAATAAAACATGGTAAAACTTGTGATCCAGCATCTCATTTCTTGCAGATGAGTCTGGGTCACAGTGCTGCCTATGGCCCTTGCTACAGGCCCAAAAATGGCTGGTCCATACACAGGCTTTAAACCTGAGTAAGCATAGTCTGCACTTTCATCCTCCCAAGAGTACAGCATCTAGGGCAGAACCTGCTGCTCTAACTTCTTTTCTGATTTGTTCCAGTTCATGCCTGCTCTGTGAAAGTCCTCAGGTGCCTGAAAGCTAACCCCATGGCATACGTGGAAACTAATTAGTCGTCATGTCTGGATAACCTTTATGCTGAAAATTACACTAGTCATTGTGCCCTGAGAGACCAGTGAGACAGTCTTTGAAAATGAACAGTATTTTAATTTCATTTATGAAACAATGGCAATTGGTGCAATGCTAAGTGCTTTGCACACAAAGGTCATTTACAAAGTTAGGGATCTTTTTTTGTCTACAGAGAAATTGGCCTGCCACTTTTTCTGTCACTTTTTTTTTTACATTTATTGTTAATTGACAAATTTGCTTAAGGTAGAAGTTATACAATTTAAGTGGGATATTCCTGATGTTAGCCTCATTGACCTACACATGCTGTACATATCTGCATGAGGGAGCAGTGTTTGGTTTTCTTGACTTACCACATTTACACCCTGCTGTGGGAAGACTTGGCTATTTGGATTTAAAAATAATTATAAAATGTGATTATTTTGCTAAGGCAAATGGAATTGATCCTTCTTATATTTTGCTAAGATTGTTAGAGAATAAATGTTACTGAAAGAAAATTTAAATGAAAAAACATGCTATAACTAATATAAGAAAAATGTGTGTGTGCGTGTGTGTGTACCTTAACCAAAAGTGTTACTTACTACAACTATGTGGAAATATGAAACAGCCTCTCTTACAGGAATTTTTACAAAACAATTTTCAAGGCTTACTTTCTTGTAGTATATTGTGTATTTGAAGAAAAATGAGTCATATCTCAAGGTTTGAATTGAGAAAAGTTAATGAGACTTTTCCTCTAGAGACTTTGACTCTTTGTGCCTACATTGCACTGTACACTGTAACATGAATAAATAAAATACCCAGAGAATGATATTTGAGGTCAAACTTCAAGCTGAATATCAGAAAAGTGAAGCAGCTGACCACTAATTTCTTACCTCTACCTCAGGCTGAATGGGCTGGTCCTGTCCCCCTCTCACCCAGCCTCAGAATATAATCTCTCCTCAGTGTCCCTAGGGAATGAAAGCCTCTCTGTCTTATATACTTATATACTTCCCAAATGTTGGAATTAAAGATATGAACTATAATTTTCTTTAAGACTGATTCACTCTTGGGTAGATTTGGGTGACCTTGGACTCACAGAGATCCATCTACCTCTTAATACTGAGTCCTAGGATTAAAGTTTCTGAATGTTGGGATTAAACGTGTGTGTCACCAATGCTTGATCTCCATAGCTTGAGGCTGACTTTGCTTTCCTGAATCCTCAGTCAAACTTTAATAAATTACAAATAATATATGACTACAGTACACACCATGTTATTATTTACTGTTGTACTTATGAAATCTTCAGTTCTGGTGATTCATTATGGAAGTTTCTCTCCGCTAATGTAGAATGTTAACCTGTAGAATCCTTTGATTTTAAGACGTTGATTTAAAATCTCTTGATTTTATTTGGTGCAGTGGCATTCATAGAAATAATTAATTTTGGTGACAAAGTGAAAACAATTATTTCACATCAGAACCATACAACCCTTTGTAAGAAGAGACCTCAGTGAAACTTAAAGGAGTTCTATAGTTACATGGCTGATTGTCATGAGCATCTGCAGACATCTGGGCTTTGAGGAGGATTTTTATGGGAACTGGCCTACAGGATAAGCTATGCTACTTCATAGTCTCTGCTCATGACAAAGGCAGAAAGAATAGGTGAGTAATAGGTGGAAATCCACACTGAGCATCATCTGTCAGAATTTCTCAGATATACCAAGGGATGTATTTGATGTAAACTGGGGCCAACCATTTGAACCAGTTCATCTGTAAATTGCTTGAACCCTTGCTGTGGTTCTTTGTTCTGTGTTTCTTCTAAAGCTGGACTTCAGCATCTGGATCTGTGCGATACACTAATGAGGATAAGCAGCTCTGTGTAGCCTTTCCCTTACCTATCACTCACTGTGCTAAAAATAGATTCACACTTCGCTGCTATGTACATACAGACCATCAGAGCAGTTTTGAAAACTATGTAAGTAATATAAAATAATAAAATTTGATTCAGCAATTTAATCTTAACTCTGTTAATTTAATGAAATAGTATAAAGTCAAATGAGATTGAAGCTAACTTTGGTATCTGTAGTCAATTTAAGTTTTCTAAATGGGAATTGGAATGTTGTATCACATGAGTGTTTTTTTCACAGGTTCCTCGTTAATCACTTTCATTCTGATACGTAGTGTGTTTGACCATAGAGAAGTACTACAACTCTGTGTGGTTCCCTTCAGAAAATATACAAAACAGCAATTTAAAAAGTGAATTCTATTTGAAAGGCTACCAAAATACATAATTGTGTCAGTCTCTGTGGACTTCAGCCATTAGCATAGGGCTCATATATTTTATATATCTTGGTGTTTTTTTGTGCATTCAAGTTCCACTTTGTTCCGGTAATGGGGTATGGTCAGACTAGTCCTATGGGGAGTGGCAGACAGCACTGCTGGTGCCAAAGTATCCATAGCAGCAGTAAGTACAATGGGAAATGGCACCTAGGAGACAGTTAGGGAGAGCTTGTTTATTAGGAGGGGAGGGGATAGTTATATAATAGGAAGAATGGCCAGTTGGATCCATGTAGTGGTATGTTGTTGGTTGGGGCAAGGATATCCAAGGGTGCTTCATTTGTATACTTGGGAGTAGCACGGGCCCGGGAAGGAAACTTACAAAGTCATATAGAAAAGAAAGGTAGTTCAACCCTAGATGTTTCAGTAGTCAGATAAACAGCAACCTCTCATCAGAGCCTTGGGGACAAATGAACTTACCAGTTGCTGCATGCACAGGGCACTCATGCATCTAGCGAAGTCTATCTGTTATGCCCTAACAAGGCGGGATGGGGGTTAGAGGGTGAGGGGCATGTGGCATTCACAGCAAATCCCTGCTGCTTTCTGAATGAGAAGATGTGGAGTTTTAGGCACTTTCTTAGCTTAGGCCAGCCTCTCAGTGTTTGATATGAAACAAAGATGCTTTGTAAGAATCAAGGATGCAAGCATATTCATTACACTCACATGGTCACTGTGACATAATATATCAGAGTTCAATGGAGGTAGCTTTTGTTCTGGGGCTAACTTAGCTCACCACACTTTTTTTTGTCATGGTGAGGAGGGCATGTTGGCAGAAAGGCCTTGTAGTTATGACAGTGGGAGGTAGATGGGTACATTCTGTCCATGGTGAAGAAGCAGAAAGCAGACAGCAAGGGGGTGGAGCTATATGTAATCTGACCCCAGGGACACTCTTCATCAAATTATGCTCCACTTCTTAAGGGCCACATTATCAAAACAGCACCAGCATCACCAGCTGGGAACCAAATAAATGCTCAAACATGACAGCCCGTGGGGTATATTTCATAGTCACACCATAATACATTCATATCTCCCCTAACAGAAACTGTGATTAAATTTAAAAATAAATGTTGGTTTGGGATGCAGATTAATATAGTCTTTAATTATAGTCCTATGAATCTTATGGATGAATCACATTATGAATCAAATGATCTTGTGGATTAATCAGCCATTGTGATTAATGAAGTACAGGTATAATAATTTCTAATACTTTCCATTTTAGGGTTTCCCTCCAATAAATGATTTTGATAACACTGCCCACAATAAGTATTTTCTACTAGAGAGTCATAGAAGTTGAAAAATTAAAACTATGCATGGCTGTTCTAATTTGTGTCTCTTAAGGCTGAATTTTTTATGTAAAATCTTGTAACTGTTGCCTGTTTGCATAGGAAATAAAAGGCAAGACAGCTGTGTCCACATTTATGAACTTTATGATACCATCAAATGCTTGCACTGAGCCACTAATTTCACAGCCAGACTATGTTGTAAAATCATGTCCAGAGCAAAGATGTTAATGTGTGATTTTAACATAAGTACTTTTAAAAGTATGAATATTGTGACTGGTACCCACTTATATATCTTCCATAGAAATAAAAGCAATAAACAAAAGCAGTTAAGTGTGAGCAACTTTTTAGTAAAATGAATCAGGTAGTTTTAGTCCTGTTGGGAAATTTTAATTCCAGTACAGGGTAGGGACAACACATGTTGGCTTGAGGCACAGGATAGTTAGCCAGAACAGGGGAATAGTCAGAGATTATTAATAAAAGGTGGTATCATATCAACACCATAGAACCCATCTTTATAATGTCCCCTGTGGCCAAAGCCCAGCAATTACACACTCAACAGTCATACCCTTCCTACACTTACATACTGGGTTAGATTCTTAAGATAAAAGTTATTATTCAGTCTCATCATAAAATATTTGATAGCCTCTTCATGTGGATATTGCTTACAAGAATTATCGTTTAGAGACCTTTTCTCAAATGCTGGATCCTCTTTGCCTCCATGACATATATCTTACTCTGTCTTATTTAATGTTGAGCAACTGTATTAGAAAAGCATGACAACTTTTCAGAAGGAACCAAAGGCATGGCAATATGCAGAATGTTGCTGGGTTACATGAATCACCTGAAAGACAAGGACATGAGGCTTAGCTTGTCTGTACCCCACTTGTTCTGACAGACATTTACACATCCATTTTTAAATGATAGATGTGAGTGCATAGTGTGTGTATACACTTAAGGTGTTTATGCAGTTTTTATTGTCCTAGGAAATATAGGATATATGTTTTTGTAAAATAAGGATTGAAATATTTGCCCTTATTCTGGTCACAGATAAGAGTGATAAAAACCAATTAAGTAATAGTACTTTTAAGATGTGTATGCATTTCCTAGGACAATAAATGTGTTTCTGTGTGTCTCCATGGTAATGGAGCATATACTTTGAATGTATTCTGTAGGATATTGCATAAGCAGCATAGTTAGACACCTCTCTGAGCATCATGCTGAGAGACTTCAGTATATGTTTGTGAGATCTGTCCATAGGATCCTAAAGTAGTGAGGCCCAAAATGCCACACATAGTTTCCATGCTTGCAAGCAAGTATGAGCTATGGCAAAATGAGAGAGGAAAGACACATCTCACAGCATGCTTGGAGAGAAGGTTGATGACATCTGAAAAACACATGTGCTGAGAAGTTAGAGCATGTGTGAATAGCTTTACTATTGGACTGGTGAGCCAGGAGGAGTTATGGCTTATACACAGCTTGGCTAGGTGACTGCAGGGTATATAATAATGAAAATTAAGCCTACTTTAAAACTTGTTTTCACAACTAAAAATAAGAATGCATTTCATAATCTTCAATGACATCAGTATAATCTACCCAAGTTTAAAAAGATCAGAAAAAATATACAAAAGGTATGTATAGATTGCTAGAAGTACATAGTGACACTTGTCTTAGCCACGGTGATAGACATCCCTGAAAGTACAGAAAGGTCTGGAAGAATTAAAGGTGATGGCATTCGGACACAATATGGGCCTCAAAGGAGACACTGGACAGTTTTCTCACATACGTCCAGATTCTGAGATCACCACTAAATTACAGATGCACTTTTTGAGACAGTATTTGTTTGAAAACCGTTATTCTTATAAAAGTTCACAAACCTAGCAAAGACCATGGAATTATGTATGATTCCTCTCACCTGGCCATGCTGAATGTCAGCAAGAGCAACTAAAGTGACTTCAAAATTGTCTTTTCCTTTGCTGGTTAAAATGATCAGATCATAGACTTTTGTGTGGCACTCACACAGAACTCCCTACTTGTGGGAACAAAGATGACACAGTGTGAGTTAGCTATACAGGTGTATAATATTGTTCACCAAGGTATTTCAGGGATAATGTGACCAACCATGACCTTGCTTCTGTATAGACTATGACCACAAGCACTGCTATGTCACACACTCTACTTCCTAGTCTTCTCCTAGGTCTTACTACAATAGTGCCCAATGCCATCTATAATAATAGCAAATATAATTTCACCAGCTCCTTTCTCTGGGATATTTCTTATATTGACCTCTGTGTTCCATATTTATTAAATTTGTTAGGCATGTCAATGAGTAAAATCACAATGATATTACTGCAATCTTGCAGTTATATAGAATCATATTTTATTCTCACTGATCTGTTTGTCATCTGTGTGTACTGAGACTTATCTCTGGATCTTGAATAAGTCATTAACATTTTCCCTGTTACTATATGCCCTCCTCAGTAGCTTACTGCAGTACATTTCTGATGGAGATATCATTCTGTAAATATGAGTAAAGCACTGTTGACCTATAGGGAAGCAAGATAGGCAGGACTAGGAGAGAAGGATGATTCTGGGAGATGTAGGAGTAAGGAGTTGAAATGTAGGATGTAAGAGGAGTAAGAGGTCTGGATCCTCTTGCTGATAAGATAAGACTACATGGAATGAGTTAATATTTAAGACAGAGATAGCCAATAAGAAATGCTAGTAACAGGCCAACAGTTCTGTAACTAATACAGTGACTCTGTGCTATTTGGGGCTGACTCAGCTGTGGGACCAGGCTGATGGGGAAGTGCTCATAACACTTTTCTGTCTCTCCACTTATGTGACCCAAGGGAAGTGAACACAATGGTGAAGTTGATAAGTGGAGTCTGTAAAAGATTCATTGGGGGTGAATCCACCATATCACAATACAGGTAGCCATGGGCATACTGACTTTCAGGTAAAGTGCATACTTCTTATGGTTCATATTCCCTCTATAGCTTCATTAATATGTCTCTGGAAGCATCAGAAGCCTACCTTTTTAAAATGTCTTCCCACTAACAAAACCCGATTTTTTTATGCTTAAATTCCCCCATCACTACCCATGACCACACACATAGATTAGCATGCTATTGGGAAGGGGGTAAAAAATAAGTTTCACAAATACTATTTTGAGAAATTTTAACTCCCATAATCTCTGATGGGATATACAAAATGAGTTTCATGTGATCATTTTCTCAGTGTATTACTTAATTTAATAGCAAGAGTGTAATACTTTAAAAGGCCCCAATATAATAAAAGCCTATATACCCTATTTATACCAGGGTCAACCGTCTTTATTTCGCATAAGGTTGTTGAATGAGATGAAGTTCTCACAAAGGTCACTATTGAAAAAAGTTATGTAGGGAGTTACACAATGGCAAGCACCCTTCTACAATCCAGTTATGAATGAACAATTCATTTGAATTTGAATTTGAATTTGAGCAATTCAAACTGAAATTTGAGAACATACCTTCACTTTTGTACATTTTCTGGTTAAGATTTCCCATAGTGTTCCCAAGCACTCAAAAAGTCAAGCCAACATTGATTGAAGGATCTGAAGGATTATCTGCATAACATGCAACCCTGAGCTAGCTGGTTAAACACATGCACTGTTGTATTGACACTTGTTATCTGATTTTCATGTAGCTATTCAAAGTTGGCTCTTAGCACACAAACCCTTGAATGGCAGAATTGCTCCCATTTGAGTTTGACCCAGTGATTCGTCAACAGTCGTCAAATCTGCAACCCTATTGGCAGAATTGGTACACAGTGCCCGTCTGTGATTTTCAAGGTTAAGAGTGATACATACTCCACTTCACATTTGACTATAACTTTATATGTTTAGTTAATAATTTCAAATCTCTTGGTCTTCCCCCTCTTAGAAAGTGAAGATATGATGAGTAATGAATCATAAAACTAGTGGGTCTTCTCTATTGCCTCAAACAGAAACTTTTCTCCAGTCTCTACATGTTCAAAACGGAGTCTTGAGAGGTGATATCTTTGGAATAGTCCAACTGTGGGGGCCAAGGAGAGGACCCAGTGGGAAATGTGTTTACTGTGCAAGCATAAGACAAGTATTACATCTGCAGCAGGGACATAGAAGCTGAGCTTAGTGGTCTGCTCTGGTTATCTTAGTGCTGCTAGAGTGAAGAGAAAGACAGATCCTCACTGACCATTCAGTTTCCCTAAAAGGAGAACCCCAGGGACAGTGAGGGAGCCTCTGTAAAAGTATAAGGGAAAGAGAAAAGAGATGAAGTACAGTGTCATTTGGTAACTTGTATATTAATCATTTCAAGCTGGGCAAATACAGGGCTAGCTTTTCCTCCCACACTTACTATGGTTATGTTTGTGGCTGTTCCATCATGGTCTTCTTGAGGTGGAACCGTCAGGGAAACCTTGACTAGGGTGGGCTTATTTATCTATACAGAGTAAACCCTCGGTTTATCTAGTTATTTGGACTTTTTTCAGTTGGACTTTCTCATGCCCCAGTTCACATCTTTCTTGCGAAAAACAACTTGATTGTTCAGTCCTCCCATGTCATCCCCACTTGGACTCATTGGATTTGAGTGCTACTGTATGACCCTCCATTTCATCAGTGGCCACTCACATTACAATGATATTTTTCTTCTTCACAAACCCCTGCTGTTGCCTTTATTTTTCTTCAGATTCTCTAGAGCCACCTGCATCATTTGAGTTTTTGCTTTCCAGAGCTTAGACAGGTTTATATCGTCTCCATCTTAGAATTAACTGGTCTTGTGTCATCACTCCAATTTCTGTTCAACTCACAGGAACTACTTGGGGATAAGGTTTGAACTAATTATACTGAATTTGTTTCAGGGGCTTCCACTGAAGAGGCTTGGCCCTGTGGTGCAATAAAAGCAAGTTGGTTAATTTAAACCACATAAATGGAGTTAATGACAAAAAATTACATGACAATCTCAATAGACACAGAAAAGACTAAATCCAGCATGCTTTCGTGATAAAATTCTTAGAGATAATATGACTAGCAGGAACATATCACAACATAATAAAATCTATATGTTGCCAACATCATCCTAAATGGAGCAAACCTTGAAAAAAAATCCCACTGAAGCCAGTAAGATATGAATTTTCACTATCCTCACTCATTTTCAATATTATGCTCATATTACTGGCTTGAGCAATAAGAGAAGGAAATCAAACTTTTCCTATTTTCACATGACATGATAGTATGCATTAGGGATCCCAAAAATTATACCAGAAAACTTCTAGAAATAATAACAAAATTCAGCAATGGGACACGATACAGAATCAACTAGCACAAATTAGTAGCTTTTCTGTACACCACCAACAGTCATAAAGAAAAAGAGATCATGGACACAGTCCTAGATGTACAAGATTAACAGACCCTTGACCCAACTAGCCAAAAGAGAGAAAGAGAGGACTCAAAATAAGAGAATCAGAAATGAACAGAGAAACATTACATCAGACACTGAAGAAATTAAGAATATTATAAGGAGATGTGTTTTAAATTGTACTCCAGTAAGCTGGAAAATCTAGAGAAATGAATGAATTTCTAGATTAAAACAAATGTCAATGACTTAGCAAGACCCATAACAAATGGTATGATTGAAATAGTAATTAAAAAAAAAGCCTCCCATGCTAGGCATGGTGGTGCTCACATTTAATGCTGGTACCCAGGGCACAGAAGCAGTCAGATCTCTATGAGTTTGAGGCCAGTCTGATCTGCAGAGTGAGTACCATGATATCCAAGACTAGGTGGAGAGATCCTGTGTTTTTTTTGTTTGTTCGTTTTATTTTTGTTTTTGTTTTTAAAAGCAAGTAAATAACACACTTTCCATCTCAAAGAATTTAAGTTCCAAGCTGGGCATTGGTGTCGCACATGCCTTTAACCCCAGCACTCAGGAGGCAGAGTCAGAAGATCTCTTTGAATTCAAAGCCAGGCTGGTCTACAGAGTGAGTTCCAGGACAGGCTCCAAAGCAGTACAGAGAAACCCTGTCTCCAACAGCCCCCCCACACACCCCGAAAAAAGAATTCCAGGCCCAGATGGATAGATTCACAAAAGAATTCTAACAAACACACATTCCTGGAAAACCTAAAGCCAAAAATTCTTAAAATATTCAGCAAATAGAAAGAGAGGGAGCACTCCCAAACTCCTTCTGCATTAAAATACCCAAACCCTATAAAGACACAACACAAAAAGAAAACTACAAGCCAATATCACTGATGAATACAGACTCAAAATTACTCAATAACAAAATTTGCTAATGGAATATAGGCAATCATCACAAAGATTATCCACCATGAACAAGTTCTCTTTATTTGTAAAATGATAGAAAATGAGGGAAAAGATTCCAGAATTGTTTGTTAAGGATGCTTTCTTTTCTCCAGCTTATCTGTTTGGCATCTTTGTGAATTATTAAGAAATTATGTATGCTAAATTTTGGGGCTTCAATTTTGTTCCATTAGTCTATATGTCTATTTTTGTGCTGGTACCATATTGTTTTTATTATCTGTGTCTGTAAGATATGGAATGGCAATCCTTCCAATATTGTTCTTTTTGCTCAGGATTGGGGATTATGTCAGCTATTTGGATGTCTTTTGTGATTCCAATGATTTTTTTGAATTGTTTCTCTATTTCTATGAAGAATGACATTGGTGTTTTGATTGGTATTGCATTAAATCTGTAAATAGCTTTTTGTGGTATTTCCACTACTCTATGAGCATAGAAACTCTTTTCCTTTCTATTTCTTTCTCTGTCTCTTTCTTCAGAGTTTTTCACTGTAGCATTTATTCACTTTTGGTTAGTCTTATTCCTTGATATCTTATTTTCTTTGAGGATACTATGGCTAGGAATGTGTCCATGATCACTTTGTCTTCATGTCTGTTGGTGGTGTACAGAATGGCAAGTTTGTGCAAGTTGTTTATACTATGAACATTTCTATTTCTCCTTCAATTATGATAGATAGATTTGTTGAGGATATTAGGCCTGGCTGGCTATAGTCTTTTGGTATTTGGAATGCATTGCTCCAGAGTCTTGGTTTTCTCCTCCTTCTCGGTTACCATGTCTGTTGATACTGTCTTTGTTCAAGTCTTGCTTAGGCAACCATTTCTAAGAGACACAATCTCAAAAGTTTCTAGTCTTCTGCATCTTACCATCTTTCTTTCCCCTATTCCACAGTATTTCCTGAATTGTAGTACAGGAGTTGTGTTGTGGATATATCCATTGTTGTGGGAATCCCCAGGATATGTTGTTTTCTGCATTGTGCCCAGCTGTGATTTTCTGCAATGATTTCCACTTGCTGTAAAGAGAAACTTCTCTGATGACTGATAAGAGCTACACTTACCTGCTTGCCTCAGGATAAGTTACAGAGTTTGCTTAGGAATTATGCTTGTCCACCAAAATGGAAGTAGTAAGTTTTCTTCAAAGACCCATGACCTCCTAACATGGTTAGTGTTAGGAGTAGGTTTTTGCCCTGCTGGCCAGTCTGGTCCCACCGACACACCAGCCCCAAATAACACACATAGATTCTGTATTTGATATTATGCTGTTGGCTAGTTACTAGTTTCTTATGGCTAGTGCTGTCTTAAATATTAACCCATTTCTATTAATCTAAGTATTTCCATGTGGTCTCATCTTACCGGAGAGAGTGGCTGGCATTCTTCTCTCTGTACTCCATCTTGGATCTCCTCCCTACTACTTCCTCTCTCCACCTAGTCTCCTAGCCCCACCTATCTTGCTTTGCTATTGGCTAACAGTGCTTTATTCATTAACCAATACAAGAAGCATATTTATAGAATGACATCTCCCATCATGTTAGTTAGTGAAGTTTCTAGTAGGAAACATCATTTCCTTCCTGTTGAGTTTACCACCAGTCCAATTATGTGACTCATAGGAATTGCCTATTTCTTAATTGTTTTCATCTTCTTGTTTGGCAAGCATATTTGATGGAAAATTTTAAAATAGCAAAAATTTAGAAAGAATAAGATGAAATATACACTAAACTTATAGGGTATACATAGCTGTATGTAGTATCCCATGTTGTTTGGGCATCTGTTCAATCCAGCCAACCTGCACGGGGAGTGTAGATTGAGATAAGAGGCAGAGTCAGGAGGGTACTTGATAAATACCAGGATCACACTAAGTTTATTGTTGTCTTTTTATACCCCCATCAAAGGAGGCTGAGAAAGCAAAAGTCTTCCTTATCAAGATACAAAGTAAGTGCAATTACCTTCTCAGTACCCAAAATTTCAAGTAACCATATCCTGAGTTTAGCATTCTGTTGTTTAGGCAAGACATGCAGTGATGACATGCTAAGCCAAACATCCTGTTGCATATATGTGTTAGGCCAGACAACCTGTTTTCAAGGTAAGACACACACAATAGCCACACCTTAGGCCAAACATCTGTTGTTCCACCTTGGAAGAAATTCTATGACTTTAAGTCCAAATGTAACAGAGCCATTTTATGGGCTCTAACAGCTCTAGTAAACACTAATTAACTAATGAATTTCTATTTTGAAGCTCTACTCTTAAATAATGTATACAAAAGGACTTCAACAGTTAAGAATTTCATCTAATTATAGGGTGGGTAAACAAAATGAATCTTAGTAGGAAACTCATTAGATAGTGTAAATTAATACTTTACAAAGATCCCTACTGTCAAAGATGCCTATTAAGAGAGTGGACTTTAATAGTATAGCAAAAGTCAATTTCTGCTTTCATATTTACTCTGAGTAATGCTGTGCACTGTTTGGTTGACACATCTTTTCTCAGAAGAACTCTTTTAGGAGTGAAACATAAGACTATGTGCATAGAAGACCAAATTCTGAAAGGCTAGTAGGTGAAGCAGGTGAGAAGAAGAGTTTTTTGGCTTTGATATTAAGGGATCTGAGTGAATCCCTTGGAAAGGCCTTATACATGGCAGTATGAGAATGGTAAGGGACAGAGTGGGATCCCAGACATTTTTTCCCAAGTGTGCACATGAGTAACTCAAGTCAGTGCTGAAGTTATTGGCATAATTTATGTGCTTGCCTTGCCTACCTCGAGCTTCCCACATGTAGACAATTTGGGCTAGAGAAGCTTAGAAAATGCCTTAAAATCCAGGAACCAAGCAGGTGACTCTTCAATCACTAAACCCTAGAAACTGAGTCTAGTTTCCAGAATTCTGGCTCCTGCAAGTTTTCCTGACTTCCATACATTTTCATACATTTTCCCAGCATGTGAGTGAAAATGCATGAACATTCACACACACACACACACACACACACACACACACACACACACACAAGCACACACATGAACTCACATACATGAACGCAAATCAATGAATAAATAAATGTAAGATGAAAAAGTTATTATATTCCACTCTAACACGAGTCGACTTGGCTTTTAAGAAGTGACCTTGATCTTGTGCATACTAACACAGCAACTTTGAGTTTATATGTGTAAATTATCTATGGTATCTAGGATACAGATTCCTTCTGGTCAGCAGTACCTCTGGCTCTTACAATTCTTCCCACCCTCACTCCTCAGTGATCCCTGAACTTAGAAGGAGGGAACGCTATATAGCTATCCCTTGTGAGGCTGAGCCTCCCAGCTTCTTCCAAGGACATATTGGAATTTATGACTAATGAAGCAGCTTATTTCATGAAGATTTCACTTCACTTACACTATTTAGACAACATTTTAAAGTGACTTTTATTACATATATTTTTAAATTCTCATTTTAATGTGTGTTTAACCTTATTTAAAGATCATTTTAATATTTCTATATATTTTTATATTTATGTTCATTACAATTTTATGTTGTCTATAAATATATTTTATGTTTATATGTTTTATATATTAATATGTCTATATTTTATATTTTAAATTTTTATATTTAATTTTATATAATGGTAGTTTTCTTATTACCTCTTTGCATGGGGGAACTCATGATTATGCATAGTAAATTGATTTTACAGTAGACTTGATGATATCAGATGAAGCTAGAAATAGTGTCAGGATAAAGCCTTTCAAAGAAGGTCCTTGCTTGGGGGACCATGGCAGATTCCATGGCAGGTGAGGGTGACTGGGCAGGGGACAAAGAGTCCAGGTAGACAGAGTTTAAATGGGGAGTTTTATTAGAAAGGGGAGGGAGGATGAAGGAAAGAGAACAGAGGTAAAGAGACAAAGAGACACAGAGAGAGGACAGAAGAGAAGAGGGAGACATAAAAAGTCCTGTCTGCCCCAGAGGAACAGCAGGAAGAGAGCTGGAAAAGAGCAGAAAGAGAAGAGAGCAGGGAGAGAGAAGAGCCGGAGAGAAAATTAAGTGGGTGGGTCTTTCTTTTAAAGGGGTCCTTTATACCTGCTTGTGGATTAGTACTCATGGAACCCTGGGCTGACCAAAATACTGCCTGAGTGCATACTTCCAGGTGACATAAGCAGGCCAGCTTAATATCTGAATCCTTACAATCAGACTATATAATGTGTTTGTAAATTGAGAATTGATAATGCATTAAAAATAATCTGGCTACTTTGAACTGAGGATCCTTATATGTTTATATTGCTGGTTGCCAAAGTCATCACAAAGTTCTGGAGAGATGACTCAAAGTTATTAATTCCTGCTCTTTTGGAGGATCAGGTTCAGTTCCTAGCACATAGCTCAAGGACTTCCAATATTCTCTTCTGAGCTCCGTAGGCACCCACATACCCAGAGACATACGTGAAGTCTGCACACATACACACACACACACACACACACACACACACACCACCACATAAATAAAAATTAGCCTTTTAAAAAAGAAATGTCATCAGAAACTCTGAAATGGTTCTCAGGTACAGAATTCAACTGAAGAAAGGTTATTAAAACCCTTCAATTAGTAACTATAACATTCCATTTAGATGAGGATCTATCCTCTCAAGCAGATCCCTTTAAAATTGTCGTCTACGGATCACTGATATTAATGTCAATAGCTATTTCCACAGTTAAGGACAATAAAGCATATTTTAGACCTGTGTAAATCCAAGGACCTAATCTCTAAACATCTAATTTTATTCTATTAGGAACTATAACAGTTAACCCAGAAGTGGAATTTAGTCTGGGAATACACGTATTCTAGCAATGCAAACACCAAGCAAGTGGATCCACATTAGCAATACACAACTCTACTTTTCTAGGGTTAGAGATAGAATGGTGGAAAATGATAATCTTGAGGTTGATCCAGAGAGTAAAGTCACAGAACAACCCAGGTTTCGATAAAACTGAGCTGACTTTTTATAGCCCATTTCCTATGGTGAGATACCTTGCTCAGCCTTGATACAAGGGGGAGGGGCTTGGTCCTGCCTCAACTTGATTTGCTAGACTTTTTTGACTCTGCAAGGGAGAACTTATCCCCTCTGAGGAGTGGATAGGGGGTGGGAAGGGGAGATGTGTGTGTGTATTTGGGGGGAGAGGGCTGGGGTTGGTATGTAAAATGAAGAAACAAAATAAAAAGCCAGTACCTCAATGTCCTGGGGGAAAATAACAGAAAAATCAAGGGAAATTCACTTAAAGGAATAACAAAGCATGTTACCACCAAAAATCTATCATTCATTTATCTATATACAGAGTCAGATATTCAACACTAGAGGAGAAAGCAGACTGTTAGTTAGCCTAGTCCTAAATCCAGCATCTGTTAAAAAAGCTAATCCTGGAAATTCTCAGTTAAACATCTTGGTATTCTCACTCTGTGGTTAGTTATTTTAGACTTGCCCAGACTGCCAGTGAGAGACAGCTTAACAGTAGCATCTCTCCCTTCTGCTTGTTTAGGCCATCTGTCTACTGTGATTAAATGTCCCCCATCCCTCCACCCACTTCTTGTGTGGGTGTGTGGGTTTTTGCATGTATGGGTGAGTATGTTTGTGTATGTGTGCATGCAGATTAATGTGCACGTGAATTTGTTGTTCTATCACTGTCCATCTTGTTTTTAGAGATAGAATCTATTATTGAATTATTTTGGTGATAGAATCTATTACTGAATTATTTTTGCTAGTCAAAGTGGCAGTATGATGTAGGGTTCTCCCAAATCTACCTGTGTGATTTTTAGGGTTCCAGATGCCAGCCTCCATGCTTAGTATTTTATATAGGTACTGGGGATCCAAACTCTAGTCCCCATACTTGCCGCATAAGCACCTTCCTACTGAGCCAAGCTCTAGCCAAATTATTCAGTGATTAAACTGGATGTTCTTCTGAGAGAAGCAATGCTACTGAAATGTTAATCTAGAATGCTGTGCACCTGGACCATCCTCTCTGTCCTAGAATGTCAGTGTCAGGAGAGAAGAAACTGAAAGCCCCCCGAAGGGAGACCCTCACTCAAATCTCAGGAATAGCGCGCACCCAGTGAGGCACCGAGACCGGACTTGCTGCAATCACACGAGGAAGTTTATTGAAAACGGAATTGGATGAGATCTCAGGCCAGCATGCTGGGGTCGAGACTCGTACACCCACGGGGGAGTGAAGGAGTTCGACCCCGACCCAAACTTGTGACAAGCTTATAAAGGCAAAAACATCAAAAGAGGGGAAGGAAATAGAGGAAGTCCAAAGTTACACGTTTACTTATCAGTTAAGCTATGTATTGTATTAAACAAGGCATTGGAACATTCCACAGAGGTTGTTGGGACATCCTGGAGTTATCTCAGGAACTATTTTTCTCAAGAGAGTTCCGTGAGCGACCACCTGCAGGGGACGGAGGCCCTAGGGTGGCGAGTTCATGTCCCTACAGACAGCTAGTAAATTTTTTACTTTTCAAAACCAGGGAGACTGTCTTGAAAACAGCTCTGCTTAAGAGTATAGTGGGGGAATGAAGACACCACGCTTAAGCCCAGAGAGCTAATGTGAGTTGTAGACTTGGCATGCCAAATTGCACCTTGGGTCAACCTCTTCAGTGTCACAGTGTCAGTGTTCCTGAGGACAGAGTTTAAATTAAAAAAAAAAAAAAAGTAATTCAGAAAGTAATCTTCATTGTGATGTGTGGAAATATCGGAGACTACTCTATATTCAAAGGAAAAATTCTTCAAAACATTATATTCTTGGTATTTCTCATCCCCTATGACTCTGAAATCCCTCAGGCATCATCTGCTCCTAGAGGTTCTCAAATATTTCATTTTGCTGAAAAGATACCTTATTATGAAATTTTAGGTTTGTGACACCTTTGCTGAAACTGTTTCTCTGGGTTTCACATGCTGAAATGATTGTTAATCTCTGGTAGATATCACTGGCGACAAGAAGAGCCTTGGTTAATCTGTACTTAAGTCTCTCCTTTAATATGAGCATCTTACTAATTATTCCATACTACTAAAGAGGTCATCCCCAAAGACACTAGCTGCATACTGATATGGGAAGGAACTAGTATTTACCACTTAAGTTCTTAAATCCCTGCAGGCATCTGAGAAGGAATTGATATGTAAAATAAACAGCATCACATGATGCACACTGAGGAAATGCCTAGAGTACAATGGAACACATGCCACAGGCTTCACTGCAACTAACACATTGTTCTGATTTTTTGGAAGCACATTCCTTTTATTACTTTCCTAGTACTCTGATTTTCCACAAACTGAGCAATTATCAAATGGCCAATCGCCAGGTATTACCTGCATGTAAACAAATAACCTGATTGTTTTCAGTGACTGTCTGCTTTCAATCTTACCATTCAAAAACAAAGCTCTCACACTGGCTGGGAAACAAACCTAGCATATTTCCAACCCCTGCTAATAACACAATACCTTGTGTTAGATGAGTGAGCCCTACTTTACTACAGGTGTTTGCTTTACAGATTTTTTAATACTGTTAATTAAAATTAAAGCCCCCCCCTTAAATCTGTCTAGGAATGAGTATTATCATTTTAAATTATATATAATAAAATAGCCACCATTCCCAAAGTATTGGGAGTCTTCTAAAGCCATAATGGATAAACTAATAAAGCCAGGTTATATGTTTTCCTGATTTATTAAGTTTCACCTTGGCTAATTATCATGCACATTGTAATTAATCCTCTGGGACATTTTTTCTATTTGTGAGATTAAAGGAAAACATTGAGTTCTAGAAGCAAAGCAAATGTTGCCGACTTTAAGCCCTTGTTTAACCTGGCGTATCACAAAACCAGGCCTGCCATGCAGCACTTACAATCTCTTCATGCTGATGCCCCCAGTGACTCAGAATGAATGCAAATGATAATTACCACAAGTTCAAATTTAAGATGACTTATATGGATTTCAAAATCACTAAAACCTTTAGTACCTTTAATTTGTGCTCAAACTCCCACAGCACATCCCTCTTGCATGAGATAAAAATCTAAAGGCATAATGGGTATTAATTACCATTTCCTTTGCTGATCCCTCGCTTGAAAGCAATTTATCATTCCATATCAAGGCTTTCTCATTTGTTCACAATATAAATAAAAGATAAAGGCCTTTAGTTCATTTTCAATTCATGATGCTTCCATGGCTTCTTTTCATACCCTTTTGATTTCTCTGTATGAAGTGTTGCTTACAACCCATTTTATTTAGCCTTTGTTCTTGGGCACTGTTTGAATGAAAATAATTTTATAAGTAATGCATCAGTCACCTTGGCCTGGGAAGTGTTGGAAAGAGCAGAGCGTTAGCATTTCCAATGTTGTTTAGAAAATGGCACTTTTGAACCTAGACATTAAAAGAGAATTTCATTCCTGTAGTCCTTCTTTGTTCTTGTTGTTCTTTCCAATTTTTCAGTTGTTAAACTCAGGAGTTTTTTTTTTCCACGAACTTCTGAAGAATTAATTATGTAGGAACTATGTATGTGTGTCATTATGTGGATAAATATTACATTGTTTTATATTTTTATTACTTTCTTTTTATTTGTTTAAATTTTATTTTACATTCCAACCATCATTCTCCCTCTCACCCCTCCTCCCAGCTTCCTCACCTCCCTTCTTGTATACACCCCATCCATTCCTCCCAAAGGGTAAGGCTTCTTATGGGGAGTCAACAGAGCTTAGTATATTAAGTTGAGAAAGGAACAAGCTCCTTTCCTCTGCATCAAGGCTGAACAAGGTATCCCTCCATAGGAAATGGGCTCCGACAAGCTAGCTCACACACCAGGGATTCATTCTTACTTGTGCAACTGTTTGTTGCCTTTATCCATGACCGAGATCCCCTCTTTAGTACATTAGAACCAAATGCCTACATGCTGGTCCTCTGTCTTGTGCCTGGAATGATTTTCAATTTTTAAATAAATAAATAAATAAATAAATAAATAAACAAAAGAAGGACCTTGGGGAATCTCCTTTCTATCTAACATAATCTGTTCTTTTCTACTGATGTTTGCCTTGACTCTGATATCAGCACATAAAAGATAATTCCTATTAAGGAGCTCGCTGTATATTCCTGCTTGAGTCACGTCCTGTTTCTGGATGTGAAGGACATCAAATAGAGACACTTCAGCTATGGCAAAAGGCACAGAGAAGAAGAGGGCTGCTCTGTCACCTCCAAATGGTATAATTGAAGCAATTAACATCTTTAACTGCTTCTGGTCTTAGCTCTGTATTTTCAGATAAGGTTTTATTCTAACCACTTGAAGACAAAATTACACAGTGACCAAGACAGACTAATATTGTTAAAGCATTTAAACACTGAAACCAAGTGCTTATTTATTTTTATTTTTTGGTCTGGAGTGGGGATTTTCTTTATCTTTGAATGCTGTTGCTGGAACTCAACAGAGATGATTTTTCCAAACATTTCTTACAGCCTAGAATCTTCCTGGTACTCAGAACCCATTATTAGTTACAATAGCCTGCATACATTATTTTTGACATTACAAAATTCTGAGAGTCAAACCTATATAGTTGCAATATATTACATGAAGAGGCTGGCTAAAATCCAGAGAATACCTGATCCTAGGAAAATAAAAAATTATATTTGTTAAAGAAAACATTTAGTGCGTAATAAAACAGGATCCTTAAAATGAATTTGGAAAATATCCTGTATCCTGGGTAAGGAATGATAGGATGATGTCTGTTTCAAAAACACATTCTTCAGGATTGGGGAGATAATCTCAGCTGTTAGTATAAATTCAGTCTGCATACCCTACACAAAGAAAAGTAGATTGTGGTGAAATGAGCTTTTTCCAACACACTGAGGGGAGGGAGAAGGCAGAGTCTAGTCCACTTTGCCAATTATAAACCCTGTTTTGGTTGTGAGTCTAGCCTTTAATGGCTGAGCCATCTCTCTAGCCCTAGAAACCCTGTTTTAAAACAAAAGAGGATAGCACCTGAGTCTGTCCTCTATACACATGTGTGTGTATACAAATACACATACAGGCATTCATACACAAAATGTCGTATTAGTTAACTGTCATTTGAGTGCAAATGTGAATATCTGACTTGCAAGTCGATCTAATCATTAATTACTAGGCCTGATTTTGGACCTGCTTTTTTAATAGCATATTTCAAAGTGTTTGACTTTCTTGATCCATTTTTACATTGTTTATAAAATACATAGTATCTAGAAAATGGGATAATGCAAAAAGGTGGTATTGTTTCTAAGACCTGGCACAAAGCTACATTTTAATACAATTTTTGCATCTTCCCATATATTTTGAGACACTGTTATCTTTATTTTCACATATTGAGCATGTATTCTGAAATATACAGTCATGCACATTTACACACATGTCTGTAAACAAACATAATTTCTAAAGTTAATTTTAAATATACTTAAGTTTTCTGTTAACCATGTCTTATACCTGTATTAGGCATAAGAAAGGTATATTAGTTTGTTTTTATTGTTTTTATTCCATGGCTGTGGCAAAATAACTGGCTGAAGCAACTTAAGGAATTTTTGCCTCACAGATTGGGATGCAAAGTGAATGAGAGAAGGGACACGGGACATCTAGATATATTATGTATATTATCAGGAAATCCCTTTGGTTTTTTTACTCAGTCAGCAACATCCAGACACTGGATGCAGTTAACCACATTCACTTGGGCCTTACCTACTCAGTTAATCAAACATCTTCATAGACACACCCAGAGCATGTTTCTTCGCAGATTCTACAAACAGTCAAGTTGATAATAAAGACTAGCTATCATAAATCACCCATTGTCAGTTTTACTCCCAAACCCATCACTGTAAAGCATTTAATTCATCTCTATATGTCACTGATTTTGACAGTCCTAATACAATTCAAAAATCTGAAGTATCCATTCAACGAAAGGACTGAATGTGTGAGGGCAATTGCCTTGACCTTGATCTGAGTCCAAATCCCATATCTCACTTGGTAGAAGGAAAGAACGAACTCCCACAGGTTTTCTCTGTCTCCACATGTAAGCCATGGCATGTGCAGTTAGGACATAGGTACACATTCAATAAACAAACAAAATACATACACAATAGTCCACAGTCTCATCTGAGACTCAAGGAAATCCCTTAACTCTTAGTACCTATAGTGTCAAACTCAAGTTCCATTCTTCCATATATGGTGATGCAATAACATTTCCATTCTAGAAGGGTGGGATAGAGGGACATACAGGAAAGACCAAACCAAAGCCTGAAATCCATCAAGACAAACACCCATTTTTCCAGCTCTGTGTCTCATGATAATATATTATTTATGATTTATTAAAGCTTGCCTGAGGATAGAGAACACAAAGTCAGCCTCAAACTATAGAAGTCAGGCACTGGTGGACAACACCTCTAATCCCAGAACTCATGAGAAGTATTTAAGACAGAATTAGGGTCTCAGAGCTGGCATATTTGTTCTTCAGCCACACCGAAGAGAGAAAGACATTCAGTCTCAGGATTCTCTCCAGCTATGCTGGGGAGAGGCAGCAGTCTAAGGGTTGGTGAAGAGCTTGGGGATCAGCCCTTTCAGCCTGAGCTAGAGGTGAGAGCTAGTGGCTGGCTGCTTTGCTTTTCTGATCTTCAGCTTGAAGCTTGATCCCCAATATCTGCCTCTGGATCTTTTATTTTGTGTGTGTGTGTGTGTTAAAGTTTCTGGCACCTGGGCTCTGGAAGGCTGTGGCAGAGTTCTCTCCTCTGTTTCCTACAACACAGAGCCTCTTCTCTGGTCTTTTTCCCTGACGAATGCACCATCATGCTTGTTTTTCAAACATCTGGTGATACGGCTGCTCATTAGGTTTCATCCTACCAGCTGCCTGTGGTAGTCTCTCTGGGCCTCCTTACAGTGCATCTGACCCTTCCTCAGTGCATCTGACCCTTCCTCATCTCTTAGGCTTTGGGAACTTTTCCCACAGTATCCATGGGCTCCTGTCTTATAAAACTCCTATGTACCTTCTGCCAAGTTCTGTTGTCAGCTCAAGATGTATCCTGCCCTGCTTGGATCAGAGCTGTTGTGGCTCATATGTGCCTAACTGATCCTGGAATAACAACTCTTTAGATTGTTTTCCAGCAGGGAACTCCTTCACTGCTATTATCAGTTTAGGTTCTCTCTTTTTTGAATGGACTTTTAGTTTCATACTTGATAGCACCTTTGATGGGCAGGGCCCTGACACAGAATGGCCCTTGGGACATTCCTAATGCACTCCTTATTTTACTCTGAAACCTCATGAGCTGGGTATCCACTGTCAACATTTCCTTTAGCACTGTGGTCTTACATCTCCCATGTTCTCACAAGTGGACCATTATAATTTGCTTTAGCATTCTGGGCCTCCCCAGCCCTTAGCTCAAGTCTTTCCTAAATTCCCTGTAAACTTGCTTGAAAGGCCTGAGAATCACATGGTCAGGTCTGTCACAGTTGCATCCCCATTTGTCAACACCAATTTTCTTAAAGCTATGAAAATGAAATACTTCAGGCAATCACCTTAAGGAATCAGGGGGGATGGGTGGGTATTGTGATGCTCATATTAAAAGAAACTTTACCTGATGTACCTACTGCTTTTCCTTCACTCTATTATCTTCCTCATACCAGTGGTGTTTATGCTGTTTTAGAACAAAGACCCACAGTCATTAAAACTCCAAGTTGGTAAGGAAGCCCATTGTTGTAGAAGTACAATAAGTTATTACTGTGTAAGTCCAATGGCTTTGCTCGGAGACCAGCTGCTTGTCTGTGCTACCTCACCTTCTGAAAAAAATAAACCATTCTAATCCATCCACCATTTGCATGCTCTCTGGACCCTTCACAGAAAGTCACTTCTATCCAACAGTGGTGCCTTCTGTTTCTTTTATTTTGAGTGTATCCCCTTATGTGTTAAAAATATTCTGTAGCTTAGGGATTTTATTATAATCTTATCTGATTACATATTAAATAAATTTTAGTTGGTTTTTTACTGTTGCCTTTTGTGTATGCTGTATGTGACTGTGGTGTATGCTCCTGTGTTGGGGGGTGGAATGGTGCACATGATTGTACATGCACAGAAGTGGACATCGAGAGCCAGACTCCTTCACTGTCTACCTTATTCCCTCCAGACAGGGTCTTCACAAAACCTGGGTCCAAGCTGGAAGCCAGAAAATCCCAGCAATCCTTGTTTCTGACTCTCACAGCACTGGACTTGCTTGTGTGCACAGCCACACCCAGGATTTTCTGTGGGTGCTGAGGACCCATATTCAGATAGGCATGAAAGTGAGGATGCAACCACTCCTAGGTATGGTTGAGAAGGTTTTCATTGTAGATCTGAGGGAGAGAACAGCCAGAGATGTTCAGTCTGAATATGGCTGACAGAATTGACTGGGCCATGGAGAGCAGGTAGTGAGTGGAACCAAAGAGAAAGGGAGGAGAACAGAAGGAAAATGGACTAAGGGAGGACTCAAGGACCAAGAGGATAACCAAGAGAGTGCTTGGTCAAAATGGCTGGTTTATACTGGAAAGAGAAACTCAGAGACTGGGAAGGTTTACAGTCAAAAGGCAGGAGTGAGAAATTCTTTGAAGCCAGGACTGTCGAATAGGTACTTGCTAGAGAACCTAGCTGCCAGCATCTTCATTGGTGTGTCCAATCAGCATCTCAGTGAGCCATTTGCCCAGGGTTGTTTTGAGACCTAACAAGGTCCTAATGCTTGTGTAGCTGAGGACTCAGATCCACTGAGCCAGCTTTTCAGCCCTCCACCACACTTTTCCGATAATATGGTTCTTCAAGTGAGATCCACAATAGACTTCTTGAATCTATCTTTAGTGTTAAAATGGTTATCTTTTTTCTTCAATTTTTCCTAATAATTTTGGGTACTTCAAATGTTGCCCACCACTGCCTGAGCTATTGTAAGCAATGGAATTTGCTTGGTTAATGTCTTTACCTAATGCTTAGCAGATGGCTTGAACAGTCTAGTAGATCTATTGAAAATGGCTGTATACTTTTTACATCATTGCCAGTAATGCATGAGAATTCTTTTTATTCCCTAGTGGGACATAAATTTCAGAAGAAAAAAATAAAATGCACTTTCTTTCCACTTGCTGTGAATTTAAATCCCAGCTACTTGCAACTTTCCGAACTATATTGATCTTAATGTGATTATTTTCAAGACCAAATGCACAAAGATGACTTCAAAATATAAGTCATAATATCAAAGTGTAATTTCCATGAAATAACAGTCATCTATTTTAATGGTACAGTTTTAAGAGCTTCAGATATATACTTATACATTTTCATGAACATATTAAATTTGTATTAAACATATAAATCTATATACTCTGACTTCATAAAAGAGTTGGAATGTTTTTTCAATGTTGTATGTTTTGTAAGCGATCTTATATGGAAATTATTTTTTTTAATGTTTGATAGAATTTATCATATGAACCAAGTGATCTCAAGAGGATTTAAAAAGTAAACAATACACTAAAATTATACCTAATTTATGTTGTGAAACATTAGTTTGAGATGTGTTCCATTTGTTTATGCTGTGGAACATTTGTTTAACCATGCATTCTTTTATGTTGCATATGTTTAACTCTGTGAAGCTGATTGGTCTAATAAAGAGCTGAACAGCCAATAGCAAGGCCAGAGAAACTACAGGTGGGACTACAGGGTAGAGAGAATAAATAGGAGGAGAAATTTGAGGAGAAAAGATTGAGGAGCAGGACAAGGGAGAGGATTCCATGGGCCAGTCACCTAGCTACACAGCAAACCACAGAGTAAGAAGTAAAGAAAGGTATAAAGAAATAGGGAAAGGTAAAAGCCCAGAGGCAAAAGGTAGATGGGATAATCTAGGTTAGGGAAAGCTGGCTAGAAACAAGCCAAGCTAAGGCCAGTCATTCATAAGTAAGAACAGGTCTTTGTGTGTATATTTATTTGGGAGTTGGGTGGCAGACCCCCCCCAAAGAGTCAAAAGAATAAAAAGAGAAAAAAAAAAACAAAAAAACAAAAACAAAAAACAAGTTTGGGGTAGGGTAGGTGGTGGCTTGTTGTTAACATCAAGAATGTGTAATGTTCTTTCTTGCAGAGGGGCTCAGTTTGTTTCTCTGTTTCTCAGCTACCACATGAGGTGATGCATATCATTGCTTTATGTAGAGATACAATTATCCATTAATATGCAATTGTTATACAATACATACAATTATATCCATCTGCTCAAACATTCTTCATAATGCTTTCACAATTATTCCTTCCAGCTCCCCAAAACGTGTTCTGTGTTAGCATAGTTATATTGACATTCTGTGCAGCAGAAACTCAGAACATATTTTTCTGCAGAACTACAATGGGTACTTGCTGGTCAAAGCTCCCTGAGTCCTTCATCCTGTCTACTTCTCCAGAGTCTGAGACACACTGATGTACTGTCAATATTTGTGAGGTACAAGTTTTAGATTCTACATCAGAGCTAGATGAAGCACTCTGTTTCAGCATGAGACTTTTATAAACAGCTCTATGTTGCTGCTAATGTCAGGCTTTGTGTGTGCACACATGTGCACACGTATGCCGAGTAATCCTCATGAATGTTCCCATTTTATTTATGTTTAAGCTATTCTACTTTTATTTGTACAAACAAACATAAATCAATTAAACATATTAGTGAGGGCACAGTAATATTCAAAAGCATGTATACAAACTGATTGGGTTTTGTCAACTTGACTAAGACAGACCTTTCTGGGTAAAGGGACTCATAACTGAGTACTGCCTTATAAGACTGACCTGTAAGCAGTTCTGTGGGGACATTGCCTTGATCAGTGATTGATGTGGGAGGAGCAAGATCACTGTGGGCTGTGCCACCCATGGTCAGGTGGTTCTGGGTGGTTTAGGAAAGCAGGCTGAGAAGCCTTGGAGAGCATTAAGCAGCGTTCCTCCCTGGATGCTTCAAGTTCCTGCATTGGAGTCATTCTCTGACTCACTTTGGTGGTGGTGTATGACCTAAGAGTTGGAAGCTGAAATAAACCTTTTCCTCCCTAAGTTACTTTGGCCATAGTGTTTTATCAAAACCCTAGAAACCGTATGATATATACACATACATACAAGGTGATGCCATCAATTCAGAGCCATAAGTATTTTCCGTCATAACTAATTCTTGATGGTGGAGTTTTTCAGCATCTGTATTCCAGATCTTCACCAATATGAGAAGGGTGCTGGTGAACTACAGACATCCCACTGTGCTGCAGAGTGCCAGACTTTATTTCTATTTAACTGTGCTTTAGTATCTACTATCCATGATGGTTTTATTGAATCACTGTCGAACATTTCTAGGCCCTATCAATGCTTATCCTATATTAAGACTTTCTTTTTAGCTTCTGCACATGAAAGAAAACACGTATTACTCATTCATGCATCCATGTTTTTGTGTATTACCCTCCAGGTACGTCTGTTTTGCTTCCAATGTCTTTATTTCTTATTTGTTATGGCTGAATATTTTCCATTATATATAAAGCTCAAGAAATATTTTCTTGAGACATTTAATAATTGATGAACAATTAGGCTGTCTTGATTTCTTGACAGCTATGGATACCATGGTAACCAAATTGCAAATGCAGACATTTCTTAATATACTGACAGCATTTTTGTATCTTTATACCCAGAGGTAAGATTCCTCAGTCATGCAGTAGCTCCATTTTTAATACTGTGGGAACTCCAGTATTGTTCTCCATTATAACCACACTATTTTTTGTCCTGTCAGTAATCGCTAAGGAACATATTATCTCCTCATACTTAGCAGCATTTGTTTGCTTTATATTTTAATAGTTGCTCCAATTACATTAGAGTGATAACCTGTTAGATTTCCGGCTTACATTTCTTTGACGGCTGGTGACATATAGCATCTTTTAATATATATCTTGGTCTTTTTTATTCCACATAGTTGTCTATGTAAAAGTCAAGTAATCATTTTATTATTGAGGGGCTTTTGGTTGTATGTTTTTTCTTTTGAGCTGTAAGATAAATTACCTGTGAATGTTCTCTCTTATTCTGCATGAAGTTTCTTCACCCTATTGGTTGTTTTCTCTATTCTCACAAGCTTTGTGTAAGTATGTGTGTGTTGTGTATATGTGTGTACCCTCTCCTCCATACATACCATAAGCAAATGTAATTTTAAGCATTTTGAAAAAGTAGATTCTTTCCTTGCTAATAAGTACAGAGGACAATGATTAATTGCTGGATTTCAACTAAGAGGAATACACTGAGCTCTTCCGTTTGAAGTAAATGGCATTTAATCCATGTATTAAATGGAATTCAAGAACAATTTTATGTTCTAAAGGTCTCTCATAGATGAAACTGTGAGCATGCAGAGAAGGGAGCTGGTGTTCGGGGATGGCGGTATCAGGGAGGAGCCAGACTGCCCCACAGTGTTAGAGAAGAATCCTTGCTCTCAGTGGCCGAAAATAAGTCCTCCCAAGTCCTTCTTCTGTGGGAGAGTGGTGGTAGATTCAATCTCAAACAAGCATTTCAGCCTGTATATTTTACTCAGACAGCTTCATCAAAATAAAATTCACATATCATCAAATTTACCCATTTGAAGTGAGTAACTCACTCAATGGAGTGAGTCATTGACAAGTCTGTTGTAGAACAGTTACATCAGTCCTAAAAGGAAGCTGAATCCCTTCACCAACAGTGTTTCCCACACATTTTTCCCATAAATTCCTGGCAACCTGTGATCTGTCACTATAAATGATCTTATTTTGATCATTATTAGGAATGAAATCACACAATCTATGGACATTTGAGCCTAACACTTTTCTTTTTATGTAAATAATATTTTTCATACAACATGTTACCCTCCTCCAACTCCTTCCAGATATTCCCTACTTCCCCACCCACCAAAATCCACAATCTTCCTATTCACTCTCAGAAATCTAAAACTAATAATTATAATAAAACAAAAACAAACACACTGGAATAGGACAAAACAGAAGAAAAACAGTAATGAAAACATTAAAAGAAACACATATAAACTTAGAGGAGCACATGTTGGCACACACAGAAATGCTATAAAAACCCAAAAGCAGAAACCATTGTATATACACAAAGGAGATTAGGGGAGAAAAGTTATAACAAAGCATTATGAGACAAAAAACTTCCCAGAATTCCATTGAGTTTGTTTTGTGTTAGCCATCTGATAATGCCCTGAGCCTGGCCTTGAGTGTGGTTTATATACCCAGTGAGACAATTAGAGAAAACTAGTTATTCATTTGTGAGTGACTACCCATCAGAGATGGCTTCTTGGTTAGAGATGTAGGCTGGTGTCCACTTCCCTCACTCATCTCTAGGACCCCATCTGGCTTAAACTGTTGAGGGCCCTGTTCATGCTGCCACAGTCTGTGAATTCATATATGCAGCTGTACTGCTGTGTTTATAAAGCCTTGTTTCCTTGGAGTCCTCCATGCCCTCTGCCTCTTACAATTTTTCTCCCCCATCTTCCACAGGGCTCCCTGAGGCCTGAAGGAAGGAATTAAGTGGAGACATCTCATTTAGGGCTGAGTATTGTGAAGTCTCCCATTCTCTGCATATTATCTGCCTGTGGGTCACTATATTTGCTCCTGCCTGGTGCAAGATGAAGCTACTCTGATGATGGCTGAGCACACCACCGATGCATGAGTGTGGAAGACTATTATTAGAAATCATTTATTGCTCCCCTCCTTTAGCACAATAGTGTGTTTGATTTTCTCCTAGGTGCCCGAGCTGTCTAGTTTCATCTTCTTGACCACCCAATCAGTGTTGGGGATGAGTGTCAAAAAACTAATTTCATGCAATTTCACTTCACTATTTTGGTCAGTTGATGTTTCTTTGCTTTTTGACAATTATCCAAACTGTTCCTTGCCCAGTCCAATATTCTATATATTTCCCCATGTTTGCCCTTAGGAGCTTTAGTTTCTGGTTTTACTTGTCAATTTTTAATGCATATTGAATTTGATTTGTGTGACAGGAGAGGACAACTCATCTAGTTTTCTTTTTCTGTAGGTAGAGAGGCAGTGTTATTATCTGCTTCAGAAGACCATTCTTTTCTCTGATGTGTATGAAGTCTTTTGATACGATCCCACTAACTTGATGCATTGGGATTTCATTTTTAATCATACTTGAAAATTTTTCCAGTTTATTTGCTTACTCTTTGGCATATTTCTTCATGTTCAATTTAAGATATTTAGGATGTAGTAGGTCTGTGTTTATTGATCTGTAATTTAATGCCTGTATGGTTAGAGGACACACCATTCATCATCTTACTCGATTTCCATTTATGAAGAGTTATTTTACAGGACTGTATATTGTCTGTGAAGTTATGAGCGCATACTCCAAAGATATGTACATTCTATATGAAATATTCTACAAATGAAAATGAAGTGAAATTGGCTGGAAGCATCACTCAGGTCCTGGCACTGACTTTTCTGTTTGCCTTATGTGTCCATTCCTGGAAATCTCCAGGGGAAACTGTGGTTTGTCATGCATCTGTATTACTTTTCTCTTCATATATGATTGCCTTATAACATTTTATGACAACTTAACATCCAATATATATTTAGAATTTATTTCTCACTCTGAAGCTTCACTGTGTTATATTACCTTCCCATTAGTTTGTAAGGAATGTATATTCTTCTATTACTTCTATTAACTGATGTGTGTATTGACTTAATATGCATATTTAATAGCATATGGCTTGGTCATACTATTTACTGCTCTGAAAATCACCATTTTTGAGTTGCTATGACTTTATCAGGAACAGTTAATACAGTTATTGATTCATTAAATTTTAAGTTTTACTAAATAATTTTATCTTCTAATTCACGTCCTTCTTGACATATTTAAGTATATCATTCTTTGTTTTCTGTATGTATTCATCATTGTTTATTTTATGATGTGGCACCTTATTGAAAATTTTACTATTTGATTTTCTATAGATTTGTAGTTTCCACATTATTTATGCATCCTTATACTAAACTTTACACTATACTTCTTTAATATACCACAGTCTACAGTCTAGTAAACTATCACTTTGCTTCACTTTAACTGTCCATGGGACAAAATCTAGAATTAATTGAGAAGAAAGTCTTAATGAGACCTGTGACATGACTGTGAGGGATCTTTTTAATTGGGTTCACTGACGTGGGAAGAATTGTTTCTCCTTTATGTTGCTATTGTCCCTACCACCCTTCCCCCCAGCAACAGGAAATGAAGCCAACACACAGGTACTATGAAATGGTTATATTTATATTTACCTTTGACTCCTCCTCTATGTTTATGGTAAGTTGTGCTTTTGTCTATAAGACCATGGGAATCATATCACTTAATTTTTACATTTTTGTGTTTCATAGAGGTAACTGTAAAACTTGCATTTTATATATTTACCCTCCTCCTGTGTCTTCTATTAGTTCTAAAGGATCCAACGTTACTCACAATGCATTTTCTCTTAATTCAATGTACTATATTCAATATGTACTTCATGGACAATGTATTGCCCCTTCACTTTATGGGTTTGGCTAAGTTTCTGACATTTGAACCCATTGCTGCAGTGATGTGATTTTTCTTCCCACGTACAGTTAGTTCTCCAGTGAGAACTTCCTTATTGTTTCTGTGATGCTTGAGCATGTCAAGGGTCTCTGTAAGTCTCTTCAACAACACTGTCTACTGTAGCTTTCTTTCTGTATGTTTGACCTTAACCAGAAGTTCAGGTAATGTTGGAACTTGGAGTTTTCAATACACTCGATAAAAGCTTAGCCTTATGGCTCCAGGTACATGTGTTTTAAGTCACTTGGGAATGTGTCCAAAGTCGTGGAGGGATGTTGACGTTCCTCTGGATATAGTTTTCTCTCTATTGTTGAGTTTGGATAGCTTTTTTCTAGGGTATCATTATAGTTAAGCCGACTCATTTTATCTTAAACTTTAGATATTGTTTTCCAAGTTTATTATAAGGTAGCTTTGTCAATTTCTCTTGTACCTGTCATGCTGTGTTTCTTAAATATCTAGGTGAATTTAATAGAATTCTTTAAAAATATTTATCTAGAAATCTTCTATCTCATTTATTAGTTTGTTTGTTTGTTTTTGTTTTGTTGAGATGGGGTTTCTCTGTGTAGCTTTGGAGCCTGTCCAGGAATTAGCTCTGTAGACCAGGCTGGTCTCAAACTCATAGAGATTCACCTGCCTCTGCCTCCTGAGTGCTGGAATTAAATGCATGCACCACCACTACCCAGCAATAACTTAACTTTTATTACACACACACACACACACACACACACACAATTCTGAGTGTGTGTGTATCACAAATGAATTCACATTAGTCTTGTTTTGACATTAACATGTTTATTCAACATCATTCCATGGAGATTCATCAAGCTATTACATATTAGTTTTCTATTATTATTATTTTATTATTATTATTATTATATGACTGCTATGTTTAGGTAGCTCACAGTTTGTTAAACAGTTCATTAACTGATGATAGCTAAGTAGATTCCAGTTTAAGGCTATTAAAATAAAACTGCTAAACATAGATGGTTAAGGCTTAGGCTGAAATGTAAATTTTCATCTTTTTAAGCATACAATTCATAGGCTTTATGATGAGTGTATGTTCACTTATATAAGAAACTTCCAGGGGATGGAGAGATGAATCAGTATCTGAGAGCACTTGCTTCTCTTCCAGAAGTCCTGTGTTTGAATTCCCAGCACACACAGCTCACAACTATCTGTAACTTCAATCGCAGGTTATCCTACAATTGCTTTCTGCCTCTGCAGGCACCAGCCATACATGAAATACACATACACACATACAGTTAAAGCACTTATACACATTAAATAAAAATCAAAGTGAATTTAAACAAAGGAAACTCCAGGTAGCCTCCGAGGCTGGCGTGTGTTCCATTCTCAACTAGCTATGTGTGAACAACTGACTTTCTCCAAACCCTTACTTGCATTGTCTGTTATCAGAGATATTATGCTTAATATTGAAGCAATATTGAGTAGGTGTTTATTGGAATCCATTGTAGTCTTCATTTGAATGCATTTTAGCAATTGATGATTTTGAATAGCTTTTTTACATGTATAGTTACTTCTAGTGGCACATGGTATGTATAGCCACATCACTAGTGTAAAACATGTTTAAGGTGATGGTCTCTCTCTACAGTTAACAGTGAAATGACATAGTTATGTTTGAGGTTAAATACAAAGCTCTGTCTCTAGATTTTGTCTGCCTCTGCCTCTTTTGTGGGGATGGCAAGAAGTCAAGTGAGGCTGCCTCAGTAAAGCAACAGTGTCAGCCATTGTGTGACTCAAAGTAAGGCCGTGGTTAACCTTCTTATATTTGCTCTACATGTCCTCTGATTTACCAGATGTGTCCATTCCTCTGAGAGGCCAATTCTACCTCCTTATCAACAAGTGTCTAAACAAATAGCTGAGAAACATTGTAAACATATCCTGGAACATGAGAGGTGACTGTTATGTTTCCTGGGTGCGTTGGGGGCAGACCCCTTTCTTCCCTGCATCTGTCAGCACCACACCTCTTTTCAAGGCTGTTTCTGACTCTTTCTCTTGAACCCATTGTGCATATATATATATATATATAGTGACTCCCTAAATCATATCTTCATGAAAACATTGAGTGTGATTTCTTAGTCATGATATCCTTTGCATCTCTGTTTGCCAGACTCCAGCAACTTAGCACTGCCCAAGAGATGCTTACTTACCCAGAAAAGTAGATTGTTGGTGTTTAAGGGGTAATATTTAGGCAGTACTCATTTTATTTTATGTTTTAATTATGGTCACCATTGCTGAGTGGTATGTCCTTACTTTAAATCTTATTGCCCTATGTCTCAGTTCATAAGCTAGAAAAAAAAATTCAGATTTCCAACACCATTTGATACACTAGATGGTAAGGTGTATATTTTCAGTGTCGAAGAAGCCAAGTTACAGTCCTTTGTTCTGAGACACTCACTAAATTATCTACCTCCTTCCACTGAGAATACATTCTAGTATCCTTCCTTAATGAAACGCTTCAGTTTTAGACACATGAGAGTAAACAAAGATTTCTTCCAGGCATTAGTTTTTTGGCTGATCTAGAGGAAGATAAAATAGTCAAGCCAGGTAATGCAAGTTCAGAGACTGCTGACCCTCAGAACCTGTGCTATAAAAAACAAACCTGGAAGCCGGGCAGTGGTGGCTCACACTTTTAATCTCAGCACTCAGGAGGCAGAGGCAGGCAGATCTCTGTAAGTTTGAGGCCAGCCTGGTCTACAGAGCTAGTTCCAGGACAGTCTCCAAAACAATACAGAGAAACCCTGTCTTGACAAACCAGAAAAAAAAAAAGAAAAGAAAAGAAAAAAGAAAAAAAGAAAATAAAGTGCCTATGTAGAGCTAATCCCAGAGTCAGGTTCCTTGAAACTGCATGGTAACAGGGTCCTGAGATGGCATGAATATTCATCCAAGTTTATAAAACACAGGCATAGAATCCAAACTGATGACAGCTCTCTAAACTACATATTTAAAGGGTACTAAAAAGCCAAGAAAGGACCAACAAAATTATATGCAGAAATCTGCCGCACATGGCAATGCAACTGTGGTGTGTTCTAAATTCCTGATTTATCATGATTGGTCCTTATGTGTCTCATAGGGTACGACTTTGTTCCCCTGAAACACATGCACTTTCCAAAGATGATTCTTTTTTAGGTGAAAGTTAATTTTCTGTGTCTGTATTACCGATTTCATATGGGAGTAAATGAATCCTCTTTGGTTATGACAGTAAATGAGTCTCATGAACTGAGAATGATCTCTTGGCAACTTCCCTCTGTTTGGCCAAAGATGAGTGAAAGAGGCTTGGAAAGCAAGTGACAACCTCAGCTAAGCCTGGCTTACACTACTCTAGCAGCTGCCAGGCAGAGGTGGACTTTGCCCAAGTAGTAAGATGGTGGGCCCATAACTCTATGCTTTGTTTTGGAAATACAAAATGTTTCAGGGTTTATTTTTGTTTTTGTTTTCATAGGTGTGTGTGTGTGTGTGTGTGTGTGTGTGTGTGTGTGTGTGTGTGTGTGTTTATGTATGTGAGTCATATGTATGGGTGTCCATGAAAGTCAGAAAGGGGTATCCAGATCTGAAGTTAAAGGAGTTTGTAAGCCACTCAACATGAGTGCTGAGAACCAAACCTCAGTCTTCTGTAAGAGCAGTATGTATTGTGAGCCATCTCTCCAGACTGTGCTCATCTCTCCTTCCTTCCTCTTTATCTTCTTTTCTCTTCATCTTTAGTCTCCTCCTTACCTTCCTTCCTACTCTTCTTTCTCTTCTTTCACTGCATGGGGATTGACCCTAAGACTGTGCCCCCTACTTAACTATGTCCCCAGATTGAAAAATGTACTTTCCTTCTTAAATATTATTCATGTTATAACACACAGGAAATATACATTTAAAAATCAAATAGAATTTAAATAGCTTCATTCCCCAAATGTTATAAACATACCCTCAATTATTTGGCCAACATTAATGAGCATTGAGAACTGAACTGCAGAAGCACTTTTGAAATGCTTTTATTTTGAAGTACACTATTCTATCTTAATGGACCACACTTGCTGCCACAAGAGCTCACTGACAGTGTGGGAGAACAGTTCAGATATTTTAACTGGTGCATCCATTCTTCTATGTACATTAATCTGCTCTTCAGCTATACATAGTGATTTATGAGCTAATTCTACCCTTAGTAGATAAAAAGTTTCTACACCCCTATAGGCCTCTTTGTTAATGCAGCAATCCAAATCAGACCAGATCAAACTGAATTTTAAAAGCCCATGTTTAATGGATACAGTGCTTTTGGATGGCCTTCTAGCCCACCAGAGACTGGAAAACCACATGTCTATTTTCTGTGGTGGTGGAGAGGGGCGTTTAAATACCCTGTGGGAGTGGTCCTGAGCATTTCTTGGGGAGAGGTCATTATTTGGTGGGCTTTCTAAGAAACATCAAAGTTTAGAGGGAGATAGGGTAGGTGGGCTTGGGTGGAACTTCTGCCATACATTCCAGACCCTTCGGGTATATGGATGCCAGGGCTGGGGTGAAGCTTCCACAGTAACAGTATATAACCTACTTTCTTCACTTATCTATGAGTATCATCATATCCTCTGCTTCAAACAGAATTCACAGAATATTAATCTACTTACTGTCTGTGTCTAAGTTCGTGTATGTTTCTTGACCGTCAAGTAGTTGTCTTGTGTATAATAGTGAAATGTAGTATTTATAGACATATATATCATACCTATCACAAAAATGTCCAACCACTAAACTCTAACATATTTCATAAGGAATTTTATAATGTTCATTAAAAATGAGACTCAATACTTCTGTAGAATGTACAACCTCACCTAAAGAACAAAGACAAATTCCTTCCAATACCCCTAAGAGGCCAAGTCATGAAACAAAAAGATGTACTAAGTACTGACAAGTGATGATATTGCCCATATGTGCTTAGAATTGTTTGAACACGACCCTGCTTTGTGCCGTGTGCTAGACAGTTGTTGTTTATCATAACACCTCTGGGTGTACCACATTCTACTGACTTTTACTGTTGTCAGTTTTATACTTTAGCTGTTTTGTCAGGATTATGGTTGCTTTAACTTAAATTTTCTCCTCATGTTAAATGTCATTTCATGGCTCACTGACTATTCAAAGTTTTGATTGCATGCCATCTATTTGGCTCCTCACACACTTTTAAAATACATTAATCACATTTTCCTTGATATTATGAACAAGATCTCTATAGAGTTTTGAAATGTTTCATCTGGTGCTAAAGTTGTCAAGTGTGTGCCTAAGCATGTGAGATAACTGAATCAGATGTGATGCATCAGACCTCCACCTTCTTTAGATTATTTACTGTCAGTATTGTGTGTGTGTGTGTGCACACACGAGCGTGAGTGTGCGTGCGCACACACACACACATGTGTACAGGCACATATGTGCACTTGTATGCACAGAGCAGAGGACAACCATGGGTGTCATACCTCAGATGACATCCTCCCTTTTCTGGGGCTTTCACTGGACCAGAACTCCAGGGCAAGATAAACTGTCTGCCCAGCAAACCCCAGAGATCCACATGCTTCAGCCTCTCCAGAGCTGCGTTGTGGACTCAGACTAACATGTGGTGTTTATGTTCTTTTAGCTTGAATTCTGGGGACTGACCTCAGTTCTTCATACTTTCACAAAGATTCACTGACTAAATTATCCCTCTGCTCCTCAATCCCAGTATATTTAAATTCAATGAATAATTGATTTGAGGATACAAGATGATTTGTGCTAATTTAACATAATGTTAATAGTTGAAAGCAATCAATGTAACAAACCAAAACTCAGAACATATAGACAATATATAGGTTCTTTCAATTAGATTTTCTTTTCTCGTTCTTTCTTCTCTACAAGTAATTTGGTTGTTTTTTTTTTGAGATTCCAATTGATAGTGTGTATATATACTGATTCATATAACCAATTATGAATTGAATTATGAATATGAATATTCATAAATATGCATTGTAAATGTGAATTATATTAATTATATTATATTAATAAATATGAATTATAAATATTATAAATGAATTATGAATAGGTTAATTATACCTGTAATGCCATCATAGTATTGATGTCAAAATCATCAGTATCCACTGGGGCACCCAAACAGCACAGCTAGGCAGTACCTGTATTTCCATTCAGCACAATCTTTCTTCTTCAGTATGCAGAGCTTGGAGGAACACTGAAAGAATAAGCTCAGGTTGCTACATCAAGTAACATGTCAACCGCAGTGTTTTCCGTGCCAGTGCTGAAGTAGCTCCAGGGGCAAGGAGGGATGGAAATAATACCAAAAGCAATTAATATAACAGACAATTACTTTGTTCCTCAATTTTTTCACCTGGATCAAGTTCACTAGAAAGGCAAGCTAATGAATACACGTTGGCAGCCTGCCTTAGCCCTCACACTTAGGCAGGTTCCGTGAAGGCTTTCCTCAGAAGACTTGGGTTTAGTCAATTTTCACATTCTCCAAAAACAGTTATCCAGCTGGATTATTTATGACTGGGAGCAATTATGGTTATAGGCCCTGGGTATTCATAAAAGGCCAGCCTTGCCTAGCAGATTGTGAGATGATGTTTAAAAAGCAATTTGGTTTTCATATAAGATAGTTATTCAGATAAAATTGTATCTCTGCTTTGCAATCTTTCAGTTATTAATATGAAAACCTGAAAATCTCAATGACTCTGCTACATATTCATTTACATGAAGCTGTGCAAATTTCAAAGGGTGGGGAAACCCACTCACTCCAGACAAATATTCCAGCATAGGGACTCAAGGGCATTATCTTCTCTGAGGACACACCCTTCTTCATCAGCAGCCATTATTTCTATAAATTGGAAATTCTTTAACATGCCACTTTCCTATTCATTTATTAGCGAGTGGATGGATGAGGGGCTGCACAAATACTCTGACTGTTCCATGGGGGGATGACTCTGCATGTAACATTGGGTCTATGCATTCTTTTAAGCCACCCCAGGGCTCCTGGTTGTGATGTATCTTCCATTAGCTCACTTCAGGTAGACAGCAGAAGTTAACTCTTGTGTTTTGATAGTTTCTGTTCTGTTTTCCTACATCTGTAAGTGCTCTTTGGTTCTGAAGCACAGCCAAGCATTGCATCTAAAGTAGAGAAAACTCTGAGTGGGAGGAAGAGGTGTGGATGTCTCCCTAGCTCACCTCACAGAGTCCAATTTCACAAGCCATTAACACTCTGAAAAGGGAGATTAATCTGAATGCCTGCCATATTCGCAAAGAATGGACAAAGTGTTTGAAAAGACTGTTTGGTTTTTTTGGGAAGGACATTTTGAGAAAGGGTTCATGTATATTCCCATAAATGAAGGAGATGAATGCCTAAAGAGAGGTAGGAGTGTTTTTCTAAAATGTATATGAATATTTGGAGAATAGTTTCTTTGTTCTTGTCATCCTGTAAAGACAAACCTGAAAAACAATACAGGTTTTATAAATTCATAAGTGAACTCGGCAATGTGCCTAGTAATGAGATTGAGATGCATTTGTGTGTAACTAGGGACACATCCAAGTAGTGTGGCAATCATGTCAGATACACTCAAACAGAGACTGGTGGGGTCCTGAGCACATTTGAAGACCATGAACTAAACCTTGACCATCATCAGTCACATGAGCCTAGCATAGCAGTCTCAACCTGTGAGCTGCAACCCCTTTGGGGTTGAGTGACCCTTTCACAGGAGTCACCTAAGACCATTGGAAAACACAGATATTTGCATTATGCTCCATGTCCATATCAAACTTACAGTTATGAAGTAGCAACAACATAGTTTTACAATATGAGGGACTGGAAATGGGTTGCATCAGGAAGGATGAGACCCATTGGACTAGCACAGCTGCTAAACGTGTGGATTCCAGAATTGCTTAGTGAACACAGCCAGCTGTGATTACCATCTCTACAAGGACAAAAATACTGGACAGATAGAAGAGTGAAACCCTACCAGGAGACCTTATAAGACACAGAGACCTGGAACGGATCATAAAGAGGAAGAAAATCTCATCAATGCTGCCAACAGCTCACAGCTCTGGCAAAAGCTTCTGCTCTATAGGTGAGAAGTCCTCAGGGGGTTCTTGCAACCTGCACCAGCTGACACTGAAAATATCAACTAAAGGTAAATGATGTAATCTTCACAGACCTGCAGCAAGTAAGAGAGAACAAGTGGATGCTTCATGGGAGATTCCTTGTGGAGAAGAAATTCACAATGGCTCCCTAGCAAACTTCAAGAACCCAGGCTGCTGTGGCCAGGTTGCACAGTGGGGAGGGGAACCGCTGCCTGGATTCATGCTGCTCAGGTGCAATCCAATCCCCCTCCCACATATGCCCACATCTGAGGCCACTGAACTGTTCAGCCACAAAACCTCCCTCAGACTGGTAGAGCTGCTCTAATGCTGGCACTCAAGCTGGCTCTGTGCCCACTCTCATAGGAGAGCTGTGTCTCGGGACAGACATTCAGGATTCACAGTGAAGACTAATGAATCAATCGTGTGCTTGTCCTCTGAGAACTTTGGCATGACAGACATAGATGGAACCATACCAATGCCAATGTGGGGCTGGGAACAGGTGTCTATGTGGTTTCCTTCACCACCTGGAAAGTAGTTTCATATGGTGTTATACTGTGCTTGGGACTGCCTGGGGCTGTCACACAGCAGGAATCAAGAAGGAAAGATTTCTCCTGTTTGTTGGGAAGTGATAAGCAGTAATTGAAACAAATGATAGGAATTTGTGTTCTTCACTTGGGATAAGGTCTGTTATCCTTTTGAAGACTCCTTCAAAGGCCTTCTTGCAGGGTTCCACATGGCTGAAGAGCTATCTGTCATGGTTGTTCTTGTGGAGATGGGTTCCATGACTGGCTGACTGGCTGTATTCACTCAGCAGTTCTTAAGTATGTAATATTATAATACTATTTTCTAAACATGACTTCTGTAAACATTGTATAACACGTTGAAGGGTTCGAATGTTTTCTATTTATTCCTTTGTGTAAGCCACATTTAAAAAAAATAGTGTAGTCCTTCCCTCTCATCAAGGAAATTTCTGTTTGCAACAGTTGGAGACTATCACAGAGAACCACAAACAATCAAAATGCAGAGTTGTGGGCAGAAGTCCCAATAGCTGTATCTACTGAGCACTCCCAGGGTCAAGAAACACTGCAAAAGAGAAGACAGAAAGATCGAAATAGCCAGAAGACTATGGAGTTTGCTATGAGATTGTTTCTCCTAATCTCAGAAGCTACACCCCTAAAGTCTCACCAACATGGCTTCCTAGACAGGACCTGAACATGGACAGCAACAAGAGTCGTGACAGAGCAGTCAGGGGAAATCCCACAATGCATCAGTTCTACATAAAAAATTACAGGCAACTAAAGAATGCTGAGGGTCTGAGAGTCAGAGAAATCATTTTCTCCAAGGAGGAGCACATCAATTGTTTGCAGCAGACTGGATGTATATACAAGTACACATATGTATGTAACAACAATTAATGAAAAAAGAGGCCATGAATTTGAAGAGAGCAAGAAGGTATATATAGGAAAGTGTGAAGGAAGAAAAGGGCAGGGCTAAATATTGTAATTATACTCTAACTTGAAACATAGTGCATTGTTTTATAGCATTTCCTATTTTGTAATAATATAAGATAAGTCTGCATATCAATTAAAAAGACATAGAAATCATATGCTTGCAGAAACTACACTTTGCTCCTAGCTTTAATGGTCGGCTTGATGCCTTTTAGTACCCACTTTCCAATTCCCATTCTGTTCCCTGGGTTCTCTTATTTGCGTGTAACAAGAGTAAAAGAATGATGGGGAGTAGGTTTCATATTCACTGTGGCATTAAAAGCAGAAATCCCTGTCCTGTCCATTAGAATATGAGTATGGAATGAATTGACATCATCCTGCCCTGGCTCCCTGGGTTATGCTAATGAGTATGGCAGCCTACTACATGGCAAATAATAGTTGCCCAGGAAACACTCTGCTTCTATCTTCCCATTTCTCTCTCTGCAGTTCTCCAGAATGCTCTGGCTGCTAGCTCTTCGACCTAGGAAATACCCTGCAACTACCTGGATCCCTGAATCTTGCTGAAGCTTCCCTGTGTTTGCCCATTAAACTTACATTAAAGAATAGGGAGAGATGGAACCATCTACAATGAGCAGGTATGTTATAGCTCTTTTAAAGTTCTCCTTGGAAGTGTTCTTTCCAACCTAGTCTGCTGTCATCTTTCAGTCCTGCTCAAAGGTGCAGGGAAAGCTGAGGAGTTAGCATCTCTCAGGCACCTGCTTATTATGATCGATGAATGTGTTCTGATAAGTGCAATAAAAATCATTATGAGAAACATTTACATGCAGATGAAGTACAGAGGAAACAGTGTGCCCACAGACTTGCCTAACAGAACTACAAAAGTGTCCATGAATATTTACTAGATATACAACAGAGTTCTGTGTCTCCCCCAGCTCTTTAACATATTCTTTGGCAGTTTCTTCTGTGGATGTTATTTGTGCCGAGCTATTTCTTAGAATATCACATAATGAAATCACTAATTAAAATGCATAAGGTCCTTTCAAAACATGTTATAGGGTCAAATTGTCTCTCCTGATGACTTAAACACATTGAAAAATAGTTCGAAGTCTTTCTAAATTTACATGGAATTCTCATTAATGATAGGAAAATCTAAGAACCTCCAACTTTAGCCAATCAGCTTACCAGTTTACACGCACGTGCACACACACACACACACACACACACACACACACACACACACACACACACACTCCCATTAGTAGACAGTTCTCATTAAGATTTTAGCACAAAATTTGTACTCTGCAAGTTTTCTTGGAATTGGCACACATTAGGGTGTTCTGTCCCTACACCCAACACATTAGGGTTGACACTACATGATAAATGAGGCTCCATAGAATACACATTTCGTCCACACATCGACAAAACACAGATCCATTTTCATCTGCACATCTTCAATGCAGGTCAGCAATGGAGATGTCCTGGCTTCTTAAAATGGAAAGACTTCAGTACCAGGGAAGTGTGCAGAAGACAACCTGCAAGAATATTCAACAGCTGGAAAATAAATACTTCACACAAAGGTTGAAAGAAACTAGCCATCAAAAGAAAACAAAATTGAATTTTAATCAGCTGTTGTGTAGGACAAAACTAGGGTACATGTGTCCTATAAATAAAAATAAATATGAATGGGACAAAGGGGAACAGGAACAATGCCCCTAAGTGGCCTAAAGATCTCAAAGAGAGTTCTAGTGTGGTCATAGAATGTGTGATAATTTAGTTAAGAAAACTTGAAACTAGCAAGGACTCTGGTATGGTCCTTTATCTAATTAAGGTGTACTTTCACTGTGTAAGGACATAATTGAATTGTGCTTGAATAGGAGTAACGGGACTTAAAGGAAAGTTGAAAAGCCAGAAGAAACATGTAAAATGAAAAGATTCAAATTCATGATTTTCTGGGTTGTGGTTATTGTTAAAAGAAACTAAAGCAGAAATAAGAACTGGCAGCATACATAAGATGCAGCATGTAAGGCCACTTATTCTTAGCAGAATATGAATGACTGTGACTCAGGAACAGGCATCCACATTGTCTGTTGACATGCTGCATGGTGGAAGCAGTATGCAAACCTTTTTATTAATCCCAGAAGGAAAGGAAGTTGTAAATCTAGGCATGTCTCAAATATGTTGATGATATCCTGAGATACAGAGATTACTATAAGGGAGAGAGATCTCTGCTGTGGGTCTAGGTTTCAAGTGCTGTCTAGTGACATCCTTAACTCTGGAGATGATGAAAGCTAGTGATCAGTTATGGTACCATATCCTAAAGGTTCTACATGATAACCCAAGATACTCTCCATGTGCAGGGGGTGGGAGTATGGACCCATTAGGACAACATTGCCATCCAGTGGCTTTGAAAGGTTGAAGTGGTCACTTGAAAAATGCAATTTACAGAGAAGCTTTTAAGATTATGTTTTCTGAGATGCTCCTTAGTAGCCTTCCTGAAGTCCAAGTACACAGTCCGGTGTGGTAGTCTACAGATGGCTGTCACACCTCTTGCTAACTGTAGACCCTCTTCTCTTCATTGCAAGTTATTGGCCAGTGAGTTGAGTCCCAGCAGCATAGACTGCTTAGTCAACATAATTTCCTGACAAAAAACTCCTGAGTAATTCAATTAACTTGTCATCTTTCAGTGTCTTCATTTGTTTTCTGAGGCCTGTCTGAGGAAAGAGATGATCTGTTTGGGGAAAACCCTACCACCTTTAGGAAAGTGAATAACGTGTACTTCCAGGAAAGATGCCATTTCAAGCAGACATTAGAGATGACTGGTGTACACCTTTCCTAAAAAGTGTTTTAAACAAGCTTAAAGGGTTTAGATTAGACTCATACCTGGTGAATTTCTACATTTAACATCTGACACATCTAATTTTGTGGGATTTTTTCAATTTAGGATTCCTTTTGTGTATATGTTTATATTCATAACATAGGGTCAACCATTTTAGTCTTCATTAACCTCCTGCCTCCACCTCCTAAGTGCTGTGATTAGAGGCAGGCATGAGTCATCCTATGTGACTCTAAATGTATCTAAATTCAATGCATAAACTCTAACTTCTGTGGTGTTTCATTACATAGTACTAATTTATCAGCTCCCAATCAAAATCTTAGAAACATTAGTTTTCCTAACAAATATTTTCTCAACTGAAATTGGCAAACCTCATCCAAAAGGCAAGTAATAAAGTTGGATCGAGAATGTCTCTTAGATTAAATAGAAAATACAGTATTTAATCTATGCTTCTGCATAATCAGAGGGAGAAAGGGAGAAATGTATTTGATTTTATTGGGGTTTTTGAAGGTACCAATGACCTTTCAGGGCACGTGGATTTACATTTCAATATCTGACAAATGTCTTTGCTTATTCATTCTTTTTAAAATATGCTAAATTTTTGCAGGAAAAAAATGTAACAAAGATATGAACTAATTGCTAGCTCCTCAGATATTTTGCATAAGAGCCCATGAGAAGGTAAAATCATTCTTGTAGGAACAAAGTCAGTTATGGAAGAAGCCTCCAGTATAATTATCTTTATAATGAAAGATCCACTTAATTGCTCTTTCAAAAACAAGTGCCGTCTCTTAAGTTAGTTCTCTCCCTTTTTGAATGTATAAAACTTTTAAAATATGAAAGCTTTTAGACTCTAAGACTATTCCTCACATTTAGTTTACTGAGATGGACTTTGAGTATCAACTGCATTAGTGATGATATTGGGTATGGAAAATCAGAAAATCACTAGCAGGTTAATTTGCATCTTACTGTCCATATTTAGTGGCTTTACAGCTTAGCATCACATAGCAACCATTGCTTTTCTGCCTACCTCATCTTGTTTCTTCATTATGCAACAAAAAGTGAAACACATGCACACACACACACACACACACATATATATTCACCAACACAAAAATATACACATGTGAAGTTTTTAACGTTATAAATAAGTATCAATGATAAAATATGAGAAGCAATGTTATTAGACTCATTTTTCTATAATAGGTCAAAGTTATTTATAGTAGAGAGTACTAATAGATAATAATAAACTCAACTTTATTCTAGATTCTAGTTTAGATAATAATTAGAAAATTGTTTGTCTTGATACAATATAGAGGTCTAACTATAGAATTAAGTTATGAGGAGCTCACTTTCCTATTACTCAATAAATAACTCTTAAAAGTTTACTTCTGAATATTTTCACCAATACGTACACACACACACACACACACACACACACACACACACACACACACACAAGACCATAAGCATTAAAAGCACCCAGCTTAGTGATAAAATTGTTAGCAGGTTTGTTATTTTAAAGTTCTCAGGTTGAGAGTGATTTACGGAATATCATAAATTTGAATTAAGTCCCACTTAGTGTTTATTCCTTTCCTGAAAAGTGAATAGACTGTCCATGAGGTTTGCTTTATTTGAAATGAAAGAATAAGCTTGCAGAAATGATTAGCTATACATCTGATTGAGAATCAATATGAAGAATATTCAAAGGAGTTAAAACACAAAAAAACTAAATCCCCTGACCAATAGTTGGACTAGTGAAATGTGTAGCCAGTTCTCAAAAGATGAAATCAAACAGCCAATGAGCATGAGAAAATGTTCAACCTCACTGGCCATCAGAAAGATGCACATCAGAAGGGCATTGGGACTCTATCTCATCCCAGTCAAAGTAACTGTCACTAAAAAAAATATATAACAAAAAAAAAATCAGTGGGAAGGATTCAAACAAAGAGAACACTTCTAAATTGCATGTGGGGATGTAAGCTAGTCCAACCACTGTTAAAATCAGTGTGGAGGTTCTTAAAAAGTTTAGAACAGCTCTATGATAAAACCCAGACTACCAATTCTGGGCATTTACTCAAAGGGTTCCAAGCCAGCATTACTCAAAGACACCTGATGTGCATTCTGCATTGTTCCCAACAGCTAAGCTATGGCACCAGTGTGTTCAACAGTAGGTGAAAGGATAAAGAAAATTATGTATTCACAGTGGAAATGTTTTAACCATAAACAATGAAGTGTCTGCTATTTTCAGGAAAAGATATACAATTAAAAATAATAATGGACAAATTAAGCCAGTTTTAGAAAGAAAAACTATTATGTTTTCCCTTACTTGTTGTTCCTAAATTTTATATAAATACACACACACACACACACACACACACACACACTACTCAACATAGTGTAAAATACACAAATAGAAATAATCCTAGTTAATTCAATAACATAGATTACTTACAAAATAAAAAAAATATCGATTTGTGATGATAGAATATTATGTTGGTTTTATTTCTTATGGTTGTGACAAAAACAAAAACCTCAGTAAGTAAAAATTTATTCTGGCTCACACTTCACAGCTACAGTTCAGTATGGTGAGGGAGCCATGAGGCAGGAGTTTGAAACATCTAGCCCTACTGCATCTACTGTCAAGAGGAGCGCTCACTTTCAATCCAGGACCCCAGTCCATAGAGTGGGGCTAGCCAAATTTCAGGTAGATCTTCCACCTCAACTCATCTATCTAAGATAATATCTCACAGGCAAGCTGAGATTGGTTTCCATAGATTCCAAGTCCCGTCAAAGTGACATCCAAGATCAACCTCATAACCATCCAGCTGGAAAGTCCAGAAGGAAACACAGTATTTGAACCACACTGTACCAAGAAATGCATAGGCAGAGGGCAGGGATAGGTACCTCTTCCTATGACAACAGAAAAGCATGTAGAATGGTGTCATTGTTAGTAATTATTAGTGAAATGCAAATGATTCCAAGATGTGACTCATCTACCAGAATAACTTTCTTTTCTTTTTTTTTATTATTTTTTTTTAATTTTACATGTCGATCCCAGTTCCCTCTCCCTCCCTCCCTCTTACCCTCTCTCCCCTCTCACATGCACCCTGACCATCCTCCCCTCCTATCCCCCCACCCCCATTCCACATGTAGGGCTATGCTGTCCAGGTGGGGTCATGTAAATCTGTCAAGTCATTTGAAGTAGGGACTAGGATTTCTCTCCTGTCTCTAGGTTAAGGGAGTATCCCTCCATGGGGGATGTGTCCACAAGGTCCTTTTGTGCACCAGGAATACATCCTACCAGAATAACCTTCAAATCAGCAGATGACAAACATCATAGGTGCATGGGAAACAGACTTACATTTCTGGTAGGAATACACAGTAGCAGAGTCTGAAATACAAAATAGAATTTCATATGATCTAGGAATACTACATCTTATGGGAAAGTTTTTGACTCCAATCTTTTGCTCTCTTTTTTTTGGTGGCATCAGAATAATTCACCCAGAAATCAATTAATTTTGAAAAAAAAATTGTGCTTATCCAAAAAATTCCATTTTGATAATATCATGATGATAAATATTTAAATTCAGTATGGAGTTTTAAAAATAGATAAGAAGAGATAAAATTGGGCCCTTAAAGCTGTCTGGACCTTATCCCATTCTGTGTCCAATATATTTTTTAATTGTAGTACAAATTACTTAATCTAAATAACATATTACTGAAGTAAATAATATATTTTCTCACTCCTACTCAAATGTAGAGGGACAATAATCTGCTTTAAATGTGTTTTAGAAAGTTTTTACAATATTATATACCAAATGCCAACAGGACCTGTAAACTAAAAAGAGGATATGTCACAGGAGACTAAAATGGATGCCAGAATCCAACGGTTCAACATCCCTAGCATCATCGATTGCTACATACTCCCGTGCTAGCTATTAGGAACCCTGTTTAAATCATCCTCACCATGTCCTCACTTTAAAAATAGACAACTCAGGAGACTAGAGGTTGCATTTGCACTGAAGGTCAGCCTTTCTCCAGATGAGATTCTACCATGTCCTCCCTTTAATAATATACAACACAAGAGGTTAGAGGATGCTCTTAACTGGTCAGCCATGCAGGATGAGGTGTGGAGTCTGACTTTCATCCAGTCCTGTAGCACAGGAGGAAGGATCTCTGTTGTTAGACAATGCAGCTTTTGGACCATTTGTGTAATGTTTAAAGCAGAAATCAAAGTCCTTAATGTCACCCTTTTCTTTTATACTTTGTCCATGCACATTAGTAATAATCAGCCAGTCTAACTTAAATCATTTGTTTGCCAAAGCTCTCCTAAGGTACCGTTATCTGTCATCCAGTTCCTCACTTTTTGTGTTTGGTTAAGGGTATCGCATGGTGCCTTTCGTGTCTCAGTTGTCAGATCACAGCTCTCTCTTTACTACTGGTAGCAGTGTTTACTGTCATTAGACCTAATTGATTGACAATCAGTTCCAGAAACACCAGGAACCATTTGCAAGTGTTTCCTTAAGATATGTTTCTCTAATATTTTCAGAGTACAGAAAGCAATTGTCAAGGACCCTTGAGGAATAGAAGTGTATATGGAGTTTTAGATAGGCAATAGATCTGTGAGAGGTGGAAGGACAGTTATACAGATGTATACATGATGGCTATAAAAATAGTTGATAGATTACAGATCAATAATGTGTAAATGGTAGTCAATAAATTGTAGAGATAGACTTATGATAGGAAATAGATAAACATTCTGGGCAGTGCTGACCCCAAAACTTTAATCCCAGCAGTTGGGAGGCTGAGGCAGGCAGATCTCTGAGTTTGAGGCCAGTCTAGTCTACAAAGTGAGTTCCTGGACAGCCAGGACTATTACACAGAGAAACCCTGTCTTGAACCCTCTCCCCTCAAAATGAAAAGAAAATAGATAAACAGATAGATGGATTCAGTTAAGTGATTATAGAGGCTGATATACCCAGTGTCTGCCAAGTAGTCCTGTAGCAGCCTGGAGACCCAAGATAACTAATGACCAATTTGAGTGCAATCTGGAACTTAGTGAACTAGAAAGTCCACTGAACAATTTGTAAAAAATTGTACTTTGTCTCTTTACCTCCCAATTGGATGAGACCTACAATGAGGGAAGTGTGCGTCACTTAAAAAGCAATTACACACATATTTAATGTTATTTAATCTCACCCAAGACCTTTCTCATAGAACTTCCAACCGAAACATTTTACCAAGTAACTGGGCATTCCATGGCCCAATCAAGTTGGCATCTAAAAGTAATTATCACATATCTATAACACACTAGAAAAATGATGAATTTTCTTGGAATGAATATTTCATTGTCTTCCCAATTTAGGTGATAATCATACTTCATAAATCACACTGTGAACTTGGGATTAAATTGAATCATAAAGTACTCGTTTCAAAGACAAGAGAAAGCTTTCATTGATGATAATCACAGGCTTTCTCTATAGTGTTTTCAAGGACATGGCTTTAATCAAAGAAAGATTTAGGTACCAAAGTTTAGGTTTTTAAAACTTGAGACCTAAAATTGAAAGGAATCGATTGAAAATTTGAGTACCAAAAACTAAACCTGAAAGCTCAGATTAAAGTCATTTTACGTGTTAACTAGAGCCATAAAAAGAATCTATATTCATATATTTTACATTTTAATGAACTTAAAATTTTTCTACTTGGAAAAGGAACTATACCAAAATTCTGTATGTTAATGAATCTGTATTGTCCTTATCTGTTTTGGTATCTATGGTGAATGAATAAGAATGGCCCCCAGAGACTCACATGTTTGAATCTTTGGCCCATAGGGAGTGTCATTATTAGGAGGTGTGGCCTTTTGGAGAAAGTATGTCACTAGGGTATGAGCTTTGAGGTCTCAGCTGTTCAAGCTAGGCCTAGTGTGGCATTCACTTCTGCTGCCTACAGATCAAGATGTATAACTCTCAGCTCTTTCTCCAGGATCATGTCTGCTTGCATGTACCACCATGATTTCCCACCATGACAATGATGAACTAAACCTCTGAGATGTAAGCCAGCTCCAATTTTAAATACTCTTATTTATAAGAATTGCTGTAGTCATTGTATCTTTTCACAGCAATAGAAACCCTGAGACTGTATTTTACTCCATAACATATTAATTGAGGTTGATTTTGATGATTGTGTTGGAGAGTCATCTAGGATTTCTTTCAATGTTTGTATATACCTTTATAATAGTTACACTAGCAATAATGACAATTAACTTTTGTCTTTGTTAACATGTCATGAGGCAGTTAACCTGCTATATAAGAACATGTCATGTCAGGTGGTTCCTCTGAGGAACATGTGATTTCTGTGTCTGGAAAATAAAGTGTTAACTTTTCATGAGAAGATTCTCAGGGCATACAAAGTGGTCTCTTAAATTTACAAAAGGAGCCAACCAAGGTCAGAAAGGCACTGAGACCAAAGCTGGACCACAACTCTGTGCTCAACACCCATGCCTTTAAAGCAAACCCAAGGTGTCTCTATTCAGATTTTGATATACATCATAGATTAGCAAGATTTTTTGAGGTGTCATCTTATATCTATAAAAAAATATGTTGTAATCTTTGGCTAAATAGTATTTCCTATTGTTAACAACAATTACTGCATTTTAGAATGCATAGTGAACCATTTTTGTTCTTTTCAAACTTATACCATGTAAGATTGAATGAAGACACCGCCCTTTACTATTATACTAAATCATCCAAACTTAATGTAGTACACCCTGCGTTTAAGTAAAGGCCAAATAATCATTAGCATTTTCAGAATGAGATTTCCTAATTCCTAATGACTTTTCTAAATATAAACACTGTTTACTTCCCTAATGAAGGCCTATATTTTATTAGGGCTTTAAGTCTAACTCATGAATTTATGCACTGCTTTTGTGGTTGGCTAGGAACTCACCATGCAGCCTAGGTGACCCAAAATGTCTACTGACTAAATCCTCTGGATTTTGATTGCTGAAGTTTGGACCAAGCCAGTTTGGGGGGCTGGAGGAGCAGAGCTGAGGAATGGTGGAATCTTCATGAGGTTCCTTCATGAGGCCTGGAAGATGTCTATAGAACTGGGAAAACTGCCTTTTTTAAAATATTTTTTATTTTTATTTTACATATAAATCCCAGTTCCCTTTCCCTTTCTCTCTCCCTCCCTGCTTCCCTCCCTCCCTCCGTCTTTCCCTCTCTCCCACCTTCTCATGCCCCCGACGACCCCCCCCACTCCACATGTAGGGTGATGCCCTCCAGGAGGGTTCATCTAAATCTATCTAGTCATTTGGAGTAGGAACTAGGACTCCTCTCCTGTCTCTATGTTAAGGGAGTATCCCTCAATGTGAGATGTTTCCCCAAAGTCCTTTTGTGCACTGGTTCCACTGTCTGAGGTCCCTTAGACTGCTCAGGCCTTCTAGCTGAGAGCCATGTTCAGGGGGTCTGAGACAGTCCCATAAAGATATTAGATGGCATTTGAGGAACCCCTGAGCTCATCCAAGATGGAGTTGTCACACAGCAAAGTGCTCACTGACTGTACTCTGGCTTCCTACTTGCAGATGCCACCTGTAGCTCCTGCTTCCATGTTCTTATCCCTTTGACAGATACAAGAGAAAGTCAGAGCAAAACTCAATGAAACTACCCAATCTTGCAATATCAGACTCAGAAACGCTGAATCTAATAAGCCCCTTTTCATCATAACTACCCGATCTTCTAACTTCACTTTATGATTATCCAAACCTCAATATATAGAGTGGTGATGTACATATTTTGTGATGCTAACATTTGAACACTATGTGCAGAGTGTGGTATGTCATCAATGATGGTATTTGGTGTGCTAAAACCAACTGCTGGGTAATCTGTGACAAAGTAATCTTTGCCTCATAATCTAAAGATTAATTTGCATCATCTACTTCTATTTCTTTCTGTTTTTGCCTTCTAGTAGTTCTCTAGACACTATGGCTGAAATAACAGGCCTGATTTCTTATTAAACTCAAGAACTTTGTAGAGAAGGCTTTTGTCTGTTTGTCTTTAGCGTGAAGACTTGTATAAAAGAAAATGTCTCCCTCAGAGCATAGAGACAAATAAAATAGAGATTTAATCCAGATACAACAGTATTGTTTGATTGTTAACTTTCTTTGATTCATGTTTTGTTCTCTGACACTAGCAATTTTCTTCCTAGAAATGTTTCAGAATGGTGTCTCCAATGGTGTTCTTCTGAGGAACTTCAGAACATTGTCATCTATCATCTCCCTTTCTCCCACCTCCCTCTCTCAATCCATCTGTCTTTCCATCCTTTCATCTACTATCTATCTAGCTATCTGTCTACATGAGCTTAAGTCATTTATACAGTAAGTTTTTAAGTGGTCCTTTTCTAGGATCAACTTTAGGAGGCACTAGCTAAGTAGGTGGGATAACTCATCTGTAGTCTTTAAGTTCTTTGTATTTTTCATGTCATTGGTGTCTCTAATATATTATGGTGCTTCTTGTCCCATGCACTGTATCCAGAGTAAAGAAGATAACCTCTAGGAGTCTAAGCTTCTTTATCTGTGAAATGCAAACAAATATTAACTCATATCCTACTCCAAGCAGCATTTATTCTAGATTTTAAATGCTGATGCAACATGTTTAATCAGTCACGATTATTTGAAATATTGTTGACTATATTGTGTTACCCAATTACATAATAAACATTAATGTAAAATTTATTTTATGTACTTGAGTTAATTTTATAATCAACTATTTTAATAGGAGCATTTTTGGATCATCATGAAGCTGTTGTCCAGTCAGTTTTAGGTTCAGTAGAATAATACACCTACCATGGAAAAATTCTGCTTCCATTTGTGTCCATAGGTTTTATTTGTCTTTCCTCCTAGATCAATTTATGTTCATTTCTCCCAGTAAAATTTCTTCCTGTACCTATATTCCAGCTCTTCTATGTTGGTTGAACCTCAATGGACATCCACTATGGTAATATAATAAAGATATAAAGACAAATGGCAAAAGGCATGTGACCACCCAAACAGAATTAGAAATAGATAGATAGATTCATATGTATGTATATATTAACACTAGGATGGGAGTGTTCCCTTCAAACATGAAGTTTCCATGGTAACCCACATTCATATGAAAAATGATGATCAAACATCTCTGCTTCTATATAATGTTGATGAGCAGAAAAAATTGAAACACATCTAAACATAAAAATTTGAAATTTAAAAAGTAAATGGTACATTTTATATAGTGAAGATATTAAGAAATTGCCTTCAAGTCCATTTAAAACCAATTGTTGAATTTCTCTGGATGTTATTATCCATTGTCAATTTGTAATAATTAATTGTGTTCACAATGAAAATCCAGCCTGATCTAAAATACTGAAATTCTACATAGAAAGGGAGTACTTCACAGATATAAAATAGTTTCACAGTACTGAATCAGTTTCTGGTAGAGAGAACTAGGGCAGGAATTTTTTTAAAAATTGATAAAACAAATTATCCAAACATGGAAATTATCAAGCACATAGATAAAAGGGTAAACTTTTAAGATGATAAACTGTATTCAATTTACTCTACCAGAAAAATTTTAAGATTATTTTTAATAACATGTTCTTTTTTGCTATATCAACTTATAAAAGTATCTCAGAAGAATTGGCATTATAAATATCTACTGACAGAGTAGGATTAAAGGCAAGCATTTAGTTTCTATGCTTGCACAAAATGTCACTTCCAGGTACCATTTTATAAGAGTTGTTCAAACCTCACTAATAGGTCATTTTGCCACTAGATAATTCCTCAGTACAGAATAAAGCAAACAATGATTAAATCACTCAGAAATTAACCCTGGTATCAAAGTGTATTTAATAAAATAAGATCCAGACGTTAATCCACACTCCTATGAACACCTAATTTTTCACTAAGAAGCCATAAATACACACTGGAAAAATAAAACCCTTCAACAAATGTGTGGTCAAACTGCATGTTTTCATGAACAAGAACACAGGAGATCCCTATTCATCAACCTACACAAACTCAAGTCCAAGTGGATCAAATACCTCAACATAAAACAGACACATTGATGCTGAAAGAAGGGAAAGCGGGGAATAGCCTTGAACACATTGGCACAGGAGACAAATTCTCGAACAGCATACCCATAGCACAGACACTGAGATCAGCAATAACTACGACACATGAAACTGAAAAGATTTGGTAAGGTAAAGGACATCATCAGTGGGACAGAAGGGCAGCCTGCAGAATATCCAACTCTACTTCCAATAGAGGTCTTTTTTTCCCCAAAAAATCTATAAAGAACTCAAGAAACTGGGTATCAAAACAACAAACAATCCGATTAAAAAATGGGTTACAGATCTGAAAAGAGAATCCCCAACAGAGTGCTCTCAAATGGCTGAGAAACACTTAAAGAAATGTTCAACATCCTTCACCATCAATGGAATGCAAATCAAAACTATTATGAGATTCTGCCTTATACCTGATAAAATGGCTAAGATCAATAAAACAAGCGACATGCCACACTGGTGAGGATGTGGAGCAAGGGGAACACTCCTCCATTGCTGGTGAGAGTGCAAATTGTACAACCATGATGGAAATCCATAGGGTGTTTGATATGATATGGTATGAGAGAGAACTGGGCAGGTTGTAGACAAGCGTTCCTACAGCAGGGTGTGGGTGTTGAAAAGCAGCCTTCAATGAACAGAACCCTCAGGTTAAGAGGTACCAAGAGGCTTGTTGAAGTGTACCTTGCTCATAGATGTCCTTGTGTTTAAACATTAGGGCTACACAATGATTAAAGACAAACAAAACAAACTGGAACCATTTTAATGCAACATATTGGGTAACAACTAATTGGAGTCCTTTTATTTCAGTTTTTAAATAGTAAAATATGATATGTAGAGTATGATGTAGAAAATCCTTATTGATAACCGAATCTTAATTCATACATTAAGTCCCTTGTGTACCCTAAAGAGCATACGTAAAATTCTAAGTTATTCCTTTAGAGTTGCATTAAAATTGAATAACACAGTAAGAAACTAGTTATTAGAGTATTGTGTGATTGATATGAAAACCATTTTCCTACCCCTTCATTGTGTGTGTGTGTGTGTGTGTGTGTGTGTGTGTGTGCGTGTGTGTACATCTGAGTTTGTGTGCATGTAAGAATGCAGATGTTTGTAGGGACCATAGGACAATCTTGGGTGTTGTCCTCAGGCTCCCCTGCCTGCTGTTGGTTGGCATTCTTCTTCTCTGGCCCATCACGAGCTAGTGACTAAGCTGGCCATCAAAGACCCATGTCTCTGGCATTCTTTTCCTTTTCAGCATGGCATTGCAAACATTCACTTGGCTTCCTTTTATGTGGGTTCTAGGGATTGAACTCAGGTCTTCATGCTTGTGACAAGCTCTTTACCAAATGAACCATCTCCCTACCCTCATTAAAGAATTTATTTTTAAATATCTGCTTCAGATGCTAAAATATGCATAAAGCTCCAGCTAATAATGGAATCATTTGCAATGAACTTGAGTATGCAGAGAATGGTTTTGACCCCTCATAAAATCCAGGACTCTGATACCTGCCTGAAGATTTTTGAGGATCAAATGAGTTTTATGATATCACTGTACATCAAAACAGCCTCAGCCATGGCAGAAACAGAAGCAGCAGGCAGGGTCTCGGGGTACTACTTAACTGTTGACTAACTTCCTGAAGCAAACAGGAGATCACATGCCAAGTGACTCAGCTCCAATGGGACATCTCCTAAAAACCTTCTTAGAGAAGTTGATACTGGTGGTAATTAGATTTCGACAGGGAGATGCATCAGCTATTCTAAGTCACAAGGGCCTTGCTCAGGCTAACTAAGGCAGCAATCTCCTATTCCCCAAGTGTCCCATTAAAATTAATTCTCTTTTCAAAGTGTGCATATTTTTTTCTTCCTTCCTCTCTTCCTAAAAAAGTTCCCAGGAAGATTGGCTCACTAATTATCTAAGTTTTATCAGACCCTACCAGAAAAAGTACAGTTAGGTGACTCCATGAATCATGAAACTTAAGTGAGTGAATGTAATGATACAGAAGTGAATAAATAGGAATATCTTATATGTACAAAGGTATTTAGATTCATCGTGAATATTTTAAGACTAAATCATCCTTCCAAACACATCACTGATCCCTGTGCTCAAAGAACAAGAATGACTGACTGCCATTGGATGAGACTCACAGTGAAAGTCTGATGCCTTTGCAATGGAATGTTTCCGTTCTCTCAGGACTTACATGATTGGCTAAAGTGAACAGAACAAAACAGATTATTGAATAAAATATTTATGACCCTCCTTATGGAAATAACCTTAGGAATAGGACTGGTTGCAAGTTGGAAGAAGATGATGATGATGATGACGATAATAATAATAATAATAATAATAACACTACAGGGGCAGTTGTATTGTAAAGGCATAAAACTGAATGATTAATTCCCTCTTCTCTCAGCACCCAGATGCTGATCAGTTTTGGAAGGCAGGAGCCTGAAGGAAATGTCATTGTTAACCTCCTTCATAGGCCTTGCATCTGCAGTATATTTGTGTGCATGCAAATAACCTATGTTAAGCTGAATGGAACTCAGAAAGAAACCTCACATCAGTGCTAAAGGGAAGACTGGACCAATGATATTGGTTTGATTTAAGGTTTGAATGCACAACCCACTGACATGAGTCCTTTAACTAAGTATTCAAGTTGTTTCTCAAGAAGAGCACCTAGAGTCTACTTGGGAAAGCCCATGATTCATTTGAGAAGAATCTTCCACTTAATCTCTTACCGTATGAGGAACATGATGGTGACAGTTCACAGGCATAGAAGGAGGCCTTCATCCAGCCCTTGTTGACAGTTATCAATTGACAGCCTTAGCCTTGCCCCTGTTATAATTCCCTGAGGACCCGCATCCTTATGCACAAATACTTTGAATATAAATTTCTCTTTAGTTCTATCTTCCTGGTTAGGAAAAAGATAAGAAAGAGGAAGGAGGGGAAGGACAGAAATGGAGGGAAAGAGAATAAGTTTCTTCAATATAAGAGCTGATGTCTGGAATTAAAGCTCATTAACATAAAGATTACCACACAAATCCTTCATGAGTTCTAGCGTTCTATTTCTGTCTGCAACCATCATGAACATATCTATCTGAAATATAAATCCTTTCTTGATCTGGGATGATTACTTACAGTTAACACCCAAGCAAATGTTTGCTAGCTTAGGTGTGAGGGCACCCCTGAGAAGAAAGTATTCTGAATTTATGAATGATATATGAATTTATGAAATAAATTCTGAATTTATGAATGATCAGCACAACCTCAGACATTCTTGGCAAAACAACATTAATTCCATCTTTAATAGTATTTAGAATACAGATAATAACAAATCTTCATTTGTTTTAAATTTAATTTCTATACCAAAATAAAAAAAAACCCAAATATTCAACATGAAGCCATAGGAAAGCGATAGCCAAAGATCCCTTTATAGACCCACACAGATGGGGTCAATGCCTTTACAAACACATTCCAGGGACTCCAGACTGAGAATAAAGCACAAAGCAGAGTCCAGTGAATCAAGTACCTGACCCTCACTCACAATTCATGCATGCATTCCTTGACCTTGGCTTTTCTCACCTGCAGAACTGAGAAATGAAATTATGTTATATAAACCAAGTTGATGGTATTGTTGCCTAAGCAGCAGCAGACCTAGTGAAAGAGAGTTTGTGGGAAATGTCTTTAGCCTCTCACTCTTTGCTTTTCAAGCTTATTATATTTCAATATGGGCATTAAACATTAGAATGTACTTCCATTTTTCTCCTTCTGAGTTCTATTCTACTGTCAGTAGAGGTCTTGCTATACATACATTAGAGCCCCAAAGTGCATGAAGGCAAGTAGATAAGATTTTAAACAATTGAATATAAAAAATATCTCTGTAGTTATGTAGCCTTAGAGTCTATTGGACTCCTACATTCTCTCTCTATTATTAGATTCCTCCTGAAATACTGACTTAACATTTCTCATGGAAAAGTACATTGAAGATGAATTCAGTTTGGATGTTTCTGAATCCATAATTATTTTGGTCACATGACTGAAACTTGTTTAGTTCTGGGTAGACAATATTAGGTTACATTCACCCTGGCAGAGTGTCCTTAATTTGTTCTCATGAGAACCCTTCTGTGCCTACTTTTGATCCCCTTTAAATCATGACTCCTTTTCATGGACTTTTGTTGTTGTTTTTTTTTGTGTTTTGGTTTTTTTTTTCTGTAGTGTCTTCTGCCATGCACTTAAACTTTTCATCAGTTTTTTTTTTAAATTATTTTGTTGCTTTTCAAGTGTATTTTTCCCCTTTATTCTCTCTCTGTTGAGCTCCCTAAATATACAGGTTCACTACCTGCCCTCATCTCTCAGCTCCATGAAGCTTTGGGGATTTTTAATTTCTTTTCTATTTTTGCTTTAGGGATTGGGAATAAATCTCAGTGTTGAAGTGCTTGATTAACTTGCATGAGACCCTGAGCTGGACTTGAACTAGATTCTCAGCACCATAACTAACAAATGACTAAATTTGAAGACTGCCTCCTTTAAAAAAGAATTTACTTTTTTAAAATGTGTATGTGTGAGTGCCTGCACAAATGAGTGTATGTCCTATGAATGTCTAGTGCCTGCAGGGGAAAGAAGAGGGTGTTTCTCATGAACGGAATTAGAGAATATCTGCTTGTTACCAGACACATGGTGCTGGGCACAGAACCGGTTTGTTTTTGTTTGTTTGTTTGGTTGGTTGCTTGGTTGTTTTTTGTTGTTGTTTTCTTATTTGGGGTATATTCTCCTATGTTCTAAATTTATTAGTTCTTTATAACAGGCTAACTCTTTTCATGATTTCAGACAGTGAAATTTTCTTGTTAGCCATTTTATTTTATTTTCCTCTACAAATTAACTGATATTTATCACATTACAACTTTGTTTCTAAAGCATATGCAATTTTTAATAATTGGATCAGTGGACCTCTTGCTAATTTTATTAGGCATGTCAGTTTTTCATTAGATTTAATTGATTTGACTAATTTTTGTTATGGGGTCTCTGTGGGTATAGTGATCTTTATTGATCTTAGATATGATGTCCTTGTATATTTATAAATATTAGCCACATCCTAGAATGCACTTGATTAAATAGAAACACTTTAATTAATTTGGATTTTTATTTAAAATATTTTTTTCATTCAATATATTCTTGACCATGATTTTATAATTTATTGGGTGAAACCAGGGTCATGTTTCATATGATGCTAATAGTTTCCCAATAGGGAACCAAAACTATTCTAAGTACTCAATTATGAGTTTATTTCATGCAGCAGATGAGAATGCTGCTGACCTGGACTTGTGCATGACTGGTCACTTTCAGGGGTTTACCTCAGACAAGGCTATGCACTAACCCATCAGTAGTCAATAAGAAAGTCAAGGAGTGAGCTTTGCAGAAAACTAGTTTTTCTCTCTATCCATTGCTCTTTCCTTTGATAAACTTCTTTGAATACTCTATCTTGCTATTTGGACACTCATATCCGTTCTGTCATACTTATCTTTATTAAAAAGTTGTGATGGGGAATGACTTTCTGTATGCTGTGAATATGTTTCTCTTATTGGTTGATGAATAAAGCTGTTTTGGCCAATAGCCAGGCAGGATATATATAGGCAGGGCTAGCAGAGTAGGAGAATGCGGGGAAGGGGAACATAGTGAGTCACCTGAGAGACACTATGTTTTACTGGGAAGGTAGGATGCCCGCACATTCTCCAGTAAACCAAGAACACATAGAGAGAGCTAGCCAATGAGAAGCCTGAGCCAAAGGACAAACCATTTATAATTAATAGAATCTTCTGTGTGTTAATTGGGGAATAAATGGCCCAAGGAATTAGGCAGGACAGAAACTTCTGTCTATAAAGTTTGTACTTGAAAATATTGTACTACGCTATGCTGAACTGTATAGCTAAATGCTTTATGGAGTCTTGGTAAACAGTTACCAGTGGAGTCTTGTGTTTCTTTCCAGTGGAACCCTTTCTGACTTAGTGGCCACTGAGTGTCCAGATAGATGCTTTTCTCCGGCTTAAGTTATTTCATTTGGCCACAGCAGTGAGAAAAGCAATGAGTACATTCTTTGTGTGCAGAATCTGATAATGTATTATCCCATGCTGTAAGCCTGGCTTCTATGAGAATGGTAATTATCTTGTCTGAGTCTTCTTCAACTCCATCTCTTCTGTCTTTGTGAATTGCACCTTCTCTGTCTCCATCTCACTGTGTTCCTGAGCAAAACCCTCCCCATCTCTTTAACCACGGTGCTCATGAACAGCATCATCTCCGTTTCCAACCCCAGATAATGAGTCTGCACCACATTGTGAAAACACAGCACTGAGTGAATGCATCTCCTTTGCTTTTGAGATTACAGCCTTAGATAACTCCCCCACAAGACACATTGTCCCAATGGAAATTTGTTGGCATGGTATTCGCTTTTTCCAGCACTGATAATCCTCAGGGTCTCCCATTCCAGGAAAGCATCTGCATGTTTGTAGGGCAAAGCAATCTGTGCATGATATGTAATTTGAAAAACACCTCAGCATCATCAACATAATGGAAGTACATGGTAATCTAAGGCTGGCCATCACAGGGTCCTCAAGACAAAGCATCCTGATGCTTCTGAATTTGGACTATAACACAATCAATAACTTCGATAACTATATCGGTTTCTAGCTAGTTTAATGTCACAGTTTCAAATATGAACTTTTTGTGGAGAGCAAGAGCACATGAACCATGGACAGGCTTCTCAGAGTTAAACCAGCATCCACTCTCCACCATCAGACATGTGTCTGCTTTCTTTGACCATAGGAAGTTGATATACTTGAGAACGTAAAGTTTTGCTGTGTTTCAGCAGTGGCTTACTGGGACCTGTAAACTTGTTTATTTATTTATGTGCACATGTGATGTGCATGTGTGTGATGTGTGTGCATGAGTGTAGGGGGTGACATGTGCTGTGTAGAGACCACAAAATGACACCGGATGTCATGCTTTGTTATCCTATATGACTTTCCTTCTTTAAAACAGTCTCTAGATGAAGCCATGCTGGTGGACAGGAAGCCACAGGGACTCATCTGCTTCTACCTTGTCACACTACTGGTGTTACTGGGAGAAAGCATCTCAGTGGTTTCATTTTATAAACACAAGGACTGGGATCTGAAGTCAGGTTCCTGTGCTTACACAGCAATAACTGTAGTCACTAGAAAAGTGACCCAAATATGCGGTTTTAAAAAACATGGTAATTAATCCAGCTTAACACATCAAAGTCAATATATTTTATTATGAAAAAACTACTTTAAAATCTTTTTGATCGTAGTAATTGACTTACAGATAATGCTAGCATAAAAAGTGAAAATCTGACATAGAAAGAGAAAGAGAAATGAATGAACCCCTGATCACAGCAATGCAGCACTAATGATGAAGCAAGCAGCAATCTGACTGAAGAGAGCCAGAAAATATTATGCTTCAAGAACATAAGCGAAGTGTGTTTTTACAAAGCTGTCCAGTGACACAGTGGTATGGAGCCACAGAAGCCCCCTTGGTCACACTTAGGTCAGTATAGATAGAAGCCACATGTACCTTACTGCATGCACTTCCTCAGCTCACTCAACACTCTGCTCTTGAGATCTACCTTCCACCATGTCGAAGAGTTTGTATTCATTTGTTCCCAGTGTGTAATATAGTTAGTGGGCATTCCTAACGAATGAAGTCAATGTGAGCATCATGTGAAAGAAGTTATGTAACAGAATGTTCACTTACACACCTTTGGATTGACAAGCACCATCAGTACAAATTTTTATATGCAGCCAACTTGCCAACAACTGGAATACATAATAGTTTGCTCACGTTAAAGGATTGGTCACCAAAGTATGAGCTGGTACCTTTGAAGAAGATCTTGTCCCTAGAGTGTAGTGGGATATTCACTTTGTCTGCTTCTGTGGCACTGACCACACCCATTGGGGGTGGAGCCAGGGGCAAAAGTGACCCATGGAACTAGGTATGAGGAGGAGTGAGGGAATGCTCTCTTGCTGGCTGCTTTCTCATCTCCTGAACATAACACATTCCATTTCACTCAAGCCAGTACTGTAAATCTAGATGACCAGGAATATAAATCCTAGAAATGACCAGAATGCTCAAAATCCAAGTTCTGGGGTGAAAGAAGTTAGAGGAATATGAATTTGAGGCTGATGTAAAGGAACTCCTCTTAACTAGAATCAAAAATAAATATTTCAATAGTGATAAATAAGTCTCTTTTCCCCTTAAGGTAAGTGTTATTTCACCAAGACAAAAGGGTGACTAGCAGAGAATGTCAAGCTCTGGTTAAGCTGGGGCTTTGCTGGTCCCTTTGTTTTTGTCATTCATGTGCATTACAGTGCATTGTTTTACAACTCCCTGATGACTAATGACTATGGAAATTAAGGCTTTACATATTTGTGTGTTTAACTCAATAGAACTAACTTAAAAAGACACTAGCTTTCAATGCAACACAGTGCCAACTTTGCAAAATTACAATGTACATGGCTTTATTATGAATTAACTGATTTTCACTTGTTTTTGTTTTTGTTTTTTTTTTTCACATTTCTGTATCAATCTTCTACTAATCAATGTTAATTCATTCCAAATTGAGCATGATGTCCACTCATCTGAGCACATGAGGCTTGCTCTATTCCTTGGAATCCTTTCTGACACTGTTCACTCTATACTTTTCATGAAAGCTTTAGAAACAAATTGCATATTTGCAGACTCCAGGCTTCTATTTGAATGGCTCAAGACCTACACATAATTTGGAGTATATTATTCATATTGAATTTAAATCTTTAATATTTAATCATGGATAATGTGCCTTTTTAGTCTTTTAAATAGTTTATTTAGATCATATACTTTCATTTTATGCCCTGAATTAATTGCATCTTGGCTAGACTTACTGTTACAAGATGGTATCAATGTTATTATAAATAACTGCATGTTTATGACTCTCTCTTTAGAATGATAATGACTGGAATTCTCTGAAGGACTTTCATCATTTTAATGAGCTACCATACAGTATTATTATGAACTTTATAATATTGTCATATTAATAACATACTAGTATCCCTAGCTCATTAGTTTTAATTTTTTGATATATTTGGAATATATCAAAATATTTAACTAAGTTTTAAATCTTTTATCTATTAATGCACTGGCTCACAGGAATGAGCTTTGTAATGCTAAATAACCTGAGCAATAAAAGCTGTCTGTCAGGATTCATCAAACGTCAGTGGAATCTCTGTATTTGTGTTTTATACTGAGTAGGATTTTCAATCCAGGGTCATGATAAATGTCATGTTACTGGCTTTTGCATTCTCTATCGCCATTTCTTAGGTTGCATCTTTTTTTCTCCTTAAAGTCACTGATTATAGCCAAAACAGCTCCTTACATTCGTTAACAGGACAAATGTAGCAGATACTTTATAAAAATAAAGTCACATAACAAACACCATTCACATACAGTGTACTCTAATCATGAATTGCAAACTAGGTGACAGTAACATGCAGTAAGGGAAGCAAATGAGTTTCCTTCACCTTTCTCCCTCTGGGGCATTAAAGATCTCTCTATTCTCCAGGGGAACCATTTGGGTGCTTGTTCACGTTCAGAGTCTCGAGACTCTGAAGTCTCTAGAAACTTGGGCTAAAATTTCAGAGCCCTGCTGAAGTTCTATGTTTCAGCAAAGGACCCACAGGCATCGTGCTAAAACTTCAAGCCATTAACTAGGATGGGGTGAGAGGCCTCCCAGGTCTTCCCAGGACCCTGAAGTCTCCTCTGCAGTGTTTGGAAACTTCTTCCTAACAGGTTCCTGGAACTCTGATGTCTTTAGATATTCATTTTCTAAGAAGCAACTTTGCTCTCCCATTTAATCTCCAATCCTACCAAGTGCTGTTGAGACATCATGTTTGAATATATTCAATTTTAAACTCATGTTGTTTATAACAGCGTAGCAAAGCACAAAATAAAGTCCCCATACCTAGTTCCCACCTGACCACAACTGAAGGAATTAGCACTGAAGTAAGGGGTCCTGGGATTACAGTTTACTCTGCCTGTTCTCCTGCTACAAAAGATGAAGATGAAGACGTAGCCAAGCCAACCACGAAACAGAGTTTTCATCAAAATACAAGGGAACGAACGGCTACTCTTGAGACTGCCTCCCTCTTCAGTCCGAGTCGCCGCTGCCCTCTTAAGAGCCTGTCTGTGCTTCTTCCTCCACACACAACCCACTTTCCTCCCAAAGACATTTCAGATGGGAGAACTATAAAGGGCTAAGGGAACCATGCAGTCAGAAAAGAGACCCTTTAAGAAGAATGCTAAACATTCTAAAGACTCCATCCAAGGGATTTAACTTAGATGAAAAGCCTTGTGTGAGAAACTATTCCTTTTCTTTCTTGTCTAGCAGATGGCATTGTCTAATTATTAGCAGTTGGCACAACAGGTAAGAAATGAGAAAAATTTAAGGGCTATTGAACGCTAGGGAGCAATATCCACCCTGGCACTTGGGGAATTAACTGTAAAGCTCTCGTTAGTTTTAATGAGGATATAACCACCAATCTGGAAATGTTCAAATTGACTCAGCAGTGACCTAGGCAGCACAGGTGTTTAACTGTCAGCACACTTACCAGTCTGATCTGAAAAGATTAAAAGACTGTAGGATAAAAACCAGTCACTCACAACGGTAGAAAGGTCTGGAGAACAAAGCTGTGATTTTAAAATTGAAAATATTAAGAAAACTTGAGGAGCCTATTAAACACACATAGCTCAGGTTCATTTAGTAAAGTAGTATATTGATATGTTTTGATTTCTTAATGACACAGCAAAGGCTTGGGTTTGAGCAATGCCTACATTGTTATTATGTGTAGGACTATTAATTTTGTTCAGGATTCATTATTAACATGTTTATCACAGAATGGTCTCACGTTTTAGGGACGCCTCACACAGCGAGAAGGGACATGTGGTTTCCAGTTCATAATGGGAGAGAATATGTAGACACAGAGGTGAGCCACGTCTGCTGTGGTTAGGGATCCTGTTTACTATTTTGTATACAATTGTTGAAGTCGTGTAGAAATGGGATACCCTGTACCAGTGCCTCCAAGATTACCTTACAAAATGTCTATCTTGAAGATAGTAAAAGTCCTCATGGAATCTATACTGCTTTAAAATTTAACACACACATTTAATTGGTTTGTGTCAGTGTCTTCATGTGTCTGGAAATGTATATCTGCGTGTGTTTTTGTTTGTTTTAAATATGAATTTGGTTCACTTTTTGAAATCACATAACAAAAACCTAGACTGGGAATTTGTAATTCAGGGTTCAAGCCATATCCTGTGGCTTCTTATTAAAGATAAAACCTCTGTGGTCCAGTAAGTTCCAAAGCTACACACATAAGATTTTGTAACGCTTATGTAATCCCTTGTAGTTCACATGGCGGTGGGCAGGTTTTTTAGTTTGTCTGAAATTCTGATTTCTGGCATATATGATAAGCTCAAATTGTATTTTCAGGATAAAAGAAAGTAACGGTAGATTGTGTGTGTATCTGAAAACTAAACCTTTTTCCTTTGATAGCATGCAGAGCACCTTTCAGTATCATGAACACTAACTAGTCCATATGGTTGAAGGTCCCAGGTAGGCACCTGCTCCACGGTCAACGAGTTGTGTAGGTGTCTTATTTAGTAATAGGGTTTTGTCATCAGTTTATGGAGAGCCACCAATAGTCTTGCCGATAGCCTGTATTGTTTGAGGGTTCCCATGGGGCCTTTTTAACCAAGAATTCAATTTTATGTCATCTATTCCCAGTATTAGAAGTTGTATTTGGGACTCTGACACCTATGTTATTTGGTGATTCCATTTAGCTCACCTTCATATATGTATGCATTTCAGTAAGCTTCTATCGTATTAAGTTCCTGTATGACCCCCACATGGCCCTTAGCTTTAGTCTCCTCTTCTCTTCCTCTTCCCCTCCTTGTTTGATCCTTACATTCCAGTCCCCCGCCCTCCATCCATAACTATCAATTCTATTTCTCCTTCTTAGGGAGATCCATCTCTCTTACTCTCTACCTAACCTCTGTAGTTATACTGATTGTTGCTTACCTAAGTTTTAACTTTAGTGATTTTATATTTAAAGATTTGCAATGCAAATATGGCTTTTGGAATAAATGATCCAGAATGTCTTCATGAAGAAATTTGGTTTTATCATATATTAATCTAGCCTATGCTAGATTTGAAGCTATGACTTTGGGGAGGGGAACATTTAATTAAAATAGATATGAATGTTTTCCCAAGGGCCTTCCAAATGTGTATGATAGGACTTTGACTTTTATGTATTTATTTAGTCATTGAGAATTCTGTATAGTATATTTTCATTGTGTTCTTTCTCACCCCCATCTTCCCTGTCCCTACCCACCCAACTTCATGTTCCTTTACTCTCTTAAAATATATAAATAAATAAATAAAAAAAAATAAAAAACAGCAGGGAAAAATCACTAAAATCATTGAGTCTGATTTGTGTTGGCTGAATACTCCTGAACATGAGGCCTGCACTGGAGCATGGTTGATATGCCCAGTATCATTCCATTGAAGAAAACTCATTTCCCTCTCCCAGAATCTATCAGTTGCAAATAGCTTCTTGGCCAGGGTTGGACCTTATGCCTACATCTCTTTCTCCATGCTGAAAATGTGAGTGCTTAGAAATAATGATCTATTATTTGGCTTCACATTTTCTTAGATGGAATTCAGTCTCCTCAATATCATTTACCCCAAAATATTGAGGAGAAATATAATTTATTTTTTAACATTAAACTGTATTTTAAATAAATAGCTTCTGCTGTGGCCTGAATAATAGTGTTACTTTAAAATCTAGATGTTGGACACTCAACTCCAAGTGTGACTATATTTGAAGATAAGGCTTTTGGAGGTCGATAGGTAAGATGAAGTTAGGATATGAGGCCCCGACCCTGTAGGATTAGTACCTTTATGAGAAAACATTGCACAGCTGTTTTGCTCCCACAGATCCCACCTCTCTCCTGACTGGCTCTTTTCCCCAGCACATGAGCACAGACTGGAACCCTATGAAGCTCAGAGAAATGTCAGCTTCTGCCAGTTGAGAAGAGGGAGGCCACAAATGAAACCCATGTTTCTAGCACCTTGATCTTGGCTTACAACCTACAGAGTTGTGAGAATTAAATATTGTCCTGTGACACCTCACTTTATGGAATGTTATAATTTCTTGTTACATTTACTTGTTTATTATTTATTATTTATTTATTTTCGAGGCATATGTGTGCCATGACGCATGTGTGGAGGTCAGGGGACAACTTGTGGGAGTTGGTTTTCTCCTTCAGCATGTGGGTCTTAAGGATCAAACTTGGGTCATCAAGCATAGCAGTAATAATCATATTTACCTAACATTGAGCCATCTCACCAGCCTGGTGTGCTATAATTTAAGGTAGCTTCTGAGTGATTGTGCATATATGTCTACACATTTAGTTTCTGTTTCATTACTGCATAAAATCACCACGCATCTAACAGCTCAGTTAAACATTCTTGTAAAAACTGGCAGGATTCTACAGGGGAAGCCTCCAGGTCTCAGATAGTCTGTGTTGTCATCTGGAGATCTTTCAAAGAAAGAATGGGATCACAAGCACTTCCCAAATGACGAAGGGACTTGGTTTTATTGTTGTTGTTAGACATCAATTATAAATTGTGCATATTGATTTAAAGCTGCCCTGAGTTTATAGTCTGTGGTGCTTTGCCATGTCTGTTTATCCAACATGGCATCATAGGGCCAACTGGAAGAGTCTATCATCACCTTTTGCTAAGATGGATTTCCTGGTACCGCAGCAGTCATGGGAATGTTACCCTGTGACTTCTTTCATATGATATGCCCTAAAGTGTCAGTTGACAGTATTGTGTTACTCATACTATATTGATTCCAAGCAAATTTCACTTTTTATACATCCTCAAGGAGAGGAGATCCTTCAAATATGAGGCTTCAGGTGGGTGAAACGGTAAGGTGGTATCACTTCAGGCTGCCATGGACACTAGTCAAATAATTTCTTACAAAAGAACACCAATTGATCCCCCATGAGAAGTGGTGCTATGAATCTCTCTCCAAAGACAGGCTGGTAATGACTTATTTCTGTTTGCTGTATAAAAGTTTAAAGCGCTCAGTTCTCATTGTCATGAATCAGTGCCTCTCCCTAACCCTTTACAGGAAGTTTCCCACCCCATCAACTACTCTAACCCTCTGCTAGAAGCTCTTAATTTTCTTTCTTTATTGGAGCAGCTGCCCCACCAGCCACCTCTGTGGGGGAACTCCAGCAGGAACTGTAAGTCTCATGCAGGGACACCAATATTAAAGTGCATGCAACTCTGCCGCACACTGTCAAAGATATTTACATGCCTGTCAAAGATATTTACTTGTCTGCATAGCCTTTGCCCTCATTCTCCCCTCCACCTTGATTGCAGGTTTCAATCAGCAGACATCTTCCTGCTCTTCACTGTTTTGTCCTACCCCACATCATTAGCAAAAGTACAGGACTTGGCTAATGGTTATGTGTATGAAGAGGTGCTTTTCTGAGGTCAGCTCGTTTTTGTGCTAATGCAGTAGGGTGTTCCTCTTGAAGGATTTGCTCTCCCGACATATGTGTGAGTCTGTCTGTCTGTCTGACAATTTTCAAAGAAGAAAGTGTAACATTTAATGTTCATATGCAACATCTCATCTCTTGGCCTAGTTGAGAAAGGTATCGCGTTGTAATTTGTCTGATGCCTTGGTCATGATAATATCTTCCATTGTAGAGTTACAGAGGTCTCCAAAATATAGGCTTAATTCTCTATTAATCAAACCAAACCAACCAAACAAACAAAGATATATTTTTGGCCGTTCCAGCATTGAGGGGACAGAAAAGAAAAGTATGACAGTTGTAGCTCTGACTCTCTGACTGACCAACAGAAAGACTGAGCAGAACGTCTTTCAAAAACTTGTGTTCTACTATGTGGAAAGAAGAAACACAAAGCTATTTCATCTCCTTAGGACTTCTTAAAAACAACTCATGTACAAAGCGGCATCAGAACACTGACAATGTCCTACTTATATGTCCCCAGAAATAATAGAAAGAAAGCAATGCATTAGTCCTCCATACAGTGTGGTAAGTGCATTTTCTGCAGTGGGTGATGCAGGAATGAGGAATGAGAGGGTATGTTCCTCGAAGCCATCATGAAGGGCAGGAGAGAAGTTTAAAACTAAGTGAAACTGCATATTTTGTGTCTAGAAAGCATCATATTAAAAGATTTGCATGTTTTAATTTTGCTTCTATAATCACTGGCACTTACATCTTTTATCCTCACCCCATACACATGGCATACATGGCATAGTTAGCTTAGCAGCCAACTTGACACACACCTAAATTTGTCTAGGAAGAAGAAACCTTGACTGAAGAATTGATTTCATCAGGTTGACCTATAGGCATGGTTTTTGTGACTTTTTCTGATTGCTGATTCATGTGGGAGTGTCTACCCCACTGTGGGTGGTTCTGCCCTATGCAAATGAGCCTAGACTGTGTAAAACAGGTAGCAGAAGGTGGGCCTGGGAGCAAGACAGTCATCAGTGCTTCTTTGTGGTTGCTACTTCAAGCTTCTGTCTTGGTTTCCTCTGATAATGGGACATTATTACTTGTAAGTTAAAATAAGATCAGTCCCCTGAAACTTGGCTTTGGGCAATGTGTATCACAACAACAGAAAACTAACCAGGACTGCATAATTACTATTTTTCACTCTTAAAACATTTAAGAGATTTACTTACATAAGGGCTAGCAAATGTGTGTGTTTTATGTAGTTGTCACAGCAGAACCTAAGAGTGGAAGTTCCTTCCTTAGGAGAACAATGGAATTTGGTCACACTGTTCTCACTTGTTTTCATCATTTGCTATTTTAACTAATTGCCTAATGCCCAGCTCTAGGATCATGTCTTCAGTTTTCAACCATTATAAATGATGCTTGAATTAATATTTGCATAAACACTGCTCACACAGTTATATTTGCAGGTACATGGTGGTGTTGGTAGGTCAAAACCCAAGAATTGGACTGCTATGTCATTTCAAGCTGATAAATGATCAAAAATTCCATGCACAGAAGGACATGGGAATCACTCCCCTGTCCAGACTGAATTGTGGGACCTTTGGAATGTCTTGACAGATGAAAACATTTTAGTATGCAGCACCCATTCTTATGCTTAGGAAATACATTCCAAGACACCGTGCCAAGACTGCAGAAAGTCCCAAACCTCAGCTCCTTTCTCCTCTACAGGGAGAGCTTTGATCACAGCATTTTGTGTCAAATATCTATTGCCACAAAGTCTATAAAGCAGATAGACTTGTGGCCTTACCACAGAACATTATCTAGTTCTAGGATACGATGCTCCCTTCAGGACTAAGAGATGTCTCCTCTAAGATTGTTATTGCTCTCTGAGCTAGTAGCTCATCTTTTGGACTCGGCCACCAAAGTCTGACTTTCCTTCCATTCTCCTTCTTGATTCCCAAGTCTCAGAGTCCCTGAGCTCTCCTGAACTCTGTCTCCAATCCTTGGGTACAATCTGGTACAACACTGGCTCATTTTGTTTTCTTCTCTTGGACTCAGACCCATATGCATATCTGATCCTTTGCATATGTGGTGTAGCTTTCTGGTTATTTAAAAAGAGAAGGCAGTTGTGGTCTCTGTGACCGCATTTTTATCAGAAGGGGCCGTTTCTTAATGTTTCACTTGGGTCAAATATGAGAGTCATGCTAATCAATCTGTGCCTTATTGTTCTGACCCAGTTTTTTTAAAAACAAGTGAGAAACCCATTCTGATAACAACATAGGTTTATAGTAATTTGCCAACTTAATGTCTCCACAAGGTTAAACAGATTTCCTTATTTAAGTCTAAAGGGGTGTAAATTAGTTTTTAATTATAAATCCTTGTTATGATAGAAGTATTTACCAACAATGAGAGATAGCCATGTTGTGGAAGTTTGAGCTTTGAAATCATAGTTATTTCAACACTAGGTCATAGTGAAGCATGTGGTACAGTTACATCCATTGTGGAATCTGCAGGCTAAGGCCATGGCATTAAAAACATCAAAAGAAGGAATTGCTGCAATCCTTGCATAGAAACAATGTTGGATTTGCAGTGTGTTCTGGGTTCTTTGAATGCCCAATTCAATAATTTAGGACTTGTTCAGCTTGACAGCCTTGTGTCACACGAGAAAGCAATCTCAGTTGAGGAATTGCCTGATCAGATTGGCCAGCAAGTCTGTGGGAAATTGTCCTACCTGATAATTTTAGTGGGAGGGCCCAGCCCATGGTGGATTGCCATATTTTCTGGGCAGGTGTTCCTAGGATGTAGCAAGAAGTCAGCTGAGCATGAGCCTGAGCAAGCCCGTATGTATCACATTCTTCTATGGTTTCTGCTTCAAGTCCCTAAATGGACTGTGACTTCAAATGTTACACAAATCATGCCCATGTGTTGCTCTTGGTCTTGATTTGATCTCAACAATAGAATGGTGATTCTTTAAATTATTTCACAAGTTTATGTCAACCTTTTTTTTTAAAGCTATTAGCAGAAATTTTAAAAATATGCTGTAGATTTCAATTTATTTTGTTTGTGTGTATGTATATATGCATGTGTGTTTGTGTTGAGCTTTAAATAGTACTAATGATTAAATAACAATTTTTGTTCTCTTTTTAGATAATGTCACTATGGATTGGGGGACATGAATATAAAACAAGTACGTTTTAGCAATTATCGATTTATCCCTAGATAAATGATATGTCTTCTCCTGTATGTCTTGTTTTGACAAGGTATGTCTCATGCATCTGACACTTCCTGGAATTCTCTATTTGGTTAACTTTGAATTTCTGGTCCCCTTGCCTCTGCATCTTGAGTGCTGGGATCACAGTCATGCATCACCATACATTGTATATAGGGTGCTAGATATCAAACCCTGGGCCTTGACCTACAACCCTAGCCACTTGCATTTGTGGTAATGCATTAGTGGAGATGTTATTAATGCATGGGTATGAGATGGAAGCTGGTGTATGAAGGAAAGCATGTTATTAGTAAACAAAGGGGGGCTTTCTGAAAAGGTGCATTTCTTTAGCCTGTTTCCTTTCGTAAATATAAGCTTTGCTAAAAAGCAGGAAAAGAATGGGAAGTGTGAACACCACAATGCTGATGTTCATGGGAACTTCATCAGAGCATGAAGATGGAGAGATTACATTCAATATTCTCGGTAGCCTTCAGCCTCAGGAAAATACTAAATTGTGTGTGACAAACTTGTGGTCACTTCTCTAACTCCAGTGTCAAGCACAGCTGCAGTGACATAGTAGGATCTTAGTAATGATATAAATCTTTTTCCAGATTGGTGACTAATGTCCCCTAGTTGCCAGTGGTCACGAGTGTGGAAAATCTGGTTCTTTACTCAGCACAATATGGCTTCAGAAAGTCACAGTGCTGCAATGCAGGTGAGAGGGGCCTAAAGGGACAAAGCAAGCCCTGTTCCTCTGGAGGCTGAGGAGATCTTTCTAGTGTTCCCCAAAGGTCCGGACTTTGAAGAGCATGCTAGAAAGTGGAAATATTTTTTGATAAATATTTTCTTGTGTGTGTCACTGAAAAACAAGTCACCTAAAAGTCTATTTTATCTTTATATAAATGTGAGTTTTACATGTTATGTGAATAGTTAATGTAATCTTTGTGGCATATGGGCATGACTGTGAAAGCCAAACTTGCTTTAAAGAAATGAAACATGAGGCAAAAACTGTACCTATTCAGAAAACATTTCATAATTTACAATATTGCTGCTTCTGTATTCGGAAATCCTTTTGTGAGCATGTTAGCAAAATGTATAATTATCTTACTAATGTGGTATTTTTTCCCCTGAACTCTGAATGACTGCAAGCTAAGCAGGCAAGAGTCGCCTCAGCACGATGTACTTCTCCTAAGTCTTCTGGGGAGAGGGTGGGTACTTAACAATTGTCTCTCGCATATAAATTAAGATAAATAATAACATGTATCTGTCTCTTCCTGTAGGGAATACAGAAACTAACAGACAGTCTCCCTTGCTTGGAAATAGATGGTACCTACTATAAAACCCTAAATATAAATAGAAGTGAGGGTGATAAATTGTGTGTTGTATTTCTAGCAGCTCATTTTCCTGTGAAATGGTCCTGGGTAATTTCCAACCACAAAAAAAACCTTGTAAGATGAATCCTATTTACTCTGGTTCTATTTACTTCTCCTACAGAACAATTTAAAATGTGCTACTTGTAAGTCTGATATGAGATCTTGTTGGGTTTTCTTTTTTTTCCCTTTAATATGCCTTTTCTGAAATAGCAGCCATACTTTTGCCATTATTTTATTATTGGGCTTGAAAACAGCCAGTGTTTCTCAAAAAGTATTTCGTAACCACTTTAATTATACAGTATGTGCCTTCCTATTTTCTCAGCACAGTTTGGCCAATTGGAAAAGATCAGGAAAGTTAGCAAAGTATAAAAGGTAAATACAAAGCTCAGAATTTGCTGAGGCGCTAGGGCAGGAAGTCTGAGGGCTATCCCATGCAGACAGGGACAGCAGTGTCACTCACAGCATACCAGCCCTGTGCTCTAGCAATGAGAACCAGGAAGCCGAGATCATATGAAATCAGGAGACAAGAAGATTCAAGGGGTCTGTTGCTTTTGTTTTGTTTTTTTTGTTTGTTTGTTTTGCTTTGCCTTTGGGTTTTTTTGTTTTGTTTTGTTTTGTTTTGTTTATTGTTTGGGTATTCTTCTTTTCTTTTTTATTTTTTTAAGGAATGGAGCCAAACATGGTGGCTCACACCCACAATCCTAGCATTTCAGATTTCAGAGAGAAGGATTCTGGGAAGTTTCAGTCTAGACCAGGCTACAGAGTATCCCCCATCTCAAAATAAAACATTAATCAAAGAAAAAAAAAGAAACAGTATAGCAATATAGTATCTTGGTGTAAGTGGTATGAAGTGTTAGTAGTCAATAGTTAATAATTGCTTCTAAGGAGATATGGAAAGCATCCAGAGCATCACGTGAATCTCAATGATGCAAGATAGAAGGTTCTCAGGTATGGTGGGGATGATGCAAGGCAGAGGCTTCATGAAAGGAGAATGTCATTCTGTAGATACAGCAGTGGTAACTCTGAGGTGCAAAGAATTCATCTAGAACTTGTTTTTTTGGATTGGATTTGGGAGGCAGGTTGGCTTATTTTGAAGGGGGAGTAAAAGTTAGATTTGAGGGATATTCCTGTTTTCACGTGCAAAGTCTGTACTATTTTTATAGGTCAATTAGATTGTCAGTGTAAATCCATGGTTTCACCAACATTAGGAAGGAATAATGTCAGAATAGATACAGGTCTGCAAATTAGGACTGTTATCTAGACAATGGCTTCTAGAAGTATACAGTATCCAAATCCCATGCTGACTAAATCTGGAGTAGAATCAGATCTGTTAAACAGTTGGGACCTTGGCAAGAGGAGGCAGGTGGGTGGAAATATTTCAAAGCTTCAGTAAGAGACAAGAGGTAAGCTTAGGCATCCACCCACACTAAAGTCACAATGATGAAAAATAACTTATGTAGTTTTCAAAAAGATCTGGGCAAGAGGATCTTAAATGTTTCCAAGCCCCACATAATAAACTTTTGAGAGATAGCGGGAATTCTAGCTAACTTCCCTGATTTGACTATGACACATTATATTTGAATGTATGTGTTGAAATACCACGCTGTAGCTAACAAATGGCCATTTACTTTCTATTGGTCTTCAAAGATACAGCGTCAAGAAAATGAGTCAAATCACAAAAGTGTTAAGACATATTGTTACTGCCCAAACCCAGCTAATCTTCCTGCAATTGGTGAAGAATCAGAATCTCTGTCGAGGGCACAGTCCACAGCACCAAATGAATGTTACAGCTACGCACCTCAACTTTTGAACTGCAGTGTGATGATTTCCAGACAGTGTAATCAAATAAGCAGTAAAGACTGTCATTGTTTGCTTTTAGTTCCCTTGTTTTCTCCTTGGCTATATGATCCTTGAAAAACTGACCTAAAATGTCATAAAATCCACCATTCTAGGGGTAATTGAGAGAAATTTGGGCCACTGGGTGGTGAGCAGGGTATCAGGTGGGTCTGACATCTATGCATGGCTCTAGTCTGCATCCTTCTACTAAGGCACTGTCTGTGCCCTGGGCAGAAGGACCATCACAGTTCACATTCCTCTGCCTGCTTGTGTGGCTTTGATAGCTTTCCCCCCCCCCCAATTGATTAAACTGGATGAGCATTTTGGATCAGAGTAATCTAGGTTATTTGTGGGGGCAGAGGAATCAAGTTTCAGAGGAGTAGCTAACACGTTTCTGTGAGCCATTCATTACTCCTCCCTCTGCTCTCCAGCCTACAAGCTGACCCTCTGAGCCCTCAATTGCGCTGATGTGTTCATCCTCTCTAAACATCAGATTGAAGCTACACACTGTTCATTTTGTAGGTGAGGGGCTGGTGGGTTAAAACACCATAAGGGAGAAAGCCTATCACTTTGACATCCTTCCCCTCCCCAAACCCAAGCAAGTGATTCTGAGACCATTTTCCTTAAATGTCATAGAAATGGCCTCTGTATATCCCACAGCCAACCATCACACTCACTCTTGTGGACAGTCCTCAGTGGGCCCACCCTTTAGCTTAAGTATTTTCTCTCTGAAGGTAAGCCAGCCTTTAAACACACAATGTTCAATGAAAAAGAAAAAAGCATTAGTTATGAGTTTGACTCATGTGAGCTAGAAGCTACCACGCACTTTCATGAAAATATTTGACATTTTAAGTATTTAGATTTTGTTTCTCAGATAAGCCCATGGGCTAGATGTGGAAATGACTCCTTAGATCTAGAGGAAACAATGAGACAATCATATTTCACTTGAGGGAAAGGTTTCTGTGGTGGGGCTCGGTTCTCAAGCATTGCTGATACAATGGTGCTTTGCAAATATACAGGTGACCCTCATCTGTGAGTTACTTACTAGTACAATGTATCATCTAGTGCCAGCAGCTGGAGCTTAGGGATCTGACCTGATATATGAGCTACTGTGTTCTTTCCTCTTCTCACCCCAAGGTGAGAACACCAGCAGTCAAAGAGTGTGCAATAATCCCACTGTGGAAGGAACCATCCCAGAGCTCAGTTAGTAGAAAGAAGTATAACTTAAATTCCCTTTTCAAATCTGCAATTTAGAAACTTTAATCACATGGTGTAATTGTTTGTATATCCTTTAGGGACGAACCGTTTGATTTTCACTGACAATTATTCTTAAAAAAAAAAAAAAAACTGTGTGTGCTGTGCTTTGTGCTTTGTTGAGACTACAGTATAAGTCAGTTGGTGATGGTAGAAAGATAACACATAGAATAAATGATGTGCTGGGGGCATGAATGGGTCAGTCACAAACCTGCTGTGCAAGGTGAGGGGCTGAGTTTTGATTCTTAGTAAACCATGTAAAAACCAAGTACAGTGATGAACATCTGTAATTAAGCACTGCTGGGTGGAGACAGGAGGATGTCCAGAGCTTCATGGCCAGTCAGCCTAGTCTAGGTAGCAAACTCTAGTCTCAGTAAGACACTGTCTCAAAAAAAGAATTATTGTGGGGATCAATAGAGGACAACTGATGTCAACTCTAACATCTGCAGACAGGATCATTCATCTATTAGACACACAAATGCACAAATACTCACATGCACATACATACAAATACATACACACACAAATACATACACACACACACACACACACACACACACACACATACATACATACATACATACGAAGAAAGCAAACATTCCCTTAGGTTGTCAATTGAAAAGAGAATAGTCAGTATTGAATCAACGGTTGTTCCTTGTGTTTTCATTATGTTCTTGGAGCAGTAACAAGTTCTTAGGTATAATAACAAATGATTCCTTAATCCAACAAGTGTTTATTTCTTAGACAAAAAGACATAAAATATTGTAAGCAGTATCATAAAAAAAAGCAAGCCCTTGACATCCAGAAGGTTCTCTGCACTGTTACCCAAGTCTTGATGTTGTGCTGAGTTGAACTCTTCACAGCCAGGCCTTTATATTCTGTTGAATGTAAATGACTTCTTGAGGCACCCATAGTGCACCAAATTTCTCAGTGACCATTGTGGATCTATGGTTATGTCTGAGCACACTTAGGGGTAACACTATGCAACAACCTGTTGTCCTGGCTGATGTCAGAGGCAGAGTTTCTTCACCTGACATTTCTCCATACATCCATCTATGTTGACAATATGTCACCCTCCCACACAAACACCTCTAACAACAAAGGGTTTGTCAACCTCTCCCCCAACGCTTATCAGGAGCTGACCCCTATAAGAAATTATCTTTAATTTCCCCTCTCACTTTGCTAAATGTAAATAGCTTAGGGCTCTCCATAGTGTGCTGCATCTGACTCCAGGAAATTAAAATACAACCCTCTAACTATAAGTATGTTCTTTGTGATGGTTATCCTGAAGATATTGATTTAAAAAAAAAACAACAACAGCTTGAAAAGTAGTGAAATATCAAAATAGGGCTTGTAATAAAATTGTGTACACCTATGTGTGTGTGAGAGAGAGGGAGAGAGAGAGACAGAGAGAGAGAGAGAGAGAGAGAGAGAGAGAGAGAGAGAGAGAGAGAGAGAGAGAGAGAGCACATGTACAAGAGGGAGCAATAATGACTGAGGTGAAGATAAGGGACTAGTTAAGATAGATACAATCAGAAATCATTATCATCCATACTCAAGAATGAGAGTGCCATTATTTTCAGCGCTGAACCCTTTGTAAGTGGATCTTTCTACAGGAAAAACCTCCCACCTATGCTTAGGCAAGAAACAAATCAAAATCAGTGTGTCACACAAAAAGAAGACAGAAAAGCAGGATAGGAGTTGAGAAGAAGAGTTCTAGTCAGAGAGGAAGAAGGGGAAAAAAGGGAAACAAAAAAGTTACTATCTTTTTTTACCTTGCCAAAAACTATTGAATCATTTTTTGATAATAAAATGACATCATTGTCCCCTCTCCAACCCTTCCCATGGCCTGACAACAGCAATGTGAGGTGGGGACTGCCATTATTCACATTTTCACAGGAAGAAACTGACAGAAACAGGTTTCTTGAAGTTGAGAAAACAAAAACGCCAGGTCCTTGATTCAGACAACTGATGCTGACTGTATGCTCAAACAGGATTATCTCAGCATGTAACCAAGGCACAGGTATTGAGCACAAGACATGTTAGTAACATGATGCTTTGCACATGATGGAAATCAAAAGGCACCACCTTTGTTGCATTTCATGTCTATTGATTGTGATCAATGCCTTTCATTCTTGAAGACAACTCGAAGTTACATCTATATAAAAGAGTAAGAAAGAGGATACCAGAAGCATGCTAATGATCAAGTGGCCGATATAGATGTAGTCACTCAGAGAAAATACTTTAATTAGTTTCTTTGACAGATCACTTTGTCAGACTAAATTAAAGAAATGACTAAAAACTGGCAAGAAAAACTAAGGTTTGGTCCCCAGCTCAACATCTGGAGAAAGATTTTAGCTCTCAGTTTCCTGATCGATAACAGACAAAAAGAAAGAAAAAGCAAAACAAAACAGTCCCTGTGTCCCCAGCTGTGTGCCATCACGATGGTGTAACTTGTCTGATGACTTGTAAACCTCTATTGATCTGCAAAGGCTTTCTAACTGCCACTTCATTACTTCAAAAGAAATAGTTCCAACAGCAGTCTTACTTGGATGTTATCAGCTAATTAATATTAATTAATATTTAATCTTGATTATATTAAATTCATTTCATAAGCTTAATTAATGCTTTTAAAGTACTGCACACTCACACATACATGATTGTATTTATAATTAGTGGCAATAAATGTTTGTCCTGGGAAGGCTTGGTGCTATGTTCAACTTTTTAACCTTCCTTCTTATTTCAGTGTCAACTGAATTTCCAGTGCATTTCGATAGTACCATTGAAAGCACATTTTACTGAGTTGTAGGGAGAAGAATGGCTTGTCTCCGTGTATGTGTGAGAGTATGTGAATGTATACGTCCACAGATAGATACGTATTTCTTTTTAAGATAAATGTATCCTTTTATTTTATGTGTATGCTTTCTGTGAATGGTTGTATATATTCTGTATGTGTGTAGTGACCACAGAGGCAAAAAAAAGATGGCAAACCCGCTGAACCTGGAGTCACAGAAGACAGGGAGCTAGGAACTGAACTCAGTCCCCTGAAAAGCCGCCAGTGCTGTTTACTGTTACATGTTTACATGTCTCCAGATATGAAATCTAAATCCTACTTTAAAAGATAAATTATTTAAGTAATCCTGTCAGTAACTTCCTGCCATATTATAGACCCGTACCCTGAATATAGTTGAATATTTTGGGAGCCAACTTCCAATTAGAATTAAAAATTATTTTAGAGAATTCAATTGTAACTGAAGCTGAGAGATAAAATCAAGTAGAGAAGATAACATCTTGAAGAGAAAATAAGTTTCATCAGGAACTAGATAATTAGGATGGACACTCAAGAAGAACACATCTACAAGGGTGTTTAAGTGTGGCTTTTTAAACTAGTTTTTAAATTTCATAGAAGTGTAAGACTTTTTGCCTGATTGACTGTTTGTTTACAAGATGCATGCTCTCAGAAGGCAGAAGAGAGTGTCAGAACCCTGGAACTGGAATTACGGATGGTTGTGTGCCAGTGTGTGGATACTGGGAAATGAACCCAGGTCCTCTGTAAGAATAACAAGTAAAAAGTGACATCTTAAGACATCTTAAGCTGATGGTGGTAATGAAAACAGCAAACAAGCATAGTTTTTATTTTAGTTCTATTCCAAATTATATGGCAGACCATGCCTTCTAAGGGACAATCTAAAACAGTAGTTCTCAACTTTCCTAATGCTATGCCCTTTAATACAGTCACTCATGTTGTGATGAACCACAACCATAGAATCATTTCATTGCCGCTTCATAACTAATTTTGCTGATGTTATCAATTATAATTTAAATATCTTATATGCAGGATATCTAATAGGTGACCCCATGAGAGGGTCGTTCGACACCCCCCCCCGCCGCTGCAAAAAAGTCATGACCAACAGGTTGAGAACTACTGATCTAGAAGGACATCCTAAACCAAAACCTATGATGATATATGGGAAGGCACTTGGGCCTGTGAGTCAAATGTTAGTTTTTTGGTTAAAATAATGTTCTCCATCATAGTGATTGTTACACAATTGGAAGATACTAATATTTGTGTCTACTGTTTCTTTATTGGCAGTCACCTCTGTGAAATGAAAACAAAAAGCAAGTTCTCTATGCCAGAAAGAATTTATAGATAAATGTTGTAGGCAGCAGAATTCAAAGAAGAGTTGGTATTACAGTCCCTTTGAGTGGTTCCTGTTCTTGTATTTGAATCACCCATTCACACTTCCAACCTGCAGCATTGCCTATGAAGAAGTAATAAATATGCCAGGAATACTTTTCTTTAGCGATTGCATGCTCGAAATTCAGGATTCATTAAACTGCAGAGTTAACCTTATATTTAAAGGGATGAGGTAGTGTTGTAATAATGTAATGGCACACTTTAGGAGTGGCAGGGGCTTGTTAGTTGAGTGCTAGGTAAATATAAAAAATATCATCTATATGAATAAAACAAAAGCAATATTTTCTATGTGAACTGTGCAACATGGATTATAAATCTTTTACTTGATCTAAGTAGTGCTTGGTAAAAAGAGAAAATAAAATGAGCAAATTAAATATAGAACAAGGGTGCATACTTCGAAATAAAATGAGACCAGTGATTTCTCTCTGTTCATAATACCATTAGCATGTTTAGTTCAGATTGGTAATTAGAATATTGACCAGATTGTTGGCCAATTTGTAAATTTTTTTGATAACTTTTGTCTGTGTACACATTAGCAAAAAAAAAAGTTCAGACATAGTTCTGTATTTATAGAAATAAAATAAAATGGAAGTACAAAGTTCAATTTGGAATGACGTACATAAGGTTGGCATGTCTTGCACAGGGATGGCATTTTTGTTAATAAATCATCCCATGCTTTTAAAAGTTCTGCCAATAACACAACTGGTTGTAGAGTAAAGTACAGACTATAGAGAGAATTAAAACATAGACAACATAAAACAAGTCATCCAATAAGTGTGGGAAATAAACAGAGTTCAAGAAAAGAAAACCAAATGGTCATTAAATATAAGTGTTTAACATCTTCAGCCTTCAGGGAAATGCTAGTCAAAACTATATTGATATTCCATCATGTCACCCCAGTCAAAATGTCAGCTATCAAAAAAAAAAAAAAAAAAAAAAGAAGGAGGAGGAGGAAGAGGAGGAGGAGGAGAAATTAATCAGATGCTGGAGATGCAGGAAAGAGAAATACTCTCATACCAACGAGGTTCCTCCAGAAACTGAAAATAAGCAAATGCCATATGATCCATCTATGCCTCTCCTTGGTATCAACTCAAAAGATACTGAACATAACATACAGGTACCCGCAGCACTAGTCACAGAAGTCAGTATATAGGTGCCAATCCACTGTGGAATGGATGAAGGAAATGTGGCATACTTATAGAGTGAAGATTTATTTTGTTCCAAAAGATAGAAATTATGTTTTTGGAAGGAGATGGCAAAGGAGATGGTGGAACAGCAAAGTGTCATATTGAGCAAAATAAGCTAGACATAGGATGTCAAATATTGACACTAAAATAGGAAGAGTTATATGGAGTCTAAACAGAGTTGGGATGGGGAACACAATAATTTATTTTCTTTCAGATGCAGAACCTAGATCAGATAGTTAGATGATGTAGGTAGATTGGTTGGTAGACAGACAGACAGATTGGATGAGATGAGATGAGATGAGATGAGATGAGAGGGATGTAGGTAGAAGAAAGGAATGTAGATAGACAATAAATAGATAATCTGTGGTCTGGAGAAGTGGCCCAGTCATTAATAGCATTAGCTGCTCTTCCAGAGTACCCAAGTTTGATTCCCTGCACATACATGGCAACACTAAACTGTCTGTAATTCCATGTTTAGGAGATCTTATTTCCTTGTTTGACCTCTATGGGCACCAGGCACACACATGCTTCACAGACACACACACACACACACACACACACACACACACACACACACACTCAGAGAGAGAGAGAGAGAGAGAGAGAGAGAGAGAGAGAGAGTAAATCTTTAAAACATAGATGATTTTGTATATAAAATATGAAAGGGGAGTAAGGTATAAAGTAGAGGAGGGCAAGGGGAAATATTAGCTGAGTATGAACACTACACTCATTGTGCAAATGTCATCAGAAAGCTTATTGTTTTATATACTGTCTAAAAATGAATATTAAGAATATATTTAATCCAAAACATACATGATTCTCTTTACTTGAGATCATTTGGAACCTGATGATTTTCCAGGAAATCGAGAAATATGAAGAAAACTCTAGTAGCATGGGGTTTATAGCATTGATTGAGGATGGCTTGATGCTATCACTTTATTAGTCTCAAAAGCAGGGATGTTTTTGAGCATGTACTTTCAGTACAATTGATATGTCTTTGAGCCTGACCCATTCATCCAAGTAGATCCACTGACAATGTAGAAATAATACTTACTTCCCTATGGCTAAGGTTTTATATCTGCTAGGAAAACAAAACAAGTGATATTAAAAACTGCATTAGGAAATGCCTGAGTAGAAAAACACAGAATACCAAGACTCCAGATGTGAGGCAGCAGGAGATTGTGGGTGAATGGCAGAGGAAGAAAGACAGTACGTCCCTGCAGTTATGTGCTTGTTTATACACTGAACCTTTTGACTGTCCTGGAGCAGAATGGATTTCTGACATCCAGTTGATAGGAAAGAGATATGAAGGAGAAAACCATTTTGGTTGTTTCCCTCAGTTCACATACCATTAAACTGATACTGATTTTTGGAGAAAAGGGCATGAATTTAGAGATCAGAGCTTCCTTCTGGTTTCCATTTTTTTCTAAGAGAATGTTTCTGAAGTTATAAAATTCTGTGTAAAGATAGCTGAAGGAGCATATAAATATATAAGATACCTGTGTTAGTATTTCAGAGAAAATCCTTATTTTATTTCTAATGCGTGATTAAGAGTCCAAATAATAATGCAGCTTCTGTTCATTCATCTGCCTCAGTTGAGAACTTAATGGAGAAACTTGGACTTTTCACACTCCAGTTAGTGTTGAGAATTTTTCATATACATACATGTTGCAAACAGATCCATGACATACTAGCTTCATGCTAAATTCTGTAACAAATTTGCTCTGAAATAAAAAAAAAAGTTGAATGTGTGAATGCTGTATGTGTGCACTTTACTGATGAACTGCCATAATTTAAATAGACAGACAGACAGACAGACAGACAGACAGACAGATAGGTACTTAGATGTCTATAGTATTTTTTTAGTCGCTGTCCTAGTGATATACTATCTTACAATATACAGTTTTACAGTTTCTGGCATAGTTACAGTAAGTTAAGTCTGTGTTTGAGCATTTCCTTATTAAGGTTAGGAATGTATCATGTGCCACAATACTTGCCTACCATCAATAAGACCTTGGTTTAGAACATCACAGAACAATGAGAATTCTGCAACAGACTAATCTAAGACTGAGGTATATTGCTTCAGCTTTCTTGTGATGAAGTGTGACCAGATAACATTTATACAGTCTGGCTTGTGCACTAAGTGCTAAGTTATGAGTTAATGTTTTTGATAAAAACAAAATACTTGAAAATGGCTTCCTAGGTTTGCAGAGATTTCTAAGTCCAAAGACAAATCTTAGGGCCAAAGGAAATGAGCCTCTGAACTTTGACATAAGATGGCACATGCTGGGACAGAGATTATCTATTGACCACATCTCCATCTTAAAGTGTAGACCTATGTAATATCTTACATAATCAGGAATCATTCCAATTTCAAATAATAAAACAACAATAAATCCCTTATGTGGTGCCCACCCAATACAGTCAAACAACCGAGCTGTCTGTGATGGGAGGGAGAGCTGGGATGTTTCCTGGACAGTCATTTTGTGAATTGAAAATTGTTCTCTAGTAATTAACTCTACCCCATTTTCAGGATGTATTTTATGGATTGGCTATCTCAAAACATTAGTAAAAGTCGGGAATCCAAATGTTTTACAATGTCAAGTTTATTTTTTATCAGAGAGAGCTTCCCACAATTCTGTCCAAGTCAAAGCTAGACTCAAAGAATGCTGCATCAGTCCTCAAAGTGTGTACTGCAGTAAGACTGAAGTAGAGATTCTTTCTAGTTCACATGCCAGTAGTGGAGACAGAAGAGAGACTGAGTACCTGTAAGGACTTCATCTGTTTGTGTGTCATTATAGCTAACTCTGAAGCTAGCAACAAGAAAGATACAGTAAGGAATAAAACCCTCTATTTGGAAGTTTCACATAGCATGGTGGGGAGAAAATCAACCCACAGCTAAGATATAGAGCCATACATGGATAAAAACATGGAAGCCATACATGGAAAGACATCATTCAAGATCTGAAGTGACTGCTTACAATTGTTCTAAGCTAAAATTTGAAGAATAAGGTAGAATTATACACACAATGATAGTGTAGAATTTGTTTGGAAAAGAAAGAATAGGCTTTCCTTTCCCTTGTGTATGTTTTTAACTGTTCTGAATTGAACTGAAACTAATTTAGGACAACATCTACCATTCATTGACAGGTCTTTGCAATTATTATAGCACTTTTAATTTTTTTCTTTGAGAAACTTATACTTGTATTTTGATCGTATGTGCTCCCTAGGCTCTCTGTTTCTCCAAATATTGTTCCCACCAGGTTTCTCTCTGATTCTCATGTCCACATCTTTGTTTTCCTTTTCTCTTTTGTTTCTCAATAACCAACTGAGTACAATTAATGATGCTTATATGCATCATTAATTATGCATCAGAGGTCAGCCACTGAAACATGGGCCCTCTTCCAGTCGTTATACTCTCAAAGAAAAATGACTTTCCATCATCTAGAAGCTATCAGTTTCCATAACTCCTCAGCTAGTGAAGAAGCCCTATTGAATCCCTTCCCTATCTATGATGAAATATTTACTGCCTTGATTTTGTGTATGTCTTGTGCATGTAGCCACAGCTCTTGGGGGTTAATGAGTTAGCCATGTCTTGGCAAGAAGACAGAATTTCACAGTTTTCCATCTTCCAGCTCTTATATTCTTTCCACTCCATCTCTAAGACATTCCTTGAGCCTTGGCAGGAGTATTAATACAGATATTCCACTTAGATGTAAGCACTCACTCAAGTATTCTCAGAATGTTGATTAGTTAGGATTCTCTGAATTGCCTGCTGCTTACTGCAAAAAGTTGCGTCTCAAACAAGATTGAGAATACCAAATATATGGATATAAACATAAATATTTAGGAAGCAGTTTAATAACATTACCACTCCCCAAGACAAAAATAGCCCCTAGGACCTATACTTTTCCAAGCCACAGAATTTTTACCAGGTTTACTATACCTGGACAATCAGGTCATTTTTTTGGTGATCAGGTATCTGAGAGCTAGGACCCTGGGTGGAAAAAATAAAGAAGAGAGTAAATCTGGGGTTAGGAGTTCTTGCACAAGCTATGTCTTATGGAAAGCAAGTTTATTATGATATAAAGCATCTTCTATGCCATTTACAAGGGAAAAATGAGACAGAGTCAGCAGAAATCTCATTAAGCAATGTTGGCAAAGGGAACCCAGGATTCCTCAGATACAGCTGTCTTAGGATGGATAAAGTCAGCCCAGGCAGAAAGGTTGAGTTCCCAGACACTGCAACTTTGACTTTTTTGAGGCCTTGACTCCACTCCCAAGCCAGACCTTCCCAAGTCTGGCCCTGGGCAAGGACATGAAACTAATATGCCCTTTTTCTTTTTACCAGGCCTCTGAGAAAGCCTTGGATTTGCCTGGGTCCCAACATCTACGCAGAATTTCTTTGGGAACATGACTCAGCTCTAATCATAAAGAGTTGGTTTACCCCAATAACAATCATGCTACTGTGTGAACATCATACTAATGTGAACATCTTGCTTGGAAGGTTGATACTATAGCATGCAGGGTCCAGCACTGAGTTAATCATGGATGTCTTTTCTCTCTAAGAAGGTTGGATGGCATCTCGTAGCATTGACACTACAAAAGCTAACCAGAAGCAAGGAAGTTTCCCCGTTAGTTTGATATTGATTTCTTTATGTCCTACAACCAAGAGCATGGTGTCTTTAACCATAGAGTTTTAACATCTATTTAAAGTGGACAGTCAGAAGCAAAAACACAGGCCTGTGTTGTTTAGGGTGCTCTGGGCCTCCCTGACAAATAACTCATAGGGAAGTATCCTATGGCTGAAACTAAGATTTTCATTTAATAATCCATGTCTCCATTGTCACTTATGCAGAATACCTCTGCCCAACCCCCTCTTCCCTTTTTGAGATACAATCTTACTCTGTAGTTAAGACTAATCTGGTTTTCACTAAGCAAGACCATACTTGCCTACTTGCCTTGAATTCACAGAGCTCTACCTGCCTCAGCCTCCCAAGTGGCTGACAAAGCTCCATTTTTCCCCCCACAAATAAGTACTTTAGATTTGTTTACAAACTAGTGTGTTTCCTTAAGGCCTTTTCATTAACATTCAGTTTACTAATCCCCTTCCCCAAGCACTTTTAACAATTCTCCCACCTACTCACCCCTATTGTACTAATAATCAGTTCAGGGCCTTATACCTGCTACATTAGTGCTCTGTAACTGAAGCCCTTGTATGTCATACATCAAAGGAATGCTACAATGTCAGAATTCTCTGAATAATGATATATCATAACCATAGGAAAAGGAAGGGATGAATAATGATCCCAGCCTGGATATAACAGAGAAAAGCATTTGAGGGCTGTTTCTTAGAGGGAAAATAATCATACTACAACACTTCAATTCAATATAAGATACACTCTACTACTTATTTGAGCCACTGTCCCAATTCCCCATATGAATCAACAATTTCATCCCTGTGTGCATTATGACAACTCTAGCAATAACATGTAATATAATTTTGAATATACTTTATGTATAATTAGTACATTTAAATGTCAATACAAACATTAATTAGCTAATTAACTAAATGACCTAATTTAAACTTTTATGCTTCAATTTATTTAACTATAAACTGATTATACTTATATATTATGAAATTGATCTGCACAATGAAAAGTATTACTCCTGATCGGCACTTAAATTCTTTAGTAAAGTACTGAAATAGGGAGACATTGTTCTCCAGTAGCCAAATTTAATCAGTCTTCAGGTCATGAGACGATTCCGTTTTCACATGTTTTATTTGAAAATACATTCTTACTTCTTGTAACCACAAGCACATCAGATACCAGGAAGGAAGTGACATTGTTATGAGATACTACCATTGCAGAATGCTCAGAGTAACAGGCACAGCATGCGCTAGACAGAGGCAGAGCTGCCAGTGATTTTGGAGGATGTCCTGAGTGGTCCAGAGTTAAGCACTGTCACTCCCACTAATCCAGACCAGGAATGACCTGCCTGAGTTAAAGTCACATAGATTGTACCCCATTCTCCCCAAAGAACTGATGGAAATCAGATGGCAAGATCAATGGGAAAAGCCACCTGGGGCTGATTATGTTGTCTGTATATCCGTGCTTGATAAAGAGGCTAAAGTAATGTGTTTTCTGGAGCCAGAGTAGGAAAGGACTGAGGATAAATAAAGCCTTTCTAGTTGTTACTCTGAGTTAAAGTGAAAAAAAAAAAAAGTTTCAGGCTTTTATTGCATCGTGAACTCCAAAGATCACTTTCCGACTTCCACTGTAAAAGAAAAGTCCTGTTTGCTCTTAGCTGAGACTCTTACTTTAGTCCTTGAAGAAGGCTTCTCCCATACTGAGTATCCTACAAGTCACTTAGGATCTTGTCTCCATCCTGTTCAAAACCCTCAAAAGCTACTCAGACAAAGTGCAGACCCTGTTACTACCACCTAGCCTTCCATTAATTTCTCTCATCTGATAGTCGTACAGCAATACGACTTGACTTATCATCTATGTAATTTTTCCACATCCTCTGCCTCCCACATGATGGCTACCTCTCTCTGGGAGTACCTTTATGATTTCTTTCTAGTCCGGGTTGCATATATTTCCCTTGTTCACATTGCCTAATTATCATCATAGAAGGATCTGCACATACACCTTACTTCTGCAGGAATTAGCAGAAATTTCCCATGAAACCCATGGACTTGCCTATCCAGCATGGTTGACTGTAGCTTGATTTCTTACTTGCAAACTCCTTAACATTTCATGTCCTCCATCTTAAAACCACCATCTTTGTTGTCTAAACTGCAGGATTTCCCACAGTAAGATTTCAAACATGCAGATTTACTGAGAAAAAAATCGCCACTGGTGCTGATCCATTATCCAGTATGTACTTTATTAAAATTGCTTAAAATATATACACAAGGATGGTTTTGAATGTAACTATTCTGTAATATGTCCTAGTTGGCTTAAACAAGACAGTTGTCCCTCTCCAATCTAAACAAAATGATTCTTTTGTCCAATTAAACTCTCACCACAGGGCACTGGGAAGGATTACAGAGACTGACGGTTTGGGGCCAAAGGACTTTAAATTTGCAACAACATGAATAATAAAAATTTTCCTGTTTGTTTCAGATGATAAAAGTAAATAGAATTTAATATGTATATCAGACAGTAGATGTATTTGACCTCTAGTTGAATGAACTGTGAACAAACATTTTACTACTTTCATTTCTGTATGTCAGATATGCACATCAATTCAACTGGAATTTGCTTTTGTACAGAAGTGCCTTCCCTTCCCATGGTGCTATGTATTGAACCAAGGATCTCACACTTACTAGGCAAACATTGTACTGCTGAGCCATATCCTGGCTCCATTTTTACTTTTCGTCTAATCAAGCCAGAGTTTCTCAGCTGCCCAGGCTGGCCTTGAACTTGATATGCCTCAGCTTTACTGGTAGCTGGGATTCCTGGCCTAATTGCCAAAATGAGCTGCAAAGCACATTTCCAGTCAGGTTAATCAAATCAGTACAGATGGGTTTGGAGAGGCAGTGTTTCTCTGAGTAGTCCTGGCTGCCATGGAACTTGCTCTCTAGACCAAGCTGGCCTCAAACTCAGAGATCTGCATACTACGTGCCTCTGTCTCACAAGTGTTGGGATTAAAGGCATGTGCCACCATGCCAGGCATATTTTTTGATTTTTGAATGAAAATAATTTTTGAAGTTTAAGCTTCAAATAAATTGAGAAAAGGTAGAAAATTGGCAGAAACTATCCTGTGTAGTTGAAGGAGATTCTGTTTCAATATTTAAGAACTGCAAATTTATGTTTTCAGAAGTATGAATGTGTGAGTCACAATCATTTATCAAAGTTTACAATATTGTACCTTTTTATCACTGTACTACCATCTACACTTAAATAACTTACTGTATTTCAAAGTAAAGAGTTATATTCTTAGATAGGAAGAATTATATATCATAACAAATAGAAAGTTGGGAAACATGAGGTTATTATTTTTTACTATACTACAGTTTTATTCTGAAGGTTGTGCCCATCAAGGCACACTGCAAGGTGATTATCAAACACAAATGTGGATAAATTGTTTTTGCATAGAGACTATTATAAAAGAAGAAAATTCCATAAAATGAATTGTATGAAAAATTCAAAAACTTAAAAATGAATTTAAAATTAGAAGAATAATTTGCTGTGTATAATTCAGAGGATGCAATTTCACAGAGTTGAAGAAAGAAAAAAATGTTACACAATCGACACTGGTACCCACCTATGAGTGATCAGGAACAGTCAAAACTGAGCAGAAGTAGCAACTGACAACAGCAAGTCTCACTGCTCTGTGCACTAGAATGTCTGTCCCTGGCAGACCAAGGATGAACTTGTCAGGACAGAACAGCCCAATCCTCAACAAGCTACCAACCAAAGAGTGATCCACTTTACAACCGAGGACAACCTGTCATGGGAGAGCCAGTATCCCTACTCCATAGATAGGAAACAGGACAGCACAAGGTTAAAAAGTAATCCTGAGGATGATGGTCTGTGGTTGTCACTACCCTTCTAACTCACAGCTTTCCTGGCTGCATTGATTATTCTCTGATTACCATGAAGTAAATGTGAACAAATAGGTGTAGTGAGATATTCACTTTGTCCTCACCTGTGGCACAGACCACACCCATTGGGGTGGGAACAGAGACAGATGTTACCTTGGGGAACAAAGTCTATGGAAGGGGCTCTGGGAGCTCTCTTGCTTGCAGCACAGGGACAGGAGAACATCCAGAGGCATCCTTGGGACCAGGAACCTGCTGGTGTTCATCTGTCTATGTTGTGAGTTATTTCTCTCTGAATAAACATCTATTCACCCTGTTTCTCCTGATTCTTATTAAACCACAATATCTGGTGTCAGAAGTGCCAAGATTAGGAGAGATCACTACCAGACTCTTCATGATCTTCAAAAGTTACTAGGAGAGATATCTCAACTGCAAACTATTATTGAAGTAGAAGGGCATAATTTGAAGAACTTGAAAGTGATCCTAAAAGGGGACAAGGACTTGAATAGTCCACGAATACTGTCAGCTGAAGCTGATAAGGAATTAGAATGGGTAGAAAAGAGGATACACATATGGACTGTGTGGATCCATAACTAGACTGTATTCTGATTATATTGTCATCTAGAGAATATCCATCAGGGATTTTAATGCAGAGGGAAGACATCATATTAGAGTGAATATTTCTACCACATAAACAGAATAACAAACTAAGAACATATATAGAAAAGATCTCTGAATTGATTATAAAAGGTAAATTAAGACTTCATCAACTGGCAGGAAGAGGCCCAGCAGAAATTGCAGTACCTTTAACGAATGAGGAAATTTCCTCCTTGTGGAAAGATAATGAATATTGGCAGAGAACATGCAGTAATTTTTTTGGGAATGATTAGCAACAATTATCCCAAAGGTGAAAGAATCAAATTCATAAAGAATTTGATTCTTCCACGCATTGTAAGAAAAACAACTATCTCAGGAGTTCCTACATTATACATTGATGCAAACAAATCTGGTAAGGCAGGATATAACTCAGGAAAAATAAGTAAAGTAGTTCAAAGCCCTTATAATTCTGTACAAAAAGCAGAATTGTATGCCATTCTCATGGTACTTATGGATTTTACAGAACCCCTCAATATAGTTGCCAACTCTCAATATGCAGAGAGAGTAGTCTTACACATCGAGACTGCAGAATTTATTCCCGACAATACAGAATTAACTTCATTGTTTATACAGTTACAAGATACTATCAGAAATAGGACTCATCTCATATATATATATATATATATATATATATATATATATATATATATATATCACACATAAGATCCCATAAGGCTCTGCCAGGTCTTCTAGCAAAGGCATTGATGAAATTGATTGGTTAAGGATAGGAAGTGTGTTAGAAGCCTCGGAGTTTCATAAGAAACACCACCATGTGAATAGCAAAGGTTTAAAGAAGGATTTTTCTATCACTTGGCAACAAGCTAAGGCAATACTATGGAACTGTTCTACTTGCTCTTCTATAACCAAACTCCTTTATCACCAGGCAGTAACCCTAAAGGTATAAGTAGGAATGAAATAAGGCAAATTGATGTGTTTCATTTTGCAGAATTTGAACAATTAAAATACGTGTACCACACTATAGATACATTTTCAGGATTTCCATGGGCCACTGCTCTAAGCTCTGAAAAGGCTGATTCTGTTATCACACTCCTATTAGAGGTAATGGCCATTATGGGCATACCTGCACAAAGAAAAACTGACCATGCTCCAGCATATGTCTCCAGCAAATTTAAACAGTTTTTTGAATATTATAACATAAAGCACATAAGTGGTATACCACACAATCCTACAGGATAAGCAGTAGTTGAGAGATCCAATCATACTTTAAAGGAAATGCTCCATAAACAGGCAGGAGGAACCAAGACACTCAAATATAGATTACACAATGCCTTATTAAAATTAAACTTTCTTAATGCTAATAAAATGGAAAAAAACAGCTGCCAAAAGACACTGGACAATAGAAAAAACTTCTGAACTAAATCAGCCGGTGTACTTCAAGAATGTATTGGCCTCAGTATGGAAACCAGGATATATGTTATGTTGGGTTAGGGGTTTCGCTTTTGTATCTACAGGAGAAGAAAAGCTATGGATACCATCTAAGTTGATCAAGATCCAAGTTGAACGAAAGAAACATCTTAACAAAGAGAAATGACAAGTCATCCAACAAATTAGTTCATATGAGATGTGCAGAGACCTCTCAAAGCTAGGGGAAGTATTCTGTTCTTGTCCTTGCAGGAAAACAGAGAACATCCATTTTCAAACAGCCAAAAGGCATGGAAAATGTAGGTACCTACAGAAGAGAAAATAGCTCTCCAGAAAGAATTACTTAATGAAAAGTAATCTGATTTGTGATAAAAATATTTAATTCTAGTAAACTATTTCTATTCAGAAATCTATTTCTCTTTACTATCTAGAATTCCTCTAGTCCCAATTCATGTAACCAAAGCTGGCTTTGGAGTTGGATCTGACTTTCCCTTTCTAAATTCAAGCATGTTGTTAAGATTAAATTCACAGTTTCTGCCTTATATCAAGAAGCCAATTGGTGTAAGGCAGAAAAACAAAATTAGGGACTCATTTGTTTATATGCAATTTTCTCTCTGAAATCCTAATTTTCTTATATACATTTTAATGCTTATTGTTGCCTTTCCCTATATGCATATCTTAAAACTTGAAAAATTTATGTTGATATTGATGTTTAAGTTTTCCAAAAAGAACAATAACAATTCCTAACAGCAATCTTTGAAGTCTTCAGAAAGAAGATGGGGCCCCACCTCATCACTTCCACTTGACTCAACCTGATGCATCTGGACTACAAACATCACCATAAAACCGGTTTGAGACTGTTTTGCTCAAGACAACCCCTGACTAGCTAGCTGTAATGGTGCACCTTCTTATTACATCCTGGCCAGAGTTTCAGATAGAACTCCAGTCAAGCATTTTCTAGAGACTAGCTATATATGTTACAGCTAGTCCTGTTGAGAATTTTTTTTACTAAATTTTTCTTCCCACAGAATCCCATGGAGCAATTATCATCCCATTTCAGCAGGAAGTAATCTTAAGATAACGACACCCCCTTTCCCTACTCCTGGCATTTAAGGGATAATTTTTATCTTCTTAGGATTGGTTTTAGTTATTTAGGATTGGTAACCTATGTAAATTTAAGTTTATATTCCCTTCCTGGAAGAATTATATATTATCTTTTGTAATATTGTGTAAAATCCTTCCATTTATGATGTTTTATGTACAATATCCTTACCATATTCTATGTATGTATACTTTTACTTATGTTCAAGACATTTTCTATTTTGATACAATTTAGGGTATTTTATCATGCTGCATTTTATAGTTATAACTCTGGTCTAGACATTTCTATTCTACCTCTGTTTTAGGGATTTACATGTATATCTACATACATAGTTATATTACTTAGATATTTGTCCCTGCTTTACGCAGGGAAGTTACAATCAGTCTTATAGCAAGGTTCCTGAGTATTATAGATTGTCTTCACCCATGTTTCCTATACCTCTGAGATTAGTCAGACATAGATGCTTAATCTTTAAACACTTCATAGACCTGAAGAACATGGCATTTAAATGTTTTAGTATTAGTACTTCGTTGACATGAGACACTATGGCACTTCAGGACAATGGACATGAGACTCCTGACAGCACCATGCAGTTTCCCAAAATTTGTTGGACACTGTTGTCGCTCCTTCTGGAGTCCATCCTTGCTTTGGTTAATGGCCTCTTGGGCAAAGAACTGCCCCCACCTCAACCACTGATTTGAACGTGCGGTCCTGTGTGATTGCAGGAGACAAACTTAGAAGACTGACGACAAGTCAGAGTAAGACAGCCTTTCTACCTCCCTGCTTTTGTAGTGGTCTGTCAGGTATTCTTGGCCTTAGCCAAAACTGACTGTACCAATGCTACTATGAGACCTTGGGTGACTATCCAGCTAGCCTGCTGTTTCTGTCCTCACTGCACCATGTGGAAGTTGCCCATCCATACTTCCTGTCTATTTTCCTTCTCAGATCTTTGATGAGGTTGAAGATTAAATTATCCCAACTATTATTCTCTTTTCCTAGTTAGACATATTAGGTACTAGACTTAAGCTTTCCAGCCTAGGACAACTCTATTGTAAACACTGTTTTGCCTTCACCCTAAGACTAGATATGTAGGTCTTAAGTTTGTATGTTCTTGATTTTCCTTTTCTTAGAGCACACTTGTTATTCACTGTTTTGGTATATAGATTTGTATCACCCAAAATTTTTTCTTTAGACTAAAAGGGGAATTGTAGTGAGATATTTACTTTGTCTATACCTGTGGCATAGACCACACCCATTGGGGGTGGGGACAGGGGCAGATGTTACCTGGGAGAACTAAGTCTGAGGAAGGGACTCTGGGAGCTCTCTTGCTTGCAGCACAGGGACAGGAGAACATCCGGAGGCATCCTTAGGACCAGGAACCTGCTGGTCATCTGTCTATGTTGTAAGTTTTTTCTCTCTGAATAAACATCTATTTGGCCTATCTGTTTCTCCTGATCCTTATTAAACCATAGTAAATAGTTCTAAATTTGAGACCTTTAGCATTTTCGACAGAGACAGAAGTTTGAAGACAGTACTTCTGGAGTGTGTTACTAAACATGGCATCCCCCTAATCTCACGAGGGGAGACATTCACAGTCATCTAGAAGATGCTTCCTGAGTGAAGAGATAAGTGAGTAACATCAATGGAATTTTGAGAGTGAAACCAAAAGACAAATTAAAATATTCAGCCAATATACATATTTCAGTGTAACATTAATAGTTTATAACATGTAAGCCTGGGTCATATCCATGTCACATTGTACATAGTTTACTTAGAGGAACATAAAGCACACTGCAATATGGCCTCATTCGCATGCTAAGAAAGTCAATCTCTGCACTTGAGAGTGAACAGTCAGAGACTGTTATCCTCATGGACCCCGAGTCACATCATAGTATAACCATGCAGGTCATTTCAGCTGTCCAAGTGATCAATTGCAGCCTTCGAAACCTTGCCAAGGGCAAATCAATTCTGGAACAATTTATATCAATTATTCAGAATAGTGAGATGGCTGGAAAACTGGTCTTTCACTGTGAGATTGAATAGCTAGCACTCAGAGCAGGACTTTGTTCTGAGAGAGTAATAACTCCTTTGCAAAACCTAAGCAAATGAGATTTGAGAATGTGCATGAAATATATAAATATTCATGGGGCCCGAGGTGTACTCAGACCTCCCGTCCTTCCATTGTATTAATCAAAGCTGAGTCTAAAACTCCATAAACCAAAATGCATCAAAATGCAAAAGCTTAAACAAGATCGTGTAGTTGTTCATCATGTAATAGTAAAGAGAACAGGATCCTGAGGAGCTGCGGACATGAGATCATTAAGGGGCATTCTCTTCTCTCGGTGGGCTGATTTCCGTAAGCATGGTCCTCGTCTCATCTGAGAAAGAATTATAATGGTGCTACCCCAGGCTCTGAGCATACACCTTAGTTACATTCCTTGATTCGTGATGCTTATCTTGCAAACATAGCCATCATCCCTCCTACACTGCATGAGTAGAGGTATGAACAAGGGCAACTCAGGCATTCTTGAAAAGCACAATGACATACTATACAGACTAAGGCCAGTGTCAGCAGGTGCTAACATTCAAATGAACTTCTGGGATCAATGGAGGTGACAGGATCCTGGAGTGGTAGCAACATTTAGCCATAAGAGTGCAAGGTGAGTGGGAACACAAATTAGGTAAAAGGAGTCACCAAAAAAAAATGCATGCAGCTTTATCCAGATGAAAATGTGGGGCTAGTGACCTTGCCAAGGCAGTCTTTAAGACTTAGGCAGGCAAGACGAGATCAGCACCATATTTAACATTATTAACGAGTTATGCTTTGTGTCTGGTGATGTTTACTGTGTCCTTATTTGATTAGTTGGTCTGATCAATAATGTCTAATTTGGAAGAAGACCACTGCATTCTACATACACACATGCACACATGTGCACATAAACACTTTGCCTGAATAGGTGCACACACACACAAAGATGTCTATAGAGTTTCCCCAAACATTACAATTGTAGTCAGAAGATGTATTACAGCACTTTAGAAATTTCTAAGATTTATCCTATTGAAGATAGAAATGAATCTTAGTGATTGTAGTGACTAGCTGTGACATTAAATTTGTGCATAGTTACCCAGTTCAGAGAAATATGTTGATTGTGCTCATGCTTATTTTCAGTGGACCACACCCTGCCCACCTCCATTTTAAATTAATAATAATGAATCTAAACACTTTGTTTCTCTTTCTTGCCAAATTTAATATTCTTGTTTAAACAGAGGGTTATTATTTAGTTTTTGTTTTTGTTTGTTTGTTTTTGAGGGTTTTTTTTTACTTATTTTTCTTACTTTACATATTCCCACTCTGTCCCTCCCTCCCTCCCACTCTTCTACCCTCCCATGCCCCCCAACCACCCTCCTATCCCATTTCCCTCCACTCCATATGTAGGGTGATGCCTTCCTGGAGGGATCATCTAAATCTGTCAAGTCATTAGGAGAAGGGAATAGGCTATCCCTCCTGCCTCTAAGTTAAGGGAGTTTCCCTCCTTGGGGAATGTGCTCCCAATGACCTTTTGTGCACCAGGGATACATCCTGGCTCCACTGTCAGAGGTCCCTTAGACTGCCCAGTCCTTCTAGCTGAGACCCATGTTCAGGGGGTCTGAGTTAGTCCCAGCTATCAGTCTGGGGGGCCCATTAGCTCTTCCTCGTTCAGATCAGCTGTCTCTGTGGGTTTCTGTACCCTGGTCTTGTCTTCCCTCTCTGCATCTGGATTCTAGTTTGGCTCATTGTTTAGTTGTGGGTGTCTGCTTTTATTTCCATCAGCTACTAGATGAGGGTTCTATGATGGTGGATAAGTTAGTCATCAATCTCATTATCAGGGAAGGGCATTTATGGTAGCCTTTTCACTGTTGCTCAAATGTTAGTTTGGATCAGTCTTGTAGGTCTCTGTACACTTCTCTAGAGTCAGTTTTCTCTTCAAACCTGTTCTCTCTCTCTCTCTCTCTCTCTCTCTCTCTCTCTCTCTCTCTCTCTCTCTCTCTCTCTCTCTCTCTTTCTGTATATTCCTCCCCTGACTCAATCTCAATCTTCCTTGTCCCACATGCTTTCCTCTTCTCCCCTTCTCTTTCTCCTAGCTCCCTTTCCACTCACTGCCCATATGCTCAGGAGATCTTGTCCCTTTCCCCTTCTGTGTGGGACCCTGAATGGATCTCTTAGAATCCTCCTTTTATCCTAGTTTCTCTGGTGGTATGAATTATAGGCTGGTGATCCTTTGCTCTATGTCTAAAATCCATATATGAGTGAGTACATACCATGTTCAGAGAGTTATTATTTTATGTGAAATACTTCAATTTTATAAATACTTTAGTTTGAGTTTTTTTAGTCAATATTTCAGAATGACAATTTCAAACAGGTAGCATAATGGAGCACTAAGAATTTATATTCTTCACCTGGACTGACCGCAGGATCCATTTCCACATCTACTGTCTGTCTCTTGCTCTATCTAACTACGTGTGTGTGTGTGTGTGTGTGTGTGTGTGTGTGTGTGTTATTCATCTATCTATCAATTTATCTATCATCTAGCTAGCTAGCTATTTATGTAGTTTCATCATCTATCCATCATGTATATATTATGTACATATATCCATACATATATATCTGTATGTTTTTACAAGTAAATCACATCCAGTAAGCAATTTAGTATTTGAGAAGGTCATTTACCAGGAAACATTAAAAATAACTTTCAAGACATGTCATTATGGCCAGTTTACCAAAATGTAAAGCAAGGTGATATTAAATTGAGAATGCTGTACCTTGAAAAAACCCACTTGTATGTATTCAAAATACTCAAATAACAGTTCACAAAAAAATCATAGATCAAAGACAAAAACATGGATCTTAATTACAATTCACAATATAAAACCTTAGACAATAGAGCATCTACATAAAAATCAATAAATATCAATTTAGTTTTGTATTAAACAAAGAATATATAGCTTAACTATAAAATGAAAAATGTGATCAATGACAGATTAAATTGATAAAATTTTGTCAAAATTAATGACTTTTCTCTTCAAAACTTCAAAACTGCTATTAGGAAAATTAAGCATGCTAACCAAAGACTGAAATAAGCTATCTGAAAAAGTGTAAATGATAAAGTATTGTATTCTGAATTACAAATAATTTAAAACTTAGTAATAGGAGAACAACAGAAAATGCCTAATAAATAATAGATACATGAATATACATTTCACCAACCAAGTTACACGCATAAAAATCCCATGAAGAATTTCAACATGACTTTTCACTCAAGAAATCCCTTTTAATGCAGATCTGGGTGAGTCAGCCCCAATGTAAGGATTGGAGGGACCAACCCTACAGTTGCCCAGGCCCATCTGTGATCTGCTGGAGCATGTGAAAGGACTTGGACTGCAGACCCAAAGCTGCAGGATCTTCACAATTCAGGGCAACAACCGTGTATCCAATAGGAGCCCTAGTGAGTGCACAGCATTGATAGTGTAGTAGAAACCAGAGGCTCCAAAGCAGACCAATGACTCTATGTAATTAACACTTGCAAGTAAAGATACATGGAAAAAGTGTTCATAGTGTGACTCACTGTGTCACACTGACACTTACTTAGGTGATTAGAGTTTTAAGTTTTCCCCTTTTTATTTTATTTTTTCTCATAAATTTTGTTTTATTTGGGATGGACTGTGTGTGCAGGAGCAGAGGTCCAATGCAAAAGGACGGGGAAATGAATGGGATCAAGATACAGGATGTAAAAGGCATAGACTTAATTAATTAATTAACTAATTAATTAATTAATAATGAAATCTATATTCATAGCACAATTGAGTAGCACTAAAAGTATTCCATTGATTAAAATAAAAGTGATCCAGCTTCACAAGTGTTGGTTAATAGGCAAGAAAGCTTATGTTTTTCTAAAATGCTAATGAAACTGTAAAAGGTTCAAGTCAACTATGAACTAACTTGACAGGTAAGTGTATATGACTTGAATGTTTTATTCTTCTGTCTTGGCTATATAGAGTAATAATTACCAATAAAGGAAGAGATTAATAAATTATAGCATATTCAGAAAATAAAGCACTAACCAGAAGTACAATGGCTCAACTGTTAAATAAAAGAAATCAGATAAAATTAAGGGTGGATACTCCATGCTTCTGTTTCTAAAGTTATATATAAAAGGCGAAGTATAAGTCAGTGATTATTAGCATAGTATTGCTCTTATAAGGGACCGAAGCATTGTTCCCAGTACTCACATCAAGAGACTCACAACCACCAGGTTCCAGGGGACACAGTGCCCTCTTTAGGCCCCTGCTGGCACCTTTACTCACAGGATCATTCCCTGACCCCAAGACACATACAGATTTAAAAATAAAGGCTAAACATACTCCCCAATGGATGAATATCCTCAAGGAACAAGTTGAAGCAGTTACTTATATACCAAAACACTTTTCCAAAAGCTAAGGAAGTGAGGTGAAAAACCATATGGTTGGACTCTATAGGCCCAACCTGCTTAAACTATAAGCCAAAAGTAAATGCTTTCTTTTATAAGTTGCCTTGGTTATGGTGTCTTACCACAGCCATAGAAAAATAACTAATACTCTGCCTTATGATGGGAAAATGGACCAGATCATGTCGAAAAGGAACATAACTCAACATCATAGAGGCCATGCATGGTCCACAAGCTAACAATTGACCATGTTGAATGAAGGAAAATTGAACCATTTCTAAGAGCTGGGATATGGCAAATATGCCCACCCTCACCACTTTAATTTCTGCCCTACTCTCAAAGTCATGGGCAAGGCATGAAACAAATAGCCAAATCTGATGAAAGACACCAAACTACAATTATATGCAGAAGCCACAATCACATATACATTTATAAATCATACATATTCAGTCTTGCATTCTTGTGGAAGAAGAAACATTCAATGGAATGAAGCTAGTAGTGAGTATAGTTTCAGTGTATAAATGAACATACCACTCAAGAAGAGTAAACTGCCCAAATAGATGGTTTTCACTAATGTCAGAAAGCTGTCTTTGTGGGGCTGCAATCGGAACTAGCTGAGCAGCCCCAAGTTCGTACCTGAGTGGAGGAGTGTGGATGAGGGAAAGGCTATAGACAATACAGAAAAGACAGAGACACAAAATAAAATCAGGAGGGCAGATTCAGTTAATACGGAAACGCCGTGAGTTTATTTTTCACCACTCTTATATACCTTAACCAAAAAGGAGAACATGGTATCATGTATACAGAACAAACAGACTTTTCTTCCTCCTTTCTCTAAGGGTTCAGTAACCACACCTTAAAGTCAACTTCTCATGTAGTCTTGAGGATAAAATTTCTAGCTTCATGCATCCTAGGCAAGCACTTTACCAACTGAGCTATATTCCTGGCACACAATTAATAACATGTTTCTACTGCCCAGCTGTGACATTGGATCTGTGAGATTCTCCTTCTACGTTCTGAATTCCTACTCTCTTCACCCTCACTCTGTGTCACTCAAAGTAATAGATAAATAAACATGAACAAGTGTCATTTCCTTTCTCATGGTTTATAATGAAAGGTTACATTGTGCATTGTCTATAAGAGTAGAATCTCTCTGAATGTGTTTTAGCTCCTCAGTTTTGAGAGCTCTTTGAAAGAGCATAACTGCAATTATATTTGTTTTTATACTAATATTTCAACAGGTTTCAATGCAATAATAGACATTTTGTATGTGGAATGCTCAGCCTGATGTGTCATCTACTTTCTTGTGTTCATGAAGTACTTCAAATGTATTAGTACCACTGTTGATCTAGAATTTAGTTTTATTCCTTTTACATTTAAACTTAAGTAGATGCACAAGGCAAATGTGTTCAATAAATACATTCAAGTTGATTTTTATGCATTGATCAAAAGAGTTAATTTTGTTGAAAATGTACTCTTACATTTTTTGCTATTGTTTGCTGAAGATGCACACCATTGGTAAGAGTAGTGATGTACATGTTGAAGGGTATGAAAGCCTTGGTCTCTTTTTGTGTGTGCCAGCCATATGAGATTCTTTTTTTAGTAGATTATGCAGGACACTTTTCAGGTTCATGTGCTCAAGAGCAGAGTGGAAGCTACATGGCTTCATGTCCTTTCCCATGCTTTTGTCTGACAAGTATTGACTATTTGCACCATTTGGATACTTCCCCTGAGTAATGTATATCACAGTATGTCTCGAAAGTGGGTTCTGGGTACCATTCAGTCTTATTGAGGTTGGAATAGTATAGTTTCATGCTGTAGATGGGAACAGTTCTGCTAATTCTCATCTTAAAGTGACAATTATTAATTTTTCATCTTCATTTAATCATTCTTTCAGCAATGCTGCACAATTAATGTCTGAATAAATCACCTCACATTCTGTTCTCAGGGATGTTCTAAAGTTCCTTCTCTCATTATATTTTTATTACTTATTAACTGAATAACAATTCATTTCCATCTGATTGTGTCCGAGGTCTTCACACTTTACTCCCAGATCTGAAAATAAAAATGATACAAAAGTCTTTTCAATTCATCCTACATTTTGCTTTGCCTGATTGGATCACGTTTCTCTCTGTTAATCTCCTAGTTGCAAGATCAATTTAAATAACATGGGACAGAATGTCTACAACTTGACAACTTTATAAAGAACAAGAATGCTGTTCTTCAGACTTATTCCCCATGACAGTTCTTGAGTCAAATTCTCCTGCATTACTAAATTGAGTCATCTTATTGAGGACTAGATAGGAAACATCATACATGATTCTCTGTGTGAAGGTTTCCAGCTGCTGGTGCTCTTTTGGGAAAACTGCAGACTCCTTAAGGGATGAAACTTAGGTAAAGGAAAGGGAGGGATGACTGTAAGTTGGTTCCTGCTCTTTATCTCTTCCTGATGGATGGTGATATGAGTGAGCGAACAGCCAGCAGGAGTCCCTGCCACCACAGCCAGCAGCTGCTACTTCTGCAGCTGTCTTATTGGGCTACTGCATCCTTAAACCGTGCACCACAATAGACCTTGTCTCCCTGAAGTCCCTTATTGTTAAGTATTGGACATGGTAATGATGCTGACTTGTGTCACCAAAATATAAAATGCTTTAATACATTCATACTTCCCTCCCATTGGGATTGGCAGACACACACACACACACACACACACACACACACACACACACACACAAAAATGATTCCAACTAATTATAATAGGAAACTAGTTATGGAAACTCATGTGATGAATATTTCTGGTAGTTCATCCCTTCACTATTTGTGCAATGCTCACCTCACAGAGTCACAGGCAGCATATGGCAAATGCTAAGAACATGGTATGCACTGTGCCGATGCAATTTTGTACCATTACTTTTACTACTTCTTTTAATAATGCCATTCATTGATATTGTTATGAATATAGGTGGGGTCTTGGGGAGCCTCTGCAGGGATGGATAGTTAGTTTTATCTGCAGGTTTGGCTGACATAAGACACCCAGGACTTGATGGCTCATGCAGGGATAATACTCTTCTAGAATTTAGAAGCATAAACTGAAAATAACGATTATTCTTGAGAGGAAAAAAACAAAACAGTTCAATCTGAGCCATGCAAGTGTGCCTGTCTTAGGAATGTTGATTCTAATTGCCACAAATTAAATGTTCAACATTGGAAGAAAAATGACAGTCATAAATCAGAACATTTACTACACTACATCCAGGAGGCATTAGTGGGAGGCTCCAACCAAGTGGGAAATCTTTTCCATAGATTCCAAGAAAGGGTTTTTGGCATCCTCAGTTTAAGTATTGACTGAGAGTAGACATTTACTAGGTAAGCAACACATTTGAAAATTTTTTCCTATTATTCACCAGAATGATAGATCAGGTTCAGAATTCAACAGTAAGTCACACAGCTGGTAAGTAGGCTATGGTATCCTGAGATAATCTGAGCCTACAATACTCTATGTCTCCACAATAGTTATGCTATACTCGGTCAAGAGCAAACAGCTTACAGGATCTTTAACAGAGATGTGTGCTTTTGTATGGACTCTTCATGGCTCCATATTCACATGGCAAGATAGACATAGCAGACTTAAAGGTGACATTTATAAGATATTGGTCCCTTAGAGAAAGAGCTCTGACTCCTACCCTCCCCAGAGGCTCTCTCTCAAGTTACCATAATTTTGAGACTGAGGCTTTTACAATAAGACTTTAGATAAGGCATAATCCAATAAAGGGTAGAAGGCACATTATCCTTTCTAGGGGCCAATTTCCTGCAGAATTTTGGCTAGTAGGACATGGAGATGAAGGAAATTGTCTGATAGGGAAGTATGGGCATGGAAAGAAAGTGGTTTCTGCTTCAGAAAAATGGAACAGTAAATGGTCACAGTTCCCTTGTGATCCTTACCTAGCATTGGTAAAAATATCCATAGCAAGAGGAAGATTGCAGCACTCTGTACATTCCAAAGGCTTACTGATAATCATGACCCAGGCATTTTCTTTAGCTAACAGCAGACTTCCTACTGTCTTTTCACTGCAGCATCCCAGAACCCATGGTCCTTTCTGTGCAGTCCCTTCTCTTACCTGTTTTGTGGAATGAATGTGTTATACAGAAAATTAACAAGCTCCTCTCTCTCTCTCTCTCTCTCTCTCTCTCTCTCTCTCTCTCTCTCTCTCTCTCTCTCTCTGTGTGTGTGTGTGTGTGTGTGTGTGTGTTTGTCTGTCTCTGATTCTGTCTCTCTCTATTCCAGTGTCTATCCTGTTATAAGCTGTCTCTGTGGGGCTGCAATTGGAACCAGCTGAGCGACCCCGGTTCCTTTCCTGAGTCAGGGAGTGTGGATGAGGGAAAGGATAGCTAATAGAATAAGAGACGGAAACATATGATAGTCATCAGAAGAGCAGATTCAGTCCATACTGAATGCCCCATTTATTTCATATGTCCAAACTTAAGTAATCAAGCAAAGGAGGGGGTCAATTACTGAGGACTCCTATTATTATGTATAAAGGGCAAACAGTAACTACTTCCCCTAATCTGGAAGGCTATCCATAACCAGCTTTCTGGGCCCAAGCCTATTGTTATTTTGCTAAGAGCTATTCACCACCAATGTTCAGGCATTCTGTGGCTGGTAAAGTAAATATCTTTAGGACAATAGAAATGCTTCGAGCTCTCTGAACACGTGGCAAGATGGAATGGATTTCATACATGGTCCTGACACTGTCTTCTATTATCTATCTATCTATCTATCTATCTATCTATCTATCTATCTATCTATCCATTTATCTATCATATAAATCTAACTAATCCATCAATATCTATCTAATCTGATCTGTCTTCTATCATCTATCTAATCTAGCTAATCTAAACTGTATTATTTATCTATCTATCTAATCCATTTATCTTTATGTAATCTAATGCCTCTATATTCTATCATTTATCTATATCTCTCTAATCTATCTCTACTCTCTATAACTTCCTTCCTTCCTTCCTTCCTTCCTTCCTTCCTTTCCTTCCTCTCATTAAGAACCTCTATAAAATTCCCTTGCTAGAATTATAGCCCAGAATATTCCTTGAGAACCTGGAAGTCTTCCTTTGGAATGGACTCAATAGGGAAATTGTTTTCCAACCTTTGTGGGGTGTAAGTACATAACTCTAATGATCATTGGCTACAAGCTGTGAAACTACCTCCAGTTAGCATTTTAAAAGTTTGTCTCCTTTTGGTTAAGGCCAATTAGCACAAAAATATGGCCTATAATATCTACCCATTCTCTTTAGAATGTGTCATCACCAGCTGCCTCTGTGATATTAGCTCAGGCTTCTTCATGTCTTCTTGGTCTCACTTTCATAGAAATCCTCCCTGATCAATCAAAATAGTCTGGTGAATTTTTGGATTCTTTACATGACACTAGGCATGTTCATTTATATACTGCTACTGTTTAGATCCAGACTATTTCCTAAAGGCATGTGTGCTTAAAGGCTTGCTTCCCTTAAGAAGAGGATGAACCTAGGAGAAGGAAGTTGGGCTACTGGTGACATGTCCATGAAGGGAATATTGGATTCCAGCCCTTCCTGTCTGTCCATCTGCTTATTAGCCACCAGGAAAAAATGAGGAAATATTGTCATCATGATTCACTGTGCCTTCCTAGCAAGCATGATGGAAACTGAGAAGCTGAATACCCCTTTCTGCCTTATGAGTAGGTTTGTTGTAATTGTGATACGGTCTCATCGTGTAACCCTCCTGGGCTGGAACTAGCTAAGGAGAACAGACAGGATTTAAATTCACAGAAATCTGTCTGCCTCTGTTTCTGGAGTGCTGGAATGAAAGGCATGAGTTGATTTCCTACGGTATGTTATCATGGAAATCCAAAATTGACATATACGCATGCTAACAGTCAATTGTGTAGTCTGTCATCTTAGCCATCCTCGGGTTAATCATGTCTGGCTTCCTCATTTGCAGAATGGGAGACATAGGGGTAAATAAACATTAATCAATTAAGGAAATTGCCTCACCTCAACTGCATCACAAAATATTAAGCTAAATTTCATTACTCGGCCCACAAGCTCTTTTGATTTAATTCCATGGTCCCTACCTTATTGCTATGTAGCAACATGGGAGACAAGCAAGGAAGCAGTAGGTCGATAGGCAGCTGTAGTATCCACTGTTGCGGTTACCTTCTCCCTACCTATTAACTTCTTCCTTGTCCCTCTTAGTACTTTATAAGCAATCTTATAGAGCATAAACCTATTCCCACGACTTTTATTATTGGTAACTCTTAAAAAAAAAAAGATGTAGAAATTCTTAACAGAACTACATACTGCACACACCCAGAAATGGTCCCAATTCTCAAATTTCCAAAAATGCTGCAGAAGTGACTATGGCTGATTCCACATGAATCTTTAAGGGAATGTAATATCACAGCCATGGTACTGGAATAAACAAGGAGCATATGAAACATTTTCAGGCTGTGGGACTATCTGGGAAAACTGCTTCAGTCTGGGTATTGCCTTAACAAAGGCATAACAAAAAAGTCAGATTCTGATCAAGATGGCTCAAGGTTGGGTGGGACATCGCTAAGTCAATAGTGTCATCTATATTCAAGTCACTATTGGTGTTTACTTTGGAAGCTGACTTACCTTGGAAAGGAAACCATCAATTCAGAAGAAAAATCGAGGTTCAACATCTTAAGACCCCCACCGCAGAAAGCCCTGTCCCAGCTGGACTGCTGCAGCCAGGGCACTTACTTCCTTCTCCATCATTTGACAAAGAACAAATTTAAGGTGTGGGACTTAACTTATAATCGATTTTCGAATCACTGGGATGAACCAAGAATCTGATCACAATCTTTAACTTACACAAGATTGGCAATGCAGTAAATTAAACTTTCCCTGTGCTGTGCATTCATTTATTAGGCATGTTATGATTAAGGGAACAATAGGGATTTTAGTGAAAATATGTTGCATCTTTTCTTTAATGGAGTATGTTGTACATATAAGCAGAAAACCACCTTGAAGGTTAAGTTTTATTTCTCATTCCCTTTCCTTACTATGGGTTTTGCCTGGATATTAATTTATACACTCTGAAAAGGTGTGTGTGTGTGTGTGTGTGTCTGTGTATTGTAGCTAGAGAACAATCTTAGGTTTGTTTCCTCAGGTAGCATCCACCTTGGATTTTCAGACAGCTATTACCACTGCCTAGAACTAATAAAAAAAGTATAGCTGCTGTGGCTTAATTCACTCTGATTTTCTAGTACTAGAGTTTACAAGACTGCATGATACAGCCTGACATTTTCATGTGATAGCCAGGGATGGACCTAATGTCCCAATGCCTGCAAACCAAGCACTTTATTGATGGAACCAAATCCTGCTCCATCAAATTTCTTTGTGATTTACTTTCAGGATATGTTTGATTTATATACCTAGTTTGTGCTCATATAAACATGTTCCAATAAAATTTGCAAAAAGAAACCATAAGTGAAAACAGTTTTAATAAAATTCTCTTACTTCAAGCTCTATTATAGAGCTATAGTCCTGAAAATAGCTTGGTACTGGCACAAAAATAGACAGGTAGACCAGTCAAATTGAATAAAAAATCCTTATATTAACCCACACACCTATGAACAACTGATTTTTGACAAAACAGCTAAAATTATGCAATGGAAGGATGAAAGCATCTTCAACAAATGGTGCTGGCATAACTGGATGCTGGTATGTGGAAGACTTCAGATTGATCCATGTCTATTGCCATGCACAAAACTTAAGTCTGAATGGATCAAAGACCTCAACATAAATCCAGCCACACTGAACCTCTTAGAAAGGAAGGTGGGAGGTACCCTTAAACAAATTGGTACAGGAGACTGCTTCCTGAACATAATCCAGTAGCACAGACACTGAGATCAACAATTAATTAATGGGACCTCCTGAAACTGAGAAGCTGCTGTAAGGCAAAAGACACAGTTGACAAGACAAAATGGCAGCTCACAGAGTAGGAAAGATTTTCACCAACCCCACATCTGACAGAGGGCTGATCTCAAAGAACTCAAGAAACACCAAATTCAGCAAAACACCAAATAATCCAATTAAAAAGTGGGGTACATTACAAAATAGAGGATTCTCAAATGAGGAATCCAAAATGGCTGAAAGACACTTAAGAAACTGCTCCCCATCCTTAGCCATCAGGAAAATGCAAATCAAGGCAACTCTGAGATACCATCTTACTCTTTTCAGAATGGCTAAAATCAGAAACACCAATGACAGTTTATGCAGGAGAGGGGAACACTCGTCCACTGCTGGTGGTAGTGCAAACTTGTACAGCCATTTTGGAGATAAGTATGGAGTTTCCTCAGGAAAATGGGAATTAGCTTACCACAGGACCCAGCAATTCCACTCTTAGGCATATATCCAAATGATCCACATCCATGCAACAAAGACATCTGTTCAACTATGTTCACAGAAGCATTATTTGTAATAGGAAGAACCTGGAAGCAAACTAGATGCAACTCAACTGAAGAATGGATAAAGAAGATGTGGTACATTTACACAATGGAATACTCAGCAGGGAAAAAAAAAACAATGGAATCTTGAATTCACAGGTAAGTAGATGAAACTTGAAGAAACCATCCTGAGTGAGGTAACCCAGTCACAAAAAGAGGAACGTGGTATGTCTTCATACATATATGAATTTTAGACACAGAGCAAAGGATCACCAGCCTACAATTCACACCGCCAGAGAAGCTAGGATACAAGGAGGACCCTAAGAGATTCATACAAGGTCCCAGTCACCCACAGAAGGGGAAAGGGACAAGATCTCCTGAGCATTTGAGGGGAGGCAGTGAGTCAAGAGGGAGTTAGGAGGAGAAGGGGAGAAGATGAAGGATGAGGAGAACATGGGGGACCAGGAGGATTGAGTTGAGGGATGAATAGACCAGAGCAAGAAAAGAGATACCATAATAGAGGGAGCCATTATAGGGTTGAAGAGAAAATTGACACTAGAGAGATAACCAGAGACCTACAAGGATGATCCCAACTAACAATCTGAGCAATAGTGGAGAGGCTATCTTAAATGTCCTTCCCTGATAATGAAATTGATAACTAACTTGTATGCCATTCTAGAGCCTTCATGGAAACAGAAGCAGACACCAGCTAAACATTGAGCCGAACTCCTCGAATACAGCTGCAGAGAGGGAGGAGTGATAAACAAAGGGGTCAAGACCAGACTCCAGAAACCCACAGAGACAGCTGACCTGAACAAGGGGGAGCTCATGGACCCCAGATTGATAGCTGGAAAACCAGCATTGGAACAACCCAAACCCTCTGAACATGGGTCTCAATTAGAAGACCTGGGCAGTCAAAGATAACTCTGACAGTGAAACCAGGATGTATTCCTGGTGCACAAAAGGACTTTGAGAACACATTCCTCATAGAGGGATACTCCCTTAATATAGAGTCAGGAGGAAGGGCCTAGCCCTACTCCAAATGACTTGACAGATTTTGATGTTCCATCCTAGAAGGCCTCATCCTCCCTCTGGAGTGGGTGGGGAATGAGATGGGAGGAGTGGCGGGTAGGCAAGAAAGGATAGGAGGGTGATGGAACTGTGATTGATATGTAAATTAAGAGAAAAATAATAATAATACTCTATAAAATACCCAGCCTTTCCCTAACATTGCACATAACTATCTTACCTGTAAAGTTCTCGAATGCCTTAATAGTAATCTGTATTTTATATAATCTCATTGCATTTTGGGGGGAAAAGCTCAAGTCATTTTTTCCTCATCTCTTTTACTCCTTTGAAACAGAAAACTCTTTTTCTAAACATCTTCCAAGTCCCTATCATACCTTGTTACCAGACATATGCCAAAAAGTTTTGGTTTTGTCATTTAGATGCTCAATCACATGGCTTCATGTCCCCTAACATGTCCCCATACTGAGTACCAGAGGAAGATAATAGATGGAATTTTCTGGCAGTTAATTTTTAGATGCTGAAAAAAATCACTATCATAAATGTTTTGGCATGACAAATGATCCCCATATGTTCCCTATAGAAGATCCTGCAAAACCTCCCAATAAATGAACAGATTCTCAATTTAGTTTCCATGTAATATAGCAGCAGTTGATAAAATATGTTCTGGGCTTCATTAGAGCTAAATGCTTCCAGATCTGATTTGTTTAGTTTTGCTACACAATAAACCACAATTTGAGTGTAGAGCATTAAAATATCCTAAGATTGAAGGCAGAAAAAACCAGGGTCCCAGTGATAGATCCTAGGCAAATCACTGATTTTTTTCTTTGGTGCTGTAATTATTATCTATACTAAGGTACCTTAGTAATTTCTGTAGGACATGTCTCATAAAAATGATTTAATTATTATAAATTTATTGCTTGATCTAGTGGCAGGCACAGAGCTCTGCTATTTCACTTATAGGTTTGAGAGAGGTTGAAGTATGAATCAGGATTTATTGCATTGTAGACCCCTAAAGACCTAACTTTATCCAAACAATAATAACAAATCATAGTAGGAATAAATATCCAATTATAAATTTCAAAATTCCCTATGCTAAAAGGTGTATGCCTCAAGTTCAATATGCACTAACCGACCAGCAGATCAAAAGCTAGCAACCACATGGCTGTATAACAAGTCTTTGCCTAGTGATTTGAACATAAAACTTTGATTAGTGTTTTAATAATTGCTAGAGTTATGGCACCAAACTTAAAACCATGGCTGACAATAATAAACATTAAAAACAGTATATAAATAATCATCAAACAGTTTGGAAAAAGAATGTAGGTTCTTTACATTTTAATTTTAGCGGTTATAGTTTAAGGAGTGTAACACAAAGCCATGGACTATTTGTAGACACTGAAAAGATTGCTAGTATGAAACATATATGACTACTGCCTCACAATCACCCTTCTAGTTTATGGCCACAGTAGCTACATTCTGCTTTACAACACGAATGCCATGCCATATAGTAAACTGCATTGCATGCTGAAACCGTGCACTCTGTCATCTTACATATTTGCAATTATACTCCACTGAGCTACATGTATTAATTCCTTTCACCCCTCCCCCATTCCTCCCTACTGTTGAGATTTTTACCATTTCTGCTCCACAAGTAAGGAAGATACTTCAGAATATCCCTTTTGTAATATGTAGCTCACTTCCTGTAGCAAACATCTGGTCTCACGTTATAACAAATGGCATGGTAACTGTATTTTTTAATGGCTAAAGAATTGTCCTTTGTAAGCACCTGACACAGTTCGACAGATTATTTACATACCATAGCTCTTTAAAATGAATCCACAATGAGCCCAGTATCCTAGATACCTTGTCAGATGCCAATCTGCTTTGTATCTGTACACAGAGGGATTTCTAGGTGACAAACAGGTCAGTGTTCACATCTTCAGAGATCTCTATACCTGTTACTGTTTCTACACACATCTCTACAGCTGTGTCCAGGCTATATTCACATCATCACCAACATTGCCAGTCTACCTTTCCAATTCTCTACATCCAAACCAGTGCAGGGAATTCTTTACTAACTGGTACTGTACATCTTTTTATCTTCCTATCTCTGATTTGTATGGTCTATAAAAAAATATTCAGGTTGTTTACCCTTTGGTTTTCCCATAATTGAACAGTTTGGGTCTTTACAAATTTTAAACACTGGCTCCTTGTCAATCAGATGATTGGCAAATGTTTTCCTACTTGTAACCTGCTATCATATTTATTTTCTCTAAAGCTTTCATATTGTTTTTATAGTTTTTTGTTGCTTTTCTTTTTTCTTTTTTATTTTTCTTTTTCTTTATTTCTTCCTTTCTTTCTTTCTTTCTTTCTTTCTTTCTTTCTTTCTTTCTTTCTTTCTTTCTTTCTTTTTTTTAACAGATTTTTATAGCCTGAAATGTTGGTATGACTTTGAAAACCTTACCAAGGCAAATATCCAGGGGCTTCATTCCTGTTCTCCTTGTTTTATTCTCTTATGGTTAGGTCTTCTCTTCACTTTGTATAATTTTATGGGTGGCTACATAAGAGTCTGTCCTTCCTAAAGTTTATACTGAAATTCTGTTCTTCACAACAAGATTCACTACAGAGAGTGTCCTATCCTATTATGCCTTTTTGGAACCCTTGCAAAAAATTAGTTGGATATGCGAGTTTACAGTAATGACTAGGCTAGGTTCTCATGGTATAAGCATGTGAGTGTGTGTGTGTGTGTGTGTGTGTGTGTGTGTGTGTGTGTGTGTGTGTGGTTTATCTGTCTCTGTGTGGCCTTTCTCTTTGTCTCATGCACATATTTTAGTACCTCTCTAGACACTTCTTGAATAGTGGTAAAATACAAAGCTTTGTAGCTCTTAAATTTGTCATTTCTCTAATTAAAGAGAAGGTCTATAGCATCGCTGCCAGTGTAGGGGAGGTGTGTCCTGCAGCTCTGTTCACATGGCCATCATGCAGTGAGCCTGCTTCTGAGAGCAGTGACTTCACCTGTGACTGTTAACTTCCTTTCTCCCTACTGATGGCTAAAGAATGGATAGCCATGGACTGTAGGAATGTTGGATCGAAACATTTTCATATTTTACTTTATATATTTTTATAACATTCACTTTAAAATTTTATTATGTGAAGTTTGAACATATCCTCCCATATCTGTCTCATGTTGAATTGCCCCTATAAACATTCATAAATACTGTCCTCTTCTAACATCGATACTCTGATGTTTTTAGATAGATTCAGTTTTTGTTTATCAAATGGATAGACAGCAAATTGACACCAACACTAGTCATGGTTTCCTGTAAGCACCAACTCTTATTTGCTAAGAGCATTTTACGTATAAAAGGGCTTAAGTTATGTCATCCTAAATTTTTATGACGGATTCTGAAATGAATCTTCCAGTGCTTTGCCTAGTATATCTCTGGTACTCAGCTGTAGCTTCAGGTCAGGATGGAGATGTCTGTTCCAGGTGTGTCCCCATTTGTGTCCAGCCTTTAGAAATACCCTCCCATAATGGACTCTTGTAAGTGACCTCAATAAGTAAGATGTACAGTTTAGGCTACAACCTTTGGCAATATGGGGGGAGATGTTCCAGGGGCTACTGGAAAGTTAGCTGCTTCTGAAGCATTACTTTCTTTAGTTTGAGAATGGTTTATATAAGCAACACATTCCAATGTGAATATGTCACTTCAAATCTCCGCAGCAAGTGTGCCACAAACATAATGAAAGACTTGAAATGACACAGGTCAGAAAGCAGAACACGGAAGCAACCTATTCTCGTGAACCTGATCCTTTGCTAATACTGCCTGACAATGTGAAAATAAAACTCATTAAAATCAAATAGATGCTTTATTTTTTAATCATTTGAAAAAAAAAGTTTGGTTAGTAAAAGCAGCCATGAACAAAAAAATCAACACTTTTTCCTTGGAAATGAATATCGAGAGTTATTACAGCTACATGATCAGAAGCGCTGAAAATAGCAGGATTTCAAAATTCTGGGGATCTAGGAGCCTTTGCAGAATTATTTATCTCTGTATCTTTTTCTTGGGAAGATACTTCCCTGTCTACAAAACCTCCTAGAAAGTATTCATGGGTTCCCACTCTGACCTACTAATGGCTCTTATTCTAGGCTAAGGAGGCCACCTTCAAAATCCTATTGTAAGTTAGCAATTCTGCTTTCAAAAACATAAGTATTCTGCTAGGAGCATTCTTTCAAATACACCTGAACTGACAAACTGTGTTTGATTTTTCTACACTGAAAATGTCAATGTTTAGCCAGTCGGTGTTGGCACACACTTTTAATCCCAGCACGGAGAAGGCAGAGGCCGGTAAATACCTGTGAGTTCAAGGCCAGCTGCATCTACAAAGCTACACAAAACAACAAGAAAAAATGTGAATGTTTTACTTTTGTCACTTGCATATTTATAGCACATAGTTCCTATTTTCTTTCCTGTAGTTAAAAAAAAAAACAAATTTCCTAATTTATAACAACATTAAAGCCATTAAAGTCGAAAATTAATGATGCAACTATATTTTATTAGTTTCCTTAAATTTTATGCTCCTTTATCAAAACTGAGTAGGCAGTCAAGAATTAATTGGCCTTCATGTACAAACTAAAATCATTAATATAAGTTGATTCCCATATATTCATTCGTTAGCTATTTCTCATTCCTTCATATACCAAGTATATATAAATAAACTGGAAATATCTTCTATTTACTATTTTTTTAATCAGTCTTACCTTTAATGTTAATGTAGGCAACCAAAGAAACTTCTTACAAAATTGATACTCATTCTATATTTTTGGAGATACTAAGTCAATAGTAAAATTTTTTAATGCTTGTTTTCCTTGAGAAAGAAATATGTGACCATTCTACTTTATGTTATATATATTTCAGCTTTTAGGTTCCATTCTAAGGACACATTTCTCTACAAATAAATCCCAATCTTCCCATTATCATGACTAGAGATATTTCATGTTCTGTTTTCTTTAATAAAAACAATTATGTCAGAATGAAGAAAGACTGCATATAACTAATTCGAGATGATGCTTTCCAAACAGTGACTAGTGAACTGTAAGCCAGCTCTTTAGAACATAGAGACTGAGGCTATAGATGCTCCAGTGGCCGCCTCTCTCAGCACCTCTTCTGATCTGTTTTTGTATTGCTGCATCAGGCCACTCCAGCTAGTACTCTCAACTAACACATCCTCCTTTCTAGCTACTTGCTCAGTTATTCTTTCCACAATCATTCTTCCACTAAAAAAGCCACAGCATTTCAAATTCTCCCAGCTATCAGCCTATCTCCCAACTTTTTTGACTATCTCAATAACAGGAACTCAGTCTTCTCATTTGTCTGGCGAAAACTGATCTTCCTTGTCTTGGTAGGTGTTTCTAGCCAGGTGTTTAAGTCAGAGCAGTCAGTATTGGATCAATAAAGGCAGACTGATGTTGGAGTGACCTCAGTGACATTGGAGTGGTCTTTTGCCTCTGTTTGGAAATCTGCATATTCCCCTGGTGAATGTGTGTTTCTTTCTGTTGGCTTTTCTGAAATCATCCATGTTTATCCATCTTCAGTTCCTGGGAAGACAAAAATATATGTCCTTCCCAGTGAAAAGTTAAGTCTCATACATTCTACATTTGTCTTGGGCTCTTGCTTTTTGGTGAATTCTTTCCTTCTAGACAGGGTCTAATTTCTCATGGTGTGTTTTGTTACCTTTTCCAGCTCTCCTATTTTTTATGTAAATGTTTGAATTTCAATGTATCCTACTCACTGGAAATTAACACTGTATCTATTCATTTTCCACTCACTATGAAACATTCCAAAGATGCATGCAAGTCAAAAGAATAGAGAGATGACTATTCTTTGACTTCCCCATGGTCTCAGTTGGTAATACTGCCAATTGTTTATAATTTCTCTTTAGAATTTATTCAGCCATTTAGCAAATTTACAAAATTAATAGTAAAATCAAATTTACATAAAATACTTTCAACATAATTGTCCTGACTGAAAATAATTAACATCCATAGAGAACAATTCTTTACATTTAGTTTTACTTATGTATATATGTGTGTATCTGTGTATGAGTTTATACACTTGAGTGATGTTCCCACAGAGGCCAGAAGAGGGGGTCAAATCCCCCAGAGGAGCAAGTACTCTTAAGCCCTAAGCTGTCTCTCCAGGCCAGTTATGTAGACCTATCTTTAAACACACACACACACACACACACACACACACACACACACACACACACACACACACAAAATACATATATGTTCAACTTGCCAGCAATTTTATTAATTGTTTCACAGAATTCTTTAATGTTCCCTACCTAGAATTTAATTAGGAATTATTCATATATGTTCTAAATGAGTTTCTGTATTTTAATTTATATTGTATACCTGTGAACATTCTCATCACTGTTTTAGGTAGGAAAATGTACTTACTTATAAAATACAATAAAAGTTTTAAGTATGAGCAAAGAAGTTATGAAAAGTACAATTTTAGAATAATAATGTTTATATTTATGAATATTGGAAATGTTACTAGTTTCTTATTTTTAGCTTTCTTAGACAATTGTCATGTAGTTTCATTGACCTTGCAGTTTCTGGGATTGCAGACAGGCTCCCCCAGATGGTGTTGAGTATCACCCATCCCTGAGCAGGACATTTTTTAAAGGAAGCCAGTAATGTCAGCCTTGTGGTTGTCATAGAGTTTTCGCTTTCTCAATTGAAATTGACTTCTTCAAATGTACCTGATGAAATATGAAAAAAAAATGTTATAGCTACAAATTTGAGAGCTGGAATAAGTAAAATGTTTATTTACTTTCATAACATTTAGAACATCTCAGAACTAAAGGTTAAAAAGTGATTATTAACCATGGCCCTTAGTCAGTACTGTCCATATCTAGAGGCAGTGCATTTTTAGCCTTTGGTTAAATTTGTTAATTTTTGAAACCAACTCGTTTTCTTAACCTACAGGCAAACATACAGTGTCACACAAATAAATATAATGTTTCTCATACTGAACTTCGTATTCATTTTGCTTACATCTGTCACCTTGACCTACTGTATTAATAGCTGTGAACAAAGGACATCTGCTGTCCATGTGTTTGGTGTCTTCTATTTGACAGCCAGTAGTGTTGAAAGTTCCTTTTCTGAGGATCACTTATAACATAATGAAATATACTCTAATGTTTTTTCATAATTGTAATATAAATTTAAAATATCTTACAAGTTAGAATAAAAAGATTTGTGCATGACGAGGAGAAACATATCTTTTAAACAAATCTCTAGTGGGTAGCATGGCACAATGACACTACAAGGCGTGGGGGCACCAGCTTGCAGTATCACTACCCTGAAAATAAGGTAGGATAATCACATGAGCTGGAAATTTGGGGACCAAGCCAGGTATGATTACAAAATTCAACCTCAAAAAACAAGCTACAGTTAACTAAAAGTAAGCACAGAAAACATTTTCCTGCTTTGATTTCCATCTATTTGAGATTTATGTTCATCATCTGTATTACACAGTCTCAAACACCTATAACCAGTTCTTCTTTCATCTTTCTGTTATATAAATTATGGAAAATGCTTTTGCCCTAGATTCAGAAATATCTATTAAGCTGTTTCTATAGCATGTGGCATTGTTCATTTACTATCTTATCTAGTAAATACTAAAGACAAAATTTTTAAAACTGCATTTTCTTAATTATTTAGCGTTTGTTATTTACAAATAAATTCAAAATTCACTGACCTAAATTCACCTTAACTTTTTCCTGGTTAAAAGTTGAGTGGACTGCAGCTTGCAGTGGCAACTTGTTCTGCCAATTTGAGGAAGCAGCCTTAGGGTTGTGGCTTCGATATGTGGAAGTGACCCCTCATAAGGGAGGAGGGACCTTGCTCACTGTCTTTGGTTGTGGTCTGAGCATCCTGCATCACAGCATCCTGCACCTCCAGGGTCAAAAAACCTCAGTGGCTATTTACCTTCATTGTGTCAGTGCTCTTCAAATAAATATTTTTTATTCTTTTTTCAGGCATTCATGGACTTCTTTAATCCACCCTCAGCAGCTTCTAGGAAGATTCAGATTTTCACCTTAAGAGTCTCCTTTTGGTGGCATCTTGCCTTGCCATTGAACTTGTAGTGGTGGCCACACCCTTTGGGCATGATTTCAGGTGCAGAAGCTACCCGTTATATGGTAGAGAAGGGGCTGGCTTGGGCACTCTTGAATTGTGGAGAGCATCAAAAAGTCAGAGATTACATTTTCTGGAGCAGGAAGACCATGGTGGTTATTTACTCTTATCTGTGTAAGTGCTTTCCTAATAACCACCTATTTATCATTTATCTTGGGTCTGGTGAACTTATTTAAACCCTGCCTTTATCTTCTAACCCTGAGCTCTGCAGTGTTGGATGTATTTTTATCCCATGGATAATATGAACACTTCAAGGTTAGAGTTTCCAAACATCTTTTTTTTATTTTTGCTATAGCATTACTTGTCTTTAAATTTTCTCATTTTGCTATCTTATCTTCAAAGTCTTATATAAGAAGTCAACAAAGAACAATAAGTTTTCTTTAAGGATATGGCCCCTGGTGCATAGATCATGCCCCAGTGGGTGGCTCTGTACCTGTGAGTACATGGGAAGCACAAACTGGAATGAGTAGGCTATTGAAAACAGAAGGCAAGAAGTTAGGGGAGGTTTGAAGCTACAGAGATGGATTGGGGAACAGGTAGGGAAAGGATTAGGGAGTGAATATTATCAAAATATATTGCATTCATATATAAAATTCTCAAAAAATTAATAAAATAGTCTATTCAATAAAATAATGCAATAGCCAAGTCAGTAGCTTATAACTAAATAGAACAGAAAAGTCTATGAAACTCACACATTTTTTTTTTGTAAAGTAGGACATGCTCACATTTCTATCTGGATTTGATTAATTCTTTATTGCTTCTACACTCTGCCTTTCTGATTAATTGAGCTGTCTCCTAACTAATTTCCCAGACTTCAGTTTCTTTATTCTTTTGAGAAATATTTTAAGTACCACAAAACTAATGACAATTTATTATAATTAATATGGTAGTTAGGATACTGCATGTTAATATGATTATAAAATAATTATGATTTTTCAGAATAAAAATGAACAAAAAGTAATAATGTTGATGAGTACAGTTAACAAAATAATGTTTTACTCCTAGATTAATTGCCAGGCTGATTTTCTTCATTATATTAAGATTAAAATTTATATGTGTATGTGTGTATGTTTTTAATTAGTTCATACAGAGTCGTCAAAATTATACACATAGTTTGAAGTTAACCTATGCACGTATTACTAAAAATAAATAAAAAAATAGTCCTTCAAGTTCAATATTCTTGAGTATTTTTTAGGTATGATTCAATAAATTGATTTTATGGCCATCACAATTATTTAACATAAAATGTTAAAAAAATATTGTAGTAAATTCTGAGGTGAATATAAGTCCTTTTACAAGAAGTACTCCAGGTTGCAGAGACATGTCATCTTCTACAATCATGTTATGAAATTGTAACCGAATATATGTATTGTTATTAGAAACTGAATATATAGTGGACATGTTGGGATGGTTTCGTTTGAGGAGAGGGCAATGCCATCCATCTGAAATATTCAAAAAGTGAATTCTGTTAGAGGCTCTGTTGAAACTGCCACCAATAATGAATCTTTAACCTGACAAAATCGATGCAAATAAACCTGATGCAAAGCATACATTATAAGAACTGAAAACCCCATCGTGATATACTTCCTCTAACAAGGCCATACCCATTCCAATAAATGGAACCTCATAGTAGTTCCGCTCCCTATGAAATCATTGAGGCAAATTACATCCTAACTACCACAAGCAGGGTATAAAAAGAAATTTATGAGGTAGATCATTATATGACCCATATCAATATTGATGAACATAAAGAAAACTATAAAAAGGACAAGTTCAAACCAAGAATTATGAAACTGTTAAAATTATAAAGAGGAGGGAAAGAGAATAATAAAGCAAGCTAATAATAAAGCAAACTATAGAAAATTTCATTGTCAGACTATAGAGATGGCCCAGTAGTTAAAGGAGCTTGCCACCAAGGATGACAACCTGAGTTCAATGCGCAGGCCCATGTAGAGAAAGAAGACAACTGACTCCTTGAAATTTTACCTTCACAAGTGCCATGGAGAGTATACACACTCAGATAACACACACACACAAGGATGCATAGACACATTTACATTAAACATTTATCTAAAGCAATCTCCATTTTTTGCTTCTTCAAACAGATATAAAGATGCAGTACATTCTCCAGTACATTTAAAGAAAAAAAGAAAAATGGCAATTATTAATATCACCTTTGTAGTTATATCACTAAAAGATGGCATAAATGGAAATAATATTGGAGTTTTAACCTTGTGATACCCACAAATAGCAAATGTTCTGGATGGGCAAATCAAAACAACAAAAGGAGATGTAAGTAAGCCTATGAACAATGAAATTTTTTTTCTGTAATGACAAATCCTCCAGCATAAACACCAAATCCCACAAGTCTTCCTGTTGAGTCCTATTGGCACAGTGTTACCCACAAACATTACCACAAAGATAGGAACTCATCATAGATGACATTATGAGCTTAGTGTCACCTTGACACCAGAACTAGACCAGGGGAGACAGACATAACTTTGAAGCAGTGTTCTCAAGTGTGTCTGGGATGCTTCTGCTCCTATGGTTTCTCACAGGAAGTCTGGAATCACTGCTTTTTTGGTACCTAACGAGTCTTCTTTCACAGCCTTCTTTCAATGTGTTCTATTTATATCTGCTTCCAGAAATCTGATTGTAAGCTGCCATGCTATATACTAAACAAATTTCTTCCATGAACGAGAGGAATTTTAATATTCATAAATCTACATGCTATCCAAGACAAAGAATGGAAAAGGGCATTGCCCTCTCATGTTAAGTGTCTGGAAAAAAATAAAAACCCACAGAAGAATATTATATGAAATAGCCACGGTCTTATATTGTGTGCTATGGAGAAGGCTGCTTCTGCTGTGATAGTTTGCTGAGGTCTTCACATGCCTACAGGCTAGAGGGTCCCCTACCCTCTCCATATGGTGATACTGGGATACAAGGAAAGATTTAAGAAGTGTGACTTCAAGAGACACCTTTAGCTTGTCTGGTAAGTTAGTTCAGTTCAAAATATTTGAATTCCAAGAACTGTAGAATCCAGCCATAATATGTGAATAATGGTGAAATATTTGTGAATGAGAAGATGTAGCAACAATAACAAGAAGCTGCTCCCACATCCTTACATATTGAATATCAATGAATCTCAGATATAGCATATTGGAGGAAATAGATCATATCACTTGAACATTACATTTCAGCAGTCACAGGAAGTTCAAGTGATTTGAAGTCAGAAACATGGCATTAGAAAGCAGGGTATTTGCCAGTCAAAAGGACTATGGCACTTACTGGACCATTCCACAGTCTGATTGGCTGTTTTCATGAGTGTTGATACAAATTCAGCAGCTTGTATAATCATTGGATTTTGCTTTTTCTCATTCCTTGTATAGATTTCAGTAAAAAGTTGAAAGCACAAATGATGCCTCATGAAAAGACTCAGACACTGAATTAAAATATGTCCTGATGGGAGATGTTATTCTGTAAATATGTTTCTCATACTGGTTAATTAATAAAGCACTGTGGCCAATAGGAAACAAGATAGGCGGGGCTAGGAGACTAGGGGGAGGAAAGAGGAATTAGTAAGGAGGGGTCAGCATGGAGAGCATTGAGAAAGCAAGATGCCGGCCTGCCGCGCTCGGATAAGATGACCACTTGGAAATACTTAGATAAGAAGAAATGGGTTAATAATTAAGACGGAGCTAGTCCATAAACAATAATAGTAACTGGCCAACAGTATTGTATCAAATACAGTCTCCGTATGTTATTGGGGCTTATGTAGCGGCGGGACCGGACGGCTGGCAGGGAGGAACAAAGAGTGGGTCAGGCTGCCGGTGGGAGAACCTGCTCGCAACATTGTCCTTTGAATTGAATGGCTCCATCAAATTAAGATAGATCAGGAGAGCTATGGGTGCACCTTTCATTCATCATCTGGGCATAAGCAGGAAATTCCCTCCAACAGGGCAGCACAATCATAATCAAAAACACTTATTTCAGGCTTTTCTGGAAAGGAACATCTTTAATGTAAATAAGACCCACAAGTATCCTTTGCTGTTTTGGGGGAAATGCTTGTGCAGTGATATTTATTCTCAATGGGAGATTTAAAATGTTTTACAAATGCTAATCTTGTAGCGTATCAGCAAATAAGAATGATGACGGTTCTTCACTGAAGGAGACTAAGATATCAGTTCATTGAGCTAACACGACTTCAAGCATTACAGTGGCAAGCAGATTTTTCTGGGCTTATATCATGCAAGTCTTATTAGAGACAAGATGCTATAGCCCTTGTCACCAGAATATAATTCTGAATTCAAACAAAAATATGCAAAATTCTTACATTTTCCAGCATAAACAGCATTAGTAATTAGTTTCAGAAACTTTTAAAATATTAAATCTATTATTGAACATTTTTGAGTTTTGTGTTTATTTTTATTCACTTTAATAAACCACTGAAGTGTTTCTTTAAAAATTGTTAATTTTATTAACTTGTTTGTGTGTGTCCATGTGGAGACAGGTATATGTCATAGTGTGATTGTGGAGGTCAGAGAATAACTTTGGGTGGATCGCCCCTTTCCTCTGAGCAATGGTTGAGGTGAGAACTCTCTAGTGGCTTGATGTTTTGCTTTTGCTTTTCTGATCTTCAGCCTGAACCAGTGTATGGGTCCCCAGGAGGATCCCACTACAGTTTCAGGTTTGGCAGAAAACATCGTTACATACTGAGCCGTCTCTCTGGGCCTGCAAATATTCCATTTTTTTTTAAGGCAACCGTGTTGAGAATAGAGGACATTTCTGTGGTAATATATTGTTTATGAGCTAATAAAGCTAGCCTGAGCCATAGCAGCCAGGCAGGGGTGGTACTCATTTTTAATCTCAGCACTCTGGAGACAGAGGCAGATGGATCTCTGTGAGTGCAAGGCCATGCTGGGCTACATAGGAATGAATCAGTCAAAAAGAGAAGCAGAGCTCACACCTTTAATCCCAGCACTAGAGAGACTATAAAGAGCTCAGGCAGTCTCAGAGATCAGTTGAGGTTTGTGGTAGAGAGCATTGCAGTCTGTGCTGTCTGAGGAGAAGCAGTACAGTTGGAAGCAGTCTGAAGTTCAGTGGATCACCCCTTTGGTCTAAGCATTGGATGAGGTGAGAACTCTCTATTGTCTGGCTGCTTTGCTTTTCTGATCTTCAGCTTGAATCCCAATATCTGTCTCTGGGTTTTTATTATGTCTGTTATACATGTCAATAATCACAACATCTCTGATTCAAAGGTGGACCATCTTATGCAGTGTTTTGCTTTTTCCTATCATCCCCCACCACACACACACACTTCTTAGACATAGCCATAATCATAAAACAATGTGGATTGCATTTTTAGTGCACCATCTCATGTTCCATTTAAAATTCAGGGGAAGTTTTCTTCATCCTCCACCTTTGTTCAATCTGAATATGTACAAGAATTTACAAACTCAAATTCAAAGTCTTTCTGCTGGATTTTATTTCAGAAGAACCGCAATTTAAGATAATAAACAATAATGCATCATTTATCCCAAGTAACAGATGGGTTTGTGTTGCAAAAATCATATATCATTCTCAAGAAAAAAAGGCCTTGAGAGTACCAAAATTTAAGTCAATGCACAATCATCAAAAATACAATAATTGCATAGGAGTAAAAGGCACATGGGGAGAAGTAAACACCCATTATTTTTATTTATTTATTTTAGTTTTTAAGATCAGAGAGAGGCAGACCACACCCAGCCTTACTCTAAAAGACTGGCAGGTACCAGTTAGATGTAAAGCTGAAAATAAAAATACCCTGTATAAATTACTTCTAGCAACATTACATCATGGGGATTCGAGGCCACTTAAATGTGTAATAGACTCCCATCAATAGGCCACAGGGCTTGATTTCATAATGGCCCAATCTAATACTGAGAATTTGTAATGAGGCCCAGGTCTTAAATGAATTGTAAAATCACAGTGTTTGCAGTTTGTCCATGAAATTTAGGTGCAGCCGTTGATCTTCTCAGCAGCTTGGACATCCATAGGAGGTTTGCTGTGCATAAAGAATATTGTGCCAGAAACTTAATAAAGCTTTGATAATTAAATAAATGCATTCATACTCAAGCAAGGTGGTTTTAATTTTATAATTAAAGTATTTATTGAATTTGAATATTAAATTTAAAACTATAACTTCTTCCTGCGAGAACATTATTCTGCTTCTTAAGTTAATTTGCATATTGAGTACTTTTTTTTTCTTGAAAATGTACTTTAATTTATTAAGCAAAAATCCTTAGGTTGTCAAAAATAGCTATAAAATATAATATAGAGTATTGTACAATATTTAAGGAGGAAAACAAATTTAAAAGCAAGTTGTTGGGCTTGTGGGTGATTGTGACTCATCTAACATCATCATCAAGGCTGATGATCTGAGTTTTACCCCAGAAATCCGCATGGGAGAAGGAGGAAGTGGATGCCCACGAGCCATCCTCTACATCCACACTTGTGCTATGGCACAGGTGAACATGTAGGTGTTCGTGCACACATATCTCACATAAATAATGTAATAAAATATTTACAAACATTTGTCATTAAAATTCTTTGTAAACATCTTGTTAAAAAATAAATGACCTGTGGCCAGAAGATACAAGGATATAATCAAAACAAAAATATCATCTGGGGCTTCTGATAATTTATATGATATATACTTATATATAAAATCTCTCAAATATGCACCAAAATTTGAAAAACAAATATAAATGTTGGCATATCAAAAATCTCTAACTTAAACTTCAGAGTTACTTATTTATGTTGCTATTTACTTATATAAGGTCTCAATATTTACTTTTTAAAACATGAAATTTTATTTTATTTTCAATTGAGAAAACATAAAATTTGTCAGTTTTTTATTGATGTTTTTACACAGAGTTTCACTGTGGAATTTTTCTTGGCCTAGAACTTGCTATGGTGACCAAGCTGGCCTTGAACTTGGGGGTAATCTACATCAAGGCCTATGAGGTTATAGCTATGTGTGACCACCCAACCTAAATGATGTTCTATGTCACACAAGAAGTCTACACCAAGAGCTCCTAAAACGCTATTGAGTACCAAATCTTTACATTCACTGGTTGCTTTTGTGAATGAAGGAGGCCCTTGGAAGCACATTTTGGTGATATCAACAGAACAGGGCTTCCTGTGTTGAGTCACCTAGCCAAGCTACTATCCAAAACATATAAGCAAATCCTACCTAAGTCCTAGGTCTTTGTTAACTCTCTCACCCACCTAGTAACCTGGCCTTGTGGTGATGCTTACTGCTTGAGTCACCTCCATCTTCCTTACCAGAGAGACTAATGAGTTTCCAAGACAGAGAGCCAGGCAAGATCAACTTGGATGTGGTTTCTATTTTGACTTGCTACAAAACTTGGAAAACATCTTTATTTTTTGTGTAACATGTTTACTCTCTTCTCCTAACCTGTTTCAAGATTCTTTGAACTAAAAACAGCACTATTCAGCTAGAGCCCCCTGATGTATTCAGTAGCTTCCTGCTTTTCCAGAAAATAAAATAAGCATCTCAGTTCTTGTTTTGCTTTGGAATCTCATGTATACAATGGAGTCTTACAAACCAGAATTTTGAGATCTGAACATATTTTCATTCTATTATTCAACTAACGTTCAGTTAGAAATGTGATCATTGTATTTTCTCAAATATTTTGCTTTCTTAGCCAATCAGGCATTGTAAAATCGTATCTTTATTCATACAATCAAGTTTCATACCCTTAGTACAGCAGGCCATGCTATCTCTTCCCATTGATATAATGAGAGGTGAATAAGACAGAGTGGGGTTTTCCTATGAAAATCCTATCATGCTACTTGTTGGTGGATTGTAGACATTGAGAATTTGAACAAGGAAAACAGTCAAATTCTTCAAGTGGGCCTTAATGGGCATTATCATTAGTAGCATGGTGGCATACATGGTGCCAGAGGAGGAGCTGAGAGCTGGCAAAGGGACCCCACTTCTTTGAAATCTGATGTATACAGCAGGCCAGCTGCAACATCTAGCTCCATGGGCTGAACACTTACTGGATTCTTGGACGTTCCATTGGTAGACAGTTGACCACAGACACTGGGCATGAGCTCCCTTTTACTGTGATTAAGAAGTTATCTATTTCCCTCCTCAAGACTGCTAAGGAAGAGATTATTAGAGATGCTTCCTGTTCACAGCAAAGGATGGCTCAGCACCAAGGAGTGAGTGTTCAAAGTGTGGGTGAGGCAGCAGAAGACTAGTGCAAAATAACCTTTTCATATAACCCTGCTTCCCTCTGTCTTACAGAATACAAAATTCCAGCTTTCCCTACTCACCCTTCTGGATCAGCAGGACTTTAAAAAACAGGCAAGAAATCAATAATCTCTCCATGAGATTATCTTGTTTAAAGCCGATGAAGTCTAATTTTGAAGGAAGCACAGTTGAATTATGCAAAATACTCAAAAAAATGTTTACAGTCATGCTTCTCCCTATTGTGATGATGAGTCCCCATCTCCCTTCTCATCCAGAGCAACTGTGAAGAAACAAAGCCTATGAAACATAAGGAGATCAAGTATAAAAGACTAATCTTTCCATTACAGAGAATAACCAAACTTAACAGTATTTGAGGGTGAAAATAATTCACACATAAGATAGATTTTCAACTTACTTCATGGGTGGAAACAGAGCGAGCATCCATAGTGGTAAAGGCTTTGATTGAGAGCCTTTATAGCATAACAAATTAAAAGTCCAAGCAACTCAGACATAGGAAACTAAGTGAAATGCTGACTCTACACTTGTATCTAATTCTTGCTAGAACCTGGAGGTTCTCTATGTGTCTATGTGTAAAAACTAAGATAAAGGTGAGAGACCATAGATATAGCTTAAGTTAGACATCTCCAAGTGGACTGCTGGGCCTCCTTTAAGACATACGGGCTGCCTGTGCCTATCTGACAGTCTATTATGAACAAAGCCTCAGTCATATCATTGCTAGCAAAGGATCCTTCCAACAACTTGCATGAGTTGTGAGGTACAGTTTCTCCAACTCTAACCTCTAGATAACAACAAAGTCTGTCAGAACAGCAGGGTCAACTTGTGGAATACTGAGCCAGGAAATCAGACAAACATGCTCACTCTGACAAAAAGAAAGCTTGAGATGAGAAATTCAGGTGTCTCTTTAGCCACTGTATTTGAGTTAATTATTATATGAGGACATGAAATCAATTAACCATTTACACGAAGCTCCATTTGTAAGTGGTCTCCTGACTCCTGCATAATGGAACAACTAAGGAAAACAGAAAATATTTTCAGGAGACTCAAACTTTGGTTTTTGATTTTGTGAGAAAAGCACTAATTGGAATTCAGAGCCTATCAAGACTTTGTGGTCTTCATCCAAGCCAGAACATGAGTTGAGGACCCAGGACATACATGCTCAAGAAAATAGTCTTATAATTAAGTGGATCTAATTCAAGTTAACTATGATCTATGCATATATAAATATAAATTCCTGATAAAAAAATCAACTATAATAGTGTACACACACACACACACACACACACACACACACACACACACACACACCCAGAGAAAGAGATAGACACAAAGACAGGGAGAAATAAATAATTATATTACAGAGATGCATTTTCAAAGTGATCAGTAACTAACTGTCCAGTGGGACAGATGTTAAGCCGTAACTATGAATAGGTTAGGAACACAGCTCAGGATACAAGGCAAAATGCTTTCCTGGCCAAACGTAGAGTCCTGGGTTGTTCCCCAGTACCACCGAAACAAACCTATAAAGAACCTTATGAAACCCGTAACCACTAGGGCTGCATCTAAGTTGTCTGAACTAGGAAAAGCACCACTGATTTGCTGTTTCTCAACTGAGGTTAACAAAATAAGAGACAATTTATTTTCTATTGTCTTGACTTACTCTCTGTGCTGATTTATCCTCTGCCTATATTATAATTAACCAATTTCTAAGTTTTTTGGCAACAACTCTTCTTTCTTTTGCCCTATCCTCAATCATAAATTTAGATTTGGTGTGCAGCTATGAACCTTAAACTTTAATCTGTTTTGTGGTGGAAACTAGAATACAGTCTTGTCTCCTTAGGGCTGGTACATACCTTCTAACGCATTGCGTATGGGGCCCCGTTGTCTGAGTTAGCACAGTCTACACTCATCTGTCTTGAGAAGCAGTTCCTCGTGTCCTCGGGCTTCATTTCTCTGGCTAATCTGTCTTTCCAAGAAGTGACGAGTGTATGGGATTTTTGTGGCAAATATGCACACATTCCTCCCTGCTGCCACAGACAGCTTCTCGGGAAGATGTGCATTAATTATACATGCCTTCTGGGTTTGCTTTCAAGATTCATTCTATTTATACTGAAATTGGAAAAATACTCAGCAACGTGTAACAACAACGGCAACAACAAAAGCAACAGTGGGTGAACAGCTGAAATATGTGTCTAGAAATCTGTTACACCTCTTTGATTCTCTCCTTTCATTTTAATCTTTATTGTATATGATCATATTGTAATATGAGAGACCTGAGTAGTCTCCAATTAGGATGTCCTAATAAAAATAAAGCATATGAGGGGATACATATCTGTAATCTCAGCACTTGGAGGCCAAGTCGGGGGTTGATGTAGGCCATCCTCATTCTCAGTGTGAGGTAGAAGTCTTTAAAAAATAGTTAATCATCCAAATTATCCCTGTTTCTCTGAACACAAATAATGGCTGTGCAGTGACTTCCTATGATCATGGGAATGAATAATATTTATAAAATAAATGAAAAGAATGACAGCAACTTCTAGAACTATGCAGACATATGAAATCATCCCATCTTAATATAGCCAATTACTGGGGCAGTGATATTTAACTTGCTGAAATTATTGCAATTCACATTGATCTGCTTACAGATTTAAAGGGTTTTGCATCAAAAGTTTTAAGTACTTTGGGCAAAATTACTCTGCCATATTTTGTAAAGATCATGCCATTTGGTTAGAGTTTATTCCAATAACTTTCTCCTAAAGGCATGACATGTACACATATTGTACTCCAAGAAAGGGTAGAGGACAGACTAGGAAAGAAAATCAAAATATATTAGCTTCTATGAGAGTATTCCTGAGTTTGGGTAAAACGAAAACAAAATTTTAAATAGAACTTCAGTGAAAATTATTTTTCTTGAACATTGCTGTGAATAAAAATTACAACTTTCCAAGCAAGCAGTCAACTTTGCCACATTTCTTACTTCCTATCACTAGCTTCCTCATCAGTCAAGAATAAAGAACACAATTTACACTTGGCATCCAGAGGTAGCTGAGTTTGGAGCTCATTAATTGTTGCTAGATTAAATCAGAAGAAAGGAAGAAGAGAGTAGAGTGAGGTAAAGAAATTGAAATAAAATACTTGAGGCTCTGGGTAAGAGAATGAGCCAATGAGAACTTGTGCTTGAGTCCCTGACGCCAGCTCACAGCCCTCTTCTGCCCTTCCTTTCCATATTTCAAGCTGGAGCTGAAGGGAAAATATTTCTCGAACACTTCAAATGACTTTGCCAGTCTCTGTAGACTGTGCACAGTGCTTCAATCACACAATCACATCTCTTCCCATTAGGATTTTCTCAAAAACCAATGTAGAACCACCACCATCACCAGTGGTTGGTTTTTTTCAAAAAGAAGCTTGGAAAAAAGAACAGTGGAAGATGAATGAAGGCAAACACAAAGGAAAACTAACTGGACACTGTGTAAGAGTAACCGCTGAACAGGGTCCCTGCTGAGAGGCATGGGGAGGTACTGTAAAAGGGACTGATGATGCAAAGCCCTGACAGTTCTTAGTGTGAAGTGCTGTCATTTGAACTGGAGAGTCCCCGGCAGTCCCCTGTGGGGAGAGGAGGGGCGCCTACAGCCCCCTGCTACCCTTTTGCATTAAACACTTGCTCCCTAGTGGGGAGGCATGTTGGGAATTAGAAATGGCATTGCTGTTTGTGGAGGTGGGGTGTTCTTTGCAGAAATGGGTGTCCTGTTTGTGGAGGTGGGGTGCTATTTGCAGAAGTGGCTTGAGAAAGTTGGCAGGAGTCTGGGGGTGTGTCTGGGGTGGCATCTTTCTGTGACACTTTCTTCCCCACTGCCAAACATTGTGCCTCGGGCTCAAAACAACAAGTCAAGGGTGGACCGACTTCTCTTATGTCATGAGCCTCTAGAAGGAATCCCATGTCCAGTGTTGGTTCACATAGGTGAAAAGGGCCATGGGAATGTGATAGCAATTAAAGGGTGCTGGAGGCACATCTGCAGAACATTAGGGCGGGGCAGTATGAGAAGAGAAATGAATGAAGGAAGCATAACATCCTGGGATGATCTGGCAGGAGAAGTTTCACCCCTCCATGGAAAGCAGCTGAAGTGTTGTTGATGGGAAATCTTTGCACCTGTCTCAGTTGCTGTAGAGAAAGCCATTGGTCTCATCTCTCATCAGTGTCAAGTCCCATCCTGAAAAACAGCAGGACAAATCACCAGGAGTTAATAGCACTCTCACTGAGTTTTTGTCTTCAGCCTTTCAGGTAGTGTGTTCACTTTTTACTTGCTGTGTAACAATATATGATGCATTTAGGTAATATGAAGAGATGCATGTTTTTCCTACTGGATCTGGGCGCATCTTGAACCTGAGGCAGCACTGAATCGGAGTCACTTCAATATCTTAAAGTAGTAAACATCACTTTTGGGCTAGTGAGATGGGTAAAGGTTGTGGTCACCAGGCCTGATGATCTGACTGTGGTCCCCAGGATCCCCATTGTGGGATGAGAGAGCCCACGCCCACAAGGTGTCCTTCTGACTCTCATATGTGTACTGTGTCCTATGTGTTCCTCCACCTAGTAAATAAGTGAAGTAATCACATTTTAAAAGAATGATGAATGTCAAATATTATGCATTAAATGTTCCCTGCTTGGTTGTCTCTTGCATTTCAGGGTTTCTGATGTACCCCAGACACTGATAGAATAAAGAAAACATTTTATTACACTAGTATTATACTAGTACCCCAAATCTGATGGTTATATGCCAACTTAATCACTGTTGCTTTTTCTTTGAAGAGTATAAGAGTCAGGTTACTCTTAAATCCCAGAGGATGTGGTAAATAAGCTTTTCTGTAACCATAAATGACAGTGCTCATTTTGTTAACTGCTATAAGTAAGTGGGGAAAGTTCCAAGTTAGTATAAAATACTAACAAAATCATCCCCTACTAGGCAAAAATAAACTCTTAGATTTTTTTCTGACATTAGGATAATTATCCTCAAAAGACTATTTTGCAAATGATTAGAAAAAACATTTTAATTTATATAGACATGTTTTGGAACAATGAAAATAAAAGCTTGGTGTTCAGAAGTAATGTCCCTAAATTATACTTCTTCTTTTACTAAATTTTCCAATGATGGAACTTCATGTTTAGCATGATTGATCGATAATATTCACAGGACACCACGTGCACACTGTATCAGAGGGGACTAAGATTAATCCTGAATGTTTATGCTTTATAATTTATTTATGTGCATGGGGGTTCATGTGCATGCATGTTTGTGTGTGTGTGTGTCAGTGTGTGTCTGTGCGTGTGTGTGTATGCACATGGTCAGACACCTACAGAGGTCAGAAGAAGATGTCTGATATTCTGCAACTGAAGTTACAGTTGGTTGTGAATCTCCTAACTTGAATGGGCTTAGGGAGCCAAATTAGGTCATTTAGAAGAGCATTGGACACTCTACCACTGAGCCACCTCTTCAGTCCCAATGTTTTGCTTTTAATGTTCAATTTATGTTGCCAATTGGGGAATATTAATAGTAATTACACTGTGGAGGTCCTCTGGGATTGATTTCATAAGTCTGTGTATTAAATATCTGAGATTTTATAACCTTGCTATTATTGCTTTATTGAATAAAGACCTAGGATTTACATTTCTAAATGTATGCTAATGTCTTAATGTTTAAAAAGCTGATACTTTTCCTTGGAAAAAGCTTTGTTTCAGAGTACTAATACGAATGTTCAGATAAAGTGTATTCCTAAGGAAAATATGTTCAGTGCTCACACATTAAAGCTGTTGAATAAGGGCAGGGCTGGACAGAGTGCTCACTTCATTTGTGTAAAGCTCTAGGTTGAAGCCCAATTATTCTCAAAACACACACACACACACACACACACACACACACACACACAAAGAAAACCTATAAGATAGTGTTTATAGTCCTTGTTTTCATGTTTCTGAGTCGAGAGCTAGATGTTTTACTTGATTCACTGGTTTATGGAAGTATAATTTGACATCTGAGCTATCGAGAGGTGATGATGTGGGTAGATTATTAGTTTATAAGGCTAAAGGTCTCCACCAATTTACAAAATAGAAGAGAGGAAGAATGATAACTGTAGAACTGAGAAACATTGTAAGATGTATTTACCGTGAAAAAGTTGAGTTTTTGAGGATTGTTGAGATAGATCAGGGGTAAAGACGCTTGCCACCAAAACTGATGACTTAAATGTATTCCCCAGGACCCGTGTGGTGGAAGGAGAAAATCAACTCCCCAAAATTGTTCTCTGACCTCCCCAAACACACCATGCACACATATGCACACGTATGCACACACACACACACACACACACACACACACACACACACACCAGGAAAATAGTCTACTTGCCCCCCCCCTTTAGCTCTATCTCAAGGACAAGTAGCCTCGCTTACCTCTTTACCTCTTTACACATAGATCCATGCCTTTAGTCACAAAAATATAGAGCATATCCACACTTATGTTTCCAACTCTGGAATAGTCTATCAGTTAGTATGTGTGACTCAAGAGCCAAGTTCTTCTTGATCCCAGCCTTGTCTATGAGGTGGGTTTTCACCCTTTTAGTAACTGTTTCAGTTATGGAATTTGAAGGGGAGGCAATCTTGTGGAGCTCTACTGTTAGTGTTGATGCCTCATACCAAGAAGGATCAGCCAGGTGCAGGGTCAGAGAACACATCGTTTCTACTCAAGACACTTGCTATAACTTCTTCCATCCCGAAATTTCCAAACTTCCAAACTTGTCTTGTCTTTTAGTGTGTGTGTGTGTGTGTGTGTGTGTGTGTGTGCTCCTGCCTGCCATGTCCTCTGTGGTACTATTTTGTGCTGGAGTTTATGTTTTGTTTTGTTTTGTTTCAGTGTAGGGAGATGAGTTCTTTGTGTAATATGTGAATGAATGATATCTGTGTCTATTTATATTATTTTGGTAGAGGGCTAGAGAATCATGTGTATATATTTGTGTGTGGTGGGTGTCTTCGAGTAGGGGTATTGATGTTTGTCTTGATGGAAACACTGTATGTGTGATGTCTGCATGTATACATATATGTAGTAGATAGAGGTTTGTGTGGTGAGATATTTATGTTTGTGTTAGCATGTTGGGTAGAGAATTGTATGCCGCTGCTTACACTAAAGATTCTATTTTCAATTCTGGGATGTAGCAATCTCCCCAATTTAAAGGAAATTTTCTCCCTTTCTTTCAGACATCTAGAGCAGTAGAAATCTGAGATCTTGTGAATTTAATTTTAGAGTTAATTTTGTCAGGGTTCAAATGATGAGTTACTTTTAGTTTATCTTTAATCCCAACGAAAATGTTGTTAGAGCCTACCCACTTCTCTGAATTCAGTAACCCCCCCCCACTCTCCATGTTTGTCTCTCTAACCACAGGATACTGTTCACAGTACTATTCTACCTATTCAAACAGTGGCATGCCCTGAAAGCACAAATCCCTAAATGTGTTACTTGTCTGTCTTGTCTTTTACCTGGTTGTATCTCAGGTAAGAGACTGTACACTATGGGTCTTTGGACTGGTGTGTGTGTGTGTGTGTGTGTGTGTGTGTGTGTGTGTGACACTTGTTAACACTCATTTAATATTCCGTCAGGCTTCTTTAGTTTTTCTTGATTTGAAAAGTGAAGCATTAAAGCCAGAGCATGGAATGCCATAGCAGTGATATCTAGATTATGAAGATGGATAGAGTCTAGAACTCAACCAACCTCTGGAGTTCTCAGTCAGAGGAGCCTCACCACTTTTAACCAATTCTTGGGTTGCCCCCGACAGTGGGTCTAGCAGGTCCTGCCCATCAGAGAACAATGTTGAGGTGTGAATGGCACTGAAAGATTCTCCTTATCTTGCTCCAGCTCATAAACCCACTCCCATGTAATCTGAGAATGTGAGCAATGTCAACATTACTCAGAATCCAGCACCAACAGTGGCTCCTGTCATGAGTTTCTTGAGCTAAACTATTCAACCAGAGGACACCCTGCATCACTCTGGTACTTTCAGTTAGAAACACTGTGGCATAAAACACACAAAATGACAACAATATAGCAATGCCTACAGTAGACATGCTGCCAACTGAGAAAGTCCTGCAGGCAGTTTTATTAATTTAATTATGTATGAAACCATGGTCTAGCCAGTGATATCTCATCCTATAGCAATGTGTAAATGACCTGAGGAAAAGCACTAATAAAAATGAATGTGTCATTCATAGTGAGGAGCCTTATTTCACACTTATGAAAATCTTAATACTTTTCTGTTTATCCTTGATAGTTTTTTTTTTTCTTAAATGAAAAGGTGATAAGTACACGTGATCTTGGCAAATTCTCACAATCCCTGCAAAGGTGCCTTTAACTACACGACATGCTTAGACCCTAGTTTTGTGTTTCACTCCACAGCCTAATATTCTAATTATGCATAATGAAATAATAAGTGAACAAGTCACAGTCAACAGAGGCACAGCTCCATGGTAGTAGTCAGTTTTTAGATAACTTCGATCATTTGAACCCAGAAGATATGGTATGTAAACGAGAAGACACCTGGGTGTTGGGTGCTATAGTTCACGCATTTACTTTTAACACTGAAAGGCAAATGGATTTCTATGAGTCTGAAGGCAGCCTTGGTATGTAAAATGCGCCAGAACAGACAGCATTTACCTAGTGAGATTCTGTCTTAAAACACACACACACACACACACACACACACACACACACACACACACACACACACACACACAAGAATTGTGCAGTTTTGTAAGACTGAGAGGAGAAAGCTTTTAAAAGTAGATACCACAGTAGTTTCTACTGTAAGATGCACTTCTATACTCTGCTTATGACTGGAAATGGTATAACTATATTGTGTAATGTTCTCATTATCAAAATGATAGTGCTGGACTAGTGGGAATATAAAATATTAGCAAAATTTAAAGATTATATAATTGGTATATTGAACACTTGGGACTTGTTGGATATTGATAGGAATTAACTCTATTATTTTTTTCTACGTTTGTAGACATCTGCATATACTAACATCAACTTTTCTGATCTTCTCTATCTGTGTGTGTGTGTGTGTGTGTGTGTGTGTGTGTGTGTGTGTGTGTGCTGAAGTTCAAATCTAGCTATCAAATTATGCTTTAATGGAAAGTACTCAGCTGTCTCCCAAGCCTCTAGTAACAGGCAATCTTTGCCATTTTATTCTATAATTTTTAAAGGCTTTGGTGTGTATGTGGATGGTGAGGTTTTGTTGTTTTATTTTGTTTTGGGGGGTAAAGATTTATTATGTATAGTATTCTGTTTACATGTATGCTTGCATGCCAGAAGAGGGCATCGGATCTCATTATAGATTGTAGTGAGTAACATGTGGTTGCTGGGAATTGAATTCAGGACTTCTGAAAGAGCAGGTAGTACTTTTAACCTCTCAACCAACTCTGCAGCCCCATATTTTATTTATTATTAGTGTATATATGTGTGCACACACAATTGTAAACACACATACTATGGAGTGTATGTGGACATAGATGACAAGTTTTGGGAATCAGTTCCTACCACTTGGGTCCCAGGATTTAAACTCAGGTCTTAGAGTTAAATGCTGATCAATATGTTCTAGACCCCAGTTACAGATAATTCACCATGTTAGTATCATAAGAAGTATCAGTATTATGAGAATTCTGGAACAGAAACAAAGTAAGACGTGGGGACCTTTTAGTCAGTGCACAGCTCTCTACAGCCAGCGCTTGACTATATAGGTGACTCTAAAACGCATGGATATGAAGCAATAAACAAGCCAACAATTTCTTGTATTTTCTTGTATCAAATACATCTGTTTAAAAGCAAAACAAACAAACAAACAAATCAAAAACAAATAAAAAACAGAATCAATTACCTGTAAATACACTGTGGCAATTAATAGAATTATTTGAAGTTGGAGTCCTAAGTCTTTAGGATATTCAGATGCTGTCATTTGTGAACTTTGCTGGTGAGCTTTTGGGTATACACATAGTTTCTAACTCTGATAAGAACATGGACACTTGTCGTTGTGCTCCGGGCTCCAGGATGATTGGTCCAGAATCTTAGAAGAGAAAAAAGAAAACCACCTATCAGAATTCCTCTCTTCCATTTTAAAAACAAAACAAAACAAAACAAAAAAACCAAAATCTTGATTCCATCCAGGTGTTTCTTAAAACAGAAACAACAGATGGGAGCCCGTTGCTTCCCAGTGGAAAGAGTGAAGGAGACGGTAGTTAAATGCCCTGGCTTCAATGTGCAGTAAAACCCAACCTACTTCCCAGTATTTGTGAACTTTCTATATTCAGGCCTGAGAATAAGAAGTTGTTACAAACAGCTATAATGAAGCACATTAAATTGGTGAGAGGTCTTTCACTATGGAGTCCTGCTGAGATGTTGCTGTTTGTAGAACATCCCAGTTATAATAAAATAGGATGACATTTCTCCAACCAGAAGCCATCATTTTTAATTCCTCAAGGGAATATCCATTTATTTAAGAGCTAGTGAGGTTTTCAGATGGGAAAAGAGACATTACATAGACAGCATATTTATCTGTGGTTACTAATTGAAGGAATTAGCCAAAGTTAACAGAGCAAGGCATTTACTATGCTTCCTGGAAGAGGTTTTGTTCAAGAAACCGTGATAACTGCTACAAGAGTTTGTGGAGCTTTGATTCTTCAGGCAATGTGTGAGATGCACATTGATGCTGCCAGGAACAACCTGGGGAAACTGCATCTTCCTTTAGCAAAGCTGCTGCCTCCAGATACACATCATGCATTACATGTCCAGGACAGCTGTAGGGAAGTTGCAAAGATGAAAAGGAAAAAAAAATGTTCCTGAGATCAGGTAAGGCTGGGTTTTCTAGTCAAGGGCTCACCTCATGAAGGGGCAGCAGGCTCACCTTTCCCTGGGGTTGCAAGTGGTGTTTGAGCCTCTCTTGTATAACACTTTTGCTTTCTAGTGAGGAGTCACCACTAAAGTTCTGATCCAGGTGAATCCAGTGTACTCAATAACAGAATGTCCCAGTGATATTGCTGCTGAGAATGTTTTGATTTCATTCAACTGTGTTAAATACCAAGTGCTATATTGATTAGGAAGAGGCAAAGAAACAACCCCGTCATGGCACGAGTAAAATCTTTCCCTCATAAATTTCTGCTTAAAGAAAGAGATTCAATATCTTCAGATTTCCATTAGGAAGCTCACACATGCTTGTCAAATGTTTGAGAAAGCTTCACTGTGCTATATACGCATCCCCTGTGACTTTACCTGTGAGTCACATCCCCATTTCTAGCAAATTAAAGCCAATTGCCAGTGTAGGAGGATGTTTCAATCTTGCATGAAAACCATATTTTACTCCCTGATAAAATAATAGGCAGCAAAAAATCTGCATAGATATTATGACTCTTTCTATCTAAGTGTTTTTCACACCTCCAGTTATGTTTTATAAGTTCAATTGTTAGCATATTTAAGGTCAGATCACTGGAGTATAATTATTTAAACTAAACTTAAGTATAACATGCAAAAGTGTGACAGGCAGTATATGCCTGGATACTTTAAAATCTGGTTTGTTATTAAAGGGACCGTGCTAAAGAAAAAGGCTCACCATGGTACAGGAACAAAATCCTTTAACCTCTTATTCTCAGAGTTTCAAAAATCTTCTCATGAGTTATCTGAGACATGCTTTTCCTGCTAAACATCTTGAGTACAAATATTGTAAAATAATGTTCTGGGTATTTTTTTTAAAAGTGGATCGAATTAGCACTCTATGTAAATCAAATGACTAAGAAAAGAATGTGCAGATTTCTATACGGAAGTCGTGATAGGTGGTACAAACTGTGAAACATCTCATTCTTTCCATTTAACATATAAATAATTCTGTTTGCCTGGAAACAAATGATATATCTGGCATGCATTAGTAAAAACCTAGAAAATATTTCAGCCTAATGCAGTTTATGGATCTTTATTGTTTACTCTCAACATTTTTTTTTGTTTTGTGTTTTTGGAGACAGGGTTTATCTGTAGCTTTGGAGCCTGTCCTGAAACTAGCTCTGTATACTAGGCTTGCCTCAAACTCACAGAGATCCACCTGTCTCTTCATCCCGAGTGCTGGGATTAAAGGCATGAACCACCACCATTCGGGCAAAATAAGCTTCCTTTAAAAAAAAAAAAAAGATTTATTTATTTATTATGTATACAGTGTTCTGGCATACTAAAAGAGGGCACCAAATCTCATTATAGATGGTTGTGAGCCATGGGAATTGAACCCGGGACCTCTGGAAGAGCAGCGAATGCTCTTATAATCTCTGAGCCATTTCTCCAACCTGGTTACTCTCAACTTATAAGAAAAAAAAATATTCCTCCTGTAACATAGATGTTCCAGATGCTGTCTGCTTCAAATGCTTGACAGGTCTTTAAAGGTGCATGAGGAGTCCCTTCTATATGTTTGGGTCATTTTTGGAAAGCAAACTGCATGTTTTCCTTTACTTGGTTTCCTTCTTTCTACCATAAATTGCAATTTTACTGTGTCCCTCTCCTGCCTACAGCATATGTGGCAACATGCCTGGGTGTCCACAGGATTTAGAGAGCTATGGAGACCTCTTTTGGAACACACTTTGTAATGAACCTTCCCAGTGCAGGTTCTCCAGTGCCTGGTTTTAAATGTGCTAATATAGTCCCCTAGGGTAAGAAGAATGTATCTGGGAGGGAAAATGAGCATTAAGCTCTAAGGTACCCCATGTGTCAGAATGGTCATTATCATGAGCAGGAGGGACAACAAATGCTGGTATGGATGTATGGAGAAGCAAACCCTTACATAATATATGGTGAAGTGTCTGTTGTGGCCACTCTGGAAACCAGTCTAGAGCTTTCTCAAGCAACAAGAAATAGACCAAGCATGTGACCCAGCTATACCACAACAGGACATCCCGAAGCATTTTATGCCGTATTGTGGAGAAGCCTACACATCCATGTTCACTGCTGTGTTAGTTGCAATAGCTGGGAAATGGATCAATATATATTCCCATCAGCTGCTAAATAGATAATGAAACTGTAGTATTTATACACAGTGGAATATATATACACAGACCTAAAGAAGAATGCAATTTGCAAGACAGTGGGTGTAACTGGAAAATTTGTATTGAATGAGATCACCCAGGCTCAAAAGAAACAAATACTGCACATTCATTTGCCTGGTAGTGGACGACTTCCTTCAGATCTTTTTGTGTGTTTGATGTGGAGTACATGTACATGCAAGGAAACCACAAATAGGCCGTAGTGGGTACATTTAGGGAGGGGAACTTGTAGAATATGGATGAAGTGAAAGTGAAGAAGGTTAAGTCTACAGTCAGAGGAATTCAAGCAGCGAATAGAATGATAGAAATGGGAAAATGAGAGGCCACGGGAAGGTTCATCCAAATGAAGTATGCCCAAACAAGCTATTGTGGGTATTAGCCCCTGGGTGAGAAGCTATTAGCAATTAATTGATAGCTGATGGAGACAATGTCATTTTCCCCAGCAGTGTGGCCCTTGGAAGGTCATTCTTGCCTCACTGGATGACCTCATTCCCATGTGAATAAAGGCAATATTAATTAGAACTAGTGGATTCAAACAAACAAACAAAGGGAGAACATGAAATCAGGAGTGAGATATGATGAGGATTCTGGGAACAGAATTTGAAAAGGTGTGTAAGGGTGGATATGATCATATATATGTATATATATGAATACTTCGAAAATTTATAAAAAATATTTTAAGTGACAAGGGCTTATATGAAGACGGAGTATGGCTACACAGTTTTTTTAGGAAGGGGCACCTGACTATGCTGTCAGGTGCCCCTGCTCCATTTTGCCTAATGGGCTATTCAAGATTGAATCCAGACCTGAATTCTTTGGGCTATGATGGTAACTCTTTGTGCTATTAAAATTAACCTTCCTTTCCTGTGCTGTCTTCCAAGATTTTAGCTTCTCTTCTAGATAGACAATGAGTTTTCACTCAGCTCTTCACAATGTATGGCTCCATCATGGTCTTGGATTCTTGCCACAGTGGTGGCACTCTTGGTAAAGCAAAAAACATTTTGATTCACATGATGTTTATGAAAAGGAATTTCTCTGGAGAAGAAATATGCAAAGTGGTCCTGAATAAGTCTGCTTTCTGCTTCGTTATTTTCTAATAGCCTCTATACTCAATGAATTCACAAAAATCCTGACATGCTATAGAAAAGCTCTGTAGGACAAATTAAAGATTAAAAATAGTAGCCTCATGAATGCAGAATCCACTGCCCAATTAGAGCCAAGGTCTCCACATTTATCTTTATCTCTAACATTGCACTCATGAATATGTAGTACTTGAGAGACTAGGCAATATGCTTTTGAACTTTTGAAGTGTAGGATAAAGCCAAGCAGCATTGCCTACGAAAAAAGTGTTTCTTGGTCACAGGGGCATCCTGGGAAGAAGAGGGTGAAAATCTCCAGGGATTATGGAGGATTGATTTAAATACAGATAGTTTATATTGATTTAGGAATTGCCTCCTATTTTACTTTAATGTTAGTAAGACTTGATAAATTGCAGAGACTGACAGACCCTGTAAATAGATGCTTGACTTATCACATTCTTATTTTTCAGAGTCAAGCATGTGATGGGGAAAACGTTAATTAAACACAGAAACAACGAAAGTGGGTGTGCTGGATAGTTTTATGTCAACTTGACACAAGCTCAAGTCATCAGAAAGATAGGAACTTCAGTTGAGAAAAATGCCTGGTAAGATCAGGCTGTGGCAAGCCTACACAGCATTTCTTAATTAGTGATTGATGTCAGAAGGCCCAGCCCATTGTAGGTGGGGCCGCCCCTGGGCTGGTGGTTCCGGGTTCTATAAGAAAGCAGGCTGAGAAAGCCAGTAAGCAGCATCATCTTATGGCCTTGCTTTCAGCTTAGGCCTCAAGTTCCTACTCTGCTTGTGTTCCTGTGTGACTTCCACAACAACGTTCCTTTCTTCTCCAAGTTGCTTTTAGTCATGGTGTTTCATTGCAGCAAGAGCAGCCCTAAGACAAACTGGGATCATCATGATGGAGTATTGCTGTGACAGACCTGAGCAGGTGCCTGGGGAGGGGGGGGAGATTATGCAAGGACTTTCCATGTTTGGGTTAGAAAAGCCATTGAGAGTTCAAAGCGTGGTGAGCTCTTCTGTGGGAGCTTGTGAGATAAGAATATTGAGAGCAGTGCAGACGATGGCGATGGAGGCCTGGTTTATGAAGTTCCAGAGGAAAGCTGAAGAGTAACTTAAAGACTATCAGTGATATTTGGTGTTTTGGGTTGAGTACTGCGACGTCTTTACGGTGAGTTGGGAATGAAGAATCAGCTGTGCTTAATAACTATTAACATGGTTAACCAGAACAGCTGAAGAAACTTTGCTCAGTGGGACCACTGATGCTGGTCAGCTGGAGCTAAGAAATCCGTGGTTATTAAGAAGAGACCAGCATCACTGAGGGATGTCTTAACGAGAAGTGTTTCCACAGAGTCAACACACAGGAGCTGTGTTCAGGAGGTGCTCAATGTGGTACGCCGTGCTGGCAGCCGAGAAAAGTCACCCGGGGATATTGCTTTTGAATGCATGAAGGGGTCTTGGAGAGCAACTCAGGCTCAGCACTGTGTTGCAGGGCTGGGGTCCCTGAAGAGAGCCCAGGAGAGGCTATTGGTGGAAGTGCAGCCCAGTTACACAGAGAACCCAGCATTTTGGAGATGCTGATACTATGAGATGACCACCAAGAATAGCAGCAGTGACAGACAGAATGGAGTCAGCCAGAGCCTAGACAAGCTATGTGTGCTGCAGAGAGTAGAGCCCGAAAAGTGACCCAAGTCCCTGGGAGGAGCCAGAAAGATCTTGAGTGGATCTCAGGTATTGGGCATTTGTACTGTTTAAGTTTTGGCTTGCTTTGATCTGATTTTGACTATGCTCTGGTACATCCCTCTTGAAGTAAGTAAGTATTGATTTTACAAGAGCCCACTGTTGAAAGACTGAATTTTAAAAGAGATTTTAGGTTTTAAAAGAAACTTTGGATTTTCAAAGAGATTGAATTTTAAAATGTTAGAATTTGTAATGACAGTGGGAGTTTTTAAGTTTGTAAAATGTTTACAATGTGATGTCCACATTGATATGTGATCTCGGGCATGGGCAGGAAAGGAAAGGTGGCTGAACCATGATGTGTTTGTGTGTCAAGTAGACAAGGAGTCAGTTGTGTTGGATAGTTTTATGTCAACTTGATGCAAGCTAAAGTCATCCCGAGAGGAAGGATCCTTAATTAAGAGAATGCCTCTTGAAGGTAAGGCAAGCCTGTAGGGCATTTTCTTAATTAGTGATTGAAGGAGGAGGGCCCAGACCATTGTGGGTGGTGCCATCTCTGGACTGGTGGTCCTATGTTCTATAAGAAAGCAGACAAGCCAGTAAGCAGCTCTCCTCCATGGCCTCTGCATCAGTTCCTGCCTTCCTTGTTTGAATTTCTGTCCTGATTTCCTCCCAGGATGAACGGTGATGGGGAAGTATAAGCCAAATAAACCCTTTCCTCACAAAGTTGCTTTTGCAATAACAACCACCAAAAGTAAGGCAGTGGGTGTGTCTATAGCTCTCAAACATGCAATACATTGCCTTCCAACCTCCTGCATCTGCCAGTAGACTCACAAAGAGGTCGTACATGTCTCTGGCAGTTAGTGCTTCTCAACCCTTTTTACTGTCTCTGCTGGGGAGCTATGACTCACTAATGTAAATTAACATGTTGACTGACATTCTTGCCAAAACCTCGATTGCTTAGGAACCATAGATTATCTCTGAGAACAAAAATTTAGCAGAAGACAGTAAACTTGTTTATTTTATTTTATTTATGTCATTTTAAATGATGGGTGCTTATTGCATGTACCACTAATAAGTGAAAGTTATCCTAAAGAAAAGTTTACATACCCTGAGACATTTCTGGTTGTCTGTCACACTAAGTCAAAAGGCCTAAGGACAAAGTGTTTCAGAAAATAAGGACCATAAAATTATATTTATGTAGCATTTATTATGTATGCATTTATTCATTTAGAAAGTAAGGAATAAGAAAACTCCCAAAACTAACAGCAGGTACCATGAGTGTGAGTTTAGAGCTGGGTGAATGTTCGAGAGAAATGAGCAGGGCTCCCGGGAAGAAAGCAGCTTGAGAGAAACCTGCACAGGGCATTCATGAAAGCCTGAGCATGTGAGCTCCCATAATTTAAAATAAAACTGATTTAAAAGATTCTGATATTTTCTGCCATCTCTTCTGCATATGCTGGTTTCATTTCTTGTCTTTCTGTTTCTGAACGAAGGGCTTTGTTTTATGTTCCTGTGTTTATTATTTTCAAACAAAAAGTTACAGAAATAATTATCAAAGTACTCTTTGGTGCAAATAGGTTTTATATATTTAATTGCTCAGGAAAAGCAATCTGTTCACCATGAGAATGCATCTGGTTTCTGGATGCAAGAAATAATGAGAAAAGATGATTGTGTGTGGCATTTTGCTTTTTCTCATGAAATTTTAATGGCTTTTATTTGCCGGGCTCACCTCTGTATTGGAGGACACCGGTTTTCAAAATATACTCACATAGTTTCTTTTCTTTAGACGGATCTCAAATCTAAACTTCACTGATCATCCGGTCCACATTTTTGTGACACACCTTTAGTTCACAGTCACAAAAAAAAAAAATTCCCTGTTTTCTGTTCTTCAGTAAAAACCCTTACAGTGGAGCTGATGTTGTCTCCACAAAGCCAAGAAAGACAATGGTAGTCCATGCGATCATCAAGTTAGAAACCTATGAAGTATTAAAACTAAGGAGACTGCAAAGAGTGGCATCAGTAAAAAGTTCGAAACCAAATAACATCTCAGCCCTCAAAAGGTAGAGATAAATGAAAGTAAAAAAATCAATCATGAGTTAAGATAAATATTTTTAAGTCTGCATCGCCCACTAATAGAATGAGTGGGCTGAAGGGCAAGAAATTGAAGACTGGACCAGCATAATTGTGATTGCAGAACAGAATGAAAACATGTAAATGAGCTTTGAAACCTCCTGGATCAGCATGGAACATGGGAGCCTTTCTACTGGAGAAGCTTCCAGAAGGGGAAGGGCAGAGCAGTGTGAGGGGATATCCAACAAATACTGATCACTGAGCAGCCACATTTGAACAGTGAATCCCCTCATCAGCATGAACTCCAAAGCACCATGCTGTTCTGATCAGGTGTTAATGACCAAGCTTCCCCAACACAGCAAGAATACAATGACTCCTCACACACAAGGGAACATCAGTGACACTTGCAGATGTCTCCTCTGAAACCATGGGAACAGAAAGCTTTCATGGAGGTAAAGTACTTATAGAGGAAGATAAATGTTCCCTAAAAATCAAAGGATATAGAATGAGATGTATTTAGGATATTTTATTAAATCGGTGTGGTTCCTAGTGTGAGATTTAAGAGAAAATGAGTGAAGAGGGCCAAAAAGTTGACGACCGTAAAAAGCAACTTAATACCAATGAATATGTCCATGTGGGAAATGAGATTGACAGTCAGTTCTGAGACACCCACAAAGCAGGTAAGAAAAATTATGGCATTCAGTTTCTCCTCATTCATAAGTGCTTTTACATGTGGGTAGATTGAAATCATCGACAAAAATTCAGAAGGCAGAAGAATGAAACAAAAACATTACCATAAATGTAATCTCACCTAGGTGGGTCAAGACAGGTAGATTGTAGGGGTTTGCTTCCTTGGCAGCCTAGTCAACTCATGTTTACAGTTCAGTGAGAATGCTAGCTCAGGGAACAAAAACATGGAGATCCCTAGAGGAAGACCTCCGACTTGCACATGCATGGCCATACATGTGAACACACATTTGTACACATACATACAGCACAGCAACATGTACACATGTGTTTACACTCATACACACAAAGAAACATCTTTCAAAGTTGTAATTCATTTATAATTTTGTAATCAAAGACTATTATTATCCAGAAAAAACAAGTGTCTCTATAAAAGGTACAGAATTGCCATAGGTATTATGGGTATTTCCTCAAATGAGGCATCCAAATAGCCAGGAATCCTGTAGAATTACTGAACATCAGCAGTCTTGAAGGAAATTAAAATCAAAACCATTTAGAAACCACTTCACACTTCATAGAGTGGTTACACTCAAAACAAGCAAAAACCCAGCAGTCCTCATGAGGATACATGGAAATGATACCTGGCCCTTGACTGAGAATGTTGCCTCATGCAGCCATAGTAGAAAGTAGTGTGGTTTTTCCCAGAGTAGTCACAGAGCTATCTTGAGCCATTGATCCCATTTCTAGGTATTTTTTTTAAGAGTTTATTAAACAAAACAAAACTGGGGCTTCAAATACGTATAATGACTGGTGCATATTGCAATAATCAAGTGTGGAAACAACCCTCATGTCCATCAGTATATTGTACAAGCCAGCACCATTTTAACAACATGAAATTAAATAGATATCAGGCTTAACATGCATGGGGAAGAAAATTGGAGACGTGCAAGGAGGGAAACCATCTTACATTTGAAGTGAAGAAGCTAATAAATGAAAATAAAACAGGTTGCTGGGTATTTTAAGCAGAAGGGACAGGAGTACATCCAGCCAAGGCTTATTCTAAGAAACAGAAATCAAAACAGCAGTGTAGCTCTACATCTGGATTGGCAGACTGCAGGAAGTGACCATGAACCCTTGACCCTGGCTTGAGCTTTGAGAGACCTCAAAGCCCACCCTAGTGGCACACTGTTCTCCACCAAAGCCACAATTCTTAATAATGCCACTCCCTGTGAGCCATGAAGCCATTTTCATACAAATTAACATGCATGCTTTTTTTTTGTAATTTCAAGCCTGACCCTTATGTGGAAAAGCTTTGTCATTTTTCATGGGTCTGAGGACTTGGATTTGATCTTTTCATACCTATGTCAACAGTATACATTCTATGACGACTTTACATGCTCAGGTCTTCCTCTGCTTCCCACAGAATATACTCCAATTATTTTCTCAGCCTATACTACAAACCAGCCAACTTGCTAGGCAGTATCCACCTTAACATCATTATTGCTAGATAGTCCTATCTTCCTTTGTAAAATAATAAAAGACTATAAGAGTCAGACATGATAGAAAGCACCAAGGAAACCCTGTCTTCTACATACAATGGGACTGATGAATATGGACTCTCTGACAGAATGCACAAGTTCTTCACAAGTACAAGCCATATGGAGGCCCAGTAATAACAGTAAGAAGTAAAATTAAGTTTCCATCACTAACGCAGAAGCTATCTCCAATTGACATCTACTTGCAAAGGAAATATTGATTTTCTCTAAAAGGATCTCACTGGGTTTATTAACCATCCTAAGGTCAGGCCCCATACCCAGCAGCAGATGTCCAACACAAAACAAACTTAATGGTATTTCTGTTGACTTTTTGTTTCATTTTGCTCTGGTTGAACATTTTTTTTTGTCTTACTGACCTTTTGCATATATATTGTGATTCCTGATTTTATGTTTCTATGAGTTTTATTTGTGTGTGTGTGTGTGTGTGTGTGTGTGTGTGTGTGTGTGTTTCGTCTACCATCTCTTTGTTTCATCTTTTATTTCTGGTTTGTTTGCTATTTTTATCTGCCTGTTTGTTTTATAAGAGAAAAAGAGGTAGAGTTGGATGGGTGGAGAGATGAGGAAGTTCTGGGAGGAGTTGGGGGAGGGGAAACCATAATCATAATATATTGTGTGTAAAATATTTTCCATTGAGAAAGAACTTTTGAAAAATGAAAGAGTGAAGCAAAATAAATAAAGAAGTAAATACTTGGGATGGCTAGCTTTATGCCTACTTGACAGAAGCTCAAGTCTTTAAATAGGAGGAAGCCTCAGTTGAGAAAATGTTCCCAAAAGACAAGGCTATAGGACATTTTTTTAAATTTTGTGATTGATATAGGAGGTTCCAGCCCATTGTGGGTGGGGCCAGCACTGGGTTGGTTGAATTTGGTTCTAAAAGAAATAGGCTAGTGGAAGGGACCGACCTAGGCCCTCTGCATGTGTGTGACAGTTGTCTAGTTTGGCCTGTTTGTGAGGCTCTTAGCAGTGAGATCAGGACCTGTTCCTGTCCCTTAGCTGGTCTTTGGGAACCTGTTCCCCATGCTGGATTACCTTTCCCAGCCTATATGCAGGGAGAGCTCGGTCCTACCTCAACTTGATATGCCAAGCTTTGTTCAAGCCCATGAGAGCCCTGCCCCTTTCTGAATGGAGGCAGAGGAGGACTAGATGGGGTAGGTTGGAAGGAATGGGAAGAGAGGAGGGAGAGGAAAGTGTGTTTGGTTTGCAAAATTAATGAAAAAATTAAAATTAAAAATAAAGAAAGCAGGCTGATCAAATCAGTAAGCAACATTCTTCCATGGCCTCTGCATTAGCTCGTGCCTCCAGGATCCTGCTAAGTTCCTGTCCTGACTTCCTTTGATGATGGATTGTGATGTTGAAGTGTAAGGCAAATAAATTCTTGCCTTTCCAAGTTGCTTGTGGTCCTGTGGTTTCACCACAGCAATAGTAACCTTGACTAAGATTTTGCCTTCGTAACAACTATAGCAATAAAATGCTTTAAAAATAGTTCTCAAAAGGCAACTTTAAACTCATGCAACAGCTAGAAATTTAAAGGTATCTGGACAAGACTCAATGAAGCCCTATGCAGGTTTCCCTCAGGGTCTCTGTGTATTCAGAGAGCAGGTCAGTTTCATGGAAGACAGCTTAATTCAGGAGCCTCTTTAATTGACAGCAGCACCATTTCCTTACTGCCTGTTAAATGGCCTTTTCCTGTTTACTAACTGTTCCTTCCATTGAACATTTCTGCCATCAGTGCTTTACACTGAAGAACTCTGAATGCTCTGGGAAGATTCTGACCCCTGTGGGTTTCTGTTACCTGTGAGATCTCAGCATCTTGGCTTGCTTTATAGCACAGCCTTATGAGACACACCTCAGGCTCTGGATAGGAACAATCAATGTCTCAGAAGCCATAACTAGTTTTCTTTAAAGCTTGCTAGTTCTTTTCCTGTCTCCAGTCATCATTTTTTTTTGTCTACTCTGTGTACATTGTATTAGTTACTTGCTTTTCATCCAAGCTAATGTTCCCCCACAATAATGTGTCCATGTCTGTTGCTAAATATTCATCATCCTGGGCCAAACTCAATAGATGTGTGACTCACCCCCTTGCATAGGGTCCCAAGGAGGGCTTATTCATTGTGTTGTTTTGTCACTGTTGCTAGGAAGACATTTTCTAGAGCTTCCTCCTCATATGACACTGCCAAAGGACAGTATATACTCAAGGAAGTATCAGTCCAGGAAGTAGTTAAGATTCTGAATAAGTTCCCCCAACCCATTAGCAGTGCCTGTCTTTTACAAAGATCATCACATTCCTAAACATCTGTACTTTGATCTCTGGTAACCCTAATCTACTACCAGCCAGTCATCATGAAAACATCATGTTAAGGCATATTTCACCAAATGTTTACATGGTCATATACCCTTCAGCACCATTAGGAAGAACACACACAATGTTTCATCCACTGAAAAACATGAAATTTAAAAAATAATACACTGCAGGACAGGAGAGATTTGCAGCACATCTGCTGAAGGCAGCACAAACTCCAGACACAAGGCTCAGAGATGTGAGCTGAAACAGGCTCTAAAGCCTCCCCCTCCGTGACTAGCTTCCATGCTACCAGAAGTTGATGTTCCAGTTCCTAAAGGAAGAAAGCATACAATAGTCCTCCCCATCTGTGACACCTATGACCCACAACACCAACCAGCGTGGCAATTAATCCTTAACAGTGCAATAGTGTCACCCAATATTGGTGCAAACCAACAGCTATCTAATTGGACTCAAGACCTGCTCAATAAGAACAAGATCATGCCAAAGACTATAATCTAGTCAATGGCGTGTGACAGCTGAGATCATGGATCTTAGAGGAGAAACTTCTACCAACTCATATACTTTATTTGAACTGCTTTATATTACTGCCACAGTGGATATGTGATTATTTCTGATGATGTTGTATTTGAAGTCCATTGTTTTGGTGTACATGAAAACTCTCAATTGTCAGTCTTTTTTTTTTGCTCTTGATGGTGTCCTTACTGGGTATCACATATTTTCTGTGATTCATGTCCAAGCCCCCAGAGCTCACTCGTGTACCAAGTTCCTTTTCTTTCATTGTCTGCTCATCTTGCTTGTCTGGACTTATGTCTCACATTTTTATTTTGATCACATGGTGTCTAAATGCTCAGTCATGGAACCATCCCCAAGTCCTTCCTGTCACATCTCAGTCTGCCTCAGGTTCCTTTTATCTCCATTCTGATCAAGACATGTAGTGTTGCTCATACATGTGCATAGGGCTGACCACTTGCCGTTATATAAGCTATCACAGGGCTTGCACCTGAAAGAGACTCCCTCTTTTACTACCTATTAATTTCCTGTAGCTCTTCATCTATGGTCCTTAACTTCTATATGGACTTTTCAAAGACTAATAATAAAATATGTTTAAAAATGTATGCATAGATTCCCCCTTATCACTGATTTTTGTGACCATTGCTATTAGCACTGTAGAGATATAGGAGCATTTGAGAACAGTGTCATAGACTTGGACACTGGTGTCTGATACCTACAGGGCTTATTAAAATTGTCATGTATATAATTTGAGATTTCCAAAACTATTCATAAAATAATTTGTATAAATACTGTTTAATCATAAAATGGATTTGAAATATTAAATTTAAAACCTTAAATCAGATTTTTATAATATAATCTTCCATACTTCTTGTCTGCATAATGAGTAAATGGATTTTAATATATAAAAGTGAATTTGCCCTTTCACCACACATAATTGCAGTTGCACACCTCTCTTGCTTGATTCAATAGTTTTAAAGTACTTATTAACCTTTCAAATAGAGTTGTCCTATCAATTATGCTTAACAAGAAAAAATTTACCTTTCACTTTTAGACTTCTAAATTAGCTCTATTACATGTATTCTGTGGTTTTATAATATGAAAGATGCTGATGAGAACTAAATAACACTCAGAAATACTTTTCCCGTGTGTTTCTATTGTTGGGAATAAGACATAGGATGAGGTACAGATTTTCTTCATAGTGGAAGTTTCTGTTTCTGAATTGTTTTTGCAGAGCCACTGAAATGTCAAATGACCCTTCCCCCAAATGTCCTCCCTGTTGCATTATTCTTTGGCTGTAATAAAATTATGATTGTCAGTAAAGCTATCACAGAAGTAGGTAGCAAAGGGAGAAGAGTTTTGTCTTCAACTTAGAGGAAATGCCATTACTAATTATATTATCAAAACTCAGCTATATTCGTCTTACTGGACCTTTATTCTAATATCTCAACAAAGTTCCCACGATGGATATCTTTACGTAGCCACAGAACTTTAAGTTCCTTATATTTTATGGGTCGCATGCATAAGTGACATGTTGAGGTCATTCAACTGTTTTGTAACTTTAACCAGTTTTCAGGAATTGTTTTCTTTCTGTCTATCTCACCTGGAATCTGAAGTACCTGGATCATTATTTGTTGACATCTTAGTACTTTTGAAAGATGCGTGGGTTTATTGGTGTCTTGCATTCTATAATCCCGGGGTTTTGTCCTGTTCCAGGCTTGCAGCTCTCCCCAAAGCCTGACCTGGCACACACACAGTCCCATCACCACCTCCAAAGAAAGGGCAGCTTCTTCGTTCACAGGAGGAATTTAAGAAAGAAAGGGAAAGAAATAAAAAGATTTAAACATGTTCTTGGGTTGCAAGTTCTGGATGTAGGAAGGTGTGAGTATAAACAATCTTGGTATTATTCTTTGGGGAAGCATATTGGCAGATGAGCAGTGTTCAGTATTTTTGAAAGTAAAAATGTAAAACAGTATTTTTTCTGTGGTCAAGGTGAGTGAGGATGAAAAATTTAAAGAGAGAGAAATTAAGAAGCATAACTGGCTTTCAGAAAATGGAATTTTAAAATTTCCCACTACACAAAAATTCAACAGAAGAAAACAAAACAAAAAACAAATGAGAAATGTAAAAAATAACTAAAACCAACAAAAATCCATCACAAAACAACAGCAACAAAATATCCTGATGTATCCATAAATCCAAAGTGAGACAAGAGTAATGTCAAGACAGAAGGCTCACGTAACTTATAAAACAGGAGAGAAGTACAATTATTTCATGCTTCCTAGATAGAACTATAGGAAATAAGACAGAAAAGAAAAGGAAGGCCAGAACTTCAAAAGTACCAGAGCAAGTTATAATAGCATGGAATAAACATTGAGCCAATTTAATGTTCTGGGGACAGAAATAGTAAAGGGCACAAAGGGGTAAATATTGTCCTGGCTTATGTAGATGACATATATCAAGCAGTGTAGATACTATCAGACATTTATTGGCTGCTAATGAAATGCTTGAATGTTTTGTTGTTGTTGTTGTTGTAACAAGTGAATTATATTAAAACACTCTTTGTCTCCTTTAAATAGGGATTTCCAATGCATTCAAATTAATTTGATTAAATAGTTCCCTCTCTCATGATCAAAACAACTACTTTGTAAAATGTGTAATTTTGCAAATTATAATTTACAAATTTGGAAAAATCTATATTTCATACACCCCTGCTACCACCCAATGCATGAGACACATGTAGTTCATAGTCATATATCTCATATGTTCTAGTATACTTGAATGCTCTTTATATGTTTACTAATAAATCATAATCAACATGATTTGAAAAGTGATGCAAGGAAATAGAAAGCAAATGGCAGGGTTTGAAGAGACAGCTCAACCTCTCAACACTTTATTCTCACCACACACATGACAGCTCTCAACTCTCCATAACTCCAGTTCCAGGAGATCTGGTGCCCACATCCCACCTCCTTGCGCACCATACACGTAAGTTGTGCACATACATAACGTAGACCCAATACATACATACATACATACATACATACATACATACATACATACATATATAATATATATTATATAATAATATAATATGTGCATATTACATATTATATAATCCAAAGGTAAAAGAAAAACAGTGACTATAGTTAACTTTTACAGGGTTAGGCTTGGCAGCACATCTCCTTTCCCACTAATCAACCATGCCCAACCAACAGACTAAATAAATAAATAAATAAATAAATAAGAAAGTGAAAAAGAAAGGGAAAGAAAATCCTTGTTTGAAATTTTGCTATCATGATTGATTTTAATATGCAAGAATCTACAAATTCTAGCTGTGTAAACCAGATATCTAATTCAGTTTCTTTTTATCTATTATTTATCTAACTTCCTAAAACTGATATATCCCAGCAATTGCATCTGATTACTAAAATCAACTTCATTTCTCTTTCTTCTTTAAAATTATATTACAGTCTGGTTTGCTTATATTGTATTCATTTTTAATGCTGTTTAGATATCAACTCAACCCAAAGTAATTTACAGATTCAATACAATTCCAGTTATAATGTAGCAGGTGTTTTACAAAAATTGCCTGGCTTATTTCAGATCTTTTTTTAAGAATGCCAAGTCCATGGATGCCAAAACAATGTAGACAAAAAGAAAGAAGGGAGACCATATATTAACTGAAGTTTAAGGCTTAGTGTTGAATAATAAAGGCAGAATATCACTGGACTAAAATTGGGCAGAAATCAAAGCCAATTAATTTTAGCTCAAAAGTGTATCCCATAATTCTCTCTCTACATTGCAGCCATATCTCCAAATGTAGCAGACGGACATCTTCACCCAGATAGAGAATAAAGCCTGCATGTCTCTCTAAGGCAAATAAGTTACAAAGGTTAAACTAAAACATGCTGAGCTTATCAAGCTTATCAATGCAGATCAATGGGACATTGCCACTGAGTTGGTAGGGGAAAGAAATTAAAAGGGCACAGTCATGTTAAAAAACATATTAAGATTTGTGTGTAATTACATGCACTCAGAAGCACTGTGAACCACTTATTATGTTGTATAAACACTTTTCCACATGGCCCAGCGGCTTTAGCCACAAGCTTTTTCCCACATGAAAAGTTTGCCCACCTAAGATTTATAGAAATGTGAATTTCCACAAAAAGTTGGATCCAAGATAAATCATTCTATACAAATGATTTAATTAGAATGTAGGCACAAAAGTTTGATCTTTCCCATTGTCAATATGCTAAATGTAGGCATTTTTTTACATTATGGTATCATGTTTTTTCTAGTGTCTCAGTAATACAAAATGAATTCTGTGCTCATGCATGGTCATTCTTATTGGTGCCTTTTTGCACACATGATAGCTATAATGGAGGTCAACAGCTACATCAGTACAAATTAGCTTTCCCAGTTCAGTCTATCAGACTGAGAAGATCTGAATACTCAGTCACCCTGAATCTGTTTTTTTAAATAACTGTTTTACCTCTCTGTTCCAGAGTTAACTGTGAAAATGGTTATTATAGGATCTCTCCCATGAGGAATTTAGATCATTTATGTGGACTAGTGTAGTATCTGACATACGATGAATGTTTTAAAAATTGGGGAGGTTTTTGCTGTAATTTCAGAACTGATTCTAGAGTAACTCACTTTTATTTCCTTATCTAAATCAAGGAACATCCAGAGGATGATGTTGTGACTGAGAAACAAGCTTTGAGCAGATGGTTGTGTGGAACACCCTGTACCTGTGACTTGCCCTGAGAACCAATGGTAAGAGTGGGACTCTACACCTCTCTACTTACATGTGTGCATTAACTTTGGTCATGACAGGTAACGCTCTTTCGTTTTAAAGATTCTTTATAAACACTAATGAAAATTAACATTTTTATATCAGGAACACACCACACTGTAATAAGTCTCATACTGTAATAAGTCTTAGAAGTGTGCAGAACTTGTAAGTTTTGTTGTTGTTGTTCATACTGACATGTCCTTAGGTAAATAATTTAAAGGGAATATATGCAGATATATGATACTATATTATATATAATGCATATATGTATTATATATAGGGAATGCAGCATATATATATATATATATATATATATATATATGACAGGTTAACATCCACAAACTTATCTATGCCTGTATGTACTTGTGTAGGATAAAAGAGCCAGTCAAAAATGGTGGTGGGGAGAGAGGGGGAGTCAAGAGGACAAGTCCTGTGTAGTTTACAAAAAAAAGATAATTGGTTGCCTAGATGAAACCAGATGAGGTCACTGCATAAACAGCTTATGATCGCTAGGAAAATAGGAAAAGCATACGGGTGCCTAGGCATGTGATAGCTGATGTTTAAAACCATAGGTTGGCTGTTTTCCCCACTCTGCATTTTTTTCTTCTAAAAAAATGCCTGCTATGGGCCAATAAAGGAGTTTCTGTTTGACTGGACTCCCTGCCACATCTGATTGTCTCAAGGATTCTTGGAGGCTAGGAAACTGGCCATCAAAGCACCAAAGCACTTATCATTCCTCAGACCTAGCTCAGCTTCTCATGGCTGAGCTAAGAACCACCCACCAATACATCAATTCACAATTCTGGCAAGTCCTACATAGTAGGGAAAGCCATTGTATTAAAGAGAGCCCAAAACACAGAAAATGAAATCTGGAGAAAGCCTTCCATTCACTTTTTAAATCAGTGTGGCATTACCTCTGGGATTTTGGGATAAATCTACCTTGAAGATCTGGCTGTACCAATTTCAAGTATATACCTAAAATTCTCTACATCTTACTATAGAGACACTTGCTCAACAATGGTCATTACTGTTTTATTCATAATAGCCAGAAATTGGAGGCAGTCTAGATGTCCATCAGCAGATGAAGGGATAAATAAAATGTGGTATATTTAAACATCAGACTATTCAGCTCTTAAAACAAATGAGAATCATGAAATTCACAAGTGAATGAATGGAGCTAGAAAAATCATCTTGAGTGAGGTAACCCAGACCCCATCTCAGACCCCAGAGGACAAATGCTATATGCATTCTCTTATATGAAGATGCTACTTTTAAAACATTGACAAACAGTCTTCATCCATATAACCACAGAGGTTATGCATAGAGAAGGAGACTGGGGAGGCAGGCGTGGGGGACAGCTACGATGAGTCCAGAATAGGAAGATTAAAGGGGGAGGAGAAGTGAAAAGAGGGATTAAAGAAAGCAATATCGGGCAAGATAACTAACACTAAGGGCAATTTCAGGGATTATATGGGAACTTACTTCTGTGGAAGCTTACTAAAATATGTACATGTATGAATGAAATCTAAATAGAGTCAACCAATAATGTATGAGACAATGCCTCAAGTATACATCATTTGCCACCAAGTGAAATTTCCAGTGCCCATAAAGGGTTACATCTAATTTAAGTGATGACCAAAGGTGCCCTCTGGAAACTGCAAAATTCCCAGGGCAATTGGTTGCTCTTCACAAACTGATGGTAAGGCCCTATAGATAAAGACGGCACTTACATACATCATTGAACACAGAGAAGTTGAGCTGTTGTCTAACTAGAGTTTTTACCCTTAGTGTCTAGTGTTTGTGATCTAGCTGGTACTATACATGCCAAATAGGAGAAATGTAACCACCAAAGCAGCTACAAAACCTGCACTGTCCAACGGTGACCTGACTGTAAGATAGGCTTGTATGTTAGTGGTACAAACGTGGGAGTAACCAACCACTCTCTGATTGATGTAAATTCCACTGTATAAGATGGAGCCTGTGCCTGACACTGCTCAGATGGCCAAGAATCTGGGACTAGCTAGGCCAGGGGTCTAGGGAAAAGCAAATACTATTACTCTGCTAAAGGAACATAGTGATGGATGACTCCTTGCTATATAGATCAGTTTCTTGTGTGGTCGTCATCAGAGACACTTCCTCTTTCAGGAGACAGTAAGAACACAGAGGCCCATAATTGGCTAATATGCAGAGACTGGGAGGTTTTGGAATATTAAGTTCTCAAGGAATGTCTTAAAGAAGCCCTTTCCTCTCAGAGATTAGAGGTCCATGTGGAGGAGGAGGAGGTAGCAAGATTGTGAGAGCCAGAGGAGATAGTTGACACCAAGGAAGTAAGTGTCTTCCCACACAACAGGACTGATGCACACACAAACTCAGAGACTGTAGCAGCATGCACAGGGCCTGCACAGGTCCAAGCCACATGGGTTCCAGTGCTTAGATTTGGAAGTGGACACACGCTCCCATCTCTAACCAAGACTCTGTCTCTAATTGGCAGCTGATGACAATGGAAAACTTAATTTTTCCAATGGAGTGTTACTGGTTATACAAACTAGAATCTTATAGTATGTTCACTTTTGATTGTTTTAGCCTACATAATGTCTTTGAGCTTCATTTAGGAAGTGGTATCTACTATATTGCATGTTTGGAACATTTTGATTGAAGGTGTTTAATTTTGATGTGTGCCTTGTAAGATTGTTGTAGAAAAATTGTGAGTACTTTGAATGTTTTCATTGTGGGAAGGGTTTTACAAAGTGGTTGTTATTTATATTATTTATTTTACCATATGCACAGATTGATTTGAAACCTTACTAGGAGCTGGGTGAAGTGCACTGGTCTGTCTGTAAATCCTAGCACTTGGGATGTAGAGGCACAAGACTCATTTCAATTCAGGGCCAGCCATTGTTAAACAGCTAAATTTGAAGCCAGCCTCAGCTACAGGAGACCTTGTTTCAGAAGGGGAAAAAGAAAACTAAACAGACAAAATTTATTGGAGAGTATCTGTTTGCATGACGTGTTTGAAAAATTAAGCAAAGCAGAATCTGTTAAAGTAGGCAGGTATGACAGAGTAAAGTGTATAATTTAGTCATTTTTAAATTTGTTTGTTTATGACAGAAAAAGTAAAATGTTGAGGTTGAATTTGTTTATGTACTGCACTTATATAAGATCATGAAAAGGTAGCTGTTACTTAGTTGTAAGAAAAAAAAAGCCTTTCTTCTTTTCAGTGGATATAATTATGCTTATATAAAATATAATAAGTTGGAGGTGGGAATGAAAGAAACCAGTTGACTGTACTATTTATTTGCATGAATGATGTACATTGTCTATCGAATATAACAAAGGTTTATTAAAAAGAACAAAACAAACAAAAATACACTTGACATTGTTATTTACTGTCAATTTCTGGAGGATGGGTACAATGCAATATATAGCTCATCTCTGTCTAGGACCATTGCTGCTTGTTTTCATTTATTTGTTTTATAGACATGTTCTGTATTTAGCCAAGGCTTTCCCTGAAGTAGCTGTTGTCCTACTGCCTCAGTCTCTAGAAAACTGGACTGTCAGCATTCACCACCACATCCTATAAAGGCATGTGTATTTTAAGTGAAAATCACAGGTATCAATAATTAGCCCTGATGTCAGATATATAAGTGATTTCATCAATGCTCTTCAAGTAATTCAACAGATCAAAGTATAAGTCCTACAATACTGAAATAGCACATTTTAATATGGAGGCTTTTATGCTTCTGATTAGTCATGAGGTGATTTTATAAACAAGACCTGTCTTTAAAATCAACTCTCAACAAAGTATGTGATAAAGCATAGCTAGAGAGATTCGGCCATGAATATTTCAGGGTCATTATCCCCTGCTAATTTCCTCATGCTTGCATTGGTGTAAATGATACATTCATCCCAGAGTCTCTAGCAGATTAGAGTTTTGTGCTGGAGACATTTCATTTGACTTGGTCATCACTGTTGCTTTTCTAATCCCTTGGCCCTGTCCCAGGTCTTTTCTGGATCCTTACCTCTAGCACCAAGCTGTATTCCCAGAGGCACTTGATGTCAGGTTTTCACTATTTGCTCTAGACTGAGTAATTCCCCACCATGCTACCGATGCAAGTTGCACATGATGGCTGTCATAAGCTAAATGCCAGCACAGATAGACAAAACCAGTGATTTTGGGTTTTCCAGAATAATTTCAGATATTGCTGTTCACCTTGACAGGTGAGCATGGCTCTTCTGTTGACTCAATGGTCAAACAGTGTCTGTCCATATGAGGTCTTTTACCACAGGGACCAAGTATTTTCATTCACCAGGAACTTTACTGTTATTCAACTTTGTGTTTTCTTACCGACAAGTCAGCTCTTCTATGTTAAGATGGTTATGCTTTTAATCAGTGCAGTTGCCATGCAGCCTTTCTCCAGAATAGGTTCCTGGAGTTTTACACATTGTTTCACACAGCAGCAGATACACAATATTGTGATGAGTATGTAAGACACAACAGAAATTTCTAGCAAGTAGAAGATATTCAAGAAATGTATGTGCATAAACTTGTATGCATCCACACATACACAGGAATATCAGAAGCTACCTGGACCCGATTAAATTCACCCTATATTTGTAGATAACTGCTGAACTTATGTTTCCAGAGACCTGAAAGTTGCAAGGAATATGTGTGTGTGTGTGTGTGTGTGTGTGTGTGTGTGTCTGTGTGCTGTGTGTCTGTCTATGTATATATATATATATATATATATATATATGTGTGTGTGTGTGTGTGTGTGTGCGTGTTGTATGTATGTGTTATAAATACGAATTTGTTTTGATTGAATTATTTTTATTAATAACTAAAGAATTTCCAACTTTAAAATATAACTATAAAGCATGTTCTTCATCCTTCCTACTAGTTATTTTTCCTTTGCTTTGATACCCTGATGAAAGCAAGCTAAGGGAGAACGAACTAGCAACCTAAGGGAAAACACACAGGTTTATAGACTACATTCTCACATGGTAGAGTATTCACAGCAACAGGAATTCAATGCAGTGGGTTACATCACATCTGTAGTCAAGAAGCAGAGACCAGTGCATACTTATGCTCAACTCTCCTCCATTTACTAAGTCCAGAATCACAGCCTATGGAATGGTACCACCTATAAAGGCCAAGCCTTCCCAACTCAATCAACTTTATCACTCACAGGCTCAGAGGCCTGTCTCCCGTGTGATTCTAGATGCCTAAAAGTTGTCCACCAAGATTCATCACCACATTCTTGAAGTGGACAGAATAACAAATTAACTGGTTGAGGTTGTAAAAGCTTAAGGACCTGCCTTGAGGTCCTCAGCACCCATGTGAAAAGCCGACAGTGTTGCTCATCTGTAATCTTAGTGCTAGGGAGATGGAGACAGGTAGATCCCAATGGCTTACTGGTGACACCCATACACACTCTCTTCACCACGCCTATGGACACACATATATGCACACACACACACACACACACACACACACTACCACCACACTGTGCACACACATATATATACAAACACACCACACACACCACACCACACAATACATACAGGAACACATGCACAAATACACACCATAGCACACACTCATACACACTTGTATCACAACACATTAACCACACACTGGCATATACACACTAAATAGAGTAAGAGTGAAACAAGAATTTTTCATATTTTTGTTATAGTATGATATTCTGTGTCTTCTTTATATGCTATGAAGCACATATAACATTTGTGGTATTCTGGCAGTGTGCAGGTTTGCATTACTGTAATACTTATTTGGCCGTGGCAAAGTCTGAGTCCTGGGGACATTGGCTACTTAGATTAAAAAAAGAAGAGTTCAACTATTATAGGAAAGTTTCTACTCACTGAACTACAGTATTCAATATTTCTAATAAACTTGAACCAGTCAATTAGATGACTAGTTCAAATTCACAAAACAAGTAACTCTGAGGAATTTTGAATTAAAATACTAGACTATTGATTTGGTAAATTTCCCACTCTTTTAAGCTGAAGAAATTTAGTATAGTGATTTTTCTTCACATTTGGCCCAGAAGAATTTGATAGCTCACTAAGTTTGGTTACGAATGACCACTTGTGAATCTTGATTCATTACCAGACTCAGCCTGAGTGTAGGCATGTGTGTAGACAATATTCTAACAGTTTCTGAAGCTTTTAGTCAACTTACTGGAAAAACTTCTTCAAAGAGAATGACTTCTCTGTATGTCCCAGTACAGAAAACCATGGTGGTTAGTTATGACCTCAGTAAAGTTGCATTGTCGACAGGATGAATAAGGTTCATTTTGTCATCTCTTTGGAAAAACTAGCATGTCCTGGGCACTATAGAGTGTTTGCTTAGCTTGTGTTAAACTAGAATTTGGGCTATAGAAACCAAGGGATAGTATGGTGAGATACCTTCTGTCCAACAGGCTCTGGAAATCTGAATTTTTTAAAACAACTGACAATAACATACTTTAATCAAATCAATTGCTGTGTGATGTAGTAGCTTACACAAGTTGAAAGAGTTTACAATATATCCAGATGTATAAAAAACATTAATCACTTAAAGACCCTCTAGGTTCATAGCAAAACTGACAAATACTGAGATTGCTTTTATTCTTAATGCCCCCATTATAATACAACCTACTCCAAAATACTTCACCACAGCAGGGCACTTATTACAACTTATGAGGCTTGACAGGCCATTAAAATCCCAATTCCATAGCTTTCTGTGGGGCTTATTCTTGGTGTTATATGGCATATAATCTACCTGAGAAGATACATAGGTCTATTAGCGTGTAATTTACAAAGCAAACACTAGTGATACTAATAGGGGTTCGAAAACATTTCTTAATCACTGGGCATTGCCTAAACATTTCAAAGTAAAATAAGGACATCATTTGCTGTGTTGCAAGCAATTCCTTGTAGGATAATCAAGGTCTAAGGGAGTAGGTAACTATTACAAAGATGACATCTCAAAGATAGTGAACATTGCTGGCTTGTAACACAAATAATAAAAATTCAGAGACAGATATTAGGGTTCAAGCTGAAAATCAGAGATGCAAAGCAGCCAGCCATTAGAGAGGTTCTTATCTCTAACAATGCTCAGACCAAAGGGGCAAGCCACTGAACCTAAGATTGCATCTCCAGACTGCATTGCTCTCCCCCAAGGCTCAGAATCCTAGAAAGCTCTCCGAGGCTGCACTGAGCTCCTTATATACTCTCTAGAGCTGGGATTAAAGGCTTGAGTTCTTTTAGACTGATTCACTCTCATGTAGCCCAGGGTGGTCATGAGCTCACAGAGATCCATCTGTCTCTGCCTCTTGGGATTAAATGTGTGTGTGTCACCACTGCCTAGCTTCTTTAGCTAACTCTTGTGGCTGTCTCTGCATTCTGATCTCTGGTGGCTTTATTAGATCACAAATAACATATCACCACACTGACTAAGCCACAAAGTTGTTCAGAGCCTGGATCCCTGTTGATCAAGAGGTAACAGAGTTATGAATGCTCCTAAACATTAGACCAACAAAAGAAAGGTATTGGACACTGAAATCTACTAGTGCTTATAAGTCTTTGATAAAGGGTACAACTTAGAAATCCCATGTAAAACACAAAATTACAAAAATGTGGTGTGAAATTAATTTTAGTGAAATTGGATCTGCGCAAACTCCATAGGGTATAGAATTCAAATTAAAGTCACTCACAAAGCCAAGAGCTTTAATGAGTCCTGTGCCTCTGCTGAGCCTTGCTGAGACCTAGAAGAGAGCAAATTGCTATAGAGTTCACTGGGAAATTGTTCTGAATTCTGCCCTTTGACAAGCCATTCCTGTGCTTTCCCTCAAATGTCCAAAGTGTTCCAGATTATATGGTCATCTGTGTTCCCATGTTTCTGCTCATATTCAGGATTACCCTTGGGACCATAGAGAAGGCACCATGGTGAAGAATGCTCACTGCTCTTTTAGATGACCAGAGTTCCTAGCAACCATAGCAGGCAAATCACAACTGCCTACAAGCCCATTCTCAGGGGATCCAACACTCTTTTGACCCCTGAGGGGACCTGTATACACACAGTGCATATAAACTCATGCAGCCCCCCCCCACACACACACAAATAAATCTTTAATAAAAGACTTTAGTATGCTTCTGAAAACAATAAAATATCTAAAAATTTACTCTTCTCTGCAAATCAAGCTCTATGAATTACCTTTTATAAATTTAATTTCTTTATTAGTCCTGCTTCTACACCCTAGCCCAGTTTATCATTACAAAAAGTCCATGAACCCATCTGTGTAAATGTACTGGGAGGACAAGCAGGGAACTCCCAATACTTTGATACTTTTTGTCACATAGGTATGAAAAAAAAAATGTCCAAGTCCCCACAATATATTCATGACATTAGTGATCTAAAAATCCTGCATTTCAAAATCAAAATCTTATTTCATGACTACCTTTGATACTTGAAACATAGATATATAAAAGCATTTAAAGTGAGAGGTTGAGATCTAGTCAGTTGGTAACATGCAAAAAGCTAAGACTCAGTCCCCACCACAGCATAGACTGGTCGGGCTGGTCGATTCCCAACATCCCAACACTTAGGAGGTTGATGCACAATAGATCACGAGTTCATGAATATTTGCTTATGCTGAAGCCAGCCTGGAATATATAAGATCTAGTCTCAAAAATTATAATAATATGAGAAAATTAATAAAATCAAGAACTTAAAGGAGGATTACACCAGGAAGGTGTATTCTGAATTTATATAAAAATAAATCTTAAAGCTCATGTTTAATTTGTTCTTGCATTTTAAGAAATATTTTTCTGTATTCATGTATATCCTGGGAAAGTAGTTAGCATCAACTGAGAAGATGCTATAGAAGACGGTGGCCTTGGGATGTCAGGATGTCATAGCCTCATAGCTATGCACAAGCCTCATAACTTGCATGAACAAGATTAGGGAAGTCCAGACACAAGAAAACTGATTGGCTTAAATGCAAATGGCCGGATTTGAAGGATGGTAGTATCATGGGGTCAGTGGTCAGTGGTGGTATTTGCTTTTGTTGCTATTTATGTTTTATTTCTGGAGAGAAGGCATATAAAATTCCCAAGGATCATTACTTTCTTTTTCTTTTTTACCCTCAAGATTCAAGAGGAAAAAGTGAGTTCTAAACCAAAACTCAAATGGCTTCGATATTATGAAGAACCCACAAGTTCACTGGCTGAAAAAATAATCAGTAAATGACTGCATCTCCCCAATAACTTTCTTCATCCTGGTTATGCCACCACATTGCAGACCATTTCAGAATATATCTGAATAAAACTGGTATATAGGCAGATGTAGTGAGAAAATAACATTTACACAGCAACCAATGTGGTGAAAGACACATCTGAACCACAGTGACAATTTACACATATTTTTTCTGCATTTTATGTTTAACTATTATTTTAATTCATTTTTGTTGTTGTTGTAGCAGTTGCACTAGATAGACATCATGACCAAAAGAAATCTGAGGAGGAATGGGTTAAGTCACTTTTCATTGGGAGAACCTAAAGTCAGGAAGTGAAGTACAGAACATTCTTGTAGTTTGCTCAATCTCTCAATCTGTTTTCTTATCCAAACCAGGTCTAACTGCCTAGAACTGGTACCATGTATAATAGGCTAGACCCTCTTAGATTAATTAGCAATTAAGTCAATTCCCCAAAAACACAATGACAAAGGTCAATGTAGGCGATTCCTCAATAGAGGCTCCTTCTTCCTAGTTGTGTCAAGTTGACAACTAAAGATAACAGTGACAGTATTTCTTAAAATGTGTCATTCAGTCTTTGACATATGTGAATGCAATCTGTCTTATTAGTTAATTGCATGTTTAAATTGGATCGCTCTTTAAATCTGAAGACACTTTTTTCACACCCTTTCAATTTCATTTTTATGATCTGAAAACTAATGTTACTGGTAGAATTTAAACATGTCCCTAAAATGAAGATGAACATTAAACACTGTCCTGTGGATCCAGCTAAAACAGAGGCTTTGAATGTCTGAGCCCAAGGCTGCTGCAGACGAGCCAAGAACAAATGGCATTAGCCAACTGGAAATAAAGATGGGTACCAATATAGATGTGCTACTGTGTTCTAATTTTTCTCTTAAGTTAAAAGCACAAGATTAATAAGAACTATGAGTTATGATATCCAGGTGGGGTCATGTAAATCTGTCAAGTCATTTGAAGTAGGGACTAAGACTTCTCTCCTGTCTGTAGATTAAAGGAGTATCCCTCCATAGGGAATGTGTCCCCAAGGTCCTATTGTGCATCAGGAATACATCCTGGTTCTACTGTTTGAGGTCCCTTAGACTGCTCAGTCCGTCTAGCTGAGATCCATATTCAGGGGGTCTGAGTCAGTCCCATGCTGGATTCCCAGCTATCAGCCTGGGGGGGGGAGCATTAGCTCCTTTTTCAGGTCAGCTGTCTTTGTGTGTTTCTGCAACCTGGTATTGCCCTCTCTCTCTCTCTGCATCTGGATTCTAGTTCGACTCAGTGTTTAGTTTTGGGTGTTTGCTTCTGTTTCCAACAGGTGCTAGATGAGGGCTCCATGATGGTGGATAATCAAGTTGATGATCTCACTATCAGGGAAGGGCATTTATGGTAGCCTTTCCACAGTTGCTCAAATCGTTATTTGGAGTCAGTCTTTAGGACTCTAGACATTTCTTTAGGTTCCGTTTTCAAACCAATAATTGCTCCCTCTTTTATGTTCTCTCTGTCTCTCTCTGTCTCTGTCTCTGTCTCTCTCTTTCTCTCTCTCCCTTTTCTGTCTTCTATTTCTAACCTTCCTCAACCTTCCTAGTTCTTTCTCCATTCACTGCCCCCCACTTCCCATGTGCTCTGGGGGATTTGTCCTTTCCCCTTTTGTGAGGGACCATACATAAGTCTCTTAGAATACACCTTGTATCCTAGCTCCTCTGGTGATGTGAATTATAGCCTGGTGATCCTTTGCTCTAGGTCTAAAATTCATATATGAGCAAATACATACCATGTTCTTCCTTTTGTAATTGGGTTACCTCATTCAGGATGGTTTCAAGTTTCATCCACTTGCCTGCGAATTTCATGATTCCATTATTTATTTTCTGCAGAGTAGTATTCCATTGTGTAGATGTGCCACATCTTCTTCAGATCACTCTTCTTCAGATCACATCCATTCTTCAGATGAGGGGCAACTAGGTTGCTTCCAGGTTCTTGCTATTGCAAATAATGCTGCTATGAACATAGTTGAGGACATGTCTTTGTTGCATGGATGTGGATCATTTAGGTATATACCTAAGGGGGGAATTGCTGGTTCCTGTGTTAAACTAATTCCCATTTTATTGAGGAACTGCCATACTGATTCCCAGAATGGCTGTACAAGTTTGCACTCCCACCAGCAGTGGAGGAGGGTTCCCCTTTCTCCACATCCTCTCCAGCATAAGTTGTCATTGGTGTTTCTAATTTTAGCCATTCTGGCAGGAGTAAGATGGTATCTCAAAGTTGTTTTGATTTGCATTCCCCCTGATAGCTAAGGATGGTGAGCACTTTCTTAAGTGTCTCTTAGCCTTTTGATTTTCTCTATTGAGAATTTTTTCTTCAATTCTGTACCCCATTTTTAAAATAGGGTTATTTGGTGTTTTCTTGAGTTCTTTGTATATTTTGGAGATCATCCCTTTGTCAGATGTAGGATTGGTGAAAATCTTTTCCCAGTCTGTGGGCTGCCGTTTGGTCTTGTCCACTGTGTCCTTTGCCTTGTAGAAGCTTCTATGTTTGAGGAGGTCCCATTTATTAATTGTTGATCTTAGTGTCTGTGCTACTGGAGTTATGTTCAGGAAGCAGTCTCCTATACCAATTTGTTCAAGGGTACTTTCTCTTCTAAGAGGTTCAGTGTGGCTGGATTTATGTTGAGGTCTTTGATCCATTTGGACTTGAGTTTTGTGCATAAAAATAGACATGAGTCTATCTGCAGTCTTCTGCACACCATCATCCAGTTGTGCCAGCACCATTTGTTGAAGATGCTTTCCTCCTCCCCCCATTGTATTCTTTTAGCTGTTTTGTTGAAAATCAGGTGGGTGTTCATAGGTGTGTGAGTTTATATCCGGACTTTTGATTTGATTCCATTGGTCTACCTGTCTATTTTTGTGCCAATACCAGGCTGTTTTCAGAACTATAGCTCTGTAGTAGAGCCTAAAGTCAGGGATGGTGATGCCTCCTGATGTTCTTTTATTGTACAGGGTTGTTTTGGCTATCCTGGGTCTTTTGTTTTTCCATATAAAGTTGATTATTATCCTTTCAAGGTCCCTGAAGAATTGTGCTGGGATTTTAATGGGGATTGCATTGAATCTGTAGCTCTATACGTTGCTTTACACACAGAAACTACAGAGTTATCAGCCATTGGCTTATCTTAGGAATTATATGGAATACTGAAAAAAGCCTACCTATTAAATATTACTCAAATATAGTAACATTTTATCATTATATGGTTTGTTTGAAATCTGGCTTCCCATTAGGTTATTCTTCCCCCTGAATCTGTCTCAGGCCATTGATCTCTTTAATTTATGAGTAAACAAACCCAAGTCAAATGATACACTAAACACAAAGTGACTGTCCAATAAATGATAGCTTTTCATTGATCAACCAAGTACAGCCCCCAAAGCGAACTTGCTAATAGAAAAAACAAAAAACAAATACAAAAAACCCTACATGGACTGTTCATTCGAAAGGTGCTTCATTTTTTTTTAAAAAAATTATTTCCTGGTTTTGTGAATTGTTTCTAGTAACTTGAATTAATTCATGGATGTTTTAATATAGTTTGGTGATATTCAAAGTAAAAATATTTGAAGTCCCTTTATTTTCTATGTAATAGCTGATTAAGACTTCCAAACTAAGTGTCAATACTCTTTAACAAACAAGTAGACAATACATAGAATTACAGATGTATAACAAAGATGCACAAGAAACATCAAATAATAAGTTAATCAAGATTATATGGTGACTTTGATCTTTTACATTATTCTACAGTGATAGGAAAAGTTGTACGTATGCATTATGTTCAACATAAATTTGTGAAGTATGGTTACATACATTATAAAATTTCTAACTACAGGTAATTAATATAAATGTTAACTTACCTGTTTCTGTTTTGGTGAATGTACATTCATTGTCTTAGCATTTGTCAAGAGTGTGATAAGTTGTTATGAGATGCAGTAATCCATTTGCAGGATACATCTCCTGAATTTATTCATTTCTTTGTAAATGATTTTATCATTTGACTCATCTCAAACACAGCCTTGTTTCTTTAACAACATTCCACAAAGCTAATTGGACTTTGAGGTATTTTTGTGTGATAAACCTGTAATTCTATTTCTGTGATTTTCCTGATAATGATTTCTATCGAGCAGTTGACTTTTTCCTAAATTGGTGTCATTCATTATAAATTGTTGGCTTGTAGTACTTTTGAAAAACATTACAAATGTTTTTAACCTGCTGTGTTTAATATAATATTTATCAGGACATTGATAATTTTCTTTGGTAAATTAATCTATTTTACCCCATGCCAAGCTTAATTAAAGTAATTTTAATTCTTTTCTATTGTTATCTTTGAAAATAAATACTGTATTAAATCTGAGAATTTCATGCAATGTTTTTTGATTCTATTCATCACAAATTCCTGCATCCCTACTTTTAGTCCTCTTTACATTCTTTTAAAATTTAATAACCTATTTACTCTAATTCTTGCTGTCTGTATATTTCTGGTGCCACCACTGGAGCATGGTAAACCTACCAGGAGCCACACCCTTTAAAAAAAAAGCCTTCAGAAATTTTCAGCTCCATAAATGGGAGGGGAGATGAATGGGAAGAGAGGCAAGGGGTAGGACAGAAGAATGTGTTGGAGGAGATAATTAACTATAAGGATATTTGAAAAAAAACATACATACACATTCATAAATACATACATACATACATACATACATACATACATACTGGAGAGGGAGGGAGGAGAGGGAGAGAGAGTTATATTTAGACAAAAGGGTTTAATTGGAGGTACCATACTCAGGGGACAATGATTCTCCCAGACGTTATTGGTTGTCATATAAAAATCTAGTTTCTACAGGCTGGAATGTGATGATCAAATTTCCTTTCCTAAGTGCTATAGCTTTGTTTAAAGAAGGTGACCTCTGTGACTTCAAGGCAATCTATGTGCACAAGAGTTTACTGATGCATTTTCCTTTTGTGTAGACACTGTTCCTAGCAGATTAGTGTCTTGGAATTGTGACATATTTTATCATTACCTTCTAAAGATCCTATATCCCAGTATGGCAACATTAGGTGGTGACCTGTAGCATATAAGTCAAAGAGGCATATAATTAATAAGCATATTGTACCAATGGCATACTGCATACAAATTATAGCACAATACATATGACATGATTCATTTTAGATACAATGTAAATACATGTACATAGCTATATGAACTTATAACTATATATATATATTATAATATATATATATAGCTACTTAGCTAGATATGAAACAATCTTTGTAAACGTAAGCTAAAGTCTCTGCCATGCCTAATATTTATTCAGAATTATTTTTTATTCTTAAAATTATTTTCTTTTCAAAAATCAATTTTATCTTGGTCAAGCAATTCATTTTGTGTAGGTAAAATTACATGTATATTAAATCTCAGAACCACACTCCACAGTCATTCATATAGATTATCATGGTATTTGTGGTAGGTACTTGTGTCATATTTCACTCCATATTGACTCTGAAATTCTTTAATATTTTTCTTCTATCATGTTTTGCTTTCTGGTAAAATTCTATACTTTTTGCCTCATTTTCTTAATGAAGGCAAGTCTTCACATAAGATTTGCATTGTTAGGTTTGATCTTTTTTTTTTTTTTCTTAAATCTGTGGTTCAGTTTTAGGTGTGACAGGCACACAATCTTGACTGAGTTCTTCTCTTCATCAGGATAGAAGCCAAGAACTGAGTCTCTCAAAACCCATTTTCATGTGTGTGTGATTCATTTCTATCAATCACAACCAGTCCTGTGTGAGGATTCCAATGAGGAGAAGCCATCATTTCAGTGTTTATACTGAATGGTTACAGTCCTCTCAGGAGATACAAATATTTCTGTTACATCCTTTGTTATTTTATCCTTTGTTGTAGAATTTCATAAATAACTTGGATGCTTGCATCATAATGTCTTCCCATATTTTATTTACCCATTACCTTTATATGTTTCCATTACAATTCACAGTATTGGAGTGTGTGCAGATGCTACAGTGTGTACGTGGGTAGTAGGGAAGAGTCTGTGGACTCAGCTCTCTACCTCCACCTCTAATTGGGTTTCAGGAGTCAGACTCTGTGAAGCAATCACCTTTACCCACTAGTCATCTCTACAGCTCATAACTTTTATTTCATTCATTGTATTAACTTCCCTGACTTAATAGTCAGATATTTTTCTGTCTATATTGGAAGAAGCTAGGCTTTCTTATTTCATCATTGAGAACTTCTGTCTATCATATCCACTATCTTATGATATCCTAATAACTTTCCTGGATCATCTCTTATGTTGCAATAAAGTTGAATTATTTGGGTTGGTTGTTTGGCTTCTTTTTTTTTTTCAGACAGGGTTTCTCTATGAAACAGCCCTAGCTATCCTGGAATTTGCTTTGTAGACCAGGCTAGCCTGAAGCTCACAGAGATCCACCTACCTCTGCCTAACTCCTGAGTGCTGGGACTGAAACAATGGGCCACCACTGCCCAACTAAGAAGAATTATATGCATATATGTTCTCAAATATGTGCTAGGATAGAGGAGATAGAAAATGTTATGTTCCAACATGGATGGCACTTGGAGAATGGAGCATGGACTGTGCATGTGAGGATGAGTGAAATTCCTGCAGGGAGTCTGGGTCACTTCACAAACACTGTTGTTTCCTCACCTGAACCTGGGATGAAGAGCTCCCATATACATCATGAAGCCAATTCAGAGACAGTGTCGATTAACCTTTAACATTAGTCTGCATGTGCCGTGAAGGCAGTATGGAGAGGTCTTAGAAATAGGATGGAGTAGAAGTAGCAGGTTCTGTGTAGACAGCTGAAGATAGCATCAGAGAAAACAAGCTATTTCAAAGCTCTGTGAAGAACAGGCATGGGTGTATTACTAGGAAGAAGGCTCCTTTTCCTTAGGAGCCTGTCAATTCATAGACAGCCACACTAGGTGTTCACAAAATGAAAAATGATTCAGAAATGGCCTATGCCCCATTTATCCATGGTCTGTGTTGGAACTTGCAAAAGTATTTCATTAGGAAACAAAGCAATCGAGCCACAGTGTTGTTAATGACTACTCTGGGATGGAAAAATGTTCACATTTTTGTATTTCAATATTTGAGGACAAACACATGGTGTTTACTGAAGCTATTCTTATATTTTCTTCTGTAGCTACAGCATGCAGCAATATTTTATTATTGTAATTGGGGTTATAACAGTTTTGCCTGCTATTACAACCATGTGGGTTGCCTTATCTCTTCAGGAGGAAGCTGCCTTCCAAGGCGATTTCCTAAAGTATGAAGCTGTCACCAAGATAAACCAGACCACTCTTCCATTTAATTTGGCATTTTCTGGAAGATTTGGCTCCCAAATTCAAGGCCTTTCCAATTAAATTTGGTTGCATTTATGTCTTGAAAACTTTCATAGGGGATTGGATTCCTGCTGTGAGCTGGGTTTTGAAGCTACTTGAACTAAATTACAAATCCAAACCTACCCACCCTTGTCAAGCGCCCAGTCCTTCCAGCGCTACTTCCTCTGTTCCTCTCTTGATTCTTAGGAGTTATTCATTCCTCTCATGTTTTCACAGGAAGAAAACAGTGTTCTGGAAGGAATCACAACGTAGTGAGATATATAGAAAACCTTTTTCAAAAAAAAGTTATTCCATTTCAGAACATGCAACACCCACACATTCCAGTTTTTAATCAATATTTATTCAGTTACTCAGTTTTCATTTGATTCATTTTGACATTTTTGTGCGTGTAATTATAATACTCAAAAATTTGTTTATCAGTTTAGAAAGACTTAGTGGTAGACGACTGTTTCCACATCAAATTACACACATCCATTTGCAACGGCCTGATAACAATATCCAGTGGGACAAGTGCTGAACAGAGTTTGACCTAAATAAGGAATAATGAATCCTGTTAACTGATGACCTCATGTTGTGAATTTTATGTCTGTTTCATTTATTTAGTTTGTACTAATGATGACACACATGTACACACATGCACACGCACATGCATATGTGTGCATGTACACAGAGAGAGAGAGAGAGAGAGAGAGAGAGAGAGTTCTAAGAGCCATAGCATCGCTGAATGAATAAAAATGAAGTGAGCATATAGCCTAACACGTAGATTTGTTCAGCTGTTCACGACTTGCAATCCTAGGCACTCAGAAGGATGAAGAAGGTGGTCACAATTACACAGACACCATAGGCATGAAAGTAAGTTCCAGGTTAACCTAAGCACCATAGTGAGACCCCACAACTCAAGCATACACAACATTTGGCACAGGAATTAAAATGGGTTCAATTCCTAAGCTGTTTAGTAGCATGAAAGGAGGGACTAATGAGATGAAACTCCCAGTCTACTTTCATTCTTTGTTTAAAAAGAAATTCAAATTAACCTTAAAACAGATGATATTGCTGGTCAAAGTGACACATCTAGGAAGTGGAAACCTTAGCTGAGGGATCACCTCCATCAGATCAGCCTGTGCACACAACTGTGGGGCATTTTCTTAATTGCTAGTTCATATAGTAGGATGCAGCCCACTGAGAGTGGTGCCATCCCTGGGAAGGTATGCCTGGGCTGTGTGAGAAAGGAAACTGCCCATAAACCTGGGAGCAAGCCACACAGAAGCATCCCTCTAGTGCTCTGCTCCAGTTTCTGCCTCTAGGGGTCTGCCTCGGCTCTCCTTGAACTGTACCCTGCAAATTAAAATAAACCATTCCCTCACCCCAAGTTACTTTAAGTTATAGTTTTTAGCACAACAAAAAGAAATCAAAGTTGAACAATACTTTCATATGCCACTAGGGTAGATATACGATGGTGTAAACTTCTAAATGTTTTCTCAGGATTTCGTGTGTTTTATTGATAGACTCCATTATGCTGAAAGTCTGCTTATCAGAAATTGCCTTACTGTACTCATCTGTGGTGCACAGACTGATTTCTTTTAGCACAACTAACAGCAGACAGCTTTAGAACAACTAATAACTGTTTTAAATTGACATCTTCAAAACAACTTTTGCACAGTTTAATGCGTGTGAAGTAAGTACTAAATAAAAAGTACTAAAATTTTAGCAAGGTTTTTATTTCGGGGATGCATGTTTCTTACTTGTATATAAAGCATTGTGACCACTCTAGTCTCACACGCTGCTCACTCTGCCCCAATGGTTCTCAACTGTGATCACACCCCCTTTGGAGGTTTAAGGAGCCTTTCACAGGGGTCACCAAAACCATCAGAAAGCACAGATATTTCTCTGATGATTGACAACAGTCGTAGAATTATGGTTATGTAATGATATAATTTTGTGGTTGGGGGTTACTGCAACATGAGGAACTTTACTAAAATATTAAAATATGAAGGTTGAGAACCACTGTTCTACACTCTCCCATACCTTATGCCCCCCCTTTCTTCCCAACTAGCCCCATTTCTATTATATCTGGCTCTTTGTGTGCATGCTACTCTTATCCATGTGTGCACAGCTGCTGTGTTTTCATGTGTGCAATTGCCTATGTGTATGTAGATGATTAGGTGTAGAACAATGTCTGTCCTTGTCCTCTGGCTCCAAGTCTTTCCACACCTCCACCCACATTCCCTAGGGCTGAGAAAGGGAAAATAAGGGTCAGTTCATTCATGCTACTCACGTTGCTATGCAGACAGGACTAAAAAGTTCACTGGAAGCAGGGTGTTGAGGACAGCGTCCAAGCTCTGAGTAGCCCTGCCTCTGATGTGTGTAACTGAATGATCTGTGCTTCCCAAGCTTTACACAGCTCAACTGACTTAGCAGAGATGACTGTTACTTGGTTGTCAACAGAGCAAATGAAAGAACTGGTATTTCTACATCCTTGATGACTTTCTCAGCCTTCTTGGCAACATTGGAGTAGTTTGTTCAGAACAACTTTTGCTGAAACTGTTGCCCAGCATTTTCTTTTAGCCATGCCCATGACTTTTTTGGTAGTAACTGATGAAATTATAGGAAGAGATTAAAAAATATAGGTATGTCTCTTTTCCATCTCCCAAGTAAATCCAATAAATTACTTTTCCTTCTGTCTGTAAGATCCGTGGGCTGACAGTGAATGTATTGAATTATTCAGCTGTTTCACTAACTCAGCATGAAAACCCAAAAGAGATACCCCACAAACAGTGTACATTTAAATGCCAAGTACATGTTCAGTATTACAGGTTTCTTCCATAGGACTTTGGATAACATTGTCTTTTAGAAAATTAAATCATTGTCTCTGCTGAGGAACACAAACTCAAAAAAAAATCTGTCTCAAAAGCACTGTGGGTTTTTCATTGTCAGGGTTAAAAAATTGCTCCCCTCTCTGCCAAGCCCTTTACAAGGCTTTAAAGTATATCCGATTTCTTCTGCTTATAAGAAAATTCTATAATGGCTTCTCAAGAGGCTTTCCCAGAGAAACACAATGCCTTCCATCCGGATGTTTCCTTGTGGGAGGCTGATGTTCTGTTGAGAGAGACCTGTTTCAAAGGAGCTTGCAAGGTGAGTCTCGAGCCATGCACACCCCAACTCTCATCACCTTCCCTTCAAGTCAGCAGTTAGGAGGACGAGCAGTAGTTGCAAGACTTCCTTTGATGCCCACTATTTATTAGTGTATCTGCAAGGAATTTTTTTCATTAACATATTCCCAGGTAAAATATCCTTAGGATAAAATTGCAACAGGCTTTAAATGTAACAAAAGGAAGATTATACATATGTTTATCTTAATTCGATGGTGCACTGTTTTTTTTAGGGAGCAAGTATTTTCAATAAGCCCCTGTTAGGTATTCTCTTTATAACAAAATCAAAGGTTCTTAAAACTTTTATGTTATAGGGAAGAAAGTACATTACAGAAGTGTTAATGCCCCCTAGGAAATACTTGAGTAAGCAACACATGTAATTATTCTGTGGGGAAATGCTGCTTAATTAAAACACAGACTCTTTCTATTAGCATATGCACCTGCTCCTCTATGGCTCACTTCTTCCTAAGATAACGGAATTCCTGAACAAGGCTTCTCTTTCCACTTTGCTTCCTTGAGAAAGGCCCATATTTATCCTTTGTACTTTGCTTTAGATTTGTTCTTGTAGATTTCAAATGCTACGATTGCATATGATCTATCACACCCACCCAGACACACATATGTGCACACAGATATGCACACACACACACACACAATCAAGCACATACACATGCATAAACATGTACTTCCCAGGGACCATATGGATTTGTCAAGATAACCAACTGTTACTGTAGATTTTGAATCTGGAAAAAAACAAAAAAACAAAAAACAAAAAAAAAAAAAAACCTCAGGGTGTCCTGTCAAACAATTACAGACTTTAAAAAAAAAACTGATGACCAGTAGACATATTTATGATCTGTGTTTAAATAAAAGGCACATTGTCAGTGCTAGAAGCACAAGGTTTACATAGGCTTCAGTCAATGCTTTCGTTTTGATGGGATGACAGATTGCATCAGACTCTGTAACCCTAAGTACCTGAGTTTAATCCTGAGAGCCCATTAGATGAAAGAGAAAACTGACCCCTTAAAGTTGTGTTCTGACTTCCACAGATATCATATGTGTGTTGACACTAAAATACACACCTACAGTACAATGAAATTAAGTCTTAAAAATGCCATTTTACTTTTGCATTTCTGTGATTTCAAAGCTTGTTTATTTCCTGAACATATACCTTCCAGTGAGCCTCTCACTCCAAAGCCAAAAGGGACACTGCTCTCTTTTGAGAAGCAAAAACCGGGATAATAAATAATGGCTATGAATAGGTATGACGCACAGTATATCTGTTTTTCTTTGATCGATTTCACCAGTGGTGGGTGTGGATGTGGCTTTGTGCACGTCAAGGCATGCACATTTTTACAACAGAAATGTATACTATTTTATTCCTTCATAGTTTGCCATTTTTTCTCACCCGATGATGGGAGATGTTATTCTGTATATATGTTTCTCATACTGGTTAATAAAGCTCTGTGGCCAACAGGAAACAAGATAGGTGGGGCTAGGAGACTAGGAGGAGGAAAGAGGAAGTAGTAGGGTGGAGTCGAGATGTAGCCCAGGGAGGAAGGAAGACGCCCGCCGCGGCTCCCCAATAAGATGACCACGTGGAAATACTTAGATAAGTAGAAATGGGTTAATAATTAAGACAGAGCTAGCCCATTAACAATAATGGTAATTGGCCAACAGGATTGTATCAAATACAGAGTCTCTGAGTGTTACTTGGGGCTGGCGTGGCTGTGGGCCCAGACTGGTGGGCTGGCGGAAACATACACGCTACAACCCACCTTTAAAACTTCAAGCAAATCTCTTTCACAACATCTACAGCTCCATCTTTTTTTTATATCCTTAAAGTATGATTTTTCACTCATTTTAATTTACTGTAAGAAACTGTAATTTCCTTCCCCAGCAGTATTTTTGAACTTAAAAACAGTAACAGCCGTTAGTATGCCACATATAAGACGTGCCTATCCCTGTTGTTCCTAATGCTGTGAAACAAACCTTGTACCTGTTTCTTCCCAATTTCTTAATATGCATGTTGTCATTAAATATTTTTTGTGTTTTCCAAAAAAAGAAAAATTCAAGTGGGTGACAAAGTGTTTCCATCAAAATCATGTTTATTCTTTTATGCTTGTGAAGTTGGTTCATATAGAAGGGTTGGCACCTGAACAAGTGTGGGTGGTTGTAAGCTATTGGATAATGCAAATGTGTATTTGGCAAAGCCTAAGCAATTCATCCTGACACAAACTTCCCAACAATGATTAATGCCTTTCACTTTCAGCAGCATTGCTTAGGAGCAAATACTTTACATTTTAGGAGAATTGCCAAAATATTTCATTTTGGTAGTTCATAAATAATACCTTCTTTTCGACTTGACTATATTTTTCTTCTTTTTTTATTGGGGACATCTTGAGAAATGTCCTTATTATGTCTTTTGTCTTTCACATTTTTATGGTATTGACAGTTTTTAGTAATATTAGGTTATTTTAATGAATGTCAGACAGGATTGTTATAGTCATGTTAAGTGTAGGTACCAGTCTAATCCTCATATTTGTGATATAGACATGTTTATCATTTTCATTTTACTCACAAAGAAATGCTATCACAGAAATATCACTAAGTTTCTTAAAAACCACAGCATGCATAAGTTAGTAGAGCCAATGGCCCTTCTGGGGAAATCCATGGCTTATAATAAGACAAAGTAGCAATCTCTGCAGTTGGCTGTGGAAGGCAAAAGACTATAAGAAATTGTGAATAGCATATGGCATAGAGGGAAACACGTTTTTCTTCATGATATAATTCCATGGACAGCTCATGACCCTGGCAGGTGGCCCAGGCTTCAGAAACATGTTAAAACTTCCATAGACTTAGAGAACATTAGTGGATTTGCCTGATAATTTATTTCAAATTTTATTTAATTATTTATTACGGATGAGTCACAACCCTTGTTATTTTACTGAGAATGTGCACTTTTGTGGTAAGCAGTGTGGCCATCTGATAGATGGGTGATGATCAAATCAGGACAATGAACATGCCAAGCCCCTCAAATGCTGCTCATTTGTAGATCCCAGAAGCTCAGTTTTTCAGCTACCCTGAAGAAAATTGTATCTGATTATAATCAACAGTCACCACACTGCACTCTAGAGAACCACAATTGTTTTCCCTGCTTAACTGTATTTCACTTCTGTATGCCTAATTAGTTCATAAATTCTAGAGCCTATATTTGCAAAGGTTTTTCTTTACAGTGTGCCTATGCATGCATCATGCCTTTCAACCAGATTAGGGGAACATAATGGGTGAGGATTAGACTCCATTTCGAACCCAAGAAAAGCCAAACCATACTGGATTTGATGTGTTTAATAAAGGCACCGTGAACTTTGAGCAAAGTCATCAAAAGGTATTATACATTTGCATTTTCAGAAAGGAAGGAGAGGCAGGATGCTATGTGTAATGATGCTGTATGGTTAACATTCACTATTAGTCCTACAAGATCTAAGAGACAATATTCCAGATATGCCTGTGAAGGAGTTTCAGGATTAGATTAATTTGAGAAGAAAACTCACCATAGGTCTTGAGTGTTAGCATTCCTTGGGTTGGGAGCTTGTACTGAATAGAAAGGATAAAGTGAATTGAGCTGCTATGTTTATCACTTTCTGCATACTGACTGAGTACATTAGGACCATCACTTTCTATATCCGGACTGTGGATACATCATGACACTTGAGTTGCTCTGGTCAAGTATTTTGTCACAGCAATCTAAAGAACTATCATAGATATAAGGAGTGTGTGTGTGTGTGTGTGTGTGTGTGTGTGTGTGTGTGTGTGTGTGTGTGTGTGAGAGAGAGAGAGAGACATAGAGACGGAGACAGAGAGACAAAGACAGAGAGAAACAGACACAGAGAGACAGATAAACAGAGACAGAGAGGCAGAATACATCACTGAAGCCCCTTGAAAGTTCCCCAGAATTATCTGGTGTCTCTTTGGAAGTAAAGGAGGTGCGACTGAGACAATTGCAGTAGACTGAATAAAACATACTATAAAAACATAAACTGGAAATGTTTCTACTAACCAAACAAATGCACTCACTAATTTTAGTATCATTAGGGTTTGGTTTTCAGCTTAGTGGACAGGATGATGGCAGCACCATGAGGTGTTTTGAGGTCTCCTGTGAAACTTGAATTCTTAGAGTAATATGTCCTCTTTATAACCCATATAAAGCAACAATATAAATTTTTCTTTTTGAATTGTTAAAAACAAAAATGTTGTGAGTCCATTTAAGCAGATTTTTAAAATCTTTTTTCTTTGGGTAGTGAAAGAATATGTATGAAAATCAATGTACAAGAGTAAGGATACTGGACTCTTTCCCCAGGAATAATCTAGAATCCCAACACTCAGCTGAGTCATTACTAGCAACAGAGCGTGTATTTAACACAGTTCCAAGTTTAAAATGAGTAAGAACAGAGCCCAATGAAAGAGACTGCCTTATAGCTATTTTCCTTATTAGTGTTTTTACTAAGTGTGAATATTTCATAAACCCAAATGTTCTACCCATTTCAGTTAATAATTCCACATCATGTAGGCTGATAATCTGAAGCTAAAAATTAGTGAATGACTCTAAACCCACCCCACTGACATTTTTAAGACATACGTAATAGTCTAGGCTGAGCTTATATATATGGAAATTGGGAAGTGATCCTAGAAGTTGGAAATGAGATGTCTTGCATAACCATTTTCCAGACTGATTTCTAATTGTTTTTTGCTCTTTCTGAAATTGTTTGCCAGGGTTTCTGTGTACCAGTGATGGTGCTGGCAGTTTTATGATGAGCAAATGATAGCTAATTATTAAATATCATTTAATATTTGCAACGTCCTCTGGGGGTGTTTATCTAATTAATTCCACACCGAGTCTCTGGGAAGTGTTCCAAGCTCTCCAAAGGTGACAGAGGAGAAAAGAGACAGAAATGGATTTGATCCAATACAGACATAAGAACTCATCTTTGAACTTGGGAACATGGGCTCTCCTTAGCCCAGTGACGTCAACTATATGTTGTTTTATGACCTTCTGGTACCAAAGTAGATGAGGTGACTAATGATTAGATTAGATTGGACTAGATTAGGTCACATTAGGATTACATAACCTGTTCCTTTATAGAAAATACAGAAGTTCTCTTCTGCAAAGTTGGGTAGATCTGGGTAGAGTTCACTGGTTCTCAATCTGTCCTTTGTAGGGCCCATCCCATAACCCTGATTGAATTGGAAACTCGGCAAAATAATGGTAGGGTTCAAAGGAGCCTTCAGATTGAACCTGTGTGAGTCCTAAATAAGTGAGCTTCACCTCTAGAAAAGAATAAAAATGGATACTCCTGAACTAAATCTTTATTCTCCACCAGATCATTCTATTGTAAAACTTTACAGTGATAAATAAGTGTGTATGTGCTATGCTGCATGTATCAGGCTGGTCTCTCTGGGTGATTCTATGCCAATCATCTTTTGCTGATGTTGAGTTTCCATGCCGTATTTATGCCCGGAAGGCAAGAACTCCAGTTTAGCCTTTTCATTCCTTGTTAACCTCATTAACAATGTTCTGCTTCTGTGTAATTCCCTAGCCTAAGTGTTCTATCTCTGTGGAGTTATATAATACTTGTTACTTTGTCTGGCTTATTTTAACTATCAAGATGTTTTCAAAAGCCATCATGCCAAGTTGAACTTTATGTTTCCCTGTGAGAGTTTTAATTCTTTACCTGTATCTTTCCAAACTTTGGGTTATTTTGTATGAGGTAGGACTGGTGTCACTGTACTTTGTGAAAACAGAGTCTATCCCCTGCGTGTGTGACTTCTCTATAGCATTTGCTGAATTTTCTTTCCCATTCTATATCAGTATCCTCATTTAAACATTAGACACAGATATATGGGTTTGTGTCCAGATTAGTTCAATCCCACCCATCTCTTTATCATTTTTTCCAATAGTTACTTGATTGCTGTAGCCTTTTAGAAAAATTTAAAATTGTGAAGTATGAGTCTTCTAATATCATATTTCAAAAATAGTTTTGCCTACTTAAACCTATTGCTTTTTATAGACTATGAATTTCATGTTCTATGTGACTATGATTTTTTTCTTTTAGCTTACCTTGGCTAATATTTTGAGAAATGCTTAACCACTAAGAGCTAAGACCAATCATCCAACTAATAGCCCCTCAGTGGCTATTGCTTGGCTCTGTGCTACAATCCTTGAGTACTAGGTAGGCTTTCTCTGAGTTTAGGATTGCTCTGAAAAAGGAAGTTTACAACTTCCCTAGGCTTTTAATTTTTTTTTAAAAAAATGTTGAGATATTTTATTTTAAGATTTCAAAAGTTTTGATAATATCTGTTATATATTTCAAAGAAACAGCCTCTGCTTCTATATCTTGGTTGTCTTGAGTGTAGTCTTTGGTTTCAGGGATCTACAGTCATGCTCTTATTTTATATTTATTTACTCATTTATTTTATTTATTGCCTTTCTTTCAGTGCACACTTGCTTACTTGATTAGGATTGCTCTTATGTTACAATGAATTGAAATGTTCAGAAATTATGTTACTCACAAAGTACAAACAGCACACACACACACACACACACACACACACACACACACACACACTCCTAGTCCATTGTAAGAAGGCTTGCTGACACACAGTATTGATGACCAAAGGTAAACATGAAAGAGTCGTATTAGAAAACTGTCTTTAGACTCCTACTGTCCTGATTACTTGTTCAAATTCAATGAGTGTCCATCTCTATTACTTGGTACTTACTGCTTCAGACACAATAATGATCTTGTTCTTGTGAACATCTTAGAATTGACTTATAAAGGCAATGAACCTTAAAGAAAACATTCAAACATAGATGTGACTTATTCTAAAGTCAAAGTTCTAATCTATTTAAGCACACATTTAGGTAAGGTTGACATAACAAAAGACATGGCTCATAATCACCCTTGGCTGTGGGCATAAAGGTACTATCAGGACATCACAGACCTACTATTCTTTCCTATGCTGTCATTGAGTTATTTGATTCCTGAAGGAGATAAACTAAATAAATGTGAATATCTACAGGTGTGTGTGTGTGTGTGTGTGTGTGTGTGTGTGCGGATTCCACCAAAATTCCATAGACTCTCATCAATACTATTCACACAATTTTTTTTAAAAGAGATAAGCCAAAATCAGTACACTATAGAATAATTTTGTCTTGTCTAGTTTTAATGTAAGAATAGATGAATCATTTGGAAGAAAACTCGTATCAAAAGTACCTAAAGGCTAGATGAGGCATCCCTTTAGGTACTTTTGATAAGAACTTTCTCTGTGAGTTATTCATTTATCCAGCCTAGATATAAGGGAAGAGCTTGGTCCTGCCTCAACTTAATGTGCTGTGCTTTGTCAACTCCTATGGGAAGCCTGCCCCTTTCTGAATGGAGAAGGAATGGATAGGGGAGTAGACAGGAGGTGGGGGAGAATGGGAAAAGAAGAGGAAGAGAAAACAGTGGTTGGTATATAAAATGAAAAGAATTAATAAAGAAAGAAAAAAGTATATAAAGATTCAACTTTTTCAAAATCTAGTTTGATAAATCAGAATCGCTACTGAGATACATCCTGAGTATTCTTTGGGAGACTTAGGATCCAATATACCCACTCTGCCTTAAGTTCTGCAGAACTAATTTGTAGAAAATGGAAATTTGGAAGTTTATAATTCAAATATGTCCCATTATCACTGCAGTAATAAGTGTCCCTAATGACCTCATGAAATGATTCTTGGAAATGTAAAAGGACTCAGTAATCAGAGTCCAGGGACATTGAATCTTCCCATGACTAAGGAGAGAAAAGCAGGGAATGGCCAAGTTGTGTAGCAGAATAACCATTAAAATAATAGTTTGTAAGATGAACTATTGATTTAAAAGTAAGACGGATGGATATGTTCTTGAATGTGTCTGCATGAAAGATGAATTCTAAGGTTTCCTGGTGGCTTCTGTAATTAAGCCACAACAGTAGGCCTGACAAGTGGATTACATATAATTCTGAGATGTGACTGACTGGTACTTACTCCTCAGCCTCCCTTATTGATGAGGTTCATTCACATTTGGAGGCTTCCTGCTGTTTGTGACCCCGAGGAGCAGATATAAGTAGGAAGTTACTTTCTCCCTAGTTTATGTCACAGTGTTGCAGCTGCTACACATAAGTAATGTGACATTAGCAGCTAGGCAGTCTGCCTAGACAGAACATGCCCAGGAGGGAGTCAGAGTCATGGCCATAAATCCAGCCAATAGCCTGGCTCTCAGCAGCTCTATGACCAAGACTCCTGGGATTACAAGTTTCTAATAGAAAAATGCAACACAATGACTACCTGTTCATTTCTTCGAATGCTTGAAGAAATTTAGTGCAATTGTCACTAAAGCAGCTCATTATTCGTAATACATCATAAATAAGGGAACACAGTGTGTCCAACCCAAATCACAGTCAGCTAATGGCAAGAGCAAAGATTAAAGTTCTACCTGGTCACAGATCAGAACCTCAGATAGACATATCCAGTCACAAAGCTGATAAAATGCCAGATCCTGTGCAAAGAAATGTGTGTCTGTACTTTCATCCACACCAGGTATGTGACAACACAGATCAAAGGGACAGTCTGTCTAGTGAAAATTAAAAGCAATAAAAAATTGAATGAAAGGAAGAGAAAATATAAGATTGTATTAATGGATGGGTACATGGGTGAGATAAATGATAGATGATACACACACACACACACACACACACACACACACACACACACACACGAAGTCTCAATTGCTTAATTAAGAAAGGTTTCCAGTGAAAGCTGCTCACAAGTAAGATCTGAAACATTTCTAATGATTAATAATTCCAACATGGAAACCTGTCCTTCAAATATGCAATAACCATGAATGGCTGCCTGGGACTACTGACTTCTAGAACCTATTTTGTTAATGTAGCAAAATGCAACTCAGACATTAATGGTGATATTTCAAATCCTTCCAAGCTCTCAGAGCGATTTCTTCATTTAATTACTTTCTCAGGACTGTAAGGCATCCAGGCATTTTCCTCCTAAATATAATTCTAATTCTCTAAACTTATTTCCGACATTTCCACCAAGGTTATTTAAATGACTTGTTTTTTAATGCAATATAGGTGTCAATACTATATTCCTGTACTTGAATATCCTATTAAAGCCCAATAGCAATTCCTATAACCACACAAACATGCACACACTTCTGCAAAAAGACACTGATATTTGCACTGCAGTGTGAATGAATGTGTTCACTTAAATTACTTCACATACTTGCACATGCACAGATGGATGAATGAATTTTATAAGAGTGTGTTTCCCATTCAGTGTTTTTTCCTCTGGTCTCAATTTAGTTATGACTCGATTTTCCTGTCTCTAACACTTTTAGAAATAAAACCCACTAAATGAAAGCATGAGGGTAGCTCACATTCTAATTTAAAGTCTCAGAACATTAGTGTGATAGTTTGAATGAGAAATTTCCCCCAAAGACTCATGCATTTGAACATTCAGTCGGCTGTTGGTGGTGCTATTTGGAGTACATGAAAATTTTAGAAGGAGGAGTCATACATCACTCTGGGTGGACTTTGAGATTATATAGCTCAGTTGGTTGTGCTTCCTGTTCCATATCATTGCTTCCTGTGTGCATATGCAGTCTCTCTGCCCACCAAGTCAGCCGTGTGCTTCTGCTGTCATGATGTCTCTCCCATGATGGACTCTATCCTTCTGTAACTATAAACCAAAAGAAAATTCTTTTATTTCCCCTCTGAGTTGTAGTTTGTTAGGCATTCTGTCATAACAATACAAAGGTAACCAATACAATAAGTGTATTTATGGTATATAACTACCATCATTCAGCTTCTTGAGAATTCTATTTAGCTCTATATCCCCTTTTAATTGTATTATTTGGTTTTCTAATATCTAGTTTCTTGAATTATTTATATATGTTGGATATTAGTCCTCTATAAGATGTGAAGTTGGTAAGTTCTTTTCCCATTCCATAGGCTGCCATTTTGTAACTTTTGCCTCACAGAAGCCTCTCCATTTCATGAGGTCCCATTTATTAATTGTTGATCTTATTGCCTGAGGTAATGGTGTTCTGTTTAGAAAGTATTTTCCTGTATGAGTGAGTTCAAGACTATTCCCCAGTTTCTTTTCTCTTGGCTTCAGAGTACCTAGTTTTATATCAAGGTCTTTGGTCCACTTGGACTTGAGTTGTGGTCAGGGTAATATGTCTGGATCTATTTGCATTCTTCTACATACATCCTTAAGGTTTGTTTGACCAGCACCATTTGTTGAAGATGCTGTCTTTTTTTTCCAGTATGTATTTCTGGATTTTTTTTTATCAAAAATTAGTTTGATCATAGGTATGTGGACTTATGTTTTGGTCTTTGATTCTATTGACCAATGTTATTTGTTTTTGATGCCAATACCATGATGTTCTTACTACTATAGTTTTATAGTACAACTTCAGGAATGGTGAGATCTTCAGCTATTTTTTTTATTGTTCTGGATTCTTTTAGCTATCCTGTTTGTTTGTTTGTTTGGTTGGTTGGTTGGTTGGTTTTGCCTATTTAGTTTTTATTTTTTCCATATGAAGCTAAATATGTCCTTTCAAGATCTATGAAGAATTGTATTGGAGTTTTGATGGATATTGCACTAAATCTATAGATTGCTTTTGGTAGATTGACTATTTTTACTATGTCAATCCTGCTGACCCATGAGCATGTGAATTATTCAGATTCTTCACCAAGAGGACTCACTTCACCAACTGTCCACCCTCTCTTACTAATATTCTCTAATGGGCATTTGAGTGTAATCTCCCTGCTTCCTTTCATGAAGACGTTGAAAGGAAATACTTGATTAAAGGATAGCATAAGGCACCACCTACCAGTTTCTTTGTCTTCACAAAATGTGTTTGCTACAGACTCTGCCCCTGATGTGGTAGTTTGGGGAAGTTGACCTTTGCAGGTCATGAAGCTGTACCTCATGTCATGAAGGTGAAGTCCTCATGAGGGAATATCAAGAGATCAAAGATGATGGTGGTAAGGTACTCTACAAGAGTACAATGAAAATCATGGTGATCACCAGACCTACAAACAGACTCTCCCCTGAAAGGAGAGATGAGGGCACTTTGACTTCTACAGTATGCAGAACTTGCAGAAATAGATATTTTGTTTCACTTAACAAGTCTATGATAATATGTTGCAGCAGACAAAACTGAAATAGCAGTTAGCTCATATATATGGAAAGGTCCTCACCTTATTAATCATCGGGTTTGGAAGGTTTGTTTAATCTCATGAAAAACTTGGTCTATTAATTACTTTCCCTGTTTGTGTAACCAAATCTCTGTCAGGTAGCAATTAAGCAGGGGTTTATTTGGGCTCACAGTTTGAAGGTACAGTCCATCATGGTGGGTGTAGTGAGGAGACAGAAACACAAGGCTAAAGTCAATCAGCAGGCCTCAGTGGATGCTGGTGCTCAGTTTGTCATCTTCTTTTTTTTTTCTTTAATAGACCTCAGACCATGGGATGTTGCTCACAATTAGGGTAGGTCTTTCTACCTTAATTATTTAGAAACCCCCCCCTATATAGTACATGCACAAGTCTTCTGCTGGTTTCCAAATCCTATCAACTTCCCAATATTAACCTGCACACTCATGTTCCACAACAAAAGTAAGCATAACTGTAGCCACATGATACTTAGGAAAATTACACAGAATAAAAGGATCTAAAGTGTTTGATGAGTTATCAGTGTTTCCTAAGGATTAATTGTATGTTCTTAACCTAATTTTATCATTGTAATATAATGCACCATATGTTCAGATAGAACTCTTTCAAAGGAATTTCAGAATAATGGTATTTGAAATGATAATACATATTGTCAAACATGATTCCTAGGTTGATCATGACACTTTAAATATCAAAGTTCTGTTCAGGTTTAGGTGGCAATGTCCTTATGAAAGATCTACTAGCAAAGAAAAATAAAATGCTCAAAAATTTTCTCTGCTGTTTGGAACTAAAGATGAAATCATTCAACTATATCATAGCTAATTTATATATTGAGATATATGAATAATATTTGTCTATTAATCAATTTACTCTAATTATTAAAAATGAAATTCCCAGGCATCCACAAAGACGCCCCCAACTAAGAATCTAAGCAATAGTGGAGAGGCTACCTTAAATGCTCTTCGCCTATAATGAGATCGATGACTACCTTAAATGCCATCATAGAGCCTTCACCCAGTAGCTGATGGAAGCAGAAGCAGACACCCACGGCTAAGCACTGAGCCAAAATCCTGGAATCCAATTGTAGAAAGGGAGGAGTGATGAACAAAGGGGTCAAGACCATGCTGGAGAAACCCACAGAAACAGCTGACCTAAGCAAGTGGGATCTCATGGACCCCAGTCTGACTACTGGGGAGCCTGCATAAGACTGAGCTAGACCCCCTGAATGTGGATGTCAGTTGTGAGATTTTAGACAGTCTATGGGGCCAGTGGCAGTAGAACCAATATTTATCCCTCATGCATGAACTAGCTTTTTGGAGATTATTCCCTATGGAGGGATACTCTTTCAGCCTAGATACAAAGGGGAGGGCCTCAGTCCAGTATCAAGTGATATGACAGAATTTGATGATTCCCCATGCAAGGCCCCACCCTTCCTGAGGAGTGAATGGGGTGTGGAATGGAGAGATTGTGGGAGCATGGGAGGACAGGAAGGAGAGGGAACTGGAACTGGTATGAAAAAAAAGCTTGTTTTTAATTTTAAAACATTTTTAAAAAGAAACAGAAAAGAATGATGACGTGAAATGTTCTGGTAACTAATCTGATTCATTTAGGAAACCATGGTATTTATTCAACCACCTATATTGTTCTCCATACCACTCTGCCATCCACCCATGCCCATTTTGCACTTATGCTTGAATTTTCTTCATAACCTCACAAAGGATTGTTTGCATTATTACATAAGGGCCCTTTCTGTATTGCATCCTTTTTCTCCTCAGTGTCCCCTTCCCTCCTTCTCTTTCCAGTCTATGGTTGGATTTTCTTCCCCATGCAAAGCGTTCCTCCAACACAATACAATATGTGTATCTTAGAACTGTGGGCAAAGTCCTAATCTGGCCTTGTTAACTCGTTTATCATATACCACAAACAAACACTGCTGAATACAAATGTCTCTGTTTTTATGGAAATGTCTGATTATTCAGATTAAGCCCTAGTTGGTTTTTTCCACACTAAACTCATTTTCTTTCAGTTTAGTCTGGGAAACTGTAGTTATTCAGAAGTAAATAATGTTTAGCAAGATGCTTGCAGATGCACCATTAGCATTTTAAAAGGCACAACCCATTTCTCTCCTGTCGCCTTAGTTCCTTCTGAACTGCAGCCCATCCTCTCCTCCTGAATAGAATAATCCCTTTGAAGCAGCTATGATTGCCTCCCATGCTTTGTGACTCAAGGTAGAACAAACAATTTGTTTCACAGCAGTTGAAACAAACACAGTGACCTTTCCCTAAGATCCCTTTACTTTTCAAGGTCATTAGTGCTTCTTTTCAATTTTTTTTTATTTTATTTTATTATTTTTTTTTTGAGATTACATTGTCTCACTGTACTTCTTGCCCACTCAAAGAGTGTTTTCTGAATTCTGTGACCTGAGATTGGTATCTGATCCTTTGCTCATGCTTTTTAGATACATATTTTTCTACTGAAGTATTCGCCTTTGCATTTAATAAATAATGAAAGCTATTGAGGTCGGTGGTAAGATATTGTCTGATGGATATGCCATTTTCTCTCAGGGACTTCCCATCCAAAGGGGTCAAGCTCACAAGGTTTAGTACAGTGTTGGTAACTTCTGTTCTAAGGGCAGAGCTACTGGGTTACATGTCCCAGTAGTGTAGCCATTGGGTATAGTCTGTTTTATATCCTTAAGTTAGCATTAGGTAGTCATGACAACATCATCAACAGTGCAGGACTGAAATTGTCAGGGAGCTTCAGAAGGGTTTGGAGTGCTTCTCAACTCACCAGGCACATGATAGACACGCATTTGCCCCTCTCTATCATTTTTCACATCCAACCCTTTCTTTTTTTAAAAAAAAAAAAAAAACCATTTATTTATTAATTGTTTGGTTTATTTATTTATTTATTTTTACAAAAACAACTTCTCATATGTCCCAAATGGGCCATGAACACTCTAGGTACCTGTGGGTAACTTTGTACTTGTGATTGTTCCCTATTCACCTCTTAAGTTCTGGAACTATAGTCCCCCACCTTCAGGATCTGTTTGTCACAGTGGCAGGGGCCCAAATCTAGAAAAATGCTCTATCAGCTGAATCATATCTCCAGCCTCTCCTCCTTGTGCAACTATTTTGTTGCACTGTCTTAGTTAGATTTCTTTGTTGGTATGATAAAAAACCAAGCAAACTGAACTTCAAGAAGGAAAGGATTTATCTGACTTGCAGGCTAAAGTCTGTCAGCTACAGAAGGCAAGGCAGGAACCAAACAAAGCACTGGAGGAGTACTGCCCATCAGTTTCTTACCCATGGCTTGCTCAACCTGCTGTCTCAGGATGGTACTGCCACTGCCACAGTAGCCTGTGTCCTTCCACATCAATCAGCATGCAAGACAATGTCCCACAAACATGTCTACATGAAAGTCTGTTGAAAGCAGTTGAGATTTCCCCCTGACCAAATGTGTCTGAGTTTGTGTGGAGTTGACAAAGAGTGTGGCACTTACCCTTACAACATGGTTAGATTCTGAATAGTAGAGTTGTACCATTCAACCTAAGTCACTTCCTGTATCCCTGTATCAGAAAAAAAACAGAAAGGTAAATTCACAGTAGTATTTAAAAAGTTTAGAAAAATATATCTATCATAGATGCAAAGTTTAGCACAGTGAAATCTAGTTCTCTGTGTCCCTGAAAGAGTAAACCCCTCACTCACAATTAATATTACAAATATCTACTCAGTTATGTCAAACATACATATGTTTTATTTTCATAAGCAGTTCCATAAGTCATCTTCAATGTTACTTCTCTAACGGTTGAAAATAACAGCAGCAAAATGGATTACAAACAGACAGAAAGAGAAAAATTTTAACTGAGAGAAGCTGTATGCGCTCTTCTCAGGACACTAAATTGCAGGGAATGGCTCAGCAGCAAACCTTCCCTGGAGAGCTTGAGCCCTTTGCAGTGAGCGCTCTAGCTCTTTTTCTATCTTGAATGGACTTGCTCAAACACACAGGGATGAGGCCATATCGTCTGTGGTGTGCCCCCTTTCATTTCCAGTGACAAATGCTCTGGATTTTGAAATTCAGCATTAATAAAAGCCTGCTGAAAATCGTCTTTCCCCTTTTTTGCACCAGCATGATTGTCAGCCACGACCGAGAGCTTGGCAGGCTGACTGTGGGCGTCTGATGGACTGTACTAATGACTCATTAGGTTTCCAAGTTACACCTGTTATTAGCATGCTTGAAATACTGAGTGTTGAGTCTGGAGACAGGCTGTGGGGCCAGCTTCAGTCCTGCTGTTTGACAGGCATCTATAGAACTCTCCAAAGAGGTGTATCTACATTTGGAAATATTCTGTTTTTCTTGCTTGCTAACTTATTCCTTCCATGGTTGATGTAAGTGATGTGTTGAGCTTAACCAATGGATTTCTTTCTTAATCTTTTAAAGATCCAGTTGTGTGTGTGTGTGTGTGTGTGTGTGTGTGTGTGTGTGTGTGTGTGTGTGTGTTGCGTATTAAGCACTGAACAGATAAGTCTTCTAATTGTGTCTATCTTTTCTTCCACCATAATGGAAATAAGTCAGGTGCACCTGTGACTTTAGTAGTTAAATGATGATGGATGAACAGAAATATGTCATGTGTTCTTTGAACAGGAAATACCTAATGTGGGTAGGGCTGAGCACTGACCCAGTAATTAAAGTCATCCAACATCCACTGAGCTCCTGTCAATCATGCAGCAGTGACGAATTGGGATGTACAATTAGTGCTCACAGCTCTAACTGCATTTGGCAGCATCCAGATCACCTGAAGGAATGGTTACAGTTTTCAGTGGGCAGCACTGATTTATGAGGGTAATACATGGGTGACTGCTACATGGCAGTTATATGCTCATATGATCAGGGACTTGTATACAATCTCAAACACTAGCTTTCTCCTGAAATGATAACAGTCATAATGCTTCCTCCACCCTATAGCTATTGTAAGTACATAAACAGAGAAGGGGAGTGTGGATGTGTCTCATTGACAAGGTTTTTGTGTATTAAATTACCTTGGGCAAACTTTCAGCTACAAAAATCTAAGTGCTATAGAACTGTAGGTAAAAATGTTCAGAAATAGTCCAGAAAAGGAAAAAAACCTTGAAAACCTTGATCACAGATCATAGAATTTTTAATAGTTTTATCACAGGATAATCTTTAAGTGGGGTGGAGCTTGGGACAATGTCCAGAGGCAAGAGAAATGTTTTCTGTCTCCATCTGTGAGGCAGCTTCAGCACTTGATGGGCCCTGGAGGTTGTGAAGAATGTATACACATATAAAGTTAATTATTAATACTTAAGACTTATGGATTTTAAGAAATATAAATTTAGTTTTAGTTACTTACTTATAACATCATTATTGAGTCTATAATTCACTATATTTATTAAAATATGAATGATAATTTATATTTCCATATTTTGTAACAAAAGTCTTTGTGGTTTAAGATTAAGTATTCCTTTTAACACTTACTGTAAATTTGAAGTCAGGTAAGTTATTGATAAATGATTAATAGCATATGTAAATATTATTTCAGTAAATGTCAACCTTCATTTTAAATTAAAGTTCCATGATTTTAACTCGGTTTGCTTAAAACTACACAATTTTTAAATAACACTAGAAGGTCTCCAACCTAGTTCTGTTTCTAATATTTCTTATTATTTATCACTATTTTATCTTTCAGCCCTTTTGTTTAGTATATCTGTTCTCTTAATATGTTGAATATCATAGAGATCTTCTAATGCTTAATGGATTGAAACCATATTTCTGCCTAATGCAATTACAATGTGCTTCTGTGAACCACTAAGGCAACTTGTGTGACCCTAGACATGACTTCTTCCTGAAAAGGAATTGCAATTGTTTCTAAATTCTATGTTCAGTTTAGAAAGTTAAATTATTGAGCTCTTGGATGAGAAATATCTATCATTTGGTGGACCATAGGAAAGAACAAATCCAGATTTCTCAGTGTGGTGGATATGTATGATGGAGTATTATTATCCAGGCATCAAAGAGAATTAAGTTTTGAAGTTGCTGTAAAGGTTTGATTTGTACACTGTAGAAGAAAGAATGGGAAACCTCACAACTGAGGTTTAAACATTGAATGATGTCATCAGGGAGCCAGGCTTGCTCTGATGTTCTGCTCTCTTTGAATCAGCTATGAACTCATGCTAATGATGCTTGCTCCACCTACACATGTATCCTGGTTGGTAGCTGTAACCTGGTAACATCATTGATCACAAGTGGAGGAGACACAGTTACCTTCCCAGAAATATTCAAAAGATGTCATTCACCAGGACTGTCTCAACCTCCCCTCCCTAGAAGACAATCACCACCAAGTTCTGATTGCCAGCAAGGGTTTTCTATGGGCATCCAAAGAGCATCATGACTTGAGTTTACTCCACAGATCAGGCTGACTATCACTATGCTAGTTATTTAATCCATCTTAAGCAAGAACTTGGAAAATGTTTGATTAAGGTTGGAGACTATACTGAGTAATCATTATATAAATTATTTAATAAAGTTTATGGAGCAGAGAAGCAGGCACCCCCGCCAAAAAAATCACAGTTTTTCTCTAAAGGCAAGTTAGAATGGCACAGGGTAGAACTCACTGGGCAAGCAGGCTCACTGCATGTTCCTTTATGTTTGACTGACTAAGTTCTAGTCTTAAGTTTGAAAAGCATCACGAGATTGCATCCCAGCCCAGGGATGTATCTCCAAGATTCAATCAGTTAGTGAAGGTGACACTCCAAGTAGAAGATGATATATCAACTTCAGATCTCTCATGCATTGCAATCCTGGGTGAAAATTAACCTGGCAAACGTAATTAACATTCGTGGGTTATTAATTACTTCTTCAGGGAGAATGTGCTCATTTAGAAAGCTTGATTAAAGCACACATTTCCTTAATTTAGAAAGGTAAATAGAGAAGAGGGAAATAGTTAAATGATTTTTGGATGAGGTCTTCCAACTTTCAGTTGCTCTGTGCTTGATTTCTGCCATCTCTCTTTTCTGTTCAGAACTTCATTAGTCATCTTATAATATTTAGTATAACGAAATATTATATACTAGGTAGTTCAAACAACATTTGTTTCTTATGTTCTCAAAACTGGGAGTCCAAGGCCAAGGCACTAATAGACCTACTTCTAGGTAAGTGTCCATTAATGTCTTCCAAATACCTGTAAAAGAATTATAGTTTCCTTTTACCCTATTGGTGAGACAATTCCCAATGAGTTCACTTAAAAACGATTGCCTCCAAAGTTTACCTTCCAATACCACCACATTGAGTTTTAGGACTTCAAGATAAAATTGAGAGACAAAAAAAAATGGCATAAGAAAGTCCCAAATTAAATTGGAGGCAGGAAGGAGGGTGATGTTCAGTGTACCAGATCCACATAAGGCTAGAGGACCCAGAATGTAAGAATCAGTTTAACAAGATGCTCCTGTACGTTGAGAACTATCTGCAAATAAGCTGCATGCCATCCTCCATGAAGATGGTGTGCATCACTTTTTAAAACATCAAATGATAGTTTTAGTGTGACTGAGTGGTACAGTTGCTTGTTAGTTCCCTAGGCTTGTGAGAAAACCTCAGCACTAAAGAATGTGCCATAAAACAACAGAATCATTTGCTTTGCGACTTCTACAAATCATTTGCTTTGCGACTTCTACGAGTCAAAGTGTTGGTTGGAGGAGATTGCAAGCTCTGGAAAGGAAATCTCCCTGCTTCTTCCAGCTCTGGCTGCCCCCTGCCCTCTGTTCCTTTTGTTTCCAAACTTCAGTCACATGGCCTGTTATCCCTGTCCCTTTGAGTCATAGTGCCCATAGTGCCCATCTACATCTATTTCTTATAAAGGTTCGCCAGCTGGATCCAAGAACCCTTAAATCCATGATGACCCGATTCTTAGGAATTACATCTACAACTCTTTTTTCAAATAAATTAACATTTGCATGTAATTAGCAAGGTGACATTGAAGATTCTTTTTTTTTTTTTTTTTTTTTTTGAGATACCATGTAACAGATACAAAGCATTGTCTGTCCCAACTTACTTAATCTTGGCACAAGCAAAGGGGCATGATTTGTAGAAGCAGGTATCACGTTTCAGATCCCACTGAGCTTAGTATGCGCTAACCTTAGAAGCTGGGATACTAAGTTCATAAACAATGTGTATATGAAGTTTCAATAGGATGCTGAACATCACAGCTTATTCACCCCCCAGGCAGGCTTAAACCCACTTCTAGCAACACCCACCACAATGGGTGCTAAAAACTAAAATCTGTTAAAGACAAGTTAGATGGAGTGATTGAGTGCTCAAATTCTATAAGCACATTTTGTTGTGTTTGCCATTGTGTGAAATCTCAGCATGCTCTCCCTTCTCATAACTATACTGAAGTCCAGGCAGACATCTCACATTGTAATTAAATAAAAATGTGACTTCTTTGAGCTATGACTGTGAACTATGAATAGAATTCCATACCTACTTTGCAGTGGTTACACATGCCACAAATATCTACTTGAATGGAATAAAAACCTAACAAATTCTTGAATTAGTTAAAAATGGTATTGTTGTTTGCAAATATTATATGCAAATTCAGATAAGTGCTGAATACCTATTTTTCAATAATAGAAGTAAATGCATTATCCAAATTCCAAGATTTCCAAGGAACAAAACATTAGGTCAAATCATTTGACTTTGAATTGCTTATTTTAGTTATGAAGGTCTATGTAAATCTGGAAGCATTATTTTAACTGTTTATTTGATCAGAAAAATTAATATGCAGTTCCTATCTTTACATGTTCTTTCCCTTTTTGGGTTGTTTTTTGCTAAGTAATGCCTTCATCCTAAGTAAGGAATTGAAGAAAAAAAATTGCTGTTGCTTTTTGTCAAGGACTGATATATTTAAATGCTAATTAGAGGCTACTGTTGAAGGTGTTTGGATATAGTATAATACAAACAGCATTTGTGGTTGAATACTGCAAGGCAGAAGCTAAGAAAATAAATCATGTATAAAAGTAGCTTAAAACCAGTTAAAGCTGAACAAGAGGTTCCCTGCCAACAGCTCTGTAAATGCCGATATTTTCTGGCTTTTGCATGGTATCCGATTCGAGTTTTAGACAAACCACTGGGGGCTGACCTTCACCATTCTTTCTTCATGCCCAGGGATCAAATTCTCCTATTAAAAGACCTTGCAGAAGGATTCTTAGCTGGGAACAGAGTCGGGCAAGAGCACCAGGGAAATCCGCATGGTTACCCTCAGCTGCAGCAGCGCCACTGAATTCCTAACCAATATTTAGACAAAGAAAGTATTTTTCTAAATATAAATAGTGCCTTAATTTGATAGGTATGGAAATGTGTTTTTCAATCATAAAATAGCAAGCAATGAATATGCAAATATTCAAGAAGGTTGAACGTTTATATGGAGGTGGATTTCATTAATAAAGCAGAGGGAGACACATTAAATACCTGTGGTGATTTCCATTCTCACCAGAAATCACATCCCTGGAAGAAGGGCTCAGTCCCTTATTCCTCAGTACCTCCAGAGGGAAACGGGAAGATGTGATCTGGGCAAGGCAAGGCTCTATACAACTGACACCTGTTTTCTGTTAAGCAAAATATTGGCACACATTTTCTTGAACCTATGCTGTGACTCAGGGTTCTCCATCCACATCTACATATAGGATACTATTGCTAAGAGCATCATCCCAAAGCTTTGACAGCTTTACTCCACATTCTCCTTCTAGCTGATATAACATACGCATACTTTACTGTCTCTTATATTAGTCTCTATCACAGATACTTCAGTTACTTCATAATGCTTTAAATTTATGTGTCGCCAAAAAGCTTGCCCCCAAATCCCCAAATAATAGCAAAGATAATCAAAGAAATGATAGGCAGTGTGACTGAAGAGAAAGGGAACATTTGCTTGTTAACTTTTTGAAACTTCATTTTATTTTTAATGTAATAGTCTAATACTTGGAAAGTCATGCAGTCTACGTCAATCATATTCACCCTGCTATCTTTTCCCTAACTTCTCCCAATCTATGCTACCCTCTTAACATCCTAACATCCTGTGGCAGCTTGCTGTTGTTGTTTCAATAATCCAGCTTATTCTGTCCTATGCTGCTCCTATACTCACAGGTTTGGAGACGTCCACTGAAGCATTTTAGACCTACTGGGAGTCTCACCTTTAAATAACATTGGCTCTCCATTGCCCGGAGTCATCAACTGTAAGTAGTTCATTAGGTAGGGTTGTGGGTACTTGGGCCCCTCTCTTCTGATCTTTTCCAATCATAGCTGCCATGAGCACATGATGGTTGCAGATGTCTGGTGTCTATAGAACACATTTTCACTCTTCTACTCTCTGTCTGCTGGTCTCATTTTCTTTGTGCCCTCTTTTCCAAGATGGTCCCTAGCCTCAGAGGGAGAGTATGATCTAGATATCCCCTGAGCATTCCCCTGGCATGTACTATGTGCTTTGACTAGTGAGTCACCCTCAACTGTACAAAGAAATGTCTTTAATGAGGTTAGAGCCTGGTGTAGAATACTTCTCTTTGAGTTGTTGGATGTTCCAGAAACACTCCCAAACAATACAGCCTATTGGTATTGCTCTTGGTTGCCCCTCCCCTCAATCTTGATGTTAGACTCAATGCTGTAGATGGTGGGGGATGTACTTCTGTATATATGTCTGATTGCTTGATGAATAAAACACTGATTGGCAGAATAGGATGATAGATAGGACTAGGAGACAAGGAGGATTCTGGGAAGTGTAGGCAGAGAGGAGTCATCATTTGATCCCAGGAAGTGATATAGCTGGGCAGAATCAGAATGTAAGCAGGGACAAACAATAAATCACTCTCTTCTCTCCAGAGATGTAGCAAACAAAGGAGTTACAGGTCCTGTATTCTTCATAAGCCAAGACCACATGGAAATACTTAGATTGGTAGAAATGGGTTAGCAATTAAGGCAGAGATAGCCAATGAGAGATGCTAGTCACTGGCCAACAGCTTCATAATTAATATAGTGTCTCATGTGCTATTTGGGGACTGAAGCAGGAATCTTCAGGAAAGAGTACAGGTAACATGTAGATACCACACACTTTCTGTTTCAGAGATGCTCAGATTATCTTGCTGTGATGAGTGTACAAAAAAAGTATATAAGTCCCCTCAGTAAAACTCACTGTAGGTTCAATGCACTGTCCTCTCTCTCTGCTCTCTTCCCCCCCCCTTCTCTCTTTTCCTGGAAGGTATGCCTTGGGTGCCAGGCCTGACATTAGAGATGGTAAGACTTCTGTGATTTTGGATCACCTGTAGTTTACCAATCTTTCCTGATCTTTCCATCACGTAAGAAAAGTGTAACACAGCCAGACTGCTTCTCTGGTGCACACAGGCCAACTGGAGTCAGACTATGTATTGACTTACTGAAAAGACTTCGTTAAAACATTCTGTTAAGTTTTTCTATAGTAATTTAATTTCATCATGAATATAACATTTATTTTGCTCACATATTTTACTCTGTTTTTTTTTTCATTCTGTATTTAACTGGCTTTTAACAAAGTTGGAGGCAAATCAAAGCACTTATTATTTTTCTTTGATTTACTCATTTGTTCAATATATATTTATTCACAATAGACTATGTGCCATACTCTGGCTAGGTAACCTTTTGGCACAGTCTGGTTTTCCTGGGCTTCTGGCCCCTGCTGTCTGGCAAATATACCAGACGTAGAGAGGGTGTTGGGAGGTATTGGTACGGGAATGGCATCAATCTGCTGTGTGTGCCACTCAAAGGGAAGGTTTCTTCAACATGTGCTTGCATCAATCAGAAGAGAAAGTGAGCCAAGCAATCATGGCTGTGGGGGTTTTCTCAGCCTGAGGAATGCAGATGGCAAAATCTTTGGCTTCAACACAGCATGGTGCATACTGCAAGCAAAAACAGGTGTGTGGCTAGATTTCAGAGGAGAAAGGAGGCCTCATTTCCCACCCAGCAGTGTACTTCTTTAAAGAGATCACAGGTATCCAGGAGAGAAACTCAAATTAAAAGTTTGATATTTGAGATAGTTTTGATGGAATCATATTGGAGGGATACTCTCTCAGCCTAGATACATGGGAGAGGGCCTAGGTCCTTCCCCAAATGATGTGACAAACTTGATTATATAAAAAAATATTTGGCGCATGTGTGTGTTCATGTGTGTTCTAGTTTTGTCATTTGCTTGTTCACGTGAAGGGAAAAGTTCAATGTAAATAAATCAACTTTCTTAATCACTTTATACCTATGTTTTTTATTTTTATTTTATTATTATTTTGTTTTCTTTGTGACAGGACCTCTCAGTGACCCTGGAGCCCATTCATTTGAACAAACTGCCTGGGTAGATTCAGTCCTGTTGCTACCTCCCCACTGCTGGGTTTGCTGTTAGTATCTAGAAAGTATAAAAATATTGAAAGCCCAACAAACTGTGTTCTTCACATAAGTATAAATAGTACAAAGCCATGTTCATACATATATACTATATATATATATATATATATTGTGCCAAAACTTATATCATAGACAAAAATTTAAAAAAAACATGTATAGATATTAGACAAATGAATTTTAGAGATGTTTCTATTAAAGTACAACTGACCAAAACTCAACTGAACATATATAAATTCTATGGTGTATACAGTTAAACGTTTTTAAATCTGAAAAGTACCATGACTGCTAGGATGGTGAACTTCTTCTTCATGCCTTAAGACAACCCAAGCTCTAAGAGTTCACGGATGCCAGCCCAGGCTACTATACCCAGAAAAACTCTCAATAATTACAGATGGAGAAAACAAGATATTTAATGACAAAGCCAGATTTTCACAATACGTATCTACAAATCCAGCCCTACAGAAAGCTTTGGAAGGAAAACTCCAACCCAAGGAAGTTTAATACTCTCACAAAGGCTTAGGAAACAGATAATCCCACTTGACCAGAAACCAAGGGTAAAGAAGGACAAATAAATTCACAATACCACTGCCAAAAGCAAATCTAAAACAAACAAACATTAACAATCAATGGTCCTTACTCTCCCTCAACATTAATGGCCTAACATCGCCTACAAAAAGACACAGGCTAACAGAATGGATACGAAGACAGAACTCATCCTTCCGCTGCATACAAGAAACACACCTAAGCTACAAAGATAGATATTGCCTCAGGGTAAAGGGCTGGGAAAAGATCTTCCAATCAAATGGACCCAAGAACAAGCAGGTGTAGCTATCCTAATATCTAACAAGTTAGACTTCAAACCAAAATTAATCAAAAGAGATGAAGATGGTCATTTTCATATTCATCACAGGAGAAATACATCAACAAAAAGTCTCAATTCTTAACATCTATGCCCCAAATACAAAGGCATCCACATTCGTAAGAGAAACACTACTAAAACTCAAAGCTCACATAAAACCTCACACACTTACAGTGGAAGACTTCCACACAACACTCTCAACACTCTCACCAATCAGAAACTCAACAAAGAAACAAAAGAACTAACAGAAGTTATGTCTCAACTGGGTTTAACAGACATCTATAGAACATTCCATCCAAACACAAAAGAATATAACTTCTTCTCTGCTCCACATGGAACCTTCTCTAAAATCGAACACATACTAGGTGGCAAAATCCACCACATACTAGGTGGCATAACAAACCTCAACATATACAAAAAAATTGGAATAGTCCCCCTTTATCTTATCAGACCCCCATGCTTTAAAATTGGAATTCAACAACAACACAAATCGCAGAAACCCTTACAAACTCATGGAAACTGAACAATGGGCAATTACACCATACCTGGGTCAAAGAAGAAATAAAGAAAGAAATTAAGGACTTCCTAAAATTCAATGAGAATGAGGACACGACATATCCGAACTTATGGGACACCTTGAAAGCAGTGTTACGAGGGAAGTTCATTGCACTGAGTGTCCATATGAAGAAAACAGAGGATAGTCACTTTAGAGAATTAACCACACAAGTGAAAGCCCTAGAATGAAAAGAAGCAAACTCACCCCAGAGGAGTAGATGCCAGGAAATAATCAATTTGAGGTCTGAAATCAATAAAATAGAAACCAGGAAACAATACAAAAAAATCAATGCAACAAAGAGTTGGTTTTTCGAGAAAATCAAGAAGATAGACAAACCTTTATCCAAACTAACGAAAAAGCAGAGAGATCATGCAAATTAACAAAATCAGAAATGTAAAGGGGGACACAACAACAGACACAGAGGAAATCCAGACAACTTTCATGTCATACTTTGAAAACCTGTACTCTACAAAATGTGAAAATTCAAAGGAAATAATCAAATTTCTGAACAACTATCACTTACCAAAATTAAACCAAGAACAGATTAAATAGACCTACAACCCTCAATGAAATCAAAACATTCATGGAAAGCCTTCCAACTAAAAAAAGCCCAGGGTCAGATGGCTTCAGTGCAGAATTCTAACAGAAATTCAAGGAAGAGCTTGTTCCAAAATTGTTCCACACAATAGAGACAGAAGGCACATTACCAAACTCTTTCTATGACGCCACAATCACCTTGGTACCCAAGCCTCACAATAATACAACTAAGAAAGAAACTACAGACCAATATCTCTGATGAACTTCGACTCAAAAATACTCAATAAAATACTGGCAAACTGAATCCAAGAATACATCAGAGAAATCATCCACCATGACCAAGTAGGCTTCATCCCTGGGTTGAAAGGATGGCTTAACATATGAAAATCTATCAACGTGATCCACCATATAAACAAACTGAAAAAGAAAAACCATATGATCATCTCCCTAGATGCTGAAAAAGCCATCAACAAAATTCAACACCCTTTCATGATATAGGTCTTGGAGGGATCAGGGATAACAGGAACATGCCTAAACATAATAAAAGCAATATACAGTAAACCAACAGCCAACATCAAACTGAATGGAGAGAAGCTTAAGGCAATTCCTCTAAAATCAGGAACAAGACAAGGCTGTCCTCTCTCTTCATATCTCTTCAATATGGTACTTGAAGTTCTAGCTAAAGCTATAAGACAACAAAAGGATATCAAGGGGATCCAAATTGGAAAAAAAGGAAGAAGTCCAATTGTCTCTATTTGCAGATGATATGATAGTTTACATAAGCGACCCAATAAACTCTACCAGGGAACTCCTACAGCTGATAAACACCTTCATCAAAGTAGCAGGATACAAGATAAACTCAAAAATATCAGTAGCCCCACTTTATTCAGACAACAAAGAGGATGAGAAAGAAATCAGAGAAAGATCACCCTTTACAATAGCCACAAACAATCTGAAATATCTCGGGCTAACACTTACCAAACATGTGAATGACTGATACAATAAGAACGTTGTGTCTTTAAAGAAAGAAATTAAAGAAGATACTTAAAGAAGATACCAGAAAATGGAAAGATCTTCCATGCTCTTGGATTGGAAGGATAAATATAGTAAAAATGGCAATCTTACCAAAAGCAATCTACAGATTCAATGCAATCCCCATTAAAATCCCAGCACAATTCTTCACTGACCTTGAAAGGATAATAGTCAACTTTGTATGGAAAAACAAAACACCCAGGATAGCCAAAACAACCCTGTACAATAAAAGAACTTCAGGAGGCATCACCATCCCTGACTTTAAGCTCTACTACAGAGCTATAGTCCTGAAAACAGCCTGGTATTGGCACAAGAAATAGACAGGTAGACCAATGGAATCGAATGGAATCGAAATCCCAATATTAATCCACACACCTACGAACACATTATTTTTGACAAAACAGCTAAAAAAATACAATGGGGGAGGAAAGAATCTTCAACAAATGATGCTGGCACAATTGGATGACGGTGTGTAGAAGACTGCAGATAGACCCATGTCTATTGCCATGTACAAAACTCAAGTCCAAATGGATCAAAGACCTCAACATAAATCCAGCCACACTGAAACTCTTAGAAGAGAAAGTAGGAGGTACCCTTGAACAAATTGGTATAGGAGACTGCTTCCTGAACATTACTCCTGTAGCACAGACACTGAGATCAACAATTAATGAATTGAACTTCCTCAAACTTAGATGCTTCTGTAAGACAAAGGACACAATTGACAAGACCAAACGGCATCCCACAGACTGGGAAAAAACACTTACCAATCCTACATCTGACAAATAGCTGATCTCCAAAATATACAAAGAACTCAAGAAACTAGTCAACAAAACACCAAATAGCCCTATTAAAAAATGGGGTACAGAATTGAAGAAAGAATTCTCAATAGAGGAAATCAAAGAGGCTGAAAAACGCTTAAGAAACTGTTCAACATCCTTAGTTATCAGGGAAATGCAAATGAAAACAACTTTGAGATACCATCTTACTCCTGCCAGAATGGCTAAAATTAGAAACACCAATGACAACTTATGCTGGAGAGGATGTGGAGAAAGGGGATCACTCCTTCACTGCTGGTGGTAATGTAAACTCGTACAGCCATTTTATAGATCAGTATGGCGGTTCCTCAGGAAAATGGGAATTAGCTTACCATAGGATCCAGCAATTCCCCTCTTAGGTATATACCCAAATGACCCATGTCCATGCAACAAAGACATGTGCTCAACTATGTTCATAGCAGCATTATTTGTAATAGCAAGAACCTGGAAGCAACCTAGATGCCCCTCAACTGAAGAATGGATAAAGAAGATGTGGCACATCTACACTACTACTCTGCAGAAAAAAATAACAGAATCTTGAAATTCACAGGCAAATGCATGGAACTTGAAAGAACCATCCTGAATGAGGTAACCCAGTCACAAAAAGAGGAACAGGGTATGTACTCACTCATATATAGATTTTAGACCTAGAGCAAAGGATCACCAGCCTATAATACACACCACCAGATGAACTGGGATACAAGGTGTATTCTAAGAGATTCATATATGGTCCCTCACAAAAGGGGGAAGGGACAAGTCCCCCTGAGCACATGGGAAATGGGGAGGGGTCAGTGAATGGAGAGAGAACTAGGAGAAAGAGAAGGGGAGGAGAGGAAAACATGTGTGACTAGATAGATTGAGTCAGGGTGGGGGGTAACATAAAAGAGGGAGCCATTTTTGGTTTGAAGAGAAAACTGAACCTAAAGAAAGGTCTAGAGAACTACAAGAATGACTCCAACTAATAATTTGAGCAACCATGGAAAGGCTACCATAAATGTCCTTCCCTGATAGTGAGATCATCAACTAAATTATCCATCATCATGAAGCCCTCATCTAGTACCTGTTGGAAACAGAAGTAACACCCATAACCAAACACTGAGTTGAACTAGAATCCAGATTCAGAGAGAAGGGACAAGACCAGGTTGCAGAAACACACAAAGACAGCTGACCTGAACAAGGAGGAGCTAATGCCTCCCCCACCCAGACTGATAGCTGGGATCCCAGCATGGGGCTGACTCAGACCCCCTGAATATGGGTCTCAGCTAGAAGGACTGAGCAGTCTGGGGGACCTCAGACAGGAGAAACAAGATCTATTCCTGGTATACAAAAGGACCTTGTGGACACATCCCTCATGGAGGGATACCCCCTTAACCTAGAGACAGGAGAGAAGTCCTAGTCCCTACTTCAAATTACTTGACAGATTTACATGATCCAACCTGCATACCATAGCTCTACAAGTGGAATGGGGGTGGGGGGATGGGAGGGGAGGTTGGCCAGGGTGCATGTCACAGGGGAAAGAGGGTAAGAGGGAGGGAGAGAGGAAGGGAGGGAGGATTGGGGGGAGGAAGGCAGAGGAAACTGGGATCCACATGTAAAATTTTTAAATTATATTATTAATAAAAAAAGAAGGGAAAATGCTTTGGATTAATTATATATATATATATATATACACACACATATATATATACACACACACACATATATATATATATATATATATATATATATATTAAATGCTTTGACTTCAAAATTTAAGACTGAGGACAAGTTACTGGGGAAAAGGATTTCTCATTTTGTTTCCAAAGAAAATGAAATGCTGTGGATCCCTTCCAGACTAATGTGGTTTGATCAAGCAAGACCCCCTGAAGCAACGTCAATGGAAAGTGAAGCCTTGCAGACCACTACAGCCAGGATTTATGCATCTTCATCTTCTTAGGATTTCCCCATAACAGTGCCCCCTACCAGCAGGAAGTAGTTAGGAAAGAACGACGCCCAAATTCCCAAATATTGTTTATAAATATTTGTTTTCATTTTTTAAAAAAGGCATGTATAATTATGTCCAGCATAAAATAAATAAATGTCTAAAAAAAATCATTCAATTCGGGGCTTGCTTACAGCTTCAGAGGATGAGTTCATGACCATCATGGTGGGGACCATGGCAGGAGTAAAGCAGCCATGGTGCTTGAACAGTGGCTAAGAACTTAATCCTGGTCCAGAAGCATGAGGTAGAGGAGAGACAGACAGAGAGACAAACAGACAGACCGAGACAGAGAGCATTAACTGAGAATGGCATAGGTTTATAGATCCTCAAAAGCCACCCATAGTAGCACATCTCCTCCTACAAGGCCATACCTCCAGATCCTTTCCGAATAGTTCTACAACTAGAAACAAAGCATATATAAGCTCTGCGGGGTTGGGGGGGGACATTCTCATTCAAACTACTGCTCCAATTTACTAATATTTTTCTTTAAGAATTCTAACTTTTGTGTTCATCACAAATGTATCACTAAGCCAAAGGAAACCTAAATTTTCTCCTCTTTGTCCTTTGCATATTTGAGAGATTTGCCCTTCGAGTCATTGTTTCTTACCCATTCTGAGTGGTAGAATGTTATTATTTAATTCTGTCATTTGCTTCTGTCATTGTTCGTCAAAAGGTGTTCATTTTTATTAACCTTATTTTATGGAAAGGCAATGTTTTATTTATTCATCTGTGTACATTATTTTTATAGTTATGGTATGACTTCTTCCAAACAATCAGGAATAGAACAAGTTTGCTTTTTCTCAAACGATAACACCATTTTACCTCCCACCATGAATGAAGCTATGAGAAACCCAGTCTCTCACACCACACACGGTGGTCAATCTTTCTGTTTGAATTTGCTTCTGTTTGAATTACAGTAATATCTCATTTATTTGCATTTCCCAAATGATTAAGTAGCAAACATATTTGGGTATGCTTTTTTGCAATGTTGTTTTTCTTGGTAAAGATGTATTGAAATATTTCTTTCGTTGTTACTATATTGCATTATATTTCCAAACACTTATTAACTAATAAATTTAAAGTTAAAATCCATGAGAAGACATAAAGTTTAAAAATGTCTTGTTTTAGTATATGGCCTACAAACCATAGAAATGTATTCTTATGAGTTCATATCCCCTGTTGCTCATTTGTTTCTTTTTAGGATTTCTTTGGGACTGTGTCTTAGGCATCTGACCTATATTCCATTACCCTACTTGATAATGGAACGGCTCTAGGAATGGTAATTCTAGGGCTGGTAAGATTGCTAAGTGTTCTTCAGCTCTTGCAGAAGACCTGAGTTCTGCACTCAGCACAACCACTTGCAGCTCCAGCTCCAGAGGATCTGAAACTCTCTTCTGACCTCCACAGGAACTGCACTCATTTGAACATAAACATAGACTCTCACTAATACACACATACAATTAATAATATATTTTAAAGTAATAGTAATGAAAAGCTATACTTGCTTGAGCTAAAAATAACCCTGAGATTGGAGCCCCATCCTTAAACTAAGCCTTTTGGTACTTACCCCTTTATTAGACAGAGTTTGTTACATGCTGCTAGCACATTTCAGAACTAGTTAATTTAATTTTTCTTTTTTACAGGAAATGAGCTACTTTGTGTTTTTAAAAATAGACAAACCTCATTCCCACAGCACCCATAAATGACTCTCTGGTGTGTTTGGCTTTGAGTTTGCGATATCATGGAGAACTGGAGAATTAATGACATTTGTTTGGTCATAGCAAAAACAAGTATTTGTTGCAATATGTTCATATGACTTCATTTAATCAACTTAGTCTGTGAAAGAAAACTCATCCAATAGCCACAAAATCATTGCACCCTGCATTTGCCTGCAACTAGATAGATGCTTGTTGAAGAAAGCCATTGTGTATCTATATCATATCTTGCATTTTCTGTAGATATATGTATCTTGAAATGTTTAAAGTCTGTAAAAATGTAGTAACAAACTAACATGAAATTATTGATATATTTATAAATCTTTGTATATTTGAATAGTTAGACTAAACATTTTTTATAGGAGAAAGGTATTGCATGTTTGTTTTAGTTTTTGCTATTTGGTTTAAAACAGATGAATTAAATCCTGTGGAAATGAAATTCAATAAAATTTAATTGGACTGAGTTGAACTATTGCATGCCAGGGCCATTATACCATCTGTCTCCACAAAATGTTCATTTAATTTAGGTTGTTCCATTAAAAAATCTACAGAAATTAATTCACCCAATGTTTTCCTTTATTAATAATTAAGCATATTTTTCTTAAAATAATATTTCATTGGACATAAATAGACCCAGGGACATTGCAAATTTTGATTCAGTTACACATCATAGAGTAACACATCCTGAATAATGGCACATTTTTAGGCTTAAATAATACAACTCTAACTGGAACAACTAGGTAAGGAAAGTCAGTAATCCACTATAAGGGCACTTTCCTCAGAAGTTATTCTTTTACTACATAAAATTGCAGGAATAACTCTTGTTTGAAATATTAAACACAGGCTTATGATCTCATAGTCTATGTTTGTTCTGTACATTTTCAGGGGTTTGGGTTACACACTCATACACATGAGCAGATACATACATACATACATATGCCAATGTAAATATACATGCTAAAGATGTACAATTGTCTATAGAGACTCATAACTTACATTTACCAATATTGAGCTGCATTTATCAAAAGCAGCCTTACCTAGGTAGTTTTTAACTTTTGCTGTTATGTTGTGTGTTTTAGATGTGTTTGTAGGATGTGGGGGCACATGTACAGCTGTGTGCATTTGGAAATCTCAAAAAAAAAAAAAAAACTTGGCTGAATCGGTTATCTCCTTTGTCTCTTACATGGCTGCCAGGGATCGAAGTGATGTTTGAAGGCTTAGGCAAGTACATTTACCCACAAAGCCATCTTGCTGGCCACTACCTAAGTCATTTTTTTCATAAGATTTTTCTCATTTTTGAATTGCTTATCAGGGTGTACATTTGACACTGGCTCAAGTTTTAGAATCATATTATTTATCAATCGATATTCCTCAAAACATTGCCAAATGATTTGTGGTAAGTAATCCCCTTTAACCTAAAACATGTTTCTTGGATTTTAATTAGACATGCATTTTCTGAAGGTCTGGAAGAAGAAAAAGCCACTGTGCATTCATTCATCTTGTGAAGGTAATTGCCCACAGTTTTGTCTCCTGGTGGATAGATAGCACAGCTTAAGCTGGCTTAATATTTATCAAATGCTTTACATTATACATTTTATATTGGATTCCATATAGATGCCTTTTAAATAACTGTTATCAGTTATTGAATCAACTTCTGCAGCAGGTTCAAGGGAAATGAAGGCTCACCATTGTTTTGTAAATTAAAATGAACCCTACAGGGAAAGATTAAGTGAGAACCCAAGTGAGCCATGGAAAGGTATTCCGGAAGAATGGTCTTGAAAGAGCCTATATCAGTCTCCTTCTTGAATTATCTGTGTTTCTGAAAATCATTGAGAACAAACCTGACAATGGACTCAGAAACAATTCTTTTTAAAATGCCACTATATTTTCTTAAAGCACTGAAGTTCCAGACGCATGGCTGCGTACTACAGAACAGTGTGGATGCTTAGGAGCTGGGCTTCATGATTGAATATGTGGACAGCGGGCCATCCAAGAGTCAATGACTAAAAGGAATCTAAACTCTTTGGTGAAGGCCATTGGGTTTAAAAAGCCCTGTGATTGGTGGAACTTGAGTGTTGGAGTTCGTGTAAACTGTTGAAGATGAAGCCTCAGCCAGAATTATTCACAATTTGAAAAGATCATGATCCTGGGAGAAATGTTTATGTATGTTGAATCCACAGATGCAAACACAAACACACATGCACACACAGAATTGTGTGCACACACATGAAAACACACAGATGTACAGAAATGTATACACAGGCATACACAAATACATATGCGAAAAGCTATTAGAAGGACTTAAAATAAATTATCAGTCGCATACCATTTAGATTTTCAGTGTCTTTAAATAAATTTCACTCTCAGATACATTCTTTCTTCCATAAGGCAGTTTTTGTGGTGACTGTGGAGTTGCACTTGTCCATATTTTAATGGCGTGTCATCCCCAATCCTCTTTTATATAGAACCCGGAATCCTCACTTTGTTCTCTCTGCAGACATTATTATCTCCTGAATCACTGCTTGGCTCAGCCAAGATCTTTTGAATGTGATGAAGATGCACATTATCTGCCTCCACCCAGAGGACCAATCTGTTTGGCTATAATGGAGATCCATTCTTATCTCTGTTAGATCTGTGTAGAGGCACAGGCACAAGGCAGTAATTCTTCAGGGGACATGTCTACCCAGCATGCGCAGGGAAAGATTTTCAAGGATTTTCTTTCTTTTCAAACTTCTTGATGCTCAGTATTTTCCAGTTTCTTCAATTGTTACTCCATCCCCAATCTTGGTGTGCTGGAAATTCACAATAAGAGTGGGAACTTGTATCTGAACTGCATGGCTGATTTTCAGCAGGCCCTGGAGCCTTCTGCACTGGGCATCAACATCACTGTTCTGAAATTAGTTTTATAAACACTTTAAGTAAATATGAAGGAAAAACAAAGATTAGGGCAGAAAAATGACCAAGAGTACAAGCAGATACAAGGTACTATGGTTCTGAATCAATAAAGCTGATGCTTGACATAGCCAAATAGGAGGAAAATGTTAAATCCACAGTATGTGTCACAATATGTTCATCTGAGGAAACATGTAGAAAGACCTCCTTTTAAAGAGTAATACACACCAAATATTGAATATTTTCAATGCTTACAGTTCCAATGTTGTTCTCAAATAGATATGTAGAAATATTCAAAAAATAAATAATAATAGGAATATGTGTGACTCAAGAACCATTAAAAGCCAGTAAGAATGAAACACAGAATATCTGGGCAATGGGATTTGATGGTATTTCATAACTCAAATTATAGAAGTATGTGCCTTCAAGGATATGTACCAGATAAAGAGAGAAAATCACTTTAATGATGTGGGATAATGCTCTTGTTCACTGTAAATATTTGTCACTCATAGTGGTTTAATATAATGCTGATTGGCCAGTAGCCAGGCAGGAAGTATAGGAGGGGCTACTAGCCTAGGAGAATTCTGGGAAGAGGAAAAGCAGAGATGGAGTCAACAGCCAGACTCAGAGGAAGCAAGATGAGAATGCCTTACTGAGAAAAGGCACCAAGCCATGTGGCCAAGCATAGATAAGGATTATGGGTGAGCTTAAGTCATAAAAGCTAGCTGGTAATAAGCTTGAGCAATAGCCCAAGCAGTTTATAAGCCTCTATGTGTGTGTGACCAGGTAGAACAGAAACTTCTGTCTATACCTTAATAACCACAAATAATACAAAAACATACATAGATTTCTTTTATTTAAACTGATTATCTGTACACAGCCTTCAAAATATTAGAGTTATCATGAGGAGACAATGAGCAAGAATAGAATACATACAGTAACCCATGATTATAATGAAACCAGGGAGGCAATGCTATCTGAGGGCTAACCTCACAGCAGTGGCTGTCATGGAGACCATAACAGACAAGATTCAATTAGTGAAATTTGAGGTACCAAAGATGCCTTAATTATTTGTGAATATGGTGGATGGGTTCCATGAAGGCATTTTGTCTGGGAAACTCATCAAGCTGTATTCTTATGATGTAGGACCCTTTACTTTCTTGTGCTATGCTACCCTACTAGGTTATGGTAAATATAATCAGGAAGAACACAGAATAAAAAAGAAGTTAGATCACAGAGTTTGGATGTGAAAATATACCATGAGTACAGATGACAAGACATCCTCAAAAGAAGGGTGTGGCTTATGTTCGTAACACCATGTCTTTATGGAACCACTGTACCGCATAAGTCACGTATCCTTTGGAATAAAGACTCAATGAGGCAGACCAGCAACAGCGCTAAGTCCTACTCTTGTCCAGTTAATCCTGAACTCTGACTCTATCAGCAGGGGTCTAGAATGCTCTATCTCCCTTTTCATGCTTCTGGTGAAACAAATCAAGCTTTAGGCTCTAGATTTAAAAGTTTCTTTGTATAAATTGGCCAATGTTCTAATAGGCTTCCTATGCCATCCTAGGGATGTGATTGTTATCTACCAGTTGGGCCATGATATTCTGAATACCTGTATGAACTTTATACCTGCCACTCTGCATATGGTCATATTTCAGTGATGTTAACTGTTAATGATTGACATGTGATCGTATTGGCCCTACTGGTCTGTGACAGCATCTCTGTTGTGGTTACATCCATCGTCACACCTGACTACTGAATAAGAAATAAATCATCAACTTCCAGAGATGCAGACGTTGCCCTAACATGACTTTCAGTGGGGCAGTGGCTAATGTGAGAGGAGGAGGGGCTATAAAGCTGTTTAGGGGACAGCAGTGTAGCAATTTCTTCTAATAGAAACTCTTCCATCTTGGAGGGATGCCTATTAAGACCTGGGGTGTTCTAAAAGATGAAACATTCCACCCTTCTGGAAAGGTTCCTTATGTCTTAGTAATTAAGCAACCAGAACATGAGGAAGTCCCTGTAACTGACCAGGTTTACTAGATCCCTGATTCCCCAAGTTTATGTGAGCTTTAAAGATTCCTAAGATACCCACAGATCAGCTGAGCTGCCTAGAAGAATCACATACATTCCAAGCTGCTTAGGACCTGGAAAGTACACTTTCCAACATGTTGAGCTGCCTGAGGCTGAACAGATACTACAGGTTCCCAGCTTTGGACTGTCACCTATGCTTAGCTGTCTTTTAGAGATATTTCCGCCCCTATAAGTAACCCCTTGCCCAGCTTTCTGTAATTAACCCCAATACAACTCAATGGTTCACCAAACTAGACTTTGTTGGTATCCTTACTTTCATCTGTGGCAGGCTCCCTGTCTATCGTTAGTAAATGTTTGTTCTTGCCTCTCCAGGAATGGTGTTGCACAACGGGAACATGGTAGGAAAGTGAGAAAGCAGACAGCATGCAGAAGCCAAGTCCATTGCTAGAGCTTTGTGGGAATCTTTACAATTCATTGTCCCCGAGGCAAGCACAGCTGAATGTTTCCATTGGATTGGCTGATTGAACAAGGTGTGGAAGCTTCTATACTGTAAGAACTGCAGAAACAGTGGGCATTCCATCCCATGCCACAATGTAACATCAGGGGAGGTTTAGAATTTGAAAGGATCACACCAAATATGCATACACAAAGCAGTGGGCATTTCCCAGCAGTTAGCCTTTTAGCTTATAAATGGCACTGTGGAGAACAAAAAAATCAAACTCTGCTGAGCTATTAGTGTTTTCAAGCAGGTTTTTGTTTGTTTGTTTGTTTGTTTTCTGATAATGGCAACAGCTGAAAATCCAGCTATGGTGTAAATCTGATTTTTCCTGTGTGTGTGGTAGGTTAACCCCTAAACATCATACTACTTTCATTACAGTCACACACTGTCATTATTATAACCCATCCCTTGAACAGAAACATTTTTGTTTGAATGGGCCTATGGCAAAAGACAAACCACCACACAGACATTTTAAGTTTATATCTTTTTATGCATAATTTGAGATTGTTTGTCAGGGTGCCAAGAGGCACTGAATCAGCATCAAGGAAGCCCACTAGTTGGAACTCTAGGACAGAGTCCAGTGATCACAGTGCATGTTTGCTGACTAAATATGCTTAAAAAACAAAGGTCAGATAACCAAAATATCTGGGGGTGAGTTAAGAATAGAAACACTTGATGATGTTATGTACTGTGGGGTAAGAGAAAGTAGAGATTTTAGATTGGAAGTCACAACCACTCTTAGGAAGATGGTTAATGGAGGGAGAGAGTCACATATAATCGTTTGATTCAAAGTCAGGGGAAGCCGCTTACTTGTAATCTTAAGAACCATTTGTGCATCAGCATAACATACTCTATTATTCAACACTTGAGCATGCACTTCAATATCTTCAAACTACTGTGCACATTTTAAGCAGCAGAACTATAAGACCCCAGTAACAAAATATAAGTATTGGTGGTTAAAATTAAGTAGAAAAAAAAATCATTGAGTGACTACGTCTGCTTGACATTCATTAATTTTACACCATGTCTTTTTTTTTTAATAAGAGTTCTGCTACTCATTAATGCAATTAAAAAAACATGACAGGACTGAAGAGATGCTGTGCAATGTGTTCACAGCCATCAAGCAACCAAGGCAGAGTGTCAGCTATTGATGGAATGGTTATTGGGTGCAGTGATTTTTAATGAATAAAGAGAGTACACTCACACAGGGTTTAACTGTTTTCCAAGTTCACTGAGTTGTAATTGACAAATACTAAATTTATTTAACATACATGCTATGGCATTAATAAACATACACACTGTGAACTTGTTACCACAGCTAAATTAGCACATTCATTGTGATACAGTCACTTCTACATGTGTGTTTGAGAGACTTAAGGAATTCAAATGAACAACATATCACTACAAATTATGGACTGACCTCGTCAAAAGTTGAAGTCTTCATGGCATTTTTTTTTCTTTCTTATAAACTGATTATATCTGCTTTATAAGAAATTTTCTCCTAATCTTTTGATTCCATGGAGCTAAAGTTCTGGAAGTGACATCGTCTCTTGGATCATGGCTGTCTGAAAGAGTTGTTCGTTACAAAAAAAAAAGTAACAAAATCTATTTTACTTACACTTAAATTTGTTTGTGACCTCAGTTATTCTGCATCTGAAATCCCTTTCAATCAGCTTCAATTAAGAGAGCAAAGAAACGATTCTTCTACCCTGCAGCCAGCACATAATAAGTAGAATTTAAGTTTGCATTTGGAATAAGCATTCTTATCAGATGATCAAGTCTAGGATTATGACAGCTTTGGACCAGTCATCAAAGGTGAAAAAAGCAACTGATGTCCAAATCGAGCAAAGAGTGATAAGAGATAATTAGTTTTATGATTATATGTATTATTTTATCCTCTATCTTCTCTAATTCATAGAATTAAATGTAATATCAGCTTTAAGCTTGTAGTGTGGTAAGTATTGCACAATTTAAAGTAACTGGGCCACCTCTTTTTATCTCCTATTGCATTGATGTTTTAAAAACTAATGAAACCATTTGATATCAATTCTAGAATTATTAGGTATTTTTAAATCCTTACAATCATATGAAAATAATATCTTTGACTTTATCTTTTTGTAGATAATAAATATATTAAATCTGAAAAGGTTTCAGCTATGCTGTTTCTCTATACCAATTCTAATATAGTTTCAATGTCTTCGCCTTGAACATAAGTAACACCTATACCCATTACCTCTGAATTAAATTTATCAAATCAGAAATAAATAAATTATGCCCATGTATTCAAATTGTAAACAAGTGTTTAAAATCTTAATTTAAGTAATAATTTGTCATTTGACCATTGACTGCTTGGCATCTGGTGGTGTTGTCATGTATATCATATTTTTTCCTTTTAAAAGGATTTTAGTGTTATATTTTTAAAATTTGTTTTTATTATTTGGAAATTTCATACCCACTTTATTTCAATCTATTCTATTTACTCCTGTTTAGCTGCTCCTCATCCTTGCAAACATGTTCTCTCCCAACTCCATGTTGCTGCTATTGTTTTCATTTCAAGCCTACTGAGCTCTCTTCATGCTGCCTGTGTGTGTGTGTGTGTACAGGTCCAATTTTTCTTATGATTATTATGACTCAGACATGACTGGACAGATCTAAGGGAGAGGTTTTGGTTTGGGTTTGGGTTGTAGAAGGGTTTGCATTGGAAATACAGACTGCTTCTAGTCTAGCTTCTGCCTTACATCCTCTTGCTCTGTGCTTCTCCACGGTGGCCTACCTATAGATCCATCTGCCCAGCCCTCTCTTACTTAGATACACTAACCACAACACTAGCTTGTGGCAGTACACAACCCCCTTGTCATTCTCATGCTGTGTGTTTTCTCATAGAAAACTGCATGTCTTTCAGACTGGATGTGTAGCTCAGTGGTAAAGTGCTTGCCTGGAGTGTGGAAAGTCCTAAGTTCAATTCCAAGTACATGAAAGAAAAAAAGGAAGAAAGAAAGAAAGAAAGAAAGAAAGAAAGAAGAGAAGAAGAAGAAGAAGAAGAAGAAGAAGAAGAAGAAGAAGAAGAAGAAGCTGCATGTCAGCTGTCAGCTTTTCAAAAGTCTGCTGCTGATCAATGTTAGGCTTCTGGCAACCTCCTTTACGGCCTCTTGCTTAGCATATCAAACCAAGTCCCTGGACATCACTGTGCAGAAGAAGATGTTTTAAAGTTCTGTGATGTTGTAAAGTTAGCATCTATTATACTCACACATATTGAGATTCAGGTGAGTGCCATCTCCCACTCTATATTTTTGCATCCCTGACATCTGTGCCCTTATTTCCATTACCTACTGTCACTTATGTTTTATTATAGTCCATGCACTTAGGTTATTTTTCTTGAATGACCTCAATTCTTCCCATTGACCTGTTAAGTTTTTATGTTTCTTCGCTAAACACCATTCTTACCATAGTTCTTCCTTCTAGCATCCATACATACAACTCCCTTAGCTTTGTGGAATGCATAAAGCATTCCTGCTTTTTGCTCAAAACCTGCTGCTGTTGCTCCAAACACCCAAGCCCAGATCACTGATTTTTTCAAATCGAGCATTATGACTATGTTTCCTATTTCTCATGTGCCAAGTTTGCAGAGCCCCAGACTAACCCAAGGAGCCAGACAATTCCAATGCACACCCAAAGGTTTCTCTTTATTGTTCAAGCTGGCCAGCATGGATCTCACTCCATGGTGGGGGAATGAGATGCCAACCAGCCTTTAAAGGGGAAGACCATAATGTTGAAGGCCACAAATTCCAGAGTTTAATGGTTATTTAAGGTCATATAAAGTAGAGAGTAAAGTAGTAACTATATATTTTAAGCAAGATACATTTGAGTAAGATAAGACAGGGCACAGGGTTGCAGGGTTACAAGGTCACAGGATCTGTCAGTTATCCGCTGGGCCAGCAATTAACAGAAGAAGGAGCATTGACATAAGTGGTGGCAAGTCACCTCCCCTTCTCTGAGAAGGAACTCAGGCACTTCTGATTTAAGGAGTTAAATTTTCCTTTACCATTAGAAGTTCCCTTTCTCTGTATAGATTTAGAACCCAAGTTTTTAAACTTTTATTAATTTTAACTTTGGTCCTTCACTATTTTCACAGTGGTCATTGCTGCATGTGACATGATGTTACACTTAAAATGATTTCTCCTCCAGCTCAGATACAAACTGATGGGAGTAAGGCAAATTTTCTGAAGCGCTTTACAACATTGATTCAAAGAGATGAATGTTTCATGCAAAAATCACATAATGAATTCATGTATTTTTGATATAAGATGGTTTTAGACTGGCTGAAACTATCAATACATTGCAAGTCAGGGATTTACCTCTATCTCAATTTATACCTTGAGAATGGTTTTAAAATCTGTGTCTGCAATGTAATCATAAGCCATAAAGGAGCTGGAGGTTGCTGGTAGGTGCTAGGTCCTGGTGAGGAGATATCACGCCTTATTTTAGTACCTCACATATAGGCCACATATTCATACTCAAGTACAAGAGAATAGAGAACAGAAATTCTCTTAAATTTGATGGTAATCAAACTTCTATCTCATGTTCCTGTTAGGATGGAAAAATTCAGCCTAATTCCCCAGAAAACCCAGGAAGCTGGGAGTCTTAAATCCCAAGCTGATGGTCACCTACTTTAATGTTTACGGTAGCCTGTGAGTGAATGGACACAGGAAATGAGCAATGTCGCCAAACCCAGAAGCCTGTGAGAAAGCAGACTTCCTGGTCTAAGAGCAGGCTTGGATGCTTTAAATTAATTGGTCTGTACTGGATGCTATGAGGTGATTGGTTCATGATGCGCGGGCATTGTTGTAACCCTATAAAAGCTGTCTCAATTCTGTGCTAGGGGTCGTTCGTTCATTGCTGAGCCAACCACCCTGCATGGTGTGTGGCTGACAACCTCAGTATACTGGAATATAAAGAACCTCATGCATTTGCATCAAGACCGCTTCTCGTGAGTGATTTTGGGGGCTGTCGCCTTTCCCAAGCGGGAGTATGAGGGACCACGCCCTCACGGGTCTTAACATTCCATGTCAGTATGATTTTGATGATATAACAAACAGAACACAGAGAGATAAAATACCACAAGCCAATTGCATTTATATCTCATTAATGAAACACAGGTTTTCCTGAAATGTAGATTATTAAAATATATATGTATATTATGAAAATATATGTGACTCAATTTTCAATATACTTCAGGAGTGTAGAGATGAGTATGTGTTAAAAAAATCTATTGTTTTAGTTTAAAAATATAGCTGACTGAAAACAAAAAATCATGGTGGTGAATATAGTAAAGTATGTTTCTAATGGGCAACACATGGCACCATTAAACTTCCAAGGATGGTCAGAATTAAAGATAACATCATGACCTATAGACAAAATCTATAGTGAAGCTAAAAAAGCCATCTTTGATTGTAGAGGAGACAGCAACTCTCTCAAGACTTCTGGATAGTAGATAAGTGATAAATTGGCCGACTGAGCATCACGGATCAAGGAGAAAACAAAGAAGCCAGCAGAAGTGGTGTTTTCATGTTTTATGTGCATATAGAATCTCAATTTACCTAAAGTTCCTAGATATGTAAAGCGGTACTGGAGTAATAGACAAGAACATGCACTAATGCCTGACTTGAGGGAAGAAAGCCTGATGTGAGATAGTCTCATATGAGCAATCATCAAAATCTTAGTAGTTAGCCATGGCTGAGATGGCCCATCTTCTTCAATAGTGTAGCCACTGGTAATTTGCTGTTTCTCTGTAGATAACACCTCCCTCCCCATGCTAATTCAAGCAATGCGAATTACACAAAGTGTGGCACACACTTGATAAGAGAAGTTAATAGGGTGTGAACATGGTAAAAATGTGCTATAAACGTGTATATGGAAATTGTCATGAGGTAAATAGTTGATAAATATATGAGTTGAACCTGTTTTGCTGCAAGTCCTGTAAGGCCTGGTCATAGTCATATTAAGTGAATTAAACTACTCTCAAACAAAAATACATACTTTATATCAGTTGTGATTATTGGGTTGTATATAAAAATATATATGTCTGTATATATGGCATGAGAATACAAATGAAGCTGTCTGTGAGGGACAAAGGGAACTAATGGGAGGGAAGAAAATGGAGCACAGAGAGGCATGGATGTAATAAACTCACAATATATTCTCATCTGAAAAGTTTGTAATAATTGCATGGAAATGCAAGCTGAAAACACATTTTGGGAGTGCAGGATTAAAAATATATGAGCAATTCTTTGAAAAGAAGAAAACAAAAAAACAACTAAAGTGCTTTGGGGTTCTCTTGTTGATGTATTAATAGTAAAAGTAAGATATCTTAGCCAGGGCCTTCTCCAATCTCTTTCCTCTTCTCACCTTCTGCTTATCTTGGGGCTCACAATCTCAGCCTTCCCCTTCCTGCATCTTTCCCAGGCCTCTAGCCTCTTCCTAGGAATGAGCTCTGCTTCTCATCTTAGGTACCACCAGCCGGCGGGATGGCATCTCAGTTCTTCTTTCTTCATCCTTCACTACCAGTTTCCTACAAGTCTCTCTTTAAACGATGCCCAAGCCATCTTTCCGTTCACGGTAAAACCATCACTGTCTCCAGTTTTCTTCTAAGCACACAGTCATTAGACATTTATTTCCGTAACTCCAAAATGACATTCGTCAGGGTGGTGATAATAATATCCAGCCAGATCCATAACTTATTTCTCAGGGGTTGGACGCCTCTTTCTGCTGTGAACACGTGGCACAATTCCCCCACTGGACTCACCTACTTCAAGGCTCACAGCTGGGAACTTTGCCACCAGTCTATCATCCTGATACAGTTTATAAACTGTGTCCAGCAGGTGGCAGTACTGTGCCACCAGAGTCATGGTCTTGTTTTTTCCGTTATTTTTAAATTATTGTATATTAGTTGCACAGAATAATGGTTTCATTGTGACATTTTAATATTTACATACCATGCATGCACCTTGGCAATGTCCTCCCTTGAATCCTTTTCTTTTATTCACTTCCTGGCACCTCCTTACTCTCCCCAGCTGGTTCACAGCTATTCTCTCCCCCACCCCAGATTCCTTGTAGAGGAGGAAGCATGAGGTCTGGCAGGTTTGACTTGATGTGACTCTGCAAACCACAGCAAGGAACTTGGATTCTTGGTCCTCAATTCCCCATACCCTTATAATGGGTTTGTAGTCATAAGAAGCTCTCGGGAGATAAATATCTTGCACAAAATTGCAATTTCTGCTTCTTAAAACTGGGTACCTCATGCTTTCATCTTTTCCTGTTGTATTTGTCACTTCCTTTCTATTAGTCCTTCTGTTTCATATCTGGGTTTTGTATAGGGTCATTCTAGAACTCAAGCTTTGGGTGTCTTTTCTGTAATTCCCCCCCCCCATGCTTCCATTTTTCTGATGACCTCAGTTGCTACCCCTCCTTTAGTCTCTCTGTCCTTAATTATCTTTCTCAGACCATAAATTTCAGGCCCACCTGAGTATACAGTGCACATTTTCAAATTAAAATATCGCAAACTTGCATTCACTGCTTTTTCTTTCCCAGCTGTGACATCTGCATCACTATTAAATTTATATGTTCTGGAATAAAGTTTAAAGTTATCATTCACCCACATTTTGCTGTATTTCCTTCACCAACATTTAGACAAGATATTGTTGAAATCTTCACCTTCCAGTGACAACCACTGTCCTTAGGCTAATCAGTAGGTTGCTTTGGCCTGAGGGATTATTCTTTCACAGAGTGGACTCCTGGGGAAGCCTGCATTCTGTGTCCTAGAATGTTGATCCACCCCACCCCAGGCTTCCATCACCCCAGGCAAATAGAAGCTAGCCTTTGTGGAGTATTTTTTTGTGGTGGTTTTTTGTTTTGTTTTTCCTCAATGCTCTCCTGTGACCTAGATTGAGGTCAGGGCAGCCACTCTGGTCTGGATCACTCTCCTCATGGTTCCTCCAATAAAACAGGAGCAATTTGTCCTCAAAGTCCATGGGTATTAGTCCTTTTATTGTTTTTCCTGAAAAGTTGTTAGGCAACAGTTTGTGTTACAGACTCCCGTTTTAGGAGCTGTGGAGATCAAGAATGTAGCATGGTGGTTTTCCAGCCATTTTTCACGTGACTTAACCTCCCCAATCTGACATATATGAGCTGAACTATGGAACTTGAAGGATGGCACTCCCCACACAGCACCAGAGACAGGTTCCTGCCTTTCTGTTGGTTTTGCACCAAAATCTTGTGAAATGACTCAGAATTATGTCCTTGGCTGTTTAGCTCTCCTCATGAGTTAGTTACTATGATACTCAGTATCTTTAGTGAGTTTGTACTTGTTTAACTCAGCCAGAATCAGGTTGTGTTTCATGTAAGTAAAAGACTCCAAAGGATAAGTAAAAGACTCCAAAGGAGATGAAAAATAAAAAAAGCAAACAAAGTATATCAAGAAAAAGAACCAACCCCCTTTTAAAAATGTGAAGATATATGAATATTTTGTTACACCAATTTTGTCTAACAATTTCTCTTCTGGGAAAATATTAAAGAAATGATCTATTTTATAAAAATATGATGCCAGCAAAGTTATTTATCACAGCTCTCCGTGAAAATACTAGCAAGAACCAAATATTCACAAACTGGAAATTCTTAATACCTTCATCATAAAAATAACATGAAATACTATGTATTGGTAATAAAAGAATATTAAATTCATACTTCTTTTCCCAGAGAGTACACATAACAATAAAGTAAAAAAGGTATAGAAATATTAATAGGATCAGAGTGCTTTTTGTTTTACAAATTTGCATGTATATAAATGTGCTTGTAAATATGATTTAAAGACCAATTTACAAATTTTAAATATGGAGCAGTGCTGCACATTAGTAAGAGAAAATGACCATTTGCAAGTGTGGTGAATAGAAGGAACATTGAAACATGACTAAAGCTATCAGTGAGTAAAGCATATATCCTTTGCTGTAAGAGACTGTCATCCATGAATAGATCGTAAGTCACAGCCCCAGCCAGAGAGAAGCTCTCCTCATTTCTCCCACTTTTCTAATATCCCACATGAAGTGAAGTGAGAGATGTTCACAGGTATCCTAGGTCTAAGACCTGAGGGTCTTTAGATTACAGTTCTTTCTAAGTCCTCTATATGGTTTCCAACCTTGTGTGTGTGTGTGTGTGTGTGTGTGTGTGTGTGTGTGTGTGTGTGTATGTATGTATGTGTGTTGGTCTGTGTTTAGGTGTTTGTGGGAATGTGTTTATGTAGATGTGGATGTGTGTGTGTGTGTGTGTAGGTGTAGGTGTAGGTGTAGGTGTTGTGTAGGTTATGTATAGGTATATGTGTGTGTGCATGTGTGTCATGTGTAGGTATATGTATAGGTGTGTGTATGTATATAGGTGTGTGTGTGTGTATATGTGTATGTTGGAGGGTGGTTGTTACTTGGGATTTCTTTTTATTTCCATTGTAAATGCTTGAGTATTTAATCCTAAGTTTATCCCTCCCCATCATATCTCTGTGTGGCAATCTGAGAAAATCTCATAGTTGACAAGGTCAAGCTTAAATGTCCATTACTCACTATGTCCATAACTCTGTTTTCTCTCCAGTCACAGCCCTTGGATGATGGCCTTCCTGGACACTGCTTTTTACATACTCGCACCAGAATACTGAATGAGGCCTGTGTCCTGATCGTAGGAAGTGTTTCAAATCATTGGCTCCTTCACTCTCCCACAAAGGATGCTTAGTGCCCCTTCTTATTACTGTAGATGCATTTTATGGTACAAGTGAATTCACCAGGTTGTTAGAAGATATTATTAAAATCCACAACATGGCACACAGCCTGAGTTCCATGCCCAAGGCCATCAGATGTCTGTGCTCACGGACAGCTGAGTCCACCCCAGGCCACCTTTCTGGTGGATGGAACGCATTGAGCTGATTTAACTCTGCTGAGATCTATATGTTTAGAGAATCTATATGACCTTTGCAAAGTCTAAAGGCCTGATACAGTTTCCAGTCTTATGTTAAGACTTGCCATGTAAGTTAAAATTTTTGTCTCCTGGGTAGGTCGTTTTTTTGTTTTTTGTTTTTCTATAATAAGAGATGGTTTTGAATTTAATTTCTCCAAGGAATGATTTGATATCTTAAGTTTGTTCATTAAGTCATGCATTATAACTTCAATTAATATACACATTTCATAATCCAAAATTTGTGCTTTGTGAAAATCACATGCAGCTCACATTAAATTCATTTAAATCTGTGTGTTTGCAATGTCCTGCACTTCAGCCTTAAGAACAAAACCAAGTCCAGTCATTTACCGTCACAGGGATGAAGTCAGGGATCACTAATGTAGACTAACAAAAGAGGACCAATATGTGGCTGGAGGAAAAGCTCAATGATTAAGCCCCATAGTGCTCTTGTAGAGGGACCTAGTTTCAATTCCTAGGATCCATACCAGGCAGCTTACTTCTGATTGTAACTCTAATTCTAAGGGTATCTATCGGATACCTCTAACCTCCAAGGGCCCCTGCTTTCATGAGCACCTACCCAAACATACAAACACATGTGAACACATAATTAAAAATAAAAAACAAATCTTTAAAAGAAGACAAAGCCAGGCGTTGGTGGTGTATGCCTTTTATCCCAACAGAGGCTGGCAGATCTCTGGGAGTTCAAAGCCAGCCTGGTCTACAGAGCTAATTCCAAATAAGGCTTCAAAGCCACACAGACAAACCCTGTCTTGAAAAACAAACAAACAAACAAAGGCATACACAGCACATTTATGATTGGCAAAATGTATTATCTCATGGAAAGAGAGCATGAGAAAATACACTCTAGAGGCCAGGAAGGGCAGGAGGGGGCAGAAGGAGATAACTTGGGTTAAAGGCACCAAAAGACGGGAGAAGTTCATTCTGCTTGTCTATATATAACACAGCTGGGTTTGTACTAATGACAATCTATGCTGTATTTCAAAGTGAGCAGAAGAATGAAATATCCCAACCCAGAGACAATTAATGTTCAAGGACGTGAATAAAAGGAGTAAACTAATAAATGGACTAAACCCTCCATCACTCAGCTTCCTGCTTTAGCAGCCATGACAGGCTACAGAAAAGATATGTAGGCCTCTGACTCAACACATGACACAAAGAAACTTCAGATCCCCGGGCCTCCCGGAGCCTAGGACCAAAACTGAACACAGAAACTGCAGACCACCCTAGCTTCACAGATTCTTGGTTCCTGGGAACTGGTTGGCCACAAAAGAAACCCCAAGGGAGACCAAAACCTTCCCTGTAGTCTCCAGGATACAATTCTGAAAACTATTGGTATCTATGAAAAACAGGCCACCTGCAAGTAACAAGACAAAGCCATAGAAACCACAGAATGTTCCCTCTCAGCACTGACCAATGGGAATAATTGGTACACAGGTATTTCATGCCAAAATATGACTTTGAGAAATTCCCCTGATTGCTTTCCAAATGTCAAACAATCAGAAACCAATCCATACCTACTGAGTAATCCTGTGATTTTTGTCTTTAAAAACCTGACAGTAGGCAGGGAACTCACTTTCTCTGGTGGCTGCTTTGTCAGCCAGCTAGAGGAGGTCCCTGTCATGGTTAGGTGAACAGTAAACCTTATGCATTTGCACCAGTGTATCTGTCTCTCCCTGGTGGTCTTTGGTGATATTCATGACTTGGGCATGAAATCCCAAGTCATGGGATTGTCTGATGAAAGCCTGATTGTCACCTGGAACAAGGTACATCTTACACAGAATTTAATATGGTACTATATGCACATGTACAAACACGTCACAATGACTGAGTCTCTTTGACAATCACTTCATAGGTAGCAAGCATATCCTCAGGTTGGTTTTTGCCAGTATAACACATACTAGAGTGACTCCTGAAGATAGTCCCTCAACTGAAAATCACCTCTAGTCCACTGGGCTGTGGCTATATCTGTGGAAGCATTTCCACTGCCCATAGTGGGCAGAAATGGCCCTAGGAAGATGAGTGGGCCTTGGATGTATAACAAAAGGAGCTGAGCAAGCCAATAAGCAGTGTTCTGTCAAGGCCTCTGGTTTAGGTCCTGTACCAGTTTACTGCTTGAATTCCTGCCCTTGCTTCCCAAGGTGACAGTCTATATCCTGTAAGTTATAATAAACCCTTTCTTACTCCAAATTCGTTTTGGTCAGTGTTTAATCACATCGCAAAAAGGAAACTAGAATGCCCAGACAACAGGAAGCCGCCTATTTATATGAAGTAGAACCATGGTAATGTGCAGTTTGGTGTATTGACTTTATTTTTCCAGTTTACTTACAGGCTTTCTAGTTCCCTACCCCAAATTCCCATTGGTCAGCACAGTGATTCCTAGGCTGTAAGCAGCTCCTTACAGCTTAAGACTATTTTACATCAGTACAGTTTTCTGTCAGCACCTTCAGAAATCCTCAGGGACACAAGCATTGACCCTTCTCAGCTTTGGGAAGCAACACTTACACCACTTAAAGCCTCATTTCACATGTATCAGTTAAAAGTAATATTTCTCAACTAAGAGTTGTCAAAAACACAGAGTACATTGGTTGTCTGCCAATTTTCCACTCCATAAACTATTTCATTCTGAGAACACTAACTGATACCTTAGGTGAAAATGATACAGAAAGAACAAAGAAAAGCAAAAATAACCACTCAATAAATTAGATGGCGTGTAACTCACCCCTACTTAGAAACTCCAACCTGGAGGGAGAATTTTCTAAAGGCATGCTCTCTGAAAATCCCCACGGAAACAGGGACACTGAGGAAGAAAAAGGGAAGTACACAAAGGGAGAAGGATGCTTCAAGGAAAGGGAAATCAGTGGGCACATCCAGGCCTGTACATCATCATGATAAATCAGAGCAAAGATGGGCTTGGTCCTCTTTTGTTTAAAGACAATGCTGTTGTTTTAAAACTCCTTTATTAGTGTTGCGCCTCCAATCACCCATCCTGCTCAGGCTCCCAGCCCAGGCTGCTTCTTTATAGGCTATATCAGAAGGATAGATGTCCAAGCGGTCCATTGCATCTGACAAGTCTTTCTATTCACTATCGAAAATGGCCTCTGATGCTCTATTGATCAGAGTGCTGTGATTAATTATATAAATTGTCCCCTTCACATTCTTTACCCTGCATTGCCTTTCTTATCCCCATAAGGGAAAATGTAAATCAGGGGTCAGCTAAGCAAGGCTTCTGATGGCTCAGGTCGATCTGCTTGCAACACTGTTAACAAGTTTGTTTCCTTATCTACGTCTTCCTAGAGACAGACATTTATGTTTTTCTTATATAAAGTATATATTTTTTTCCAACAGAGTTTGAGCCTAGTAATACATTAGACCATGCGTATAAATGATTCCTCTTCTCTACATTTGAATATATAAGTCTCATGAATGTATTACTTTCAAAGCTACATTTTTGTGACCTTTACCATGATGGTTATACATTACCTATTAATATATTAATCACACCTCTTTCAGTCCAGGCATAGGACTCAAAGCTTCAGTTTAATAAAAGGAGAGATATTTGCCTTCTAATTCTTGTCACTGTCAAGGCCTGGAATGACAGAATGATGTCAAATCCCTTGAACAATTACATGCAGGTGTCAAATGCTCTGCTAAACATGAATGAACACACTCATGAATATCTATGCACACACTAGCATATCCATAATTCTTCAAATCTTGGCCCATCCTTCCCTTTAAACTAATGCTTTCTCCCCTCCTGGACATATATTTCCTTCAAAATATTAAGGTGTTTTTTTTTTCACTCAAATTTCCTACTATAGAAATTGATAGACTACCTCTAAGGTTCTGAAATCTCATTATTGAACTCATGTCTTTTATTCTTAAGTGACTTGCTTGAAAGATGAAAGATACATAGTCAACCTTGCAGTTACATCCAGAAACAGCACAGTGGTGGTGAGAGGTAATTTTATTTTCTAGAAAAGGTTAAGAATAGATTGAGGAAACAAAAGCCAATGGGTTGTGTGATAAAAGGGAAATCTCCAGGTATTCCTAACAGAAAACTTAATTGTTCTATTCCCTATCTTCATACTTAATGTACCCTCCCGCCTCATGCTGCTGCCTGGACCAAGCACAGGAGTCCTTGGGAGATACTATGAAAATCTGGTTAGCGCTCTTCCTAGAGACATCCATGTGACACCTTACTCAGGTTTTAATTATTTTCCTCATCTCTTTTGTTCTTCATCCAAGTTTGGCTTCAGTGGTGTTTCCATTTGCATTTTACAAATAAAACCTCTGCGAGTATTTATGCTAATGCAGCAAAACAGTAGCATAAGGTTGCTTTGTGTGCTTGCCAAATAGGGTACAATGACGCAGGGGAAGCTGAATGTGACTGCTCATTATGTGACGCGGAGGGTCTTCACATTGTTTTCTTATGTCTGCGTATTCATGGCCCATATGCATGTGACTGTCATACCTCTGGCACTATTTTCTTTCTATTTTTGAGACAAGCTAGCCTTGAGTTTGTGATACTCTTGCCTCAGCCTCCAGAGCTGCTCAGATTACAGAGTGAGCCACCATGAAGCCTTCCTCACATACTCTTTTCCACTGTCCTGGCTTTGATGCTCACATACTTCTCCCCTTAGTCATCATTCAAAACAGTTGAGATCAGAATGTCTCTGGGGAACTGTCACTAGATCTTATATGGGTGTTTATTCATTTGGTTGCCAAAGAGTTTTCTGTGTGGTCTGATTCACCTTCTGCTATGATGTATAACCTGACATCTCCATATTTTTTTCCCTCACCCCGAATGACAACTTCTCAGTTTTACATTTGACATAGATACCCTGGGGAGAAGGAATTTAGGGACAAATATGTGATCACTAACTGGCACCTCAGATGCTCTGTGTGTGTGTGTGTGTGTGTGTGTGTGTGTGTGTGTATGTGTGTGTGTGTGTGTGTGTAATAGTAATGTATATTCAGAATACACAGTCATTGTTAACCTTACAGTTCAGAGTGCTTTTTAAAAGCATGTGTGTGTGTGTGCATTTGTGTGTGTCTGTATGTGTGTGTGTATGTGTATGTGTGTGTATGTAAACTTTATAAAAAACATGCGTGTGTGTGTTTGTAAGTATGTATATATACATGCACATGTATATATACACTATCTGCTTATTATTAATTGACATGTGTTAAACATCATGTTTAAAACAATACCTGTGAAATATTCCCAGTACTTAATATTTGAAGAGAGGTCCTCTAATGTATCCTCATGAAATAATATAGTTAAATAATCACTGTGTCCAGTAACAAAATCTGAAGAAAAATATTTAGAACTATAGATCCTGTGACTACCATGTCTTCTTTGTTATTGAAATAGACAAAAAATAAAAAGTTGAATTACAAATTCTAAGGGAAATATTAAAAAGACAAAATACGGGATAGAAACCAGTACCTAGCATTCATAATTAACATTCACATCTTTAAATTTTAATAATTACACATATTGCACCATCCCCTCTGTATTCTAACAATGTTTGCATTCACATAATGACAATTTTACTCCAAGTCCTCATCTGATTTTGCTTAAGGGAAATTTCTCTTCTCAGGAAACATCTGAATTCCTCGGCACTCTGTGTATCCCCCTTGGCTCTGCATCCAAATTCTGTTCACACAGGAAGCTGCTCCCCTCTAATCAGAACACCTGGATCATAATGGAGAATGCTAGTACAATTTTCAGGGTTGTTTTTAGTGCCAGTGAGATTGGATGGAAAGAAATACTTAATTTGTACACTTGAGATGTCTGCTATCGGTAAGTAACTGGCTTCCTGTATGCCCGCTGGTGCCGAGACATGAGAAATCGGGTGGGGGGGGGGAACATTGTGTTTTATTCTCTTGATTTTTAAAGGCAAGAAAGTTAAAGTCTCAATGCTTTTTTTTTTTTTTAATCCCCTACAGTCCTAGTCATCTTTCTGACATTTCAGTTGAAACTTATTTTCATGCCTGCATCTCCTTATTTCCCCATTGCCTGTAGGGTAAATTGAAATAGCCTAACATGATACATAAACTCATCTAAATGAAGCTTTCAAATCACCTCTGCTGTCACCACAGGATGATTATTCCTCTTAAGGTCAAGCATTCAGAAGTTAACAGTATAAAACCTACAGGGAGCAGACAGGCAAAAAAGTAAGCCTCTTTAGACTTAGCCCGTTTGGATGTTCAAGTCCATTTTTGAGTGCTCTTCAATTCTGTTGGCTCATTCTCTACCCTTAAAAATAAGTGCCAGTTTTGATTAAATATTTTGAGTGTGTTCATACATTTCTCCAATATTAATATAACCACGCAAACCATTTGCCTGTTATAACTATTGTACTAGGAAATGCCCAATTTAACATCTCCTAAAATCCCATTGTTGAACAACATACTATGGTCAGGTGCATGGGATGTCCTTAAAATTGCATGGAAGTAACATGACCTGCACTCCAAAGGCTTCTGTAGGCAAGCTTCTCTGAGGCTAGTTGTCCAGGCAACAACAACTTCATCCTTTTCCCAACTGTTCTAGACACATTCTGTCCAATGAGTTCTGAGACCTGAGGAAGGGTACAATGCTATTGACATTTGCTCATAATTTGACAGGTTTGTCACAGGTTACAGTTTTCAAAGGGTCCTAACACTCCAGACTCTTAACAATTTAGATGAAAGTGAAGGAAGTAAATTACATATCGAGTTTGCATGAAATTTAACCAGAAATTGTCTACTATAGATCTCTTAGATACTATTTGATCATTGTTGCAGCATGATTTGGTTTAGTTTTTAGGAAAACATTTTTATTCTAGCATTCACCCTTTTAGATAGTAAGCTAAAAACAAGACTTTAGGTACTGCATTTTAAATAATCGGAATGTGGTGATTAAGGTGTAATTTACATAAAATATTCACTGTCATTTAAAAACCCGCCTTTGGGGCTACAGTTGAGTCATTGAAAGGATAGAAACCAGAGTGTAAATCTGCTGAAGAGGCATCATTGGTAAGACCATTTCAAGTCCCAGACTTTAGTAAGAAGCCCAATTTTTCATTGAGAAAATGATAACTAGGGTTCTTTTCTGTGCTTAAATATAGGTGAAATGATAGCTTTTAATGAGCTAGCACCATTAACAGACAGGCTGTCCAATCATTGAATTTATTCTTCATTTATTTCAGTGTGAACAGAAAATTAAATAGAGATTGTGCTTATCTCCAATTAATGTTCCACTTTAAAACACAAATCATGGCAACAGATAAAGCTTTTAAAAGTTCATCTCAACAAAGAAAAATCACCTGTCATAATTGTGAACATTATTATAAATCCATTTTGTGTTCAATATAGAGAAAAAACACTTTCATGACAATCCATACAGAACTTTCCATCCCCAGCCAATTTTTCCATTCAAAGAAGTTGTTTCAGCAGTTTTGATATGTGACACCTTGGCTACTTAAAAAAAAATGTATGTTTTTTTTTTTATATTCTTGAATATATCTCACATGTACATAATGCTTAGTTTTGTATCTTTTCAACTCCCCAGTGCTTCCATCCAATGTCTGTTGGGATACCACCAACCTCTCCTTTCCAAGTTCAATCTATCACCATCACTACCGCTATCATCACCACCACCACTCTCATTATCATTACCATGGTCACAATCATCATCATCCCACTGAGTCCAGTTTGTGATGGCATGTGCAAATGAGTATGGGCTCCTTTGTTGGGTTATGGGTAACTCACATCCCCAAGGAGAAGTGAGTTTCTCTCCCTCAGGACCCATGCACTGCAAATATCCCCTAAACTTGGGGTGGGTCCCAAGGAGCCCCTCCTCTATCCATGTTAGAATTTTGACTGGCTTGGTCTTGTACAGGTCTTGTGCAGGGAACAACAGATGCTATGAGTTTAGTGACGCATCAATCAAGTCATGTCGAGAAGACAATTCACAGACCTCTTACCCATCTCTTGGCACTTTTAAACTTCCTCTGAGCCTTGAGTGGAGAAAGGTTGATGTACCAGCAGGAAATGAGTGGTTTTATTTTCGTCTTTTGAATCTTCAGTTTCTTTTATCAATTCATTTGGTGTTCAGATTAAAGTACTCCAGATTCTTTATTCCATTCCTGACTTAGAATGTTGTTCATTCTATGCTAATGTGCATGAAGTTGCCACCAGGATTTTATTTTCAGACTGCTTATCACAAGCTTATGATGGTAACTTGGAAATTCTGGGTATTTATCTTATAAATGAAAACCTTGAATGAATTAGAAGTGGATTTTAAGTATGTAATGTTATTTGCTATCAGGCTTGGTTTAGTGTCTGTCCAAATTTATAATTTTTTCTTTCTTTTACACTGGTTAGAAACTCCCTACAATGCTGAATAGATATTGTGAGATAGACATTCCTGTCCTCCCCGCCCCTCAATATGGGCATGTCAATTTTGTTGATATTTAAATTTTTATTTATAAAATTATGTTTGTGGTTTTTGCATAGATGAGTACAGTGTCCTTGGAGGTCAGAAGATGATATCAGATCTCCTGGAGCTGGAGCTATAGGCAGTTGTTGAACCTGTCCCCTCTGCAAGAGTAGCAAGTGCTCTTAACTACATTGCCCCCTAGTTCTAGTGTCTTAAGGTAAACACCATGCCTGCACTATTCTTCAGTTTTAAAGCACGCATATGCAGGGATACTTTGTGCTCTAAACATTTCTAAGCTCCATTTCAAAGACAGCCACACATTCATCCCTTTGGAAGCATTTCCTGATTCATTGTGATTTTTGTCATTGGCTACCTGGGAATATGTCACTTAATTTACACATTTGTTGACCAATCCATTCTTTCCACACATCAAACTCATTGTGACCCCACTGTCCATCACTTTGTGTAATTTTCATTTCAGTTACTATACTCTCTAACTTCATAAGTCTTATTTTTATGACTTCAATGTACTTAAATGCTCACTGATAGGTTGTCATACTTGGTTAAGGTCAGTTTTCCCCCAGTTCTTTGGACATACTTGAACTTGAAACTTTGAAGTTGCTTTCTGCTGACTGCAGCCCTGGACCCTCAAACAGGCAGTACTTGTTTGGGCTTCTTTTCTCCTCCTCATGCCATTTGACATCTTGGGTCCCTTAGCATGGTACCTGATTTTAATGATGCTCAAACTGCTCTTGCTTGATATCCTGATTGATGACATGCTGTAGTATCTCTGGGCTCTACCTCTCACCAGCCCTTCTGTTTGTCACTTATGCAATTTTTTTGGTAACTATTTTAATCAACTCTACTTTCTCCCAAAGTGAAGATATTGTTATTATTTCCTAAAAGCACATTTCTTTGAGAGGCCATTGGTTTGATTTGCACTCACTTTGACTCTTCCTGAATCATGTCCACTTGTCATGATATCCATCACCACAATGTTTTGATACACAATCTGGCATAAACAGAGACTGGCCCTGTGAGAGTCGGCACCTTTAAAGAGAGGATGTTTTAGCTCAGAGTTTGAAGTTTGTCTGTACCTCAAGGTCATTTCTTTGCTTTCCCCCAATTCCCTCTGGTTGAAGAGCTGACATGTGGTTTAGCATCTTTCTTCTATATTCTCTTCTATATTCATGGATTTTTCATCGAGACTGGACCTACCTCTGTAGACTAGGCTAGCCTGGATCTCATTGTCTTCCAGATTCCACTTCTAAATTACTGAGATGCCACACTGCACCACACAGTTTAGTCGAATAAGAAAGCCTCCAAATTCTTGCTCAAATTCTAAAATTATATATTGTGGTGCAGACAGTGGATCACAGTAAGTGCTGATGTCCCAACCTTTCCAATATGATGTCTTATCCTCAGCTGAGCAGGTAGAAAGGGGAGCCCTTGTTCTGGCAGCAGGCCTGCTATAAGAGTGCAAGAAAACAGAAGTAAATGACACTGCAGACTCTATAGACTTACAAAAGTCCTACTGAATTTTAATAGCTTTTCTCAAATAATGTTTCTTCATAAAGTAAGCCATTAAGAACATTCCAAGATCAGGGCTGTGGTGGCTCACACCCTTAATCCCATCACTCAGGAGATAGACAGATCTTAGTGAGTTCAAGGCCAGCCTGATCTATAGAACTATTTCCAAGGCAGTCAGGGCTACATAGAGGATCCCTGTCTCAAAAAAAAAATATTCCAAGAAATCCAGAATGATATTTTTGTTGTTGATTTATTTCCACATTGACACCCATTTCAGGAGGAAACACATTTGTGGAATGCCCTGAATTGGTTGGCAATGTGGAAGAAAAAACTCACTTAAATTAAATGAGACATATCCTGTCTTTTAATAGAAAGTAAGATTAACAATTATTACGTATTATAATTTATGCAGATGTTCAAAAATAATGTAAAAAATACTTCATTTGATGAGTTCTGTCTTTAATTATCTTTTCAAGCAAAGAAGTATTACCTGTTCAAATATTTGGGATGAAAAGGTTTTGCTTATAAAGTTTTATCTGTTCTTCAGGATTACCTCAGCTCCTAGAGATACTTGTTTATAATAAATATTCATTCATTAAGTATATAATTATGATCTACTGAGAAAAGTTTATTCAGTTGTCAAAAATATCAAATAGGTTAACATAAAGTACACATTTAATAACTTTACAAAACTTTTGTGTTTTATAATACTCCTTTCATTACTTGGATACATATGAATTTATTAAAATAGAAATTTGTTGAATTAGAAATGAAATCCAGTGATTATAAAAATCAATTCCAGTACTGATGACTCTACTAATTTTAGTGTTTTATCATTACAAAGAATAGTATTTACTATAAAGTCACAAATATTTTATTTTAAAATATCTTGAAATTGTTTTTCATACACTTGAATGATCCCAATGTTATTATTTTATTACAATTGCCAATATATAAAATACTAGCTCCTTATATTATATTTGTGCTTATTTTAATTTGCCTTATCTAGGTGATATTGAAGCTTCCATATCGACACTATTTATGTGAAATCAGAAATGGAAATGTGGATTGAAAAAACTAAACAGCATGAATAAAACCCTCATGACCTCTAGTAGCACCTTGTAGGAATCCAAATGAGTTCTACAGGGATGGTGCATATTTTCTATTATAGCATGGTCTGTCTTTCTTGAGTTATATAAGTCTGGATGCAGGAGATAAAAACTCATTGGCTAAACAACCAACAGTGTTGAATCACTGTTGGGATGAACCCTCCATCCCAAGTCAGCCATTTGAAGTTTACAGCCTTAACCCTAGGAAGAGTCTAGTAAGAGATTGTGAAAGATGTTCAGAATATGTCTTTTAAAATATGTGTTTATATGAAATTCAAAATGTTTGAAGGGGGGTTTGAGAGGTGGCTCAGTGATTAAGAGCACTGGCTATTCTTCCAGTGGTCCCGAATTCAATTCCCAGCACCTACAAAGCAGCTCACAAGTGTCTATAACAGAATCCAGTGCCCTCTTCTGGTATGCAGAGGGGCATGCAGACAAAGCATCCATATACATTAAATAAATAAATCTTTAAAAACAACAGCAACAAAAATATTTGTAGGTCTAGAGAGATGGCTCAGTGTTTAAGAGTACTGGCTGCTATTCCAGAGGATCTAGTGTAATTCCCAGCACCCACAAGGCAGCTCACAACTGTCTATGGCTCCAGTTCTAGGAAATCTGATTCCCTCACACAGACAAATGTGTACATAAAAAAATCTTTGTAAAAAATAGATTAATTTTAGTGAGTCTGAATAAATGCATTTAGTAAACTTTGTGTGTGCTGTGGTCACTCTTTTTACCTATATTTTAAAGAGGTACTAGTGTTCAGAATTTATATTAAATGGGACTATTAATTATTAATAGTTGTTATGAATTAAAATGAGCAAATAAAAGAAGAAATAAAGGATCTGTATTAGATGCTATAATTATATGATTCGTAAAGCAAAGATTGTGGTTTTCTTATCTTTATTAATTTTTAAGTAATTATTTTAGCATGCAAAGGTAATATATTTTTGTAGCATTCTGACAAGTGTCATTATTGCACTCTAATTTGCTGTTCTCCTGCACCACCCTACTCCATGTTCTGCCCCCTTGCCCCTCTGTCTGCTTCTTTTCCCTACATAACCTTTTATCTGCTTTTATATCACATTATCAACCCCTCTCTTCTTCCCTCCTTTAAGAGCTCTTCCTAACACCTCTTGATTCCTTTCTAGTTTGATGCTCTACACACACACACACACACACACACACACACACACACACACACACGCAGTGCAGAGATATTAAAGCATATTTAATTTTTGGTGCAGGGGCTGCAAGAAGGAAAACATGCAGTGTTTGTTTGAGTCTGGCTTATATTGCTGAACATACTGTTTCTAGCTCCATTAATTTTCCTACAACTGTCACTATTTTTGTCACTCTGTGCATGTTTCACATTTTTTTACTCATTCCTCTGCTCATAGACCACTCACCTTACTTTGTTGCTTAGATATTATAATAGCACAGCAGCAATGGCTTATTCAGTTAATTAGCTATGGTTAGTTAACACTCTAATTTTTTAGTTCTTTATTTATATTGAATACTAATTCCATAAACTTTATGGTTGTATTTTCTCAGCCCTATAGGTCTTCACTGATATATTCTGCTATAAAGTACACAAATAATTATAAAATCAAAATTGCAAATTTCAGTGAGTTCACACTGCTCTTTTTTATTTTGACACAATATTACAGAGTTTTATTCAATTTCTTGAAGTTTTGCCCTGTAATTCAATTTATATGTTTTAAAAATGCTTTAACTCCAAAATTTAAGTTCAAGGACAAGTTACTGGGTCAAAAGATTTCTAATTTTGTTTCCACAGAAAATAAAAAGCTGTGGATTCCTTCCAGACTAAGGTGGTTTGATCAAGCCAGAACCCCTGAAACAGCACCCCAGGTGATCCAACATTCAAAGCAGTTGGGACAAAGCAGCCTTGCAGACTACAGCCAAGATTTCTATGTCTTCTTAGCATCCCCATGACAGCGCGCCCTACCAACAGGAAGAAGTTTGAAAAAAACAACGCCCACATTCCCAAATATTGATTATAAATATTTGTTTTCATTTAAATGGGCTTAGTTATAAATGGTTAATAACCACAAACAATCCTTTTAAAGGTAAAAATAAGAAAATTATGGTATAGATATGAGTGCTTTGTTTTAGAATGGATTTTCATTTATTGATACAAATTTAAGGTCAATTTTGTGATATGAACATTTCTTCTCTTGTTTAAGATTGTGTTTATATTTCTATAGCTCATTAAAAAATGTAATGTATAATTCAATACAGATTATAGAGAGTTGCCTATGATAGTCATAACTTAGAGTTAAGTTAGTTAAGATTTCTAGATATACAGAGATGTATTTGAGATGAATAGGCATTCTTCAAACCTTTCAAAGACCTACAAAATAGGACATTTAAAATGGTTTAGGGTTTTTCTTGACAGAGAGGCACAACTACTTATGGAGTTTACTTCTAATATGACAAAACTAGCCATTTGGACAAGATACTGCTCTTGTCTAGACTGTTTGACTTTATGTTATATAAACTGGACATGCAGGACCCACAGGAAAATGATTGCTGAAACAAGATGGACATTGCTGCAGGATTCCTGCTTCATGGAAGAGGCTGCCAGACAGTTTACAGGACACAGAGAAAAAATGACTGATAAACTGCCAATACAGGCAGACAGTTTAAAATTTTCTGCTTTGCTGAGGAGTCTGCCAGACACACTATGGCCTATGGGCTGAAGATGGAACATTACAGAAGTACTTTGGGTGACTGACCTGTCAGTGAGCTGTCTCTGTCATTTCTAGAGTTTATATATTATCCTTCTGAGGTCTTTGAAGGAGTTGAAGACAGATAGTTATGATTATAGTTTTCCTTAGTTAGGATTAAAGATAAGTTACATATAGGACTTTAGACTCACAAAGATAGGATAGATGATATTTTCTTTCTTTAAGTCTTACAAAATGTTAATGAACTAAATATTGTTAACTGTGATTCTTATTTAATAACTGTTGTATGGTATATTTTGCTATGTTAAGGTTAAAGCCCTTCTTTTTATTTTAGACAGAAAAGAAAAAATGATGGGAGATGTTATTCTATAAATATGTTTCTCATACTGGTTAATGAATAAAACACTATGGGCCAATGGAAAAGCAATATAGGCGGGGCTTGGAGACAAGGAGGAAGGAGGAAGTCATTGGGAGGAGTCAGCATGTAGAGTCTGGAGAGAGCAGCATGTGAGCCTGCTGCTCTCTGATAAGATGACCACGTGGACATACTTAGATAAGTAGAAATGGGCTAATCATTAAGACAAAGCTAGCCGATAAGAAATGATAGTAACTGGCTTACAGAATTATATCAAATACAGAGTCTCAGCTTGTTATTGCGGGCTGGCGTGGCAGTGGGACCAAACCAGTGGCAAATAAAATCTCCTCGTAACAGATTTATTTTACTTACTGTATGTATATATTAGTAAAAAATAATTTAAATAGCCTTAACATAGAAATAAACATTATCAAATCATATTTTCCCAGGGTGTCTGGCTTGATGACTTCTTAAGTAAAATAGACAATAACAGCTTCCCTAAACACATGGTCCTTGCAAAGTTTTTCAACAAGTATTAAGTTGGACTTCTGAGAGAATTTTAATATATACATTATAGCGGACCATGACTTGACTGATTCTTCACCACACTTACAGAATAAAAAGTGCCCAGTGTAGGTGGTGATGCGTAGTTTTGGCCCAGTGTGTGTGTGTGTATATACGCATAGGGGCAATTCTAAAGCTCATGTCTTCTTTTGACTTTTAAGACAATAATTGAGTCTCTAAAAATCTCCCAATTAATTAATTTCCATTTTGAACACCTACTCTGAAGCAGAAGAGGTCATAAGAACAGCAAGTCTGCATTCACTCCCCCACTCCCACCACCACTATTGACTGTTTCCAATGAGAGAAGCCTCAATCTAACATGGGCAGAGGAACTCGAAATCCATGTTAGCCAAGGAGGTTAGAAGATTATGATATCTGACTCCTAAACAATTAAGAAGAAAAAGAAAAAAAAAGAATAAAGTGAAAGATCTAGTTTTACAAGGCAGTGATTTTGAGACTATTGACAGAAACTAAGGTAAGTATTGTACTCTATTAGAAAGAACTTCAGAACTCATCCATACCACATAGCAGAACTATGTGTAGGTTCTTAGTGATAAATGGCTTTACCAAAGGGAGTTAATGGCAGGTTGGATTGCCACCTGGATGTTTGTTTCCAGCGTTTTTTCAAACATCATAGAGGCATGGTTAGGTGGTTGTTTCACAGCACAGACATATAGGATAAGCACGGCATTGGTGGCACATGCACTTGGGAGGCAGAGGCAGGTGGATCTCTGTGAGTTTGAAACCAGCCTGGTCTATAAGAGCTAGTTCTAGAGCAGCCTCCAAAGCCACAGAGAAACAAAACAAAACAAAAAACAAAAAGAAAGAAAGAAAAAAAGAAAAAAAAATATAGGACAGCTGAGTTTGTGAGAAAAATGATTTCCTCTGTGATTTTCCTTATTTAGTTAACCAAAGTTTTTTTAGATCTTAGTTTGCATTTCTTAATAAATTTAGAGGTAAGTAAGGTAAGTAAACGAAAGCCATACAAAATTATGGTAGGTCACACAGCTAAATTTCAAATATAACATGTACGGTTTCTTCTCTTTTCTTTGCACAGCCCCTACCTCCTCTGAGGGACACAGAAGGCCAATTATAATGAAACAAACAAACAACAAAAGTAAAGTGTCTAATTGCAAACAAATTGGACTTACTTCTATTCATTATTTTTATGACACAAAGTGATAAAAGTTGTAATATTTGGTTCACTTTGCAATCATGTGACCTTTCAGTAGGAAAATAAAGTAGAAAGATTCCACAGGTGGAGGAAATGTTTACATGTTTATTTTTGACATGCAGAACTACAGAGGAGGCTTCACAAAGCAGGGAGAATAATTTCAAATGCCCCCACCCCCTCATCTCACTGAGTGGCTTTTTAAAGTTACTGTTGTGTCTGCTTTCCTTTCAACTCAGCTTATTTAAAACAAATCTTTAAATAACCTCCAGAATAAAGAATGTGTGAGCCATCATCATCTTCTTCAGTCGAGCAGAAAATTTTATTTTTGCTTCACTTTGATTTTCTGATTGCTTAGTGGCTTGGTTAGCATTTAAAATCATGCAAAAGTATGCAGACGGACTTCAACAAGCCCACTGCCTCTAAATGTCAAACTGACCTCAGTTATTGAAATCCCAGCTAGTTTTATACTGCCCTTTTTGAGCAATTTGTGATTGCCACTCAAGAAAGCACTCATGCATACTGCTCTCCTCAAAATATAGAAGCCCCAAATCTCTGTGCCCTTTACTGTCCTACTCACTGCACGATCACAGCAATAGAGTCCTTTCAGATGCCTTACAAATAAAACGTCCAAACCCTGGACAATCCAACATTTCTCCCTTGCAAGAACTTTGTACAGAAGTTCGTTGTTGTTTTTCTGAGTTTTGGCATCTCTTTTGTGTGTAAAATTCCCCTATCAGTCCTGATCCTGACCTGTGAAGAGATAACTATCACACTGCACTCCCTGAATATATTTTCTGCTGGCCAAAGGATTGTTCCAGGTTAGTCCATAATTATTATTATTATTATTATTACATATAATATATAATATGATATAATATAATACTTGAAATATTGATGGTGTCTTTCTATCTTGTCCACAAGTTTATAAGCCAAGTCATTCCTTGCCTTTATAATTCTGGTTCCTTCCACATTCATTTAAGAAAGATGTAGTAACTTTGCAAAAGTTACTACAAATGCAAGGGATAGATTAATCTTCCTGTATAATGCACATGGTCAGAGTCTTTGAAATGTTTTTACATACTTTATTTACACATGTCCATAATCACCCCATGGAGCAAGAATTTCAAGTTGAGCCATTTGTGGCTGGAAAACATTGTGAGTCTCATCCAGTTTCACATCTAAATATGAACATGGGTGATGGTACTTGCTACCCTGGGAGAGATGTCATTAAGCAAAAGGAGACAGAAATGACCAAAGTCATCATGTCTTGGTTTATACCATGAAGAAAGAGTTTTACAACAATGCTCCATTGCTGGTGAACTCCCATGGATGCTGTGATCACACAACACCTCAGGCATTGGTTCCCTGGCATTAGCTGGGTGGCATCAGCAGAGGGAAATGCCAATGGCAATCACAATCACAGATGTATTTACCTAATTTTTGCAAAGCTAAGGTCATCTCTGTAATCCCAGAACTCTCCAGGCAAGAGGGTTGCAAGAGTTTCAGGCCAACGTGCATTATATAGTTATATAGATTAAGTTGTATAGTTATATAGTTTAAGCAGCCTGAGCTAAAGAATGAGACCTTGTGTCAAAAGCAAATCAAACAAACAAAAATCCTTAACTTTTCAAAGTTAACTTCTTCCTATATGATTTTTTGTGCAGCCTGAATTGTGATTTGTTTTTTTGGTTTTTTTTTTTTTTTTGTTTTGTTTCATTCAGTGTAGTTAGATGTTTTTTTTGTTTTGTTTTGTTTTTTGTTTTTGTTTTTTTTTTCCTGCTGGCATGTACTCTAGAACACCACCAACCCAGGATCTTTTAAAGTTATTTCTAAGTTTGTATACTTTTTAAGCATTGAATAATTTGAAGAATAAAGCAAAAATTTACACTACTCATAGTTCTCAATATATTTTTACCTGGCTTTCTTATCCTTTGTTTTAACTCAAGTCCTGTAGGTATTGCTAAGTTTCTGGGTTTGTCAAGTAAGTCTAATATTTTTAATGTTGATGGTTTGGACTGCAAAAGAACTCTCTTCATAATGCACTATGAGGTTTTCTTCTCTTTTCCTGTCATCTACAAAGTGGAAGATGCCCTAGTTCTGTTATACTGCTATGAATAGACATCATGACCTCCTATACAACATGCAAAGGTAGGTGTTTAACTGGGAACCTGTTTAGGGTTTCAGAGAGTGAGTCCCTAAACATTATAGTGGGGAGCATGGCAGCAAGTAGACAGACTTGATACTGGAGCAATAGCTGAGAGCTCGAATCTGATCTCCAAGTTGTAGACAGAGGGGAGAGAGAGAGAGAGAGACAGAGAGACAGAGAGACAGAGAGAGACAGAGACAGAGAGACAGAGAGAGAGAGAGAGAGAGAGAGAGAGAGAGAGAGAGAGAGAGAGAGAGAGAGAGAGAGAGAGAGAGAGAGAGAAGAGAGAGACTACTTTTCAGGAGCTTTTGAAATACCAAAGTCCATCCTTAGCTGAATACAGCACAGATCATACTACATAAAGCTCAGAACATGTTCAGCTTGGGTTGGAAGTGTCTTTTCAATGATGTAGAACCTGAACATTTCTCTTGTATTCGAGTAATATGTTGTCCCTTTATCTTTCCTGAAGATACATGCTAAAAGAGTACAATGCATGGGGTTTCAAGCCAGAGTGTTTTGTAAAGCATTGCAATTGTCTACCTCCAACCTGTTTCTCCCTCTTCAGTCCGTGCCCTTTTAAAGGAACCCCTTTCAGGGAAACATGTCTTTAAAGACTAGATTTCTTATTGTGTTTTTCTTTAAAGAACAAAAACATTCAACAGAAGTAGAGTCTTTCCACAGTTTTTCAGTCCTGTTCAAACCTTTCAGAAAAGATTCACATTATAGCCAGGGTCTTTGTTCTTCTGGAATTCTCCTTTCAGTTGTACTCTGGCTTCCTGGTCACTTTGGTATGAGAATCTTAGTCTATGCTGTTGGCTGCTCTTGACTCTGTTCTTAATGCATGCAAGGCTTTCAGGTGTTTCCAATTTTAAAAATATAGTCTGTTTCTGTGAAAATGTCTTAACTTCCAGAGGACAGTGCTCAACAAACACGTGGTATCAAAATTGTCATGTTATAGTTGTACAGCTTTATGGCCTATTGCCTGCTCCATGGAAAAAGCTCTGCATCCTTCCCACAGCACCACAGTGGGAGTGTGGAAGATAAAAGTGTATCCTGTTATTGTTAATTACCTCTTCTCTAATACCCAACACACACCCTGCATACAGTGAGTGTTTATACTATTTTTGAATCATCAAAATAATATTTGCTTTAGACAGAACACTATCCATAAGATCTTGGCCTCTAAAGAACAGGAGTTAAGAATTTTCAGAATGTCCTGCTCTAAATGAAGAGCTGCAGACAACCAGTGGGAACTGAGAAAGTGAGAATCAATATTCTCCAATGAGGAGCTCCTGATAGGTGATCCAATCCTAAGTGGTCAGCCTTAAAAACATACACATAAAAGCAACATTAAATAGAAGAGGTCATGAATTAGCAAGATAGTAGGGGTGTGTGGATGGAGTTGGAGGAGGAGAAGGAAGGGTGACCATGATGTAAATATAGTACTTGCATGAAATTCTAAAAATTTCTAATAATTAAAAATATAATGCAGTAATGAACTGGGTGACTTTATGTAAATTCTGCCCTACTTATATTGAAGAATATTCATACTTAAGAGCGAAAGGATGAGAAATAAGATCTTTGTTCCAACAATGAAAATCTAGTATACGTAACTGCACCTACTTAAATCTGGCAGTTTGTTTAACATCCCATAGGCCATCGACTCTTTAACAATGTGCTATGGCAAATTTTCCTGCAGAATTTGCATGTCTCTTCAAAGTTTATACTTTCTTGGTTAACAAAAAATATTTATAAGGGAATAATTTCAAACTGTATATCCTGAAAATGTACTTATTTGGCCGCTTACTAAGGGAAGTAACTAGTCTTCTGTGTTTGTGATTTTATTTGCTAACTGAAAGCCAGTATGTGCCTAAGTCACTCATAGTTGTCAAGTGGAATGAGTGTTGGATTTGCAAGATCTTTCCTACTATTAAATGTGGTTTCAAAACTATAGAATGTCATCATAATGATGATAAATGTTTCAGCATATATCACTGTAGGACTTGCAAAGGTTCAGATAGCTCAGAATTCATTTTCATGAGCCCATTATCGGAGAAAATATAAAGCTCTCCTTTATACACCCATTATTTAAATGAACACTTTAAAAAAGCTAGCACTGTCACTGAAGTAACTGTTCCACACATGTGATTGGTATTTAGAGGCAACAAATCCATCAATTACTTCATATTTTATGTTCTAGATTTTAGACATATGCTGAATACTAAAGAACAATATGTGATCCCAAAACAACCTCTTGCCTATGGGAGATAATAGAACAAGCATACAATCACAAGCATAAAATCACAGAAGAAAGGCTCCTCTGAGCCTCAAGTGTCATGGGATACTTGAAAGTGAGGAGATAGATAGGCAATAATATTTTCATCCCAAACTATCATCATTTGCCAAATCTACTCTAAAGAAATGAATAATTAACAAACTACTGTCTTGTAGAATTGGGACATCAAAGATCCCCAGATGTCCTTTAAACTACAGCAATGTCTTCAATCTTTCTACAACTATGGAGCTGATTCTCAGTGGTAATTTGAAGGCAAAACATTTAATATTCTCCCATTATATAGAATTGAAGTTATAAAGCATGGGGATTGAAGAGTGAAGAAGATAAAAAGACAGGAAACAAATATGCAAACTACCAGATTTAAGTGCTACAAAATATTGTGATATACTTTATTTTATTGACTAGGATTTTATAAAAAATAATTTGTTTTTCTTAGAACTAAAGTATAGCTATATTTTCCTGTTTTCTGTGTCACTTGAGGCCTTGGATATAAACTCCAGCCAAGATAGTGTCAACAAAATGGCTCATCTCATCCAGACTAGAGCCCAGGCTTATTACTACATCATATACTCTGAATCCCAGGCATGTTACTTGACTTCACAATGACAAGCATAACCTCTGTGAAAACCATAAAGTGAAGCAAATTTGTCTCTGAACCTTCACATAGAACAAAAGAACAGACAACAACTCATTTTTTTATTGTGAGCACAAAATCAACTTCTTTTAAGTTTGAGATATTTTAGGCTATTTTCTCAGAGTAGTCAGTGTTGGCTTAAACTCCTATGTGTCCTATGGATGTTTATCTTTATGCCCCATAAAATGTGTGTGTGTGTGTGTGTGTGTGTGTGTGTGTGTGTGAGAGAGAGAGAGAGAGAGAGAGAGAGAATAACTTAATATCTAAAATACAATCTAAACACTAGGTAATCATTTTTAATCAGAAATCAAATTACAGATTTCTTCAAATCTCTTTTGGAATACCTTTAGTTACTTCAATAATCTGTTTTCTAAAGGACTATCAAAATTTATGTGGTGTATATAAATATCATTTTTAGAAATCTGGTTTTATCTTGCAATAATACAAAGCATAATAAAATTGGCAATTCTTAGAGCTCATTACCTGCCCAGTTTTCTTAATTCTAAAATCACCTTAAAGTCACCTTTGAAGCTGTAGGAATCTCCTGAACTGAGCCAGTTGGCAACTGTATACACACCTCCATAGACGAGAGGCTAATGCAGTGTGGTCTGAACCTCACTGTGATTAAATCAGAAAGAGAAACCTTATGCTTCTTCTGTTCCTTACTTATCATGTTTAGTGAACCCCATGCCTATACTCAAGAACCACGACAGACCCTTGTGAGGGATGACACATAACTGAATCTCACTTAGCAATAAATACCTCCTAAGTAGAGAAAAATGAGTAAGGGCATGTAAAATCTAAATGCATTTGTATGAAATGCATTTACACAAACACTGATATCCTAGTGTGAAGCAAGTAGTCCTTCTGGTGATTAGCGATGAATGGGGAATAGGATGGCGTATTCTGATGGAATTGGCATTGTGTGGGGAGTTTGGCTCCCAAAACTTCAAAGAGTATACGGTTAAATCAAGCATGACAAGCTGAGTTCTCTGCTAAGCAGCTGGGATTGCCTAGCTGCTTTCACAAAAGGCTTCACCAGTGTCTTTGAAAGGACAGAATTGGTGCTATAATCTTTCTCTTATTCTGTTAGAATTTCCCAGGGTGGAAAGATGGATATTTTAGTTGAAGTGGATTATAATTACTGAGAATGAACTTAAGATAAATTAGTAAGATGAACTTACTAATTTATTAGCAAAAAATTGAAACTTGAGTGCCTGACCAAACTTCAGCTGGAAGCAGGTTTGGCAAGTACAGCAGATGTGCATTGCTATGTTTCCTACTTCAATGGAAGAGTGCAGCCTGTAGAGATTGCCAGTGGTATCCCAGATCATAGTGATATCAAACACTGGCAATTATCTAAGCCTATCCAATATGTCTACCATTATAAAAGTACACTGGAGACCAATGTATTTTAACCAACATAAAATACTAGTAACGTGCTTAATGTCAGAATTTGTGAAGACAAAGTTACAACCCGAATGTCTTTCCACCTCAGCCCCCATTACTTCCATTACAGACAGTGCTTTTAAAGGCCCTAGTAACTTGCAAGTTACAATTGAAGTTGACATGATGTCCTTCAGATGGTGTGATATAGTTACTAGTCACAGGGAAGAGTAGATCTGGACCTCAGCTCTACATATTACTAAGGATATCTCTTCTAATACTAGATTTTTCCCTGGAGTGTGTCTCCCAATCCTTACTGTTGATTGTGTGATTGTTGTATAAAAAGAAAATGTTTAATGTCACTGTTTTGAATGATGAACATCAAAGGGAATGAGATAGCATGAACAAATTTACTTTAAGACCAATATGTACTTCATAGATACCAGGGATGGACTCGAGAAAGCCAAGAATCTTACTTAGTGTTTCCATTGCTGTGAAGACACATCATGGCCATGACAACTCTTATAAAGAAAATCATCTGACTGTGGTTGACTAGCAATTCAGAAGTTTAGTCCATTGTCATGGCACAGGAAACATGACAGAGACACAAACAGACATCGGGCTGGAGTGGTAGCTGAGAGTTCTACATCTGGATTAGCAGACAGCAGGAAAAGAGTGAGACACTGGTCTTGGCTTGAACATTTAAAAGCCCAAAGTCCATCCCCAATGGTATACTTCCTGCAAAATAGCAACACCTATTCCAACAAGGCCATATCTCCTAATAGTTCCATTCCCTAAGGGCCTAAGGGGCATTTTCATCCAAACCAGTACACAAAGCTACTTTGTTACTAGACACATTAGTAAACATACATATAAATCCTTTATACAAAGGTCTTCTCAGTGTCAGCCAGGAAGTGCCTCTAAGTCTGCAGATTTGGACCCTTCAATGCTTCTTTTGATATTTGCATCTGCTGTGTTTTTATGTTTGCTTTCCTCAAAATATTAATCATAGTATGTGTTTTCTGCACTCTTGTAGGTAACTGAGCCATTAAGTTTGCTATTTAAAGAATAGAAAGAGGTCTTCTGTGTATGGAACTGGATAGCTTTGATTACAAACTATGAAATATAATAGCTCTTCTTTTGGTGACTAATATGGGACCCTGCTGAAGATTAAATTTGTTGAACCCCGTAGGAACCTATGACAATTAGATTAGAGTGAATGACTGACTCCTCAACACTTGAACACACTGCTTGACTGTGAGGGCCTTTAAATCACAGTAGTTATTTATAAAAGGAAAATAGAGAATTCCATATGACTTACTTTGTTGTTTAACCAGCTAGAAATATATAGAGCATGGGTAATTGGCATTTGGCCTTGAAAACCTGGAATTGACATACTAGCCCTCATAAAACTTTGGAAATAATACAATAAAAATGACTTGAAACAATGACAGTGAAGAAAATTTACATAAATACAGGAATGTATTAATAAACACAGGAATAAAAAATATACTATGCTCTCATAAGCAATTAATAAGCAATCTGGTTTTATAATGACCCAAAATGATTTTTTTGTGTAATAGATTGTGCTAGTCAATTATTTTTTAAACTACACCCCAATTTTCATATGCATGGATGGATTATGAAATGAGAAGTAAAGAAATGATCCAGCTAAAAATATTAAAAATGTGATATTAAGGTATGAGGGATATATTTAGACTCTTTTATGAGCAACTGACCACTACTTGGAATGAATGGAAAAATACCAGAATTCTGTTAATATTGATGACTGCCAGATGAAAATGAAAAAAAATCAAATTATTAAATGTAGAAGAAACAGTAACTCCTTCCAAACCTTGTTTCCTATAGAGTTACATCTTCATGATTCTCAGTGCCTTCCCTTAGATGCTGATGTTGAGTAATTGATGCAGTCCAGAGCCAGTGGCTGGGGTTGTGAATAACAAGGGCCGTGACTATCTCACAGTGAGCATTTACATTTGCATGGAAGTAAGAAAGGAAGCCAAAATGGTCATTGTCATATGAAATGCCTTGGAGACCTCATCATTAACTTTTAGTATAAGTACCAGTGTTTACATACTTGACTATGTATGCACACAGTGGCACAAACCGGAGCCACCTCCTAGGGACCTCCACAGGTCCATCATAGGATACTTCCTCACATTCCACACATTTTGATCTTTTCCATTTCTCTGACCATTGAATGCCCAATCATGATTCAGGACTTTTTAAAGGGTGGTTCATCGATCCTCCGGTATAAACTATGTCTTTTTACTATACAAAGTAAACACACTGTTTATGAGTCTTCCCTGCACTGGTTGAATTCTAAAATATTGTGTGTCAGGAATTTTCAAAGCATCACTCAACTCTTTGATATTCTACCCATTGAGGAGTGTTCCTTTCTTTTTTCTTTTTTAAATTTTTTCTTATTTCATACATTATATCCCCACTGCATTTCCTTCCCTCCAGTTCCCCTGCTTCCCCTCTCCTCCCGATCTGTTCCTCCTCTACTTCTCTTTATGAAATAGCAAGCCTCCCAGGGACATCAATCAAACACAGCATAACAAGTTACAATAAGACTAGTCACTGAAGCGACAATCATAAAGCCTGCATAGGTCTGAGCTAGATAGTCTACATATATGGTATTACTGTGTAGCTAAGTATTCTTGTGGGGCTCCTAACAATGGGAATGGGAGTCTCTGATTCTGTCATCTGCCCTTGGGACCCTTTTTCTCCCACTGGGTTGCCTCATCTTTTCTCTTCTTTTGAATTAAAACTAACTGTAGTCAGGACTGTATCATGGAGAAAACCTGTCTTGAAAATCAAAAACAACAAAAGCAACAAACAAACAAACAAAGCAAACAACTAACCTCTGGAACTCTCTTGTCATTTTATCACAAGCAATGCAACACAACTGAGTTTAAAAGTAGCCGTGACACATCATACAGACAGCTGATTTTCCTTTTTATGTGTAAGCTGTAAGAAAAGTCAGAGTTCACCTTAAGAGTCCAAAGTTCCATGTAAGAAGTCTGCCTTTAGATAATGATGCTGCAGATGTCATAGTGGGCACTCTGATCCACAGCTCAAGTGAGCTCCAGGCTACAATCCACACAAATGCATTTCTTGAAAGGCCTGTTCAGCTGAACCTCCGCATGACCACAGCCTAGCCAGTTTCTGTGGAATTGCTCCTCCAGTAATTCCTAAATAAAATGTTTACAAAGTTGAACAGTCATGATTGTTTTATGCAGTAATAGTAGCCAAATACTAAATATGTTAAATACTGTGTGTGTGTGTTGTGTGTGTGTGTGTGTGTGTGTGTGTATGTGTATGCATACTCAATATACAGTGTGTATGTGTGTGCGTATAGGTGTCTATATATGCATATTATATATACAATGCGTGTATATATATATGCATACTATATATACAGTGTGTATGTGTGTGTGTACTATTTGTTAACTAGTAGATACCCTGGATATGAAATGGAGTGCTTATATGTTTGCTGATGGGTAACTTCTACAAAACATTTAAAATGTGCATTATAAAGTACTTACATAACATACTATTGATCCTTTCATCAGTAAAAGCTAAAAAACATTTTAATGATTTTAATATAAAGTAAAATTTACAAATGCATGCACTTAATTTCAGAATGTGTTTGAACTATCTTTGTGAATTTTACCCTTTAAAAGAATGTAATCTCCAAGCCTTGCATGGCTGTCAGGATTGTACAGCATAAATAATGCCAACATTGAAAGATATTCTGATTTATAAATATAATTCTATGATTATATATATATATATATTCTGATTATATATATATTTATATGTATATATATATATATAATTTGTTTTGTTTTTTGAGACAGGGTTTTGCTGTATTGTTTTGGAACCTGTCCTAGAACTAGCTCTGTAGACCAGGCTGGCCTTGAACTCACAGAGATCTGCCTGCCTTTGCCTGCCTCCCTAGTACTGGAATTAAAGGCAGAAACCATTTTTTTTTCATGGCAGAATATAGTAAAATTATGTCTGTCTTGACTAAATGAAGAAAATATGATATGGCTGTTCAGAGATGGATAATTTCATGTGAGAAAAAATAGAGAAAAGATGAAATATTCATGTAAATTGGTTAGAGTGTAGATGGATATTTACTATGTCATAATAAATAGTAACCTGTAGAGGCATGTGTCACGTGTAGCTTGCCTCTGAGTACAATAAATAGCCAGATATTGATAGATAGTGCAGCATCTCTACAGTCTAGGTTTATTATATGGAGAAGCAGTACTTATGAGTGATCAGCAATTTGACTGGGAGTGACATCAATGCCACACATTTTCATCAACCAGCCTGAGTTCAGACTTCTTCTTAGTGAGTGTGACAGAATTCAGGTCATCCTTACTTTGAAAATGAAAGTATTTAGAACCTATGTCAGTTTGCAGTGACCTCATTCTGACGTATTTAACTCATTAAAAAATGTGCTATTGTAATGAATTAATATTGATATAGAAAACAAATAAATGCAAAATGGAGATGTAACAGTGGGTTATCTGGAACAGTGGGAGCTATTGCAGCAATTGGAGACTAATGGAAGGGACCTGGAATCAACATCATGTCACACTGGGCAGAGACTCCAGGCAGAGCCAGGCTGACTTCACTGTTTGGCTGTCTTAAGGCACAGGGTCCAAAGGGCTGCAGTGAAAACACAAGAAAATGATGCAGCTGTCTTGCAATAGAGAAGGAAGCCAAGTGCCAGAGTACATCCTGAGAGAAGGGACAATCAGAAAGAAAACTGATGGGGAGACACATTACTACTGATAGAAGTAGGGAATACAGTATCTCCATTGATAAATGCAGCTCACATTGTCATTTACCTACTTTCCAGTGGTTGGATGCACACTGAAGTCTTTAGAAAACAAACATAGAATCAGATGATAAAATGTTGCAGCCAGGCACGATGATACACACTTGTATGATCTAGGTGATCTAGGAAAGGAAGATGTAGACTTTGGGTCCTGCCTGGGTTACACAGTGCATACTAAGCCCCAGGCCAGCATGAGCTGCAGAAGGCAAGACTGTCTCCAATCAAGCAAACAACAAAAACAACTGTAATGTTGCAACCATCTATGGGTAAAAACATAAACATTATTCTATGATTTAACTTACAAGCAACTGTTAGAGCTTTTGTAAACATTCATAAATATCACACTAGCAAACTATGATTTAAAGGAAAAATAGGTTAATTGAATTGATTTACTTTCCTAATGTTTTATGATTCATTAGCCAATTAAAAACAATGAATTCTGAAATCGCAGTAATGAAATATCTGTCAGGAGAGAATTCTGATGAACAGTCGTCTCTTCTAAGTCATGCTTTTTACCCACCTGCCATGATTCGATCCTTCTATTCATGTGAACTGAAGCATTGCCTTTATGGACTGTTTACACTTTTGCAACACTTGAATCAAACCCAAGGCTTTCCACTCTAGGCCACTGTAACTTCAACACCTAAACATGGATGCTGATTGAAGTTAACACTCTTCCATATATCTGGATACGTATTGAATCCTATTAACTTACTGAGTCAGGGACATAAGTGGAACTGGTGTGTTCTAGTTATGTTCACATTTTCCTTTCTCACAAACAGATGCCTTCTTTATTGTTTATCATGTCTTTTTTGAAGACAGTTAGGCACTTCCTGCTGCTGTTCCACATTCCTCCATGAGCTACATCCAAACAGAAGGCTCCTGGGAAAAACCAAGTTTATGTACGAAATAAACACAACTTCTTAAGCAGCAGGACATGAGAAGAAGATGGCTGTGGTTTGTAGAGTAGCTGTTCCCTTAGGAAATGCAGTAAAATCTGAGCATTCAACTAAATGGCAAGAACCCTTTTTGGTGTGTATATATGGTTTATTTATACGTTCCTTGGTGACTGTCAGAAAACCAGAGGCTTTTTAGGTGAAGTATCATTTCACCAACACTCTACTCTGTAGTCTTCCAAGCAATCTTTCAGAAGTGATTTTTCTCAAATCAGTTTGAATAGATATTTCAAATTTTTTTTCTTGCACTTTTAAAATTAGTTCCTCCTACACAGGAATAGTGGGAAAAAATGCCTGCATGTAAGGTTGAAGTTCATCATGTCTGGATAACTCTTTGAGCTTGGCACAAAAATGAGGAGTCCCTTTCTGAACAGGACTCCCCTTCTCTGCCTAACCTCATTTGGAGAGTGCTTCAAGGGCAGGTGACTGACCTTATGCAGACAATGACCCTGCTCAGGGCTCCCAGCAAATTGCTCTATGACTCAGCAGGCTTCCCTCTTTCTACCCCACCCCCACCACTGCCTTGTTTGAATTGGTGGGGCATTAACATATGTTTGTCCTCAATTAGATCCACACATGCAAATGAGGGGATATTTCCTCCCTTGCTTGTTTGTTCTCCCCTCCCCACTGACTCAAGCCCTTTGCTCTCTTACTGAAGTTAATTCCCTGAATTGGCCTTCCCAACCAAGCTTTGTTCTCATGGGCCAGTGTCCAACAACCCAGAGTAAAGGGAGCCCCACAAAACAAAACAAACAAACAAAAACAAACAAACAAAAACAAAGAAACCATCAACTACTGCCTTAAATATCCATCTAGAATGTGAGGGGCCCTGAATTTTCGTAAATACTGAACATTGAGTGTTGTCCAGAAGAAAAACAAAAACATATAGTGCTAAAGAGGAGAGTTATTGTCACCTGGTAAAACCAATTAAACACACACACACACACACACACACACACACACACACACACACGACAGACACTACACACACATGCATGCACACACACACACTCACAGAGACACCACATACACACTCACACACACACAGACACTACACACACACTCACACACAGACACCACACTCACACTCACACACAGACACCACACACACACTTACACACCTCACACACACACTCACAAACACACACACATACATACACAGATACCACACACACATTCTCACACACACACACACACACACATCAGTGACATTTCTATAGTCACAGATCAGTAGCTAGCATGTTCAATGATATCTGTGCTCATGGTGGAATGCCATCCCAGTGTTTCAGCACTAAGTATGTCCAGTTTTCTATTGCAATAGCAGGATGAGTAGCAGTGTCTGGTTCATAGGCAGCTGTGTGGACATTGCCTTTCAGACCCCATACAAATTTCCAAAGTGCCTTTCATCACAGCCCTTTTATTTTCTGTTTCTTGTTCACCCCACACTCCCCCGTGCCCCTGTTGGCATCAGAAAGCTACAATCTCTTACTGTTTCATTCCACTAGATTGCTAGGTTCTGGCTAAACTCATTTCTATGAGATGGAGTCAACAAGAATCTGCAATCAGATGTCGTGATTATCTTGGGGTCACCTTGTGACATTCCATTCCTTCTGTGGCCTCTGTACTTCAGTCTCTGCTGTCCCAGTCAGGAAATAGCTTTCCCAGGTTTAAACTTATTTCTGATAAAACACCTCACCTGATGCTGTTACTCCACTGCAGACAGGAACATGAAACTCAGGAGTATTTTTTTGTTGAAGTTTCTCCTCCACCAATGTCTACACTTTAAATGAAAATGTGAAAATATTTTATTTACAAAGACAAATAAAGAACTTTTAGGCTTAATTAGTTTGTGCAGTATATAATTAGCTTTTATTTCATTAGAAGAAACATTTTGAGAAAATCAGAGTGAAAATGGACAGCCAATATTAATTAAGATTCTTTCTGTGTGTAGGCATAATTGGGGGAATGTAATATTACCTTAATCTACTTGAAAGGTATGTGCAAAATAATAATGTTTGTTCACCATTGTTTTGATATTTTATTCTTAAAATTGCATCTCAGTCTTCTTAGACTTCCTTATTTATTTATAGATTGTGTCAGAGCAGATGTCACCTATTTATATTATTCTTGAACATTCATCATGTTTTCTGAGATGGGATGGACAATTCGGGAGTTACAGACTCCTCCTGCACTAAGAGCAAATTCAGTGAGCACCCATTTATGGAGGGTTTAATTAAAAGCAGGCAAAACAGACTTTAAACCTGTTCTTTGCATGAGATCATTTTATAATTATAGCTAAATGTTCAGGGTCAAAGGTTATATATTTTCCTCTTCTTTTCCCATACATAAAACCTCAACTTTAGTGCTAAATAACGTGTTGAAGTTCTTTTCTTTGTCATTCGCCATCTGTGAGTTATACTTTAAAATAAGATTTCTATCATTTTTACATTTTCTGAAAATGTATTAATGTATTATTTTAGTGGTGCACATCTCATTCCACTGATTCTCTGAGTTTTGCATTAATGTCCCAGTATTCAAGCAATGGCTTGAAACTTTACATCAAATATTTATTATTTTCACTTACAAATCAACATTAAAATGAAGGTTGCTCTTTGGATGTCTGGGATACTGACATGAAGAGAATGCTACATACTTGGAAGTTTATTGCAAAAAGCAGAATCTTAGGATGTCAGTCCTACCTTAAAATGTAGGATGGACAGGAAGTAGGTACTGTTCAGATAAACTTACAAAAAGAGCTCAAACAATTCATAAATGAGCATCATAAGACACAGAACATTTTAATAAAATAGATATTTTATTGGACCACAATGAAATGTTCTTTGAAACTACCTGCAAAATATTTATCAAGTTTGCCTTCATCTCTTTTATGTAGCATTTCTAGTCATTACCTCCTCGTCTCTTCTACAAAACATCTTATTCAGTATGTTTTAATGACAAAAAAATCATCATAGCTTTATCCTTTTGATCCATTGTCAGAAGGGTCAAGAAGCATCTGGAAACTGGAATGCAAACCCCACACTGAAATTTGATCACAAGGAATAGTCAAAGTGACAGTCAACTCTTAATTTCCACATAAAATTTTATCTATAAAACATCAACACAAACTTTTACTTAAATCAATTTATTGAAATTAGAGGATATAAAGAACACTGATATTTTATACACAGCTTCGTGTACTATATGCTTTATTGACTGAATCACATTGAACATACGTAGACCTGACATACATTACATGTCTTAAACAGGACTGTGGCACAGGTCAGGAATGATAAGAAGATGAACAAATCACAATGACACTCATAAAAATTATATATACGTATGTATGTATTGTATTTATTGTATTGTATTTAGAGCCCACGAGAAGCAGAGGCAATGCTAAACAAAATTTTTTTTATCATTCCATGTGTATGGATATTTGATCTACATGTATGTCTGTGTACCCATACTTGCTGGGTGTCCTCAGAGAAGGGCACTAGATCCCCTGGAACTAGAATGAAAGATGGCTGTAAGGCTCTATGTCACAACTGGGAATCACACCCAGGTCCTATGGAGACACAGCCAGTGTTCTTAACCACTGAGCCATCTGTCTACCACCTAAACAAAATATATCTAAAAGAAAAATAAATAGCTGGAGATGGATCATGAAGAAGATGTATAAATGTCCTCATAACATGGAAACATGGGAGATAACAAGGGAGGCAAAAAGTGTTGAATATAACAGAATCCATAATCAATGATATACATACATGTATGAGGCTTCCAAGGAACAAACATACTCCACAAAAGAAAATAATAAATAACAGAAATAAATACTTGTAGAGGATGTTTTGTTTTCTTTTGTTTCTGAGTCAGGGTCTCTCTGTGTAGCTTTGGAGGCTGCCCTGGAACTAGCTGTTGTAGGCCAGGCCTGTCTCGAACTCACAGAGATCCCCCTGCCTCTGCCTCCCAAGTGCTGGGATTAAAGGTGTACACTGCCAGCGTTCAGCATAGAGGGGTTTTTAAAAGGACAGTTTGAAGATAGTTGAACTTCTTAATAATATAAAGTTTGAAAATGAAAAGTATATGATGGTACCACTAAAAGACAGGGAAGTGCCAACCTCTCTTGTCACTGCTTGAGCAGACCTGAGTCACTGGAACACTAAATGACTCATCATGGAGTCCCAGCTAACTGGAGACCCTCTAATTTGGCTCCAAAGTCCAGGGCTTTGCCGACTTTCTTCTCTTTGTCTGCACACACACACTGCCTGGACATACTGCCCCCCACCCACCCACACACCCTTACATAATACTGGTTGCATGTCATGTGGACTCATTGCATAGCAAGTTGATATGACCCTAGCTGATTGGATAATGTATGCATATATGACAGTTAACATGCACATTAACCCAGATCTCCACCTCTATGCTGTTCTCTAGAGTATGCTTCCCAAGAAACTCTTTGTGGCTCAGTCTCCCTCATCTTTCCCACACCGAGAAGCTAGTGTGTGTGTGTGAGGTAGAGAGAGAGAGAGAGAGAGAGAGAGAGAGAGAGAGAGAGAGAGAGAGAGAGAGAGAGAGAGAGAGAGAGGGAAAACCCCATAAGTATAGAATAAATTATACAGAGAAGTGTCATTGCTATGCATGAAGGTTCAGAGTGCTATGGATTGCAGTAAACTTGGTTGACAAAGAACATATAACGATACTAACAATACTAGCATTAGACTTGCTTTCCCTATTAAGTGTTTTGTGAATACTTCTTTTGAAGTGAAACTCTTACTAGGGCAAATTTGAGGCATTGAAGGGTGTGGAGAAAGCTAGGAGGTTCGATGATTGCTGCTGAAGAGGATGTGGTTCAGTTAGTAGAGAACTTGCCTGGCATGCAGGAAGTCATGGGTTCAATCCCCACCATTGCCTAAACCAGGCGTGGAAGCCCACATCTCTCATCTCTGCACTTGGGTAGTGGTGGCAGAAAGATGAGAAGTTCCAAGCCATAGTCTTCTACATACTGGGTTTGAGGTCAGTTTAGACTACATGGGTCCCTGACTCAACAATAACATTCAAGCAGAAATGCAGAGCTTTGAAATTTAACTATTGCCCACAGAAGATATTGGAATTATTGTTGTGTTTCTTTCAATATGTAACAGAGTTAAAAATTTCTAAAGACAGAAAAAATCAATTTCACCCATTTCTTGTAAAAAGATGTATTTAAAATTATTTAAGTATCAAAATCAATTGTTTGGCAAAGTGATTCGACCAGGGAAGATAGTTCACTAGCGAGTCTTTAGCATGTTTAACAAATATTAAAATATCATATTAGTCAAAGTATTTTATTCTAAATAATATTTTTCTTATTGGTCAAAGGAAGACATTTTAAAGTAATGCACTTTTAAGAGCTTTATATAAATTCGTTTATTATTCAAATTTTATTATAATCTGAATCCTTGAATGTAAGAACAACTTTCTCACTTTGGCAGATGTGTATTAGCTAATTGAAGCAATTGATTCAGAAAGACAGTTCTGAAATCCTAAGTGATTTTACTGCAGCTCAAATGGGCATGCACAGCCAAGACAACCTCATAATGTCATAGGTAATTTGGATTTAACCTTTTTTACCTTGCTTTAGAAAAATACAATGAGGGGAAAAAAAGTTGCATAAAACTACTTAAAATTGAGGGGATCGTGGTCAAGCATTTTTTTTTATATCATAGAGAAAAATCTCATCTACAAGTGTTTTAACTGTTGAAATGGTCATATCAGATAAAAATACATATGTTGCTATAGAAACTGATTGCAAAATTTAAACCAAATATGTTTTAAAAACTTCTTAGATGTATTTGAATTTTAAGACATAACTTTTGCCCTTTCATGGTAAAATACTATACTTTTTTATCTGGTTTTGATAACATCCCTATTTGAGATTGACTTGTCTGTCAACCATCTACACAAGTGTCATTGTCATTTTTTTTAATTGTTTTGAGGAGACATCATGACCACAGCAACTCTTATAAAAGAAAACATTTAATTGGTTCATTGGCACTGGCCTACAGAGTCAGGGGTTTAGTCCATTATCATCAGGACTGGAAACAAACATGGCAGCAGGCAGGCAGATGAGAGCTGGAGAAGGAGCTGAGAGTTCTACATCATGATCTGCAGACAGCATGGAAAGAGAGAGAGAGAGAGAGAGAGAGAGAGAGAGAGAGAGAGAGAGAGAGAGAGAGAGAGAGAGAGAGAGAGAGAGAGTGTCACTGGACCTGGCTTGAGCATTTGAAACCCAAAGCCCACGCCCAGTGAAACAGGTCCTCCAACAAGGCCACACCTACTAATCCCTATCAAGAAGTGCCTCTCACTAATGATCAAGCATTCAAATCTATGAGCCTATGGGATTCATTCTTTTTCAAACCAGCACAAGCAACAAGTCAAAATGACTGATATATTTGTGACGCTCCCACCAAAGTACATAAATAAAACAAAGAAAAAAAAATAAAAATTAGAAGTGGCATAAATAATTTTATGCGTTCTGTTTTGCAAGATAATCAAAACTTTGCTTCATTTTTATAATGTATAAATTCAAAATTTTGCAAATATGATCTTTATTTAAAATGACATAGGGATTTATTTAAAAATAATTACTTGACTGTAATGTTCTTAAATGAAATGGCAATGACATAATCATCCTTAAAAATATTGTCAAACTGTATAAACTCCAAACACTATCATTAAACCATTTTCTATTTAAATATTTCTTAGTCCTGTCTCAACATAATAGCATCAACAATGTGCCTTTATTTTATGTGTTGGATCAATGAGGAACAACCCAATTACAGGGAATTCCACAGTTCAATACCCTGTTCCCCTGCAATTCCTGTAATGGGATTTGTGTAATTAGGAGATTTGGTGTGGCTATACACATTGACTTTGTTAATGTTAGCCTAGCACCGTGAGGGATCAGGCTTTTGCAAAGCTCTGTGCCTGCCTCCTGATATCAAGCTGACTGAGTGCTGGCTTCACTAAACATTTTACTTCCCACCTGTGTCATGTATTTGTGTCTAATGTGATGAAAATAAAAGATGAAAATATTACAGATGATTCTGAGTTACTTGGGGTGTCCTTTTCTTCCAGGTATTTTCTGTATTTTGACAGGTATATTCTTAATAAACTGTTTGCAAAATACTATTTTGTGACTGTTTACATCTGAGGTTGTTGTGGCTTTTGAACATGATTTGAATTTTTTTTACTGTAAGGATGTACACTGCATCCTGTACAGAGAAGCCCGATAGAGTGCCTGTGTTCAAATCAGACACATGATGGGGAAACCCACAGAAACAGCTGACCTGAGCTAGTGGGAGCTCACTCACTCCTGACTGACACTGGGGACCTGCATAAGACTGAGCTAGGTTCCCTAAATGTGGATGTCAGTTGGGGTGCTTGGGCAGTTGTGGGACCACTAGCAGGGGAAACAGTATGTATTCCTAGTTCATGAACTGGTTTTTTGGAGCCCATTCCCTATGGAGAGATGCTTTGCTCTGCCTAGATACAGCGAGGAGGGCCTTGGTCCTGCCCCAAATCATTCCACAGACTGTTGATTCCCCATGGGAGGTCTGACCCTTTCTGAGGAGTGAATGGGGTAGAGTGGGGAAATGGTGGGAGGAGCAGGAGGGCTGGAGGGAGAGGAAATTGGGATTGATATGTAAAATAAGATTGTTTATATATATTTATTATTTTTTCTTATTTTATATGTTGATCCCAGTTCCTACTCCTTCCCTTCCTCCCTCCCATGCCCCCAACCCCCCCTTCCATCCCACCCCCACCCCACTCCACAGGGAGGGTTATGTCTTCCAGGAGGGATCATTAAAAATCTGTCAAATCATTTTGAGTAGGGTCTGCGCCTTCCCCGCTGCCTCTAGGTTGAGGCAGTATCCCTCCATGGGGAATGTGCTCCAAAAGGCCTTTTTCATCAGGAATACATCCTGGTTCTACTGTCAGAGGCCCCTTAGACTGCCCAGGCCTTCTAATTGAGACCCATGTATTATTTATTTGTAATAGCAAGAACCTGGAAGCAACCTAGATGGCCCTCAACTGAAGAATAGATAAAGATATGGTACATTTATACAATGGAATACTACTCAGTGGAAAAAAAAACAATGGAATCTTGAAATTCTTAAGTAAATGGATGGAACTTAAAGAAACCATCCGGAGTGAGGTAACCCAGTCACAAAAAGAGGAATATGGTATGTACTCACTCATATATAGATTTTAGACTTAGAGCAAAGGATCACCAGCCTATAATTCATTTAGCCAGAGAAAATGAGATTCTTTTTAAAATAAAAAAACAATAAAAAGAAAAACAATTGAGACACAGATTCTCAAATGCAGCAGATTTGAGAATTTAGAAAGATATGACACAAAACTGAAAAAAAAATATAAAATGACATGTTTTTCCACAAAGGAGAGTGAATATGTTACTTTAAATTTTCAATGAAGATTTCTTATGTGTTGGGTTAGTATTGACAAAACAGTCAAAGTCAATAATTTCAAATTACATAGTGCAATTTCCCTACTAGATACTGAAAATTATTTTATATGATTAATTAAATCTTAGTTTTAATTAACAAGGATAATCTAGCTACTTTTTTTGAGAGTGTCTCCAAGTGTTAACAGTTTTTATATTAGAAATACTTTAATTATTTTGAAATACTAAAATAAAAACTGGTCCTGTTGTTTAGTTTTCGCTTATGTTGCCAGTATATATTTTAAACTATGCTTATGGTGCTAATGTCATTTTTCTGGAACATTCAAGAGGCACTATATCTTTTGATCTTCCAACACAAATGCTGTAGAGCATGAAACATCTCAGTCTCCTCTCCAAGCCTGAGGAGTGACCTAATAGCATTAGTGGCTCAGTCACTTTAAGGAGGGACTAAGGATTAATTCTTACCATATGCTGTGGATAAATCTTTAAATCCTAGTTACTGTGTTGAGTCCTGCAGTTGTTGGATCTAGTGTGTGGTCCTGGCCTGGATTAAATGCACTATCAGGAGAGTTTGAAACACACCATAGAGTTAGAAGTGTAAGGACAGAGATAGCCTTGGGTCTAAAGAGCAGGGAGTTACCTTCCCTGCTACCTTTGCATGTTCCATTTAAGTTTCCCTATCAAAACCCAAGACTGGGACCTGCCAAAAGAATTTGAGACTAATAACTCCAGCAGAAGTCTGTCAGTGAAAGAAGTAAACACAGTTATAGACACTGATAGAGGATGGGGTAACCAACAAAAACAAACTTTGTCTGCAGAAAGGTTAATGAGATTGCAGCCAAAAGCTGTGAATACTGCCTGGAAAGTGATCCTGAATGGTCTAAATTTCTGTTGAGGGGTATAGGACTCTCAGCCTTACCTTGGACTGCTTGGGTTATGTTTTGATTTGGTGGTAGAACGGGAAGGTTAACCATTATGTTGATGAAAAAATATTTTTTACAGTTTCTAATACACAGGAACAGAATTTTAAGATCTTGATTTCTTCAAGGTGATAACACAAACACACACACACTCAAACACATACATACACACAAGATACAAACACATCTATGTATATACATACATGAGCACATAAACACACACAAAAGCACACAGAGATATACAAGCTTACACACAGACACACATGCATACAGAGATACATATACATATTCACATGTACATATGCACACTACACACAAGACACACACAGAAAATATATCCACACCTCTAGGGAGGGTGAATGGTCTCTGGCCCTGTTTCTGACTTGAAGAAGCAGCTGAAATATAAACTTGTATGAAGTGATAGATGCTAACAAGTGACTCCTGGCACAAAACTGAGACAAGAAGGAATATAAAACTGTATATTCCTCCATGTACAGTGAACATGAACAGAAGATTAACAGCCAGAATGGAAACAGTACTACGCATCAACATTAATAGGAGAGAAATCCAGTATAAATATGGCCCCTAAGATTAATGCCTACAAAGAGAAAGATATACAAGCTTATTTTTGTGAGAGAAATGCGTACTTGATACCATTGTATGTGAAAAAAAACTTTCACTTTTTGCATGAGGATACTTTATTATTCCTATCATGCTGACTCACCATCTTCCATGGGGAAGGTAAATTACTACTCCTCCTGGAAAAGCAAGTTCAGATTATCTCACCCTGCATACTGACATGCCAGAAAATTCCATTCTAAGTTCATTGAACAGTTTCTAAGGGCATAATCAGTTTAGTTTACAAAGTGACCATTAAGGAATGCCTTAAAAGTATAAAACGTTTAAGTATTTCACAGTGTAGCAGTGTGGATGAATGGATTACTCTTTTGGCCCAAATAATAAAAAAATTGAAAATAACATTCAAGTGCCTTACTAAATATGAGGAATATCTATGTTTACAAACAGAACCAGAAGCAAAATATAACATGCTAACTATATATGCTTAATCCTAATAATTTTAGGAATATAAATCTACAACACAACCATAAAACCTGTATAATACAAGTATAGTCACAATCTGTTCATTGATTTCTTCTTTTATTTTTGGTCTAACAGATGGCAAACCTGTCATCTGTAGTTGTTATCATTCTCACACAAAACCCTTAACAACCTGAGTATCACAACCAAGGTAGAGGTGACCAGTGCCAGAGAGATATGTTCAGAAGACTGTTAGAAAAAAGGAGAGAAAAGCAAGAGGCACATGGTATGTCTCCATGGAAACAGTGCAACCCAGAAGTTAAGGGAATAAAATACTGATGGGGGGGCTTGACTACTTAAAACTGTTTCCACATTAAAACTACTCTATAAATGTTCAGAAGAATACTGTTGTGGATGTACTGAATTGAGGACTCTCCTTTACAAAGAATAAGATTTGAAAGAAATGGTTTTCATTAAAAAAAAAGTCTCTTCAACAAGAAGGAAGACATGGGTGAAACATGGATCCATGTAAAGAAAGGGAAAGAGAAAAAGGAAGAGATAAAGAGAAAGAGGAAGAATGGGAGAGAAAGCCAACAGGCTCAAGAGGGCTAAAGAGGGCTCAATACCAGTAAAGTAATTTAATTCTTTAATTTCTAATTGATCTAACAAATCAGAGTAGGGTCAAAATAGATGTGTGCATCTTCCAGCCTCTTTATCAAGGCAATAATCCATCTAGGACAGAACCTTCTCTGCTTAATCATCCCAAGAGTCTGACCTCACCTCTTAACACCATTGCACTTGTGTTTAGGATTGAACAAGGATTGGGGATAAAGACACTCACACGTTGTTGTGCAAAACCAAATGTGTGGCTTTTGAAGGTTTGCATTGCACAAGCTGAATATCTGTCCACTTGAATAACACTGTCATTGCCAAAGTATATCATAAAAGACTCTACTGTGGATATTCTCCATTATTCTGGGGTAAATTTATTTAAAGTAACTTAATCTTGTGAAATATTTGTGTTGTGTTTTGAATAACAGGGCTGGAATGGTCAAATGCAATAATCAATATTTATCTTTAAAATGATCAATTCAAATATTACACATGTCAAAGGGTGACCCTAAAGTGTTGGGTCCAAGGATGGTATCACCAGCACAGGCTGCAAATACTTTATTCTAAGCCATCTTTATGCACAGGCCTTGATAACATTTTAAATAAATAAAACACTTTATAGTTAAACCTGCATATTTTCTTACAGGACTCTTTTCCATTAGGAATTTTATAAAAGATAGCAATTGAATTTTCAGTGCATTAAGACCTAAAACTAACATTCTCTTTTACTTGGAATATATACATCAATTCTTGGGAACTTTATTCCTCCTAAGAATAAAATTTTAAATTATAATATAAAATACATATTTTTTTAGATTTCTCCACTCAAAGAAAATCATAATAATGTATTTTTCTGGATTTTTTTTGCCAGAAACAAGTGCAGTTAGCTAAAGTTATTAAAAGAACAATTATGCTGTCTTAAGTAAATAATTCATTCTACAAATACCTATCAAGTGCCCACTCTGTACCATATATCTAAAGGCCTAGTTACGTATTTATAATTCTGCTAACAAACACTGTCATGTGTTTTAACATGTATTTTCTACTCAGTGATCAAAGAATCAGAGAACTGAAATAAATTCTGAGATGCCAACCTAATGTCACAACTTAGTCACATATTAAGAAACACTTCTTTAATGCTTAATTCTTTTGTCTATGATCATGAAAGGTGGTTTTAAATGATATCATACTTACATCTTTAAACATATTTCGTTCAGATGCTTTTCTCTTAATTATTGAGTGTAATGACAATGAAGACACCTTTGTTACCCCAAGGACATTTTCATAGGCTAATTGTATTTTTTTTCACCTTCTGTGCTTTTGAATTAATGCACTGCTAGCAAATTGGCTAAATTGTCTTTATATCATCATATGCATTTATGCCTCTGAAATCATGTTTAAAATCTTCTCTTACAGTACAAATGCTGTGGTTTTAGAGAAATGAGGGACATTTAAAAGAATGTGGTTAATTGGGCATAAATGTTAGAGAACATACATCTGCAGATTTCTTTGAACGGTGGGGCCTATGAAGAACATGCTTCTCCTGGCAGGACCCAAAGCAGCCATCTTTTGGAGAGCTTCTTTGCACTGGTCAATGTTCTCTCCAACTCCAGATCATTCTTGTTAATTAGACTACCTACATTAAACAAACCCCTATGCATTTAAACACCACAGTCTCTCTCTGACTATTGGCTGCTTTAATTGCCCCCTGCCTTTAATTGTTCCTTGTAAATAATTGACTTATTTGGCTTCTGAGATTTAGGTGTGATGTCCTGATTCCTAAGATTACCAAACCCAACAGCATGGCCATATGTTCACACTGAAGGGGAAACAGGAGCCACCAGTGAGGGACCCAAGGCAGTGTATCTTCTCACAAGTGTCCTTAACACAATGCCTTAACCATGCTCAACACAGTCACCTGGTGGATTTCCTCACACTGCAATCTACCTTGCAATCCCGGTTCTCCAGCAATTTGATTCATTAAAATACACCATCACATTCTCTAAAAATTACAGAGCAGGATGAAACCTTTAACATCTTATCAAGATATTAATTTTGGTATCTCTGGAGGGCTGGGTCATATAGAGGATCTCTAACTTCATTTGCTGTGATCTGCCTGCTATGTTAACAGTTGCCAGATCCAGGCACAATTCATGACTATTTCTTTGTTTTATATTAACCTTTCCTCTCTTGAAAAGCCCACATTCTTTTTAGATAATCTGGGCAAGCTCTGAGAATAATTACTGCCCTGGTTGGCCAGAAGAAACATAAGAAAACTTGTATCAGCACAAATTGGGAATTTGTTTAGTGTAGGTAATCAAATTTACAAGGATGCTCTGAAGGTCGAGACAGGCTGGACCATTGCAAAGATGCTCTCCATGACTAGGGCCATGATTTGTACACTGTTTATTCTGATTCCATGAGCTTGGCGGCCAGTGTGGTGGCACTGAGGTGGCTGCTCATTTAATCCGGAACCTAGTGGAAGGCTGTGAAGTCCTGAGCTCCATGCCACAGAGAAAGCTGATTGGCCCTAGCTGGAATGGATTTGAATGCACAGCAGTGGACTGTCATGTCAAGGGGATGAGTCCACTTCCTGGCTCCTGATTCTTGTCACCCAGTTGATTGTCTCCCTCTTCAGTGTGGACGCCTTGCCTTGCCTAGTTGTCATCGCTTCAAAGGCTCAGCAGAGCCACCTAGTCACCACTGCCATTCCCCTGCAGAACTTTGAGTCAAACAGAAGACACAATAGAACAAAGACAACTAAGCTTCCAGAGCCATACTCAGACAGAGAGATCTTCCTTCTTGATTGGAAGAGGTGAAACATCATACAAAATCATCCTGAACAAATACTGTTTCCTCGACATATGAGACATGCTGATAGGAAGGTCGATCCCAATGTAGACCTGGAAGTATGAGCTGATGCTGTGAAAGCTGCTCAAAGTACACGTTTCTAAAAGCAGTTCCTCTACTCACCAGTTTTCAGAAGTGTGCCTGCCTATAGTGCCCTGACGATTCCCATCTGTAGTCCTGTGCTGCTCTGCAGAGGCCACTCTGGGCTCTGTATTCCCAGTGTAATTATTCTTCACACACGCAGCTCCTCCATTTCAGTTTCTACTGCTGTCTGCTGTCATAGACCTAATCACTCAAGGTCCCATATTGAGTAACCTAAAGTCTCCATTCCTCTCAATACCCATATCGAACACATCTACAAATTCAAAGGCTTTCACCTACCTCCCTAATCATTCTCCAAATAACCGCCACAGCAAACCATCTTAAAATACAAATAGCATCTTAGTGCTCCTTAATTTGAAATGACACAAACAACTATTATTTCATTTCAGTGAAAAGCCCTCCTCCAGGCTCTCCTGTTCTTGCATGGTCCGATTGCTCCTTCTCCATCCTTAACTAGCAACACTCTCAGGTCACTGCCATGGAAAATCATTTCCAACTCAGAGAAATAAAAGGTTGCAGGCGTTTATCACTCACATGCACCTCTCTTGCAGAGTTGTTTGAAGAAGCTCTCTTAACCACTCTAGATCCCAGTCCCTGGTTGATCTCACCTACCATGCTGAGTCAGTCATGTATAGTCCAGTTATTACCACACTGCACAGAACGTTGTGTGCAAGAAAAGGGGTTCTTAGTCTTTCCCTTGGGGTGTCGCATTACTTATTATAGTTTCTGGAATAGACTAAATAGATATTTCATAAATCATTTCACATAGATAAATTGGTTAATCAAGACCTAGAGATGGTTGTTTTCAATTCTGCATGCAACATAGCCTTGCATACAAGGCAATGATTATGCAATTGGCTTATCATCCTGTCAGAAGAGCAGCACATTGCATGAAGCTGGCACCCTTTCAGACAATTTTACCCTAAGGGAAAATTTTCTTCCTTCCTCTATCCAACGGAATCCAAGCTGAGGTAACTGAAAAGTTCATCTTGGAGAATAAAATTTGAGAAAGTGTAAAAGAGAGTTTAAAATCAGTATTATCAACTTTTCTATCATGGAGCGTCTTAGTCAGTGTTTCATTGCTATGAAGAGACATCAGAACCAAGACAGCTCATAAAGGAAACATTTAATTGGGGGGGGCTAGCTTACAGTTTTAGAGTTATCATCATGGTAGGGAGCATGGCAGCTCACATAGAACTGAGTAGCTAAGAACCACATTCTGATCCATATGCCAAGAGAGAGAAAAAGAGCATGAGCCTGGCATGAGCTTTTGAAACCTCAAAGCATACCCTCAGTGACACATCCTCTGAAAAAGTCACACCTACTCCATTGAGGTCGCCCCGCTAATTTTTCTCAAATAGTGTCATTCTTTGTTTACTAATCATCCAAATACTTGAGCATATAGGGGATATTCTTATTCAAGTGTTACTTGTATAAAACAAAGATGAGAATGATACAAATACCGAAAACCATGTAGAATGAACCGGCGCTGAAATCTCTCAACGTTTTGCCAACTTTACTCAAACTTTAAATATCTGGAAAGAGAAAAATCTCAGCTAAGTAATTGCCTCCATCAGATTGGCCTGTGTGCAATCCATTGGGCATTTTCTTCATTAATGATTGATGTGGGAGTGACTAGCTCCTGTGGGCTGGTGTTTCTGGGTTGTATAAGAAAGCAGGCTAAGCCAGCCATGGGAGAGAACCTGTAAGCAGCACCCCTCCATGGACTCTGCATCAAGCTCCTTCCTCCAGGTTCTGACCTTGAGTTCCTGCCCGAACTTAGTTCAATCAGTGACCTATAAACCAAATAAACCCTTTCCTCCCCAAATTGCTTTTAATAGTGTTTTCCAGAGCAATGGAAAGCCCACTAAGTCAAGATCCAAACGCCATCTTGGTCCAACTGTCTCCTTTCCAAAACTATGAATTTGTTTTCTTTTGTTGTGTGAAAATTCAACCATCTTCCTTGACTCTGCAAAAGCCCTCTCTCCCTACTTCACTTAGATTAGAACCTCTGGCAACTTTAATTGAGAAAAGTATCAACTAATGAGATAATTTAGATTATTTAGGGGCAAGGCGGGAGATATTGAAAACTAATTACTTGATTCTGGAATGCCTGAAAAAATTACTTATTCTTTACATATTTCAGAGTAAATGTGTGTGAAAGCCAGTTTTCTGCACAGAGATCCTGTGGCCAAGTCTCCCGTTGTGTTCTGAGTATAAGTACCAGATGATAAAACTTCCCAGTTGAATTTAATTAGTCTTTCATAATCAAAATTTCAAAGGCATTTTAATTTTCAGCAATTACTCTGCTTGTTGCTACAGTTGAATTTTATTGATGATTTAATATAACATTCAGTTTCTCATTGAATGAGATTTCGATGTCTTGTTAATTAAAATAACAGCACTTTTTTTTAAAGAAGTATACAGACGCAGATACAATATAAATATGTTTGAGTATTGGATTGTTATAAGATAGCAACATATATTTTTAATATCTCTAGTGTTGTGTTCATTAAGATTACTGTCAGCAAGCTTCCATGCTTCATGTCAAATGGCAATGTAGTACATAGTAATTTTACACTGTTCTTTACAGTCCTATCATTTCTATTTTATAGCAAATGTTGAAGACAACAATACAGCCAGCAAGCTGGTGTTTTGCTAAGCTTTTCACAGTGAACACTTAGTTGCAATAATAATTCATTTTATATGATCTTAGTGTATACTATGAAGGCTATTTCCCGGAATGGCAATTTTGTTGCTATATAAAATAAAATTATGCTTTGGTTTAAATTGCGATGCAACAAGAAATAGAGGCTGGAATCTGGTATGGAATCTGCCTCATTGTCTGCACATATATTTTAAGGGGAGCCAGTTATAATATTATATATTTACAATGCAGTAACTAAAGTGCTTAGTAACAGAAATTAAGACATGAAATTTTGTTTATAAAAAATCTTGATGGAATTTCAGGACATATAATATTTAAGAGCATAATGTTAAACAGTGATGTCTATCAGATTTGATATCTGCATTACTCTGTTATCAATCATCATTAACAATAGTTAATTAATTCATCAGTCATTAGTAAAGAAAAGAAATTACTTTTTTCTTTGTAAGAAATAAGGTCAAACTGTCTTAGGACGATATATTTTCTCAGCTCTAGATGATAAATACTAATTTACAAATGAACCTAGAGTTAATTGTTCATCCTTGTTAAGTTTATTTAAATGTAGCCAATATAATTCTAACATAGTTTTTAACATTTAAAAACATGAATGGGGCTTAGTGATGTCACATTTTTATTTTGTTCAGTCTTGTTTCTTTTCTGATATAAGTTAAACAATATCTAATTCTCACATATATACATGTGTGAGAGTGAGTGTGTATGGTGCAAATGAATGGATGTATGTACTTTCAATAATAAAGTAAGTGAATTTACCAACATGTTGTGGAGTTGAAGTCCTAATAATTTAAAAAAAACCCTCATATTTATTGTTAGCATAAAATTAGAGGAAGGGGGTACACTGGCTAGTCTTATGTCAAGTTGACATAAGCTAGAGTTATCTGAAAGGCTGGAAACTCAACTGAGAAAATGCCTCCATAAGATCCAGATGTAGGGCATTTTCTTAATTAGTTATTGTAGGGAAGGACCCAGCCCATTGTGAGAGAGCCATCTCTGGGAGGGTGGTTCTGGTTTCTATGAAAAAGCAGGCATGAGCAAACCACAAGGAGCAAGCCAGTAAGCAGCACCCCTCCACGGACTCCACCTTAGCTCCTACCTCCAGGTTCCTGCCTTGTATGAGTTCCTCTTCTGGATTCCTTGGATGATGAACAGTGATGTGGAAGTGTAAGACAGATAAACCCTTTTCTCCCCCACTTTCTTTGGCCGAGATATTTCATCACAGCAAAAGAAACTGTAACTACGACACAAGTATTTTTTTCCCCCATTCTTCCATTTTATTTCCTTCACTACAGAACAAAGCACCCTTTCTCAGTAATCATCTAGAAAATCAAATGACACTTTCAGACATATGAAAGTTTGGAAAATTTCCTCACAAATAGTTTGTATCTTTGCAGCACTTCCCAAATTACCACACAGTGGCTTAATATTAATATTGACCAATAGCTCAGGCTTATTCTTAACTAACTAGTTAACCCATATTCCTTATTTATGCTCTGCCACATGGTGGTATCTTTTCTCAGTACAGCAAGCCCATCTTGCTCTCTTGGCATCTGGCCAGCATCTTCTGACTCCCTCCTTCTTCCCATGGTCCTTGATTTGGTCACCCCACCTATACTTCCTGCCTGACTACTGGTCAATCAGTATTGCATTAAACCAATTGAAGTGAGGAATCTTTACAGTGTGCAAAAGGATTATTCCATAACATCTAGCTTATTTCTAAATTTTTAGTGAAATTCAGTGTGCTGTTGACAAAACAAATTAAGACTCAAACTGGATCTATTTATTAAACATTGTCATCCTCTGTATCATAAGCCTATTTAAATATGTAGAATGTCCCCTAATTTATTCTTTCAAAGCAAGAAGGTTTGAGTCTAACACTTGGGCTTGCTTTTATGTTATTTTTCTTTTTCAACAAAATGTCTAAGGTCATAATGACCTTAAAAAATTTAAGAAGTTAAAATCAAGACCATATGTTGAAAACACATGAAGGGAAATAATTAATAGTGTTATCTCTGGCTGGGTGAGAAGAAGAAACCAGACTAACTATTGTAAAGGCCTAATGTCATAGAGACAGCCTTAGGTTTCTCAGCATAATGTGAATTGCTGAAGGTGTCAAACAGACATTCCTGCATGGCAGAGTTGAGCATGAGGTCTCAGACTATCTGCAAAGTGTCTGTCCTCCAATCTTGATGGAGTTAGCAGGTTGAGGTTGCATTCAGACTACAAAGGAGCAGGAGATAAGCAATGGCACAAAGGGCTAGAAAATGACATTGAACTTCAGCTACAACCATTGCTGGCAGATGCCGGTGGCCTTGATTCAATATCCATCAAACACACACACACACACACACACACACACACACACACACACACACCCAGTTGCCTTTGGTTTAATGCCTAGCCAAATACACCGAGACACATACACATATGTGCACACAAACACTGTATATACATACAACAGTCTCTATCCATTCATCTGTAAGTGGGCAGCTAAGTTGCTCCCATCCTTTGGCTATAGTGAGTAATATTTAGTAATTATAGGAGTTTTCTGTGAATTACACATGTACTTCTGCCTCTTTTTAAACATTTACTACCTAACAATTCATGTTTACTACATCTCTTTATTGCATCATTTTTCTTAAGCTTTGTTGGGTCTTATGTGGTCATAATAGCCTAGAAACAAGCATATGCTGTATGTTATGTGCGTATGCAGGTGTGTCTGATCACACAGATATACAGAGAGAGAGAGAGAGAGAGAGAGAGAGAGAGAGAGAGAGAGAGAGAGACCATGTAGTTTGGAGCAGTATACATCATTTACTTCTATAAGTACACATGATGCTTATACAAAATACCCATAAAGGCATTTCTGGGACATTACTATCATCATTCAGAGATACTTGGCTTGATTTTTCTCTGCTCATACACAAACGTATATGAATATTTTCATGTTATTATGAATAAGACTTTAGAGCAAAGCTTTCTGCACACACTGTAAGAATGTCAGCTTTGTACTCCCAAATAGTGTTTCCCTTAGAAAAAATAGTAAATTAACAAATGATTATGATATTGCTCTGGTGGGTAAATTCTGCCAGACACATTTCCATGAAGATGTTTTGTTGATTCTTGGGAAGAAAGATCACTTGAAAAAAGACCTAGCTGAGCTGTTTCTCCATGTCAAGAAAAGAACTCATGCTTTTGTGGACTCTGAAAGTAAATTCTATGACATGAAAGGAGCCGTGGACAGAGGCAGAGATCCCCTGCCCATGATTTGTGTCCTGGTGTGACTGTGTAGAAAGGTCTTCACCCTGACGTAGTGACTGTCCCTAGTGATCTGATTTACATTCTTACCACAGAGTTCAGGCTGTCAAGATGTTGATACCTGTTTTTCTAAAATTACCTTTTCTAAACACTCCTCAAGCAAGGAGTTTCTCCACAATCGACTTTTTAAAGTGACCTCAGGAGTTGACTCATGATGATCAAATATACTTAAAAAACTCCCCTCAAACCTGCGTTTACTAAATTATAAAAGGATTAATGTCGGCCAAACAAGGTCACTTCATGCAAAGCTGGCATAAATGGTGATTAGCAAATTTTAAATTCTCAAGACGAATATGTACATTTGAAAACATATGCTGGATATATTTTCTGTTGTGTTGTTGTATTATCCAAATAATTGGAGCTATTGTTACCTAATGGACATATATACTGCCTAATATTGAGGTATGCATTACCTAATAATTTGAAATATTTCATCACCTGATGATGAAAGTAATTAAATCTCTTTGCCAATAATATTCCTTTATTTTGCATTTAGCCTATGGTATTCCATAGAAGGTCTCCTTATCCCAACATTATTTTTCAGATGACATTTTAGTGAGAAAACACAGCTTACCTGTAGTGTTGCTGCATCCACAGAAGATGTGTATTTAATATTCATGCTGGTTTTTTAATAAAAACACTATATTTTCTCCTTTTTTCAAATTTGGCAGAAGAATAATATTCATTATTCATCTCCCAACAGCTTAGCTCTTTATAAATTCCAAATGCTTCCATGGGTGAAACCCCCATTGTCTAGGAAACAATGCTGTTCAAAGAATATAATTTTGATGAAAGGATCAATGCAGCAATTTAAAAAGGAAACAAACACATTTCAACATGTTAATTGGATTATTTGCATCTTTGTTTAAAATTTACGTGTAAGCTGCATATCTTCTATCTACTGCTTCATCAAATTCAAACATTTAATTTTAAAGATTTTCTGATACTCTGCTTTCTTTTCCATTTGTAAATTCTTAATATTCTATCAAGGAAAACACTTATCAACATAATAAAGGCTTCACAGAAAACACACATCCTGTTCATGATAGATCATAAGTTTAATGTGAGACCTTTTTGTTTTGACTTAAGAAAAAGAAAAAATAAGTTGTGAAAGGAAATAGTTCAAGGAAGTTGGCTTCCCAATGATTAGTGTCCAAGGACTGTGGAAACTTGTGTAAAACAAGCATCATTCATTCCCAGAGGCCTTATCTGCCTGAGAGTCACACCCACAAATGACCTTTCCAAGATCACTTGTAGCCACAAACTTAGAGTGAAGGAAGGAAGATGGGGACCCTGGTGGAGGAAAGGTGAGTGAGGCTTTAGTCCCTGTGGTGTAAGAAAGATCACACTACAGACAGAATTTGGGCCTACAGAGGGAAGGCAAGAGTGATCAGTCAGTTGCAATCCCAGATGCTGAGACAAAACTCCAACTGGTGTGATTGACAGAGCGGTCTGTCAGTGGTTTGTGACCATTTTGTACAATATGGTGGCCACTACCCACTTACAGTTGTTTAAACAAAGTCAAACGGAAGCACAAATTGCAAATCCTTCCCCATGGCACAGCCTCAGTGACCACTTTTGATCATACTATGTTTCTTCCTTGTAGAGAGGTCTGTGGGACTAGACAGATTACAGAATGACTCCACATTGAAGTCATTATGAATTAAGAATTTACAAATGGCAAAGGAAGCAGAGTATTAGAGAACCTTTCAAATTAAATGCTCCAACTTGATGAATCAGTAAACATGAAATAGGCAACTTACCCAATTTGAAAAGAAAATACAAGTAATCCAATTAAATGAAATCTATTAAAGTCAAAATTATTTCATAACAAAAAGAACCTGCCAAGCATATTTTCCAAAGCTTTATTTTTGTAAATCACGCAGTCACATGACTATAGTTATCATTATTGTGAGTGCACAGGTGATTGGGTGTATTGCAGACTGTATCCGAAGCAGCAAGAACTCCCCAGTCTTGAACTTCTGGCTTCATCATCAACTTTCTGGGTCTCCATCCTGCTGGCTGTGTTTATCAAGACTTCTTTATAATTCCATTAGCCAATTGCCTATGTCTATCTGTCCTTTTAATGCCCATTGATTCTGTGTCTCTGGAGAATACTCATCAACAAAATTACCACAATGGAACTCTAAATTAGAATAATGAAAGTAGTACCTAAAATGCTTTAACTTCTAGTAATGCAATGACATTTCTGTCAACTATATTTTGGAAAATAAATACATAGCTCATTTTTCCTCTAATATATTGATAGAGATTTAGATCCAATATTTTTTTCTCTGAAAATATTTTATTCCAAATCTGAATATAGATTTTCAAAAATATGAGTGTTACAAATATAAATTGCTTTTAGTTTTCTTCTAAAAGTGACATTCCTCACAATGTCATTTCATAAATTCTAATCCTGATTTTATATGTGCCTTTTCATATGATGTTATTGGGATGCCTATATTATTGTTTCAACAAATATTGTTCATTATCAAATTTATCCTTATTATAATATACCATGTGGTGAATCCATTTTTTTAAAAAAAAACTTTCCAAACCTAATATTATTCCATGAATAAATGCAAAAGTGAAAGTTTAAGTTTAAACACGTTATGTGTTTATTTTATGACAGGTCTGAGTTGACATAGTGATTTACCATAATTTCTACTTTTTATCTTTTAACGTATGATTATCTATTTGACCTCATAAGCTAGAGATTTTTTTCTTTTCTTTTTAAATCTGAGCTGAACTACTAGTTGATATTTATTGATACTCTGCAGAAGTTTATTAGAAGTTTAATAGATAAGAATAGTATGCAAGCATCACCTTGAGGGCATGGAGGACAGAGGCCTGGCATTGTCTCCTGGGGCTGCCATCCTTCAGGAGGCCCTTCAGGAAAATCCACATCTGGCCTTTGTTAACCCCATCCTACATCCCCTGCCTACAACTCCTGCCCTGTGGCTCATACCAGCATCTTCAGAGCAAAAAGAGTTTCTTCTTTCTCTACTGTTGCTGTATCTCTTCTTTTCTACTAGGAAGATCAAACTTCACTCTAGTCAACAATGCCGTAAACCCCAGGGCATCTGAAGCTGCTAGGATTCCTAGAGATCCGTCCACAGAAGAGGAAACAGCACAACCTTCCTTTTCATATGCATCCACCCCCACCCCATGTCCAGTCACTTATATTCTTCACTCGTGAAACTGGAGGTCCTGGCACTTTTACCAGTCACATAGTGTTTCTCAGAGGGACTAGGTAACTGTCCCAGCATGCAGAATTCTCTGTACCCATGCTCTGCAACATCACTCTCCACTGCATCCAGGAGGCTCTTGTTTCCATGTCTCTTCTGACTCATCAGTACTATTGGGATTAAAACAGAGATCTAAAAAACAAAAGACTAAGAAGGCTGCAATAACCTTGGCTGATATAAAATGTAGCTCACCCAGTTACTGTGTGGTCTTTCCTCTGGCATGAGAGGCACATATCAGTGATATAAACACTTTTGTGTATGACTGTGTCCCACTTTGTCATTAGTGATTACTATAAACAGCCATACCATACACTTCCTTATTGTTGTGCTTCACTGTCTCAAGAGAACCTTATTATTTCAGGGTTCATTGACAAAATAATCTTCATTTGTACTTCTTTGATAGGAAGATTATTAGCTCAGGCCTCAGTGGTCAGAGCCTCTAGAGGCCACAACCATCATGTGATGATCCCTTGTTATGAATGCCACAGGACACAGTAGGTTACTTCTGTTAAGTAGAATTTAGGCAACATGCTAAGACTTCATGACTTTTGTCTTGCTGGACTCTGTTTATTTCCCTTGGGGCTTGGTTCATTTGACTGAAGTTAGCTGCATTGCTGGGATGCACAGAAGGGATAGACTTGGTCAGCCTGTAGACACCAGTCACCCAGAAGAATGATAACCCCCAAGGGCCCAAGAGTGAGCCCAGAAATCTCAACTTCTGTCCAGAGTTGAGGCTTAAGTTTGTACAAATTTCATGTGACATGCATCCTAGCCCCAGAAGAACCAGGTATACTGGGCCTAGATTCCTGACCCACAGAAATTTTGATATGCTAGTAATGATAATTGTGTTTAAGCCACCACATACTTTATTATGCCATACATAACTAATACAAATGGCATAGTGTTTCATTTTGTATTGTATTATATATATTTAATAAACATTGACAAAATGGATAACCAATGCTAGCTCTGCATTCACCACAAACCTTCCTCCTCATGTGGTTTTGACTAACAGCCAGTTGGTTATTTATTTATATATCACAACTTTGTAACCACAATGCAAGCTACTATTTAATTATTAATAGTACGAGATGCTATTTGATGTCCACTGTTATTTTTTTTCTGCTGTGATTCTTTCACTGTAAATACTTAGATTCATCTCTGTTTGTGGTCACACAAGAAGAATGAAGCTAGAATCAAGTTGTCTGTGGTTACTCATGAATTACGACGAAAACCAGAAGCTTGTACTTTCCACATATTTTTTAAAGTGCTTGCCAAATTTGGACACACATATTGTCTGAGAATAAGTTCATATAGCCCTTTGTGTTTTACAATATTAAACACCAGTTAAAAAAAAGTAACCTACAACATCAGAGATATGAAAACAAGGAGGTGCTTCTAAGTGTGATTCAGTGGAGAGGAGTTTTTCTCTGAGATATAAAGCAAGGTGACCTGTTTTTAAACTATTGATGCATCTGTCTTCCATGAGCAAGACACGGGAGTTTGGATGCACACAGCACAGTGTGGGAAGAGCTGTCAGGGAAACGAGTTAAGGCATGGTCACAACACCTGGAAGGTAGCAGTCAGGACCCTACATATGAGAAGACTCAAGCCTGAAAATAGAAATGCAGGCAGGTGCTGAGAAATCAGAATGTCAACTGCAGTGGTGGCACAGAATATGTCAAAAACCAGGGTTCAGCCTTTACATAGGATTTGTGTGCCATGACCCTGGACAGATAGATTAAAATTATCCCAGAATCAACATGTGACACAATCATTATCAAGGCATTATCATGACACTGAGCTCGGATATCATTGAGTGGTTTTACTACACCAACACTGAAAATCTGTAGTACATAGTTAACACTTTAAGACTTCAGCATTTCCTTTGAATTAGGATGAGGTTATTTGATTAAAAAGTTCAGACTGCTTATCTATTTTGATGGGAAATGGTTGATTGAGTCATTATTGTCCCTGGTTCGTAATCATGTTAAGTATTTGTAGTTCTCAGAATTGTGACTTAAAACCATCAATTGATATTCTATCCATATTTTATTACATCAAAAGTACAAGTGATGGCTCTTAAAAATAAGAAATTGTGCAACTTCAACTTTGGGTAAACAGAAAGTGCCTTCCAACTGGAAATTCACCTAATTCAGTCCGGAGCCCTCCAGAGTCACACAAGTTGGAAATGGCTTTTTTAAAAAGTGAGGCTTAAGTCTTAAATGTATGACTTTATATATAAATCATAAAATACTGATTACTGTTTAACGCATTTGTTTCTAAATTTACTTCTGTTGTGGAAAAATAAATCACCAGCTACCTCAGTTTTACCACAGACCAATCTAATTACCACGTTACATTTATACTTTCATTGCTTCATCAATTACCTGTAAAACCTATATTTTAATGCTTTTGATAGTTTAATTTGCACTTTAATCACAGTCTTCCAATTTGTTTATTCATTCTGAGTAGCAGGTCCTTAAATATTGAGTGTGTTAAGGTGGCTGAGTGGTTCACCGTCCTGGGAACCCAGGCTCTCTCCTACAATGTTCTTGTGTGTGTGACACCTTAGGGAGCACCCAACTTTTCATGTCACCATACACTATCCTGTGTAGCACTGAGTAGGAGACATGTGAGGAACAGGCATGAAGAATATACACAAGAAAAATATTAACAGAGTAAGTAAATAAGACAACAGGTAAGCAAATGAACACTGTTTCACGAGTGTAACCTTTGACAGGAGTCGACCACTGGTACCCAAGCCATACAAACAAGAATCACTCCCAGTAAAACCCTCTGCCTAAAAATGGCAGGTACTGTTTTAACAGGTTTACCATTTTGATCTTACAGTGGAAAACAAAGATGCTGGTTCTTGTCCAGGTAGGAACGACTAGTCATGTTTTAAACAAAGTTATGAAATGTTCCCTTGCGGCATTGTAATCAAATAAGTGAATATGTTAAAAAGGACCTGGAGGCAGGGGTGTGATTTGTCACAGGCCTCAAGTTATCTTCCTGTCATCAATCAGCACACTCAATTTACTATAAGAAGCCTGCTGGGAGCCGGGTGTTAGTGGTACAGGCCTTTAATCCAGGCACTCAGGAGGCAGAGGCAGGCAGATGAGTTTGAGGACAGCCTGGTCTACAGAGCTAGTTCTAGGACAGGCTACAAAGAGTCACAGAGAAACCCTGTCTCGAAAAACAAACGAACAAACAAGCAAACAAACAAGCAAACAAACAAGCAAACAAACAAGCCTGCTGGGAATGCCAAGAAAGAAAACTATACATTCAGAGAGACAGGGGGCAGAGCTACCTGGAGGGAGACATGGGTCATAGATGTAATTTACAATGGAGGCAAAGCAGGAAGAGCTGTGGACCTGTGACATAGCTCGGTGGATAAAAGTGCTTGCAGCCAACCCTGAAGACCTGAGTTAGAAATCCCCAGGCTCCATGTGGTATAAAGAGAGAATAGAAGAATCCCGCAACTCTTTCACATACAGGCTTTGGCAAATACAAACACATCCATGCACGTGCACACACAAAAACATGAAAGATATTTTTTTTTTAATGGAAAAGAAAAGGAAATGAAGGACTCAGATGTCGCACTTTGCATCTGGCATTTTTCCTGCACATGCCTTCCTTTCTCTGAACTTGATGTGAGCCAGATAATAGGACAACCTGGAGAACGCAACATTCAGACATTGGTTCCTGAGATAAAGAGGATAATGTGGGAGGGGGAGGGGGAGGGGGAGGGAAATATGTGTTATGAGAAGAAAGCAAGTGGCCAAGGGCAGAGTCCTGGGACTGCTAAACTAAGTTCATCTGCAAAGAATTCAGAGACAGAGGGAGGCATGGGAAACCCAACTTTCCTCCAGATACCTTGCTATCAGACAAGTATAGTTACTGCTACATTTGGTTTTAAAATTAAAGTGTTCGTAATGTGCCTACATGTGTTCTTGACAATTCATTGTTCAATTCATGAGTTATTTATTTAGTAATATTGTTTTCGTAGGACATATTTTCAAAATGTTTAGACTGACAATAGACTTTTTAAATTGTGTGTTTGTGTGTGCAGGGTGTAGTTCATATTGAGGCCAGAAGAGGGTGGTGTCAGGTCCCTTGAAGCTGGTTTAATAGTGATGCGTTTGTTTGACAAGGGGTCAATATTGCTGATTAGTTTCTGTCAGCTTGACATGAAGTAGAATTGCCTGGGAAGAGGAAACCTCAGTTGAAAAATTACCTCCTTCACACTGGCATGTGGGCACCTCGTAGGCTTTTTTTGATTACTGATTGATGTAAGAGGGCCCAGCTCACTATTGAACAGTACCCATGATGGACAGTGTCCTCAGTGGGCAAATGGTTCTGGGCTGTGCAAGAAAGCAAACTGATAAGTCCTGGAGAGCAGACCAGTAGGCAGCATTCCTCTCTGAACTGTGTTTTAGTTCCTGCCACTAACCCCTACTGTTAAATGTACATATTGGAGGAATGTACATGGTTATTATTTTATTTGTCAGGTTTAAAAATCTCCACTTTTAATTGAAGGATTTAGAATTTGAATGCTGACTGTTGCAAACAAAGAGTATCTTATTTGTCTTTTGTTTATTGAATTGTGTGCATGAACCTGTTTGTTTTGTTTTTTCATTCTTGCTCTTTGTGTTAAGTATTTTATTATTCACATTCATATCCCCTTTAATTTTAATGACAATTTGATGTAATGTTTAGTGTTGCTAGAGAATACGGTTCAAAGACTTAATTTACCAAGGCTCCTTCTCAAAATGTTTTCTGTTAGAATGTGTAAACCTTCCTGGAGTAAATTCTACACAGTGATTCCTTCCGTTAGCCTCTATCTAATACAGACAGGCATAATCCATAATTCATTTTGTTAACTTTCTCAACACTTCACAAATTTTAAGAAAATATAAATCAAACATTTGATAAAATATTCATACATACTCAGGCATACACACACACACACACACACACACACACACACACACACACCCTTTTAGGATTCTTCATTTTTCTGTTTTTTGGGTGAGTAACATGGCCATTGATTTCATTTGACATAATTTTCAGTATAGTCTTTTTTATACACATCTACTCAACTAGTCTCTATAGATTCTTACTAGTTTACATTAAATTTAAAAAAAATTTAGAAACAAAACCTTGCTAGTCTCTAGGATTTTTTTTTTTTTTTTGAACTGTCAGCATATTAAAGAGATGAATCCACCATCTCACCTTTTCATTGTTTTGGAAGAAAGGTGGAATAATTTTTATTATTTTGGAATTTTTTTCATTCAGTTTTCTCCAGGAGCTTTGATATTAATGTGTTTTCTTTTAATACTGTTATGTTGCTCTCTCTTTAATTTATATTCAAAGTGGTTTTCCTCTGTGTTAATACTACTTTGCTCTGTTGATTTTCTGCACTCCTTAGATACCTTCCTCGTGAAATTAAAATGGTTTCATTTTGATGCTTTCATTTATGTTTCAGACATGGTTTTGATTACTATTCTTATCTTCTTTGTGGTTCTGTTTAACCCCTTTTATCTCTTCATTTGAATCCAATCCACAGTTCAATTCTTAGGATGGCACCATCAATTGTTACACTTTACTTCCCTGTAAGGGAATGTACAGTTAAGTCTTTGGGTTTCAAATTTCTGAGAGATTCCCTAAGTGTTCATATAGTTATGACCCTTCTATTAATTAATAACTTCCACATATTTTATAATTTCTTTAAAACTTTTTTCTGAGTATCACAAAAGTTTACTTAGTAAAAAGTTTCTTATGAAAACATACATGACCCAATTCTACACCCTAGTCAACTGGATGAGGAACTGATGAACAGCCATTGTTTAGACTTTTTCAAAGGCTTCTAACATAATGATGCTGTTTCCTGCTATGACCACCAAGCTGATGTTACTTTGTTGCTCACTAGTTGCCATCCCCACACACTCATCAATCACAAGATTGATAAAGGGATCAAAGCCCCACAGTATTCCTTGTATGTGCCTGCCACCATTTAACTTCAATGATAACTTCCTGTTCATAAATTTCTTCAGTTTGGGAGGGTGGGCCTTGTACATGGCAACTCTTCAGTGGGCTTGTCATGATGGAAAGGAGCAGGCTGCCTCAGAAATGCACGCATGGCAGGCTGGGTGCTGATGTCTGTCTTTGAGACAGGCCTTCTAGGATGGCTTCAGCTGAGTATATGCATCATTTTCTCATTTTCCTCTACCTATCATCTATCTATCTCCATCATCATCATCATCAAATCATCATCATCATTATTATCTGTTTCTCCCTTGTGGTGGTCTAGATTTTCATTTTATTGCCTCCCAATATTTTCTTTAAGTAGAAACCTGTTGATGGGATGTTCTCTGCTTGATTATTTTACCTGAAAATGTGCTAAATCTTTTAAACAGTTGTTTAACAATGTATGGGTTCAATGTGCTTTCACCTATAAGTTAGAAATGAGGATGAGTAGGTTTTGTTGGGTGAGTCACTTGTTCAGTATATTGAGGTCATTATAGCATTCTCCTAAAAACAAACAAACAAACAAAAACAAAACAACAACAACAACAACAACAACAAACAAGTTGCTACCAAACTGTACCTCCTTAGAAAGTTGTAGATCCTTTTCTGCCTTTTTTTGTGAGTTTTGGACCTATTTTTATCTTTGGTTGATGCTGATATTTCTTATAAGAATCTCAGTTTTCTTTTATGAATGTATCTACACGTTTTATTTCTTCATCTCTGAGTTTCAGCCTAATAATTCTATTCTGACTTTTCTAAAAATTTGCTAATACTTTATACATGTCAAAACTTCTTGAGATCAATTACACATTAGTGCTAGAATTCCTATTATCCTTTGTTCAAATGCATGTAATCTTCTTTCTTTACCTTATCTTTTAGCACTGGAACATGTAAAGCTCCATTGTGATCATCATCGTTGATGGGCCTCAGGGTGTGTTACTGTCTCGTAGTTATCCTCCAGGGCTTACCTGTTCTTATTTCATCAAATTCTTTTCTCTTGTGGAAAAATCTGTTTTTTATTGTTGTACTTAACATTTTTTATGATCATGCAGGAATCTAGAGTCTTTTCAAGATGTTATCTCTATACAAAGGCCAAGTTTACGTTCTAAGCACAGTCATAGCACCTGGAATTCACATTTCCATCTGGACTTCAGAGCTTACAATGACAAATGTATTTCTTTCTCATTCATGTTTATATTTTAGGATACTTGATGTTCTACATCAATGTTTCTCAACTTTCCTAATACTATGACCCTTTAATACAGTTCCTCATGTTGTCGTGACTCCCAACCATAAAATTATTTAGTTGCTATTATAAAACTGTGATTTTTGCCAATGTTATAAATCATAATATAAATTTCTGATGTGACAGATATCTCATATGTGACCCCCCCATAAGGATCACACCCACAGGTTGAGAACTGCTGTTTGAAACCAACATGTATAAGTTTGCCCCAACCCCCTTTCCTGCTGAGCCCTGACATACAGTTCCTACTTACCTTCTCAAACATGCTAGGCAGAAGATACCATCTTCTCACTCTCTAAACTGTTTCTTCTAGAGTCAGAGGTTTAAGTTCCTCACTGCTTCAGCATTGTAAGAGGCTAGAATTTTGTGGTTAATATTCTCTAACTACTATATATCTTTCTGTTGAAAAATCATTTAATTCAATTTGAACTGGTTTGCAAGTTTAATTATGGAAAGGTAAAAGATTACAGTAAAACAAAAGTAGATACACACACACACACACACACACACACACACACCTAGAATTTATCTGTTCCTTCAGAATGTGAGCAGACGCTGTGAAGATTCAAGGATATCTTGCTATCTCCCATGATGTCATTTGCCACCGTCGTCAATAGCCTCAAATCTGCTTACCTTCTCACCTGGTCTTCATTCTCCCTACCCATGTTCAAGACTGTACTGACCTGGGCCACAGTGTGAGATCCTGTCACAAATACAACAACAACAACAACAACAACACACCTCAAAACAAACACCATAAAAGCCAAATTTAAAAAAAAATCTCTACTTTTTTTTCTGTTTCCCCAGAAATAGAATGACAGTAACTCATTTATAAGTATAAAAACTATAATCCTGTTGTTATGGAATTTTAAAGGGACAGGATAAAAACATGTAGCATTATTACCCTACCTGAAGTCTCATCCCTCAGTGCTGCTGCTGTTAAAGTAGTAAAACATTCATACTGGTGGCTCAGGCATGAACATTTGAATAAAACAAGTTAGAATTGGGTCCCTAGTATAACAGAATGTAAGTGTATTCTAATATTTTAATTTCATTGTGAAATATTGACCATTCATCTCCCTCTTGCCTCCTCCTTTCTCCATTGCTTTCTTTCCTCCTTACCTTTCTCCTTTTATTTTGGTTTTTAAAGACAGGGTTTCTCTGTAGCCTTGGAGCCTGTCCTGGAACTCTCTCTGTTGACCACACTGACCTTGAACTCCCAGAGATACACCTGCCTCTGCCTCCCCAGTGCTGAGATTAAAGGCATGAGCCACCAACTCCAGGCTACCTTTCTCTTTCTTTATTCCTTTCTTCTGTCTTCTTAATTACAGTTCTCTATCCAAGTATTTTTTAAGATAATAAAATTGAATAAACATGTACAGATAATTGTCTCAAAATATTAACTTCTTTAGAGTCATATTGCTTTGTCAAAGGTTCTTGTGGGGGACTGAACTTAGGACCTGGTGTGCATTAAGCATGCTTTCTTCCACTGAGGTACATTTCAAGTCTCACTCTTCTGACTTTATATGATGCCCATTACTTTAAATTTATTTCACTAAGAATATGATTAAATGCATATTTAAACGCATATGCAACATGGGCATACCAAAAGGAAGGAAATTTGATACTAACTGGATAATTAAACAGGTAAGCTATTTAGACTTATGAAAGTGATTTTCTTGACTACACACACACACACACACACACACACACACACACACGCACACACGCACATAAGAACATTTGACTTAAAGTCTTTGAAAGATACAAGTTTATTCTTGTATAGGAAAAGTAGCATCGATGTTAAGCCTTTTCTTGATTATGTTTTACTCCCAAGGAGTTGGTATCTGGCCTCTGTGAACACACCCCTTAGCCATTAGACACTGACTGAACTGTGGTTGATGGAGTGTGAGTTCTGACTCAGGGAGACATGGTTCAGCTTCGCACTCTCTTGCTGCTGGGAAAAGTTCCCAGCTCAGTGGCTTTCCCATCCACGTTCTTTCCATCTCACAGTCTGTGGTTTGGAGATGACTGGGATCACATTGGGTTTCAATGTAGCTGTCAATCCAAGCTGGCCTTCCTTAGAGAAAATCTGTGGCAAGCTTTTCCAGGATGCAAAGGTCTCGTCTCCCTTGACCTACACCCGCCTCCATCCTCAAAACCAAACCAGCCTTTTCAGGTTGAATCCCCACATAGCAGCCGTTGTCCTTCATTTTCTGCCTCTCCCACCATTAAGGCTATCTAGGTAATTTAAGATAGTCTCCCAATTTTAATGTTAACTGACTGGTAATGCCTATCCCACTGTCAATCTCCATCTTAATTGGTCATAACTTCTCTGGGCCCAGAAAGGAGGCCACCGATACTTCCAATGTCCTGTTGTCTTGTGTGTCCTTGTCGGGTGTGAACTGTGTTTTTAATGTCAAACTATGCTTTGCAGGGCTTCTATTATGTCACAGTATTTACAAGAAAGTGATGATGGTCACTCTAACTCAATGGATTCCTGATTATAAAGTAACATGAACAGACAAACAGCTTAGGGCCCATGGTAATGAAAAAATAACAGGCTGGTCCTAAGAGAAGGTCAGAACCCAAGAAGAAGAAGTGTTGAAGGCCATGCACATTCCAGCCTGTTCCTCTTGAATCGTGTTGACTAGCTATAAATCAGCCAATTGTATAGCTGCCTCAAAAATGAACATGCATAACCTGAAGAAGAGGATCTTTAAGATTATTTTTGTATTTTGGGGCTGTTCACATAATTGATAATTGCAGAAACACCAGGCTGCTGAGCCATATCTCTGTCACTTGCTGCAAGACAACAAGATGGGAGCCTCTGTCCCTGGAGAGCTTCTGGAGGCTTCCTGATGCCAAAGCCATACTGGCATCAGCCACAGAAACAGATGCTATTTACATCTGTTTTTCTTGACAGTCACTTAAGATGGAAAAAAAAATGTGCATTTTTACCCATACTGCTCAAATATTTAAGAACCTATCTGACTTATCAAGACACCTTTTTCTAAAAGTGTAGTAGGAAATGAGATTTGTAATAAATAGAAATTATTTCATTTTACTTTGCATTGGTCATGAATAAATGTTTTTGCAGATGGTCTTTGCATTGGTTTCTGGGAGAATTTTAAGTGAAAGAGTATGTTTTGTTTTTAGCTCTTCCATTTCAAAATTTAACTATAAAGAACAATCAACATTAGTTTGTGCTGTACATAGAAGATTTGATTTTTATTATCTAAGTTAATATATTTCTTTCAGTTTAAAATATTTTACTTTTTCTAACAATCTTGTTAAACTTAACTCTGATCCAGGGCATGATTACTTTTCAAGCATACTCCAGAAATTCTATTTATACTTTTCTGAAGAGCCCTTTGTAAAAAGACATTTTCTTCTTACTAGGACAATAGGAGCCAAGTAAAGAAAATAATTTTTAAGGCATTTGCATCTGTTCTTGGCTGGGGCTGTGCTTCTGTGGGTACATCCTAATCTACAAGAAGACCTAGGATTGGTCCCTGGAACCTCTTCAAATTGCCCTTGCCCTGAATACCTGTAATTTCAGATCCAGATCCAGGCTGGAGGATCAGAGGTGAAGGTCTTTGTCTGGTGCACCACAGGTTGGAGGGAAACCCAGGCTACAGGAAACTCCTTCTCATGACAGTGTCCTTAGTGTGTCTGAGAGCTGTGCATATTAACTGGCTGAAGCCTTTACTGTGGGAGAAGATGACAGATATGAAAGGCATGTATGCACATGTGGTTTTACAGACCAGAAGCAAAACATTAAAAGTTTATACTATTCTTATTATAACGATAAAGAGAACCGAGTAGTCTGTCTTCATAAATAAGAAATTATAATGCTTTCAATTATACACAGTCATTGCTCATCTTGCCGAATCAAGCCAGAATGAGACAGGATGTGACCTCAGAGTTTTCCCACTCTATGCTATACTACTATAATGCAGGCTTTGCATTTACAGCTTTAGTTTGCAGCATTTGAACTAAGTTCCCCCTGCACCCCCTGCAAAATGGCTGCTGCTGTCAGTGTGATTTGTAATAATGATTCCTTTCGATCATACTCAGCACTTCCAGCAGTGTCTGCATCAACACCAGCTGCAGCGACAGACTATTGTCTCTTGTCTGCGCAAAGTCTATTCTGCGTGGATGGTGATGCTTCTCTGGGAGAGACATCTCTGGGCAAACAAAAAGGAAAAATGGCATACACATTCTTAAAAATAAGCTTTGAAAATGTCCTCTGCTATGACCTGCCTCCTGGGCCCGTTATGAAAAGCATCCTCTGGAACTCTTCAGACCACAATCTTCCTGATGCACATACTTCTTAGAGTATTGTAGACTCACTCACAAGCAAAGGCAGAATCTTGGTTCATCATTCATTATTACCTGAGCCTCACTCTCTGGATTCCACACAGGCTAGGCTGGTGGGCTTTGCAAGAGGGTTTCCTTATCAGGACTGGGGACAGAAGAGAAGTTGCTTGCTATTGCCTCTGTTCAGGACCTGCTTCTTCTGGGCATCGAAACTACCATGTGTTGTTCTGGGTTTGAGGCAGTGCAATCCAAAGTGGGGCTCTTTCTTCCTTCCCAGCTTCCCTGGCATTGGCATTTCTGACCTGTGCTTGTTAATCTATGGAAACAGGCAGAAGGAGCAAGAGTAATGATCTCACTGTATCCTACACCAAACAGAATCCCTGCTGCATGGTGCCTTCTCAGCCCATTAAATTCAAGTCTAATAATAGCAGAGGGCATTTCTGCTGCGTTGAAATCCATTTTGTATTACTTACAAAACAGAATATATTAGATTGGAAGAGGTAACCATACATGTGAATGTATGTGTGTCTGAATATGGGTATATGCATGTGAGTGCAACACAGAAATAACATCAGTCCCCAGGAGATGGAATGACAGGCAATCCTGTGCCCACTGATGTGGATCCTGGGAATCCAACTTGGGTCCTCTGTAAGAGCAGCAATTTTCTTAATGATTACACCTTCTCTGTAGCCCAGGCAGATAGTAGGGTTTTGTTGGTTATGGTTTTTGTTTTTAATTATTTTAGAATTTATCTCACCCAGCCAACAGTAAAAGAACATAACTTACATTTTGATACCAAAAAAATAATAAAAACTAAGAAACCAAATTACCTGTGATGAATAATTACTGTATTGACCATACAGTTTTACAAATGAAGTCATTGAACTATATGTATACAGAGGGTAAATTTATGGTGTGTATAAATATAAAGTTGATTTTTGAAATTGAAAGAGAATAATACATTAAAATGAAGTATTTTCTGTCTCATTATACCAACATAGTTCTTTTCCATAATGATAAATTTTCAAAAATTAAAAAATGAGATTCTTATAATTAATATTTCAAGAATAATAAAGGCACACAAATAATTTCAAAAATACAGAACAAAATAATGAGGGTTATTTTATTATTAATATGTAGCAGAAAAATGGCTCAACAGAAAAGCCTGTGTTAAGAAGTTTGTTAGTGTCTACATGTCAATTTTCAAGGTAGGAAAGGGACACCTCAATTTTCATATTTCCATAGGACATTACTGGATACGTAAATCAGTGGTAGAGCACCTCCTTGCCATGTATAAGTCACAGGTATTATCCTTGGCACTTAAAGTATGTAACAGCCACTTACCATTAAAAATGTGTAAATGCATGAGTATTAGAGAACACACTCAACTGGCTGCAACAGAAATCTGCGTCCAGAAAAAGATATTTACAGACCATGTAGCTACAAAAAATTAAAATCTACAAAATATACAGAAAACCTGGATTTCAGAAATAACAACAACAAAAAATATGGGTTTTTTCTCATGTGCCAGAGTCAAGCTTCTCTAATTTTTCAGCACCGATTTGATTGTATGCATGTGAATGTTTTGTCTGCATGTATATGTGTGTACCATGCATGTGCCTATTGCCTGAAGAGGCCAGAAGAGTGGTTCATAGCTTTAAGAATTAGAGATATGAGCCCTTGTGTAGGCACTAAGAATCAAAGCCAAGTCCTGCGTAAGGTGACAAGTGCTCCTAACCGCTATGGAGCAATCTTTGGACACTAAATATGTTTTACTCTCATTGGTTAATAAGGAGTTGATTGGCCTGTAGCTGGGCCAGAAGAGATTGATGGGAGAGCCAGATTAGGAGGTTGCTGGAAACAAGAAGGGCAGAGTCTGAGGAGTCTACAAAAGTGAGCAGGATGGAAACATACATGAGGTAAATGAGCCTCAGGACAGCACCTAGATTTAAAACAAGGGAAGGGGTGGAGGGGATACATAAGCTATAAGAGCTAGCTAAAAACAAGTCCAAGCTCTTGGCCAAGCATTTATATGTAATATTAAGTCCTTCTACGATTATTTGGGAACTGGCTGGCAGGACAGAAAAGTCTGCCTACAAGTAATGAATCAACATTGCTGCAAATAGAAAACTGGACACAACATAATATTCTTGACAGCATTTGTAAAAACAACAACAACAACAACAACAACAACAACAAAACTGCAAGTCCTTACTAACAGGAGTTACTGGCTCATACTACTTACTATTTTTAATTTAAATTTAAAACAATCTTTTTTTACATACCCATCTCAGTTCTCTCTCCCTCCTGTCCTCTCATAGCCCCTACCAACCCCCCACCCCACCCACATCCACTCCCTTCCTTGGGGGATCATCAAAATGTGTCACATCATTTGGGGGAAAGCCTAGGCCCTCCCACATGTATCTAGGTTAAGAGAGTATCTGTCCATATGGAATGGGCTCCCAAAGCCCATTTGTGTACTAAGGATAAATACTAGTTCCACAGCCAGAGGCCCCATAGACTGCCTAGGCCTCCTAACTGACACCCATGTTCAGGGAACATTTTTCGGTCCTATGCTGATTTCCCAGCTATCAGATTGGGGTCTGTGAAGCTCCCCCTTGCTCAGGTCAGCTGTTTCTGTGGGTTTATTCAGCCTGCTCTTGACCCCTTTGCTCATCACTCCTCCCTCTCTACAACTGGATTGCAGTTCAGCTCAGTGTTTAGCTGTGGATCTCTGCTTCTGCTTCCATCAGCTACTTGGTGAAGGCTCTAGGACAGCGTTTAAGGCATTTAAGGTAGTCATCAATCTCATTATCAGGGAAGGGCACTTAAGGTAGCCTCTCCACTATTGCTTAGATTCTTAGTTTGGGTCATCCTTATGGATCATTGGACATTTCCCTCTTTAAATCTATAATGGCCCCCCTTTGTTTAGACATCTCTTTTCTTGCTATCCTTCTCTAGTCTTCCCTTGACTCAATCTTCTTGATCCCTCATGTTCTCCTCCCCAATACCCTTACTCCTACCTTTCCCCTCCCCCTGTGCTCCCAATTTGCTCAGGAGATGTTGTCCCTTTCCCTTTCTCCAGGAGACCATGTATGTCCCTTTTAGGGTCCTCCTTGTTTCCTAGCTTCTCTGGGGTTGTGGATTATCCTTTGCTCTCCGTCTAATATCCACTTACAAGTGAGTACATACCACATTTGCATTTCTGTGTCTGTGTTACCTCACTCAGGATGGTTTCTTCTAGTTCCATCTATTTGCCAATACAACTTACTTAGGTAACTGCTCAAAAAATAAAGACAGAACAAGAAAGCAGGAGTTGGTGAGGATGTGGGGGATCTGGAGACATTTTCCCTGTTGGTGGCAGCAGAAAATGCTATCTGCCATAGAAATTAGCTTGAGAGTCCAGTCACCAATGAGCATTTCCATGGTGCATTTTGCCTTCACAGTAGTAGCTGCTGTGACAAAATACCACAGGTGGAGGGACTGGCAGCTGGCATTTCTTATAGTTGTTAGAATAAGAATGTCAAGGTCAAGGCCTCTCTTCCTACATGATCAGCAGCTGTGGCTTTGACCATACCTAGCCTTTTTCATTGCTCTTGTATACTGAGAGATAAGAAAAACACCCTCCACAGCCTTCTCCTATGTACACTAATCCTAGCAAATCAGAGCCCAACCCTGACTTTCTCATTATATGATTGACTTGTAGGGATCTCATGTCCAAACACAGCCACATGGGGTATTTAGGACAACAATGTCTGAATTACTGTTGTTTATTCTTTGAAAATTTTGTTATGTATAAAATGTATTTGACCTGATCAGGCCACAGAGTATTAGATATCTCTCCAAATCTGCCTGGTGTTCTCTTCCCTATCTCCTCCTACTTCATGTCCTTCATTTTTTCTATTGTTATTAACCCCCTGGGTCCAATTAATGCTGCCCCTACACTCATGGTTAGAGGCCATCTACTGGGGCTTGGAAAAATTACCAGCAACCATGTCTCCAAAGAAGAGTTTCTTTCTATCTCTTGGCAAGGGTGGGGCTTCAGGAGCCATTTCCTTATTTATGTTGGAATTTAGAATGTTTGAATTTTGAGGTACTTACAGGTTCAGGCCCTCAGGAAAAATCAGTTGTCCAGAATGCACACTTGCATTCCCAATCCCTATCAAAAGTAATTGAATGGTGAGTTCCCAACAGAGATTCTGTACACTCACTTCCATAGCAGCCTCATTAGAAATATCTAGAGGGAAGAAGATGATGGTGTGTTATTTGAAGAGTAAGTGTATAACTAGTGTGCTTTACCTTGAGCAGTGGTTCTCAACTTTCCTATTTCCGGAACCTTCTACTATAGCTTCTCATATTGTGGTGACACCCAATCATAAAATTATTTTATTGCTACTTCATAACTGTAGTTTTGCTACTATTATGAATCATAATATAAATATCTGATATATAGGATATCTGATATGCACACCCCCACCAAAAGTGGATTGTGACCACAATCCATGGGTTGGGAATCACTGGTTTAGACAATAAAATGTCACTAAGATTTAAAAGATGTGACAAGTTGTTCAAAGAGAAGCCAGACACTGAACAAAGATGAGCACTGTGTGATTCCACTCATGGTTAATATGAGCAATAAAAACCAGATCAGACTCAGAAAGTATCATGGTTGCTCCTGGGGCACAGGAAAATGAAATTGATGAGCTGCTGATAGGTCTGAAATGGTAAGCCCTGGATGCTGTTGCAGACAGCAGTTCAGTCCCCAGCCCCAACAGGACTGCTCACACCACTAACTCCAGTTCCAGAGTGTCCTATGCCCTCTTCTGGCCATACACACACATACACATAAGAACAAAGAATAAGCATCACTTGGATGTGAGCCTAGCCTTTAATGGCTGAGCCATCTCTCAAGCCCAAGAATAAGCATCATTTGAAAATGGTGATATGATTAAAGGATATAGAAATAGGTTTTGTAAGGATAAAAGTATACTGGGCATTGGTGACAAATGCCTTTAGTCCCAGCACTCAGAAGACAGAGGCAGGTGGATCTCTGTGAGTTTGAGGCTAGGCTGTTCTAAAGAGCCAGGGCAGGCTCCAAAGAAACACAGAGAAACCCTGTCTTGAAAAACCAGGAAAAAAGGATAAAAGTGCTGGAAATATTTGTTAAACATGCCAATATGCATAAAGCTTACAAAATATGTGTTCAAAATGGTATGGTGATTATGTAGTTTGTATCCCAATTAAAGTCAGTCAATTAATATATTACATGTCATGTTTTAAAAAAAGACATGCCCATAAGAATATTTGATTACTGAATATTACCCTTAAATTTTTCCTGCAAGTCACAGCTTTCATTTTATCAGAGAATATTTCATAGAATATTGATTCCCCAACTGCTTCAATTTACCTCTTGAGATGCTGATATGCACTGAAGACAGTTGTATTTAAACTATATAGATTTTTGCCTCTTTAAAAATATATTTCATTTTAAAATTCTTCTTATTATTATCTATTTAAGAGTATTATTGTTTAAAATTGTGTTTACCAGATATAAAACAATATAAAAGTTGTGCATATAAGTACGATAGCATATTCTCTGGCATTGCGTGCCTTTATTATATTGTGTTTGAAGTGAGGTACATTCTCTGGTTTTCTGAAGCATTTCCTGAGTGAAATGATTTTTGTGGTGAAATTTTGATGTGCACAGCACTGTCACAGATGCTCACAGCTCTGAGAGTGTGCTCCACACAAGGTGCTCAGCCTTTCCCATCCCTCCCACAGGACCAACCACATCAACATTCTACTCCAATCTTCCATGAAGTCACTCTTCTTCGATTACATACATGAGGAAGCTCATTTGGTACAGGGCATGTGTCATTGTTCTGCATCATTCCATTCAACCTCAGTTCTCCCTGAATTTCATCTAGGTTGTCAGAAGCGATGAACTTTTTGTCGTTGTGTATATGTACCTCCCGTCTTTTCTATGAATCATTCTTTCCTACCCAGGAGATACCCCATTGCAATGTTGAATTGTTTCTCTGGTCACTTGGTATTAAACATTTCTCATTTGTTTGTGTGAGCACACACACACACTCACACACACACACTCTGTCTCTCACACACACACACTCAAACACACATACATACATATCTATATATTCTTTGAGAGATGACTATTTGGGTTTAATTCTCAATTTTTAATTGGTCAGCTCAATTTTTTGGTCATTGTGTTTGCTGAGAGTTCATATGTTCTGGGTAGTTATGCCTTGTCAGATGCCAACACTGTAGACCATTTTATAAATTGTCACTTCATCATGTTGTGTTGTTACCTTTGCTATGCACAAATTAGATACATGTATTCCACTTGTCTATTTTTACTTTTGTTTCCTATGATTTGAGCTCCCCCCTCCCCCCACAATGCTTCTTTTTCCATTTCAGGGTTATGAAGCATTTTCCCTAGGCTTTTTTTTTTCTAGAAGTTTGTTTCATATTTCCCCAGAAATTTTAATTTGAGCTTGAGTTTATTTCTATTACTGACAAAAGAGTTCAAGTTTCCTTTACCATGTGTACAATACTCTATTTTCCCTGAATAATGGCGTTTTCCCTAGCCACTAGGGTAGAGCACATATTTTCATCTTTGGTAAATAAGAGTAGGCTTGGCTTCTCTCAATCTACTTTGAAGTACTCCATGTTATTCTTCTGCTAGGCACAGGATCCCTGAACATTTTAAAAGCAGCATTTCCATTTAATATGCATAAATTCATTCTAGACCTAAGGGAATTATTTGTCTTGTTCTTATTTTTTGAAAAAAAAAAGCAGGTTTTAATAAATGGGAATTCAATACTATGAACTATCACATCAATGTAATCATTTAATTATGCAACTTCCTTATAGTCATTTTATTACCCAATTTAAATAATACCATTTAAATAGTTATTTAAACAAGCAATTAATTGTTTTTATTATTTTTATTAATTCAGGACAGAAAATTCAATTTATTTATATTACCTTGAGGAAATAAAATACATGCTTGTCCACATTACAAAGCTTGTTTTTTTTTTTGTAACAGTTAAGGTGTGGAAAGAGGCAGGGCCGACATTTTATGTCAGATGAGGGGTTTCCATGGTAATTGCTCATGAAGGTACCCCTGGATTATGTCCAAGCTCCTTTATGCAATGCTAGTTAGATTGATTGGTCTTGGGCCATCACCTGGAGGGAGGTCTGTACCACCCTGGGAAGCCCTGCAGGTGAATCTGGCCAGATGGACCACAGGTGAAAAGACACAGAGTCAATCCTCAGGAGAATGTGGGGCTGAGAGCCACAAACCCCTCTGTGCCCTGCTGCTCCTCCAGCAAGCTTCACCCTACTGTTTCCAAGGCCACTGGGAAAGTGGGCAGACTCCAAGTTCCCTGCACTCCAAGAGCAAAGTGTCTTCCTCCAGACTTGGGGGAGAGGGGAGGGCGAGTTCCCGAAACCACATGTTGGACACCAGGCAGGGACATTTGCTTCCAGACCCGACCGTTCCGCTCAGAAGCACATCCGCATCTGAGTCTGCGCACTAGTGACGCAGATCGCCACGGGGTGTGGGGCGTGCACAGCAGGGTAAAAAGCCCCCGGGCGGGTCCAAGCAGATGTGTAGGGGACAGCCAAGAGTCAGGCATCTGGGGGCTACATGCAACCAGGAGGGACGGGCGACCTTTGAGCTAGAAAACCTCCCACTAGCAACTGGACCATTTGGACAATGCTTCTTCCTGTGGAACAGATCAGCAGCTCTGCACACAGGCGCCCAGGAGGGGTGTGGCCAGCAGCCACTTGGGGGAGTTTCTTCTCCTTGCGACTTACAGGCTGGGAGAACCTACTCCTTTCGTGGTTGGCATCACCAACTTCTTTCCTGTGGCGGGGATGAGGCAGACATTGCCCCCCCTCACCTCCCTAATGATTGGAATAAAGCAGATATTGACCTGCCTCCTAATCTCTATTTAGGTTATTCCACGGAAAAAGGCACATCACGGTCTAGTGCCTTAGTGGCACCAAAGTCTGCCTGAGTGTTTTAGTCCCCACATCCACCCAGGTCCTGGTCCAAACTGAGGCGATGGTAAATCCAGTAGCTTTCGTCACAGCAGCAGCTTAAGTGATACTAGCCACCAGCAAGCTTCTGACACTAGAGACAGACAAGATAGACTCAGAAGAGCTGAGGCCAGAGTGCACAATCCAGGGCTTCAGCCTTCCTCTTGGCTGCCCTTCTTTCAACCAGGAATGTCTTGTTTAAGCGAACCAAAGAATGAGCACTGCCCTGGACTTCTCCATTGAGCTATTCCCACATCAAACTGTTTAAATAAATACTCAAGTTGATCTTCAAGGTTAATATGCTCTATTCGCTGTCACTTGCTTTGTGTCACTTGCTTTGTTTAAGGTGGGGTCTCGCTGTGTGGCTCAAACTGACCCTGGACTTACTCCTGATCCTTCTTGCCTCAGCCACTCAAGTGTAGGCATGATCTTCATGCACCGCACCCACCAAACCTGACCTAGTTAACCCATGCCAGTATATGATTCTAGAAAATATTTGTCCATTTCTCTCCTCACCAAATCTTTCCGGGGGTGTTCATCACCAAGAGCAAGAACACTGTGTTTCCGAAGAAAGTCCCCAGTGTCAAAGAGGCCCTTCCATTGAGTAGACCCCCTCAGGGTCAGGACCAAAGTGGGGGGCTCTAGGTCTGTGATCCTCCAGGTGAAGACAGGAGAGGTAGTAGAGGACCGGGACGGTGCGAGTTAGATAGGGAGGGAAGAAGAGGGGTGAAAGATTGGGAAGACTGGAGGACCAGAAAAGGCAAGGGGGTGGGGGGGGGGTGGGTAGAGGATGGGGTTAAGGAGTGAGGCGGGGCTAGAGTCCTCATGTGCCTATTTTTTTCCCAGGGATGGCCGCTAGAGGGAGACATGCTGGGCAGTACAGGTGCAATAAAAAAGGAGTAGGCTGTCTGGAGGAATTTGTCGTGATGTCGCTTTAAAAGGCTTCAAGTGAATACAATGAGGGGAGCTCACAGAGGAGAAAAGCCAGTAGCTCCTGATTTTCGCCCCTCGGTTTCCTCTGGTGTTTGAGGTCTTGCGTTCTTCATCGTCCTCAGCTTACTATTAGGAGGGACACAGGGCAGGGACACAGGACAGGGGTGCAGACATTAGGGATGGAGCTCTGACCACCTTGCTTTTTCCTAAAGCAGATTAAGGAAACGCAGTAAAAATGGGATTTTTTTTTTGTCTCCCCGATTATGTATTCAATCTCTGCTTACTCTGCACCTTTAAAATATCACGACATGGTGCGTGAAAACGTAAAACCAGTGTGAAACGGGCTCTATTTTATACGTATGGAAAGGTATTTTCATTTCTCACAGCCAACTTGGAAATTGCTACGGAAACCTTGGGATACGTCACTGACACAAGCTATTTTTTTTTTTTTGTCCCCTTTCTTTTTAAGGAATACTACTCCCCCCTGCAAAAGCTCTTAAGTCACCTATGAGTGTCGGAAAGTAAAGGTGGCCATGGGTCTGGAACGCTGGATATGTGTGGGACATTTGAACACGTGGACATTTTTCACTTACTGTCCCTGGGTTGGGAAGTAGGCAGTGGGGGCTGCGGGAAGTTAGCATGCTGTCTTCACAGAGGTTTCAAGAACGGGCAACCTCAATAATTTTTTTTATTTTTATTTATTTATTTTTTTAAAGCTAAAAAGATCTCTCGGAGGGTTTGAGCTCCTCCAAATGAATCAGCGATGATGACTCAAGAGCAAAGCAGAAAAGTGTGTTTTCCCAGAACCAGGTGTTGAGCGCCTGGGCTACCCAGTCAGCGGGGCGCGCACGGTGGCCAGAGCCCCCTTCTCTGCTCCAACAGCGCACCACGCGCGGTGCCGCCCTGCAGGACCCGTGGGACTCGGACCCCGTGCACCATTCGCGCCCCCACCCCCACCCGGAGCCAGGCGCTCTCCGTGGCTCGGCAGACTCGGCCGAGCGCTGCAACCGGTGGGGCGGGGGTGAGACCTGGCTCTCGCCCCGCGGTCCCGGCAGCCTCTGACGTCCTCTTGGGCCTTTAAAGGAGTGGGTCGCAGCTCAGGAGAGACTAGACTTTGGAGCTGTTCCTTTGCGGGAATGGAGAAAGCCGCTCCTCTCTGGCTGGTGACAGCTCGGACGCCGCTGTGGCCCGGCACTGCATAGGGTCTGGGTCGGATCAGCGCTGGGTCCCAGCATCCTAGGCAGCCAGAGTTGCGTTGCCTCTGGCTCCAGGCAGTGATCCCCGCGCCTTCTCCTGCACACGCTGATCAAGCACGGCGAGGTGCGCTCGCGGACGCCGGTCGAGCAGAGTGGTCTTCCGAGCTCAGGTGCCTGGTGATTTTTCTCCGAGCCGGGTAAGATGTCTCGGTGAATCTGCACCTGCAACTTGTTTGGTTTCCTCTCCCGCGGCGTGTGCGTGCAGCGGCAGCATCAAAGTTTCTCTGCCTTCCCCGGGAATCCGCGGTTTCGATCGATCGTTCCCGCGCGGCGTCCCCAGGCCTGCGGGTGAGCGGATTGCTGGGCGCACAGGAGAGAGGTGCGGCACTAGCGGCTTGGTCCTGGCGAGCACAGGGAAGGAGCTGAGGCCGGGACTCCCTGGGTGACCCTTTGCGGCACGAGCCGGCTGGGTGAGCGCGAGAAGAGGAGCTACTCGCTTGAGGGACTCAGGTGCTTGCTTGCACAGTGGATGTTAATCACCTTGCTGATTGCTTCTCAATTGGGAACTAGTGGAGAGCTCAGCTCGGAGCGGGGCAGGCGCGCTCTGCGGGACCTAAGCTACAAGGCAAGGTTCAGTGCTGCTGTGGCTGCAGAGGCACCAAGAGAGGACGCCGCGGTGCTCGCCAGAGCCTGGAGCCTGGAGGTAGGCAAGGGGTTGGGATCTAGACTCTCAGGCCCAGCTCAGAATTCAAATGACAGTCTGGTTTCCTGCAACCTGGTTCTCCCCCTCCTCTCTCTTCACACCACTTCTCTAGGGAACCCAAGGGGACCCACGACTTGACAGGGCGCGACCTCCACCGGAATGGTCCTGAGATGGGGGTCTTAAGCTTCCCAGAGAAGTTGATACCTTGAGATTTCGGCGATGTCTAACTTGATTTGATGGAGTTTATTGAAGGATGTGTTTCCTGTGGGCAAGAATTATGGAAAATAAATGTCCCTGTGGTGTACAGCTGTTAGCACAGCTCAGTCAGTATCTTCTGCCTTCTTCCCCAAAAGTTTCCCTGTAGCAAGTTTTCTTAAGGTCCAGATGAAGTCAATGGAGGTTTGAGGTTTCCATACTGGCAGGCAGAAGGAAAGATGCAGTTTTTAAAAGGGGAGGAATAGGACATAGTTTTCTCTCTCTCTCTCTCTCTCTCTCTCTCTCTCTCTCTCTCTCTCTCTCTCTCTCTCTCTCTCTCTCTCATGCACACACACACACACACACACACACACACACACACACACACACTTCTGCAATGTACGGAATACAAGGCATGATGATAACCTTTGCTGTTTCCAGACTTAAAGCTTTTTATTCTTTCTACTTTTTAAAATTCGCATTAGACTTATCAGTTACCATTGGTAAGTGGTAAGACCACTCTCGATAATTTTGTAGCAAAACCAGACTAGGTATCCGTGGTAGAAGTTAATAATGTGTAACCGAGCTATACTCTTGTATAGTAGCTATAAAAGTGTAAGTGGCCCCAAATGATCAAAAAGACTGCCTCATTTTGGGAGTTGATTTTTTTTAACAGTGTAAGAAATTTTAAAAGTCAACATTTCAAAAACTACTTGGACGGAGAGACCGTGGATGGATAGACAGAATTAACTTTCAAGAGATGGCTTATGGGAAAACAGGGCTTGGTGCTTCGGAACTACATATGGTAATCACTGGAATAAATGAACTAGTTAGTATTCCAAGCTTGCAATGCTTGGCTCCACAGAGAGACTGCTGTTACATTTCATTTCCAATCTCATTTGTGGTAATAGAATAATGTTGGATGGGTTTATCCACTTCCTCACGTGTGTGTTGTCAATTCCAAGATGTCCTGCAAGGCAGAGAGACAGGAGGTCCAAGATCTGGCCTTTAAGCCTTTTCCTCCTCCCACTAAGTACCTTCCATACATTGCCCCCCTCTCCTCTCTATCTCTCCTGTTCTCTTTATCCCTCTTCCCTTCTCTACCCCCATTGGTGTTTATTATTCCCATGGCTTGGTGGCTTTCGATCAGTGTCAAACCATGGACTTCTGCTTATGTGCTCTTCTGCACAGGGCAGCTCAAGAGTTAGGAGTTTGCCGAGGAAGTTGATACATGGGCAGTGCATTTTGTGGAGCTGTGGAGCCCTTTCAGAGACACTGAGTAGAGAAGGGAGCCTTCTGTGGCAGGTGTAGTCCGCAGAGGAAGGGAGAGTAGAACTCATACAAGTCATGCTAAACTAGAAACATGACATATACTTAGTTTGAATTGAGCCTGGAGAGAGAAGGGAGTTGAAACCCAATTAGGAAAGGTGTGAATGTGTTTTCTTACCTGTTTATTCCTGAGGCTGAAGGACAACTAGGCCCTAATACAGAGGTTCAGAAATTTCTGTTTCACTGGTTCTGGTTTAGCTCTTTGGGTGACACTGATGTCCAGTATAGGCTTAGTGCTGATGGGCCTGCTTCCCACGAGGGGAGGTCAGATTGTATATTCCTTGAACATGCTTATATTCTCGAATTTACCTATATTCCATCATCCACACCATGGGGTCTTCTGTCTGTCCTGTGGGGAGATAACTATTCTCCAGTGCTAATGTATCATTTGTAACAAGTTTCAACATATGACATTTTTTTTAACCACATCCATGAATCTGTATAAATGAAAAGTTGATCAAGATACTTATGGTGATAACTTTATAAATGTATTGAGTATGATGACAATTTGATCAATATATTGATGAGCAAGATTATGTAATAACTGGAACTAATGATTGTGAGTTGTGTCTTATTGAGTAAGAACATATTTTTAAGTACTTTAAAATTGATTGTTACATATTTTCTCAAACAGACAATATAAATATTAAAAAATGCAATCAGTCTTTGTCTAGGAATATCTCTCCCATTAATAATAAAACTTCAGGAAGGCATTGCAAAAGCAAGGAGAATGCTCTAAGGGTAACTGGACACACTGACATGTCTTTGATCTGTTTTGGCATTTTCATGAAACTCATCCCACTATCCATTCAAAGGAACTGATCACCTTATACTGTAGTGTTCTGTGTGGTGTATACTGGCTGGGCAGTATCGAAGCTAATTGCTTAATACTGCCTTCTCATCCGATAGTCCCTTTGTGGAATGCATATTTTGTCAGTTGCAAGCATTTGTAGATTTCTACCACAGAAGATATTACATAGTAACAACACAGTATCAATCTGAAAATAGGAAGAGAGAGGGAAGGAGGGAGAGAGACAGAGAGAGAGACAGAGAGAGAGACAGAGAGACAGAGGCACATGTACACAGGTATGCCACATTGTTCAAATGAACTTATCCAGAGTGCCACATGCTCTGTCTGAGGCTTGGTTGGCTATTCTCTTACTCTATGTGCATCTGGAATTTACACTTTAAAGTCATCTTGTGTGCACTAATGAAATGGTCGTCTCAGGATGACTTAGAGTATAAGCTTATTGCTGAGTTTTGTGTTTGTTCTGTTGAACCTCCAGACCTCTTTAGATATGTGGTAGTTGGTGCTCTAAGAAACTCTGTGAAGCTAGGAATCTGTGAAGGAAATCATGGAAGGAACTAGCTTAATCCTGCAAGGTGGCTGTTTGTGGAAAGGAGGACTGCCCTTTCCTCTTATTAACCCCTTCACATGCGTGATGAGTGATATGCAGAGGGAAAGCTAGTGCACAGCTTCGGACACTAGTGCCTTAGCAAAGTGGCTTTGGGCAAACAGAGAGAGACAGCCCTGATAGCCAATAGGGTCCCCTCCATGCATGCAATATGAAGGTGCTTGTGTTTGGGGGTATCTATCTACACAAGCCTTCTTCCCCACCCAAGGGGTGAAAGAGAATTGCCACATGGTGGCACTATTGTGATGCCTACGATTGTGAAAATGCCCATGATAAAACATCTTCAGCTGGAGTTAAGTCAATGGCAACACTGGAGTTTTCTCTAATAATGATTTTTCTGATATATATCTAATAAATATTAGACAAGACATCTCATTATCACTATTGCACTATTGACAAGGATTTTTGTCTTTTAAAGACTTCTCTGAGAAGTCAAACCTTTCTTATTATCTAATTAGAAGATGGGATGGGATTTATCTCCTCATACATATTAGTGTGTGTGTGTGTGTGCGTGTGAGAGAGAGAGAGAGAGAGAGAGAGAGAGAGAGAGAGAGAGAGAGAGAGAGAGAGAGAGAGAGAATAAGTGATGTCACAGAGGTGAAAAGAAGATATAAGGTCTTTCTGGAGCTAGAGTTACAGGTGGTTGTGAGCTACCCAAAGTGGGTGCTGGGAATTGAACTCAGGTCCTCTGCAAGACAAGTGTTTTCAACTCCTGAGCAATCTCTCTGGCCTCAAACAGAGGATTTAAGATGATTTTGCATCTAAAAGAATCACCCATTTCTTGATCAATTACAATGTTATGTGCATTCTCTCTTCTCTCTTAGGTTCTCAAAATTAAAATGTCTCCTCAAACACACCCCCTCTGTGTTTACGTTGAGTTCATAATGCTACCTCAAAATTATATGTATCCCTTTAAACTAATACAATGTCAGATTCCTTAACAGGTTTGCTTTTCATTTTATAAAGATCCACTAGAAAAGAAAAATCTTAGCATGTACCAGTTGTATTCAGATACTTAAATAAGAACCATTACCAATACATCACAGCCAACAAGTCACTTGCTCATAAGGCCAGCCGTTGAGTCTTTTAGACATGTATTGATTTCACATCCCATCCCTAGAGGACCAGAGCTCATCCAAAGCCTTCAGGTTAAAGTAGGAATCAAGAACAATTGTGAAAACTCAGATTTGAGCAAGAAGAATAGAACAGGACCATTGACAGATCCAGACAGTAGACCATGGGAGTGTGTTCAATGCCAGTCCTCTGTTTTCCTGCAGACTGCTCAGGTTTCCAGTGGGGTCAGACTTGAAGACTTTACTCTATCCAGTCTTAATCCCTCCATGCAGCAGGAAGCAGCGTGTTTGGGTTCACTCCATATTTTCTTTGAGGGTTGGGAAGGACATTTGCTTGATATTTCTTTGAGCTTTTTTTGCCAGTTTGAAAAAAAATATGTTTTATGTATTGGTAACTAAACACTTGGTTGGTTCCAGGTGAAAAATAACTTTTTCCATTACAACCTGTAGCTATTAAACTTCAAAAAGAAATATATTTACTTTCTAAGAAGTATTTTTCCTTAGCCACCTCTTAGAAAAATGCCTGTAATTGACCAACCTTGTAACTAAAATAGTGTCATACTTTTTATATTTTATTCTTTATTTTGTTTTTAATTGAAATAGAATTTCATCACTTTCCTCATCTTTTCCCTTCTCCAATCCTCCAAGCTACCCTTTCCAAACCCTTTCCCTGCCCCCACTACTCTCAAGTTGATAGATTATTTCTTTTCACCACTATAAAATAAGGGGTATTTTTTTCAAGCATCTATAGATTTACCATTTTCTAACCTTACTTTATGAAGCAACATAATCTGATGCTATATTTTTATAATCAAATACACAAGAATTATTCTCCTATGGAAAAACTTTCTGAAAATTCAAATAGCAGGATTTAAAGAATGCACACAATTTCAGCAAGTACTACTTTTTGTCCTGGATTAAATATTAAATATGGTTTGTGCTTAGCCAAGGACAGATTGTCATTGGTCTTTAAAGCAATGTGGGCTGTGACATAGTGGGCACATCTGGTGTATAATAGGGGATCAAAAACCCACCATGAACATCACATTTAAAAAATTTAGGTTATGTTTGATTAAGAAATATGAGTGATCAGTATGACCTATGAGGACATGTGCTTAGGGATACAAATATAATATTAAAATAAGGAGATGGCTAGTAAGACAATAGCCCCGATTTATCTTCCAAGTGAGAAAATACTGCTAAGTTAGGAAGTCTGACTTACACAAAGGAACCAACTTTTTGAAGCACATTTGCAATTCAATAATGCATAAAAAGTTTCACAAGGAAACCACTGTAATGATCTTTATAATATTTAAATTGTCATAATTTTGCATTTAAAGCAAAAATTACATTTGGGCGCCAGGTTTAACAACACTCTCCAACTAGAAGTGTGCACTTTTCTACCTGATGAAGAGTCAGGGACATGTCTTAGAATATTTTAATATAAAAGCTAATATTGTTTTGTAAGGATTTGTTTGACTTCTAATTTGGTGTGTGGATTTAATTTGGATGTGTGGGGGGGCATATATGAATGTGAGTGCAGTGCTTATAGAGGCCAGAAGAGGACACTGTTTCCCTTGGAGCTGGCTTTACAGCCAGTTAGTTGTGAGCATCTCCAATTGGGTATTAAGTGGCTACAGGAAACTGAACTCATGTCCTTTACAAGAATACTGAGCACTCTTACCTGCTGAGCCATCTTTCTTGCCATGATATACAATAATTTTATATTTACAAAATAACTAGCTGGGTGTTGGTGGAACATGCCTTTAATCCCAGCACTTAGGAGGCAGAGGCAGGTGGATCTCTGTGAGTTCAAGGCCAGCTTGGTCTACATAGCTAGTTCCAGGATAAGTTCCAAAACAATACAGAGAAACCCTGTCTCGACCCCTCCCCCGCCCCAATAAAAGGTAACTAGAAACTTAGACCCCAAAGGTATGTACACACACACACACACACACACACACACACACACACACACACACACGTATATACACATACATACACTTAGATCATATATATGCACTTAGAGTATACACATATATATTACATATACTTAGACCCCAAAGGGGTTGTGTGTGTGTGTGTGTGTGTGTGTGTGTGTGTGTGTGTATAAAATCCACCACTCTGAAGAATTTTTAGCTCAAATCTTTTGAGATAAGAATCACAAGTTCAGGAAGATTTATAATCTTTGTTCAAAGTTTTCTTGTTGGGAAGAGATTCATATCAATAAATGAGAAACCGTATATGACTCCCATATTGCAAAGGCTCACAGTGGGATTTTGAACACATGGCATCAAATAACTTGAAGAGTTTGGATCTACTTTTCCAAAGTCAACTCTACCAATGTGTGATGGCCTGTCTCCAGTAGCAATTTTCAATTCTGGTAATCTTTTCATGTGTATTATGGTTTAAAAAATGCTTTCCTTGGCACACTTAGGCTTTCAGTTCTTGGAAACCTATCTTGTGAATATTTGGTATCATGTGTTTCTTCAACTAAGGCGGAAAGCCCTGCTTTTACCAGTTAAGTCACAGAGTGGCCTTGATACATGGGCATGTCACGGTGGGTGTACTGCTCCAGGTGTTATCTCTTTCTGGCGAGGACATGTAGATATGCAATGTGGACAGAATGCCCATAGAGCCTGCAGACAGATGGTTTGCACATGGAAGCACTTATTTTTAACTGAACCCCACACTCCACTGAGCTCCTTTCTGCTTTGTAAGTTCAAGAGTCCTTTCAAGTTTATTTGTCACCATGTTAGGCATTTTCTCTCCGTGGGCATTCATCAGACAGAGCTGCCATTCGGTTCCATTCTTCATGTCATAGCCATTAATAGATATGAGTTAAGGCTACAGGGCTGGTAGTTGGGCTTTCTGACTCCAAGGTTATTCTGAAATTTATCTGTTAGATCTCCTTTCTTCACTGCCTGTATCTCACAAATGTTCTAAGACTTCTGGGAAAGAATTCAAGTAGAATTCAAGTATGGCAATGTTTAACACAGAGTTTAACTCTGAATGTTTGAACAACTGTTTTCGATAGAGATTGGGAGAAAAGAATGAAACAAATATGAGTTGTTGCCAGATGGATGTGAATAGACAAGGATTCCTATGCATATGTGTACATCAACACATATTAAAATAAAAATACAGATGACATTGCTCATAATATGTGTACATCAGTGCATATTTAAATAAAAATACAGATGGCATCGATATGCTTCTGGAATTAGGACAGTTTCAGGAATGTTCCAGCTTCCAAAGATACACAAATTAAACACTGCAACAAACATACCTGCCTTAGATCCCAAGGAGAAGGAAACAGAAAAAAATTTCCTGGCTGAATTTTCCAAATGAATGTCTATGTCAATTAAAATAGAAAGAAACACATTAGCAAATGAAGGGTGTTCATTGTTCCTGTGGCCTTGAAAAGCAACAATAAGTACAGTAAATACCAATATGAATAAAACCATCTTGGACTTCTTTGGGAAATGTATTTGCTTTACATCATTATGCTTGTTGAACATTATCTGAAATGAAACCCTAGCTATTAGAAATGATTGTGTTTCTTGTCATGAGGAGTCTGCATTCTATTCTGATCTCATTAGAATTGTATTTACAAGAGTCACATGCCTCCTTCCCTTCGTTTATTTCAGAACAAAACGATGCCCTTCAGGCTTCTTTATTTATTGTTCCTTGCATCGATAAAAAGTTAGAGTAAAATTAAGTTATAAGTTATAAGTGGAAAATAAACTCCTAGAATTGGGCTGGGCAGGGCTGGAGAGATGGCTCAGTGGTTAAGAATTGGGTTGGGTTCTAAAAGCTGCTTAGGAGGGAAGAGCGATGGTTCTCCGAGGTCAGGTCTTCTGCTGGAATGCTTTATTCAGGGCCATAATGAGCTGAAGGACGTAATATAATCAGAGCTTTGCTGACTTAAATGAGCATCATTAGACAGTTGTTTAGGAAGAAAAGAACTGAAAGAAAGTACTGCGGAGTCATGAGACGATTTCACTAGAAAACAATGTAGAGCCAACAGGATTTTCTGGACATGTGTGTACTGATTGTGCGGGATACAATGGCCTGGGCCGCCTTCCCAGAAAATCGGCAGCTGTGCAGGGTACTTAGTCTCCCTCCATTGGAATATCTTATGACAGAATCTGTTCACACTTGGTTTCTGAACCAACATTGTGTTTGTGTGTATGTGCTTGTGTGTGTGTGTGTGTGTGTGTGTGTGTGTGTGTGTGTGTGTGTGTATGTGCGCCTGTGTATATGGTTTTCAACAGCAAAGCATAAGCATATTCCTGGACTCTCATGAAAATAATTCATGCCTGTTATTAGTATGTTTTTTCAGATGGCCTGGTTCCTGAGCTGCACCAGCCCCAAATAACACACAGAGATGCTGTATTGGATATAATGCTGTTGGTCAGTTACTAGTTTCTTATTTGCTAGCTCTATCTTAAATATTAACCCATTTCTAGTAATCTAAATATTTCCATGTGGTCTCATCTTACCAGAGAGAGGGCCTGGACTTCTTTTCTCTTAGTCCTACATTTTGAATCTCTTCTCTACTTTTTTCTCTCTCTTCCTAGTCTCCTAGTCCCACCCATCTTGATTTCCTATTTGGCCAACAGGACTTTATTCATTAACCAATAAGAGAAACATATTTACAGAATGACATTTCCCATCACATGCCATTTTCATATTGCATTGTTTGTGGTAATTGTGATGAAGAGTTCAGCTTCTTGAAAGAGAAGTGTTATTAATATGAGTGTGCTGTCATGTGAATCTCCATGGAAGGTCTATTTAGACTCTTTGACTTTAGAACTCATAAACACATTCTATTTGTTTTACTCCACACCCAGTGAGTAATGCCACAATACAGAGCAAAAGCAAAGGGACATGTGTCTTAGATAAGGACCTCTGTCCCATTCAGTCCTATTTGCAAATTAATAATTTCTTTCCCAGCTTAACTGTTCCTTGAAGAACACCATGGCATCAGCCACATTTCTCTAGATAAACATAGGCATATATTTGCAAGTGAGATGGTTTATTGTGGGCACTGTGGAGTTCTGGATTTCTACTTACTTGTAATGTGTAAACTGAAGACCTCTGAAAGCTGGCAGTGCAACCCAGTCTAGGCAAGATGGGTATCTCCAGGCAGAATGTTCCAAGAGCACTAGAAAGGACCTGCATGAAATCTGTAATGTAAAGGAAGAATGTAGCATGATTTCCTGGTTGTCTCAGGATGCCCCATCGAGAAGCCTCTTGTTGAAGACTTACAGGTTGCTTCTAACTGGTGGAATCCAAATTCTGTTTTCTGTTACTATCAACCCATAGCTTACTAAGTTTGCATGTGTTTAGAAAAGCAGAAAAACTGAGGGTTGCTATAAGGACGCACTGACTTTGTCTGCTCAGGGATTCTTCAGGCTAACTTAGTGCATCCTTCAGCCTGCTCAAGTTCACATGAAAAATGAAGCACCATAATTATATAGCAACCAAATATCACTATGTTCTCATCCACATTCTCTGACACAAGCATGGACACTATCTGAGAGAGATGTCTATGTCTCATTCACCTCATTCCCCGAAATTACCAGAAGGTGAGTGACACACAGCATGGGACAGCTTCTTTCCAGATTCTTGAAGTCAATTCCTTTGTTACCCCTCCCATCAGCAGAGGTGTAGGTGGCACTCTGCTTTAACATGCCTCACTTCTTGGTTCACATTTTCAAATCCCTCAGAATATCTGTCCTGTATAATTTCAGCATAACGTACCACATTTATGGAAAGCTGAAGCATAAAGAAAATGTTACTGAGCCTACCATTAAAAAGCACCCTTGTTCATTCCAGTGGCCTGCAATTCTGTTCCATTTAAATAAAGGAAATGATTTTGTTATTTATAAATATACTAGAAACATTTTGTGACAATTCTTTGTCACTCAGTGCTTTTATCAATATTAAATCAGATTGAATTTGTAATCAATTGAATTAGACTCACTAATGTGTTTATTAGTACCGTGCATAATTCTCTTTAAAGTTGCTATTTCACAGGCCAGAGATGCCACTCCATTGGTAGAATACTTGCTTAGCTTCAGGAAGCCCTGGGTTTGATCCTCAGCACCACAAGAAACTGGATGTGGTAGTTTATGGTTATGATCCCAGTATTTTAGAGGAGCAGGGAGTCAGAAATTCAGGGTTAACCCTTGGCTACATAGACAGTCCATGGCCAACTTTAACTACAGGAGATCTATTCTAAGAATAACAAAGATAATTTTTCTTTCAACATATGCGAACTGATTACCTTTGTTGTAAGACTTGGGTTTAGTGCCATTTTTGAAAATGTGGGAAGTTTGGAAGGAACAAAACAAGATTCTTCGTGGCATTGACAATCGATGGTAGAATAACTACTGTCTCTCTAGTTGTAGATGTCACCAGTGACCTGGTGACATCTTAATGTGCCAAGCATAATGTATTTTCAGTTCTACAGAACTGCCAAAATGCTTCCAAAACAATCTTTAGATAAATTTTACACCTGTTATTTTATCAGAATAATTTCCTGTTGGTCGTGATTATTGCAGCAATCACCTGTTTGCCATCGCTAACACATCTTTCCATACTACTGTTTTTTCACACTGTGTTTTGAAAGGGGAGCTTTATTTTTGAAATAAGACAAGTTTTCATCAGCACATCTAAATTTCTGAATAGAAATTGAATTTTTAATTTTTCATTCATATTTCCCATGATTTGGTTTCTTCAGTTCAACTTTTGATAGAATAAGATGTACATTTATGTTTTTATTGCTTCATACTCTAGGTCTTGCCTTTAAATATATGCATAAAAGCACCCCCATTATACAATACTTTGGGTCAAACCACTTTCTATTTTTCAGCTTTGCTTTACCTTTGGTTGTAGTTGAGCTGATTGTATTAAAATTAAAAACTACCTGATGTCAATAAACTCCTTAAGTAACCGATTATCTAGTGTACTGACCACTTGTTGAATGACTTAATAGCTAATGTTAAAATTCCAGTTCTGAATTAACCTTGAGGGCTTCTGTTAAATGCAAAGTCATTTTGTGAGGTTTTGAAAGCATAATTTGCTGTTATTTGTATAGAACAGTGTGAATATTTTAATAATGTGGTTTTACAGGGAAGTAATGTTGATAACTTTAGATTTACAATAACAAAATGATTATTGTAATACTTGTTAAGTCAACTAAAGGAAAATCAACATAATCACCTTCAGTAGTAGAAATAAATAAAACACTTTCATATGTGTAGGCACCTGTGTGTTGAGGTTGATTTTTGCATAACTATAAATATTTTCAAACTTTTAACATTAGTATGAAACTATTATTTCAAGGATATCCAAGCTTGTTCTTTGAAACAGTGTACTGTTTTTTTGAGGAAATTTCCTTGAGATGAAGGAACATTTTGAGTCGTTTTACTCTAGGTCACTTTTGTTACAGGAGTACCGTAAAGATGAAACTGCCTAAGAAAATCATTTCTGTGTCCTGCTTCACTGCTGATATATTTAAAACAGCAGAAGGAATTCCTTCACAGTCCAGTATCTCATGGCTGCATAGTACCTTTACCAGTCCACTAGACCTTTTTATGCTTCCTGCTGAAGCAGAAAGAACAGATGTATTTTAATCCTGTAAAATCTCAAAACATAAAAGATCCCAATGTCTTCCCAGGTTCTATTTTAAAGAGGAATGTAGAAAAATGAGTTACTATTCTAGGTAATTTCACCACAGAGAGGTGGTTATCTATAACATCTGACTACTGAATGATGCATACTTGACACTTTAATATTCAAACAACAACCACAGAGACTTAAATTACTCTATAAACTTTTTCCTTTCTTCTTATTGAAAGAAGGGATGTAGCATGTTTTGTTGGATGCCATTCTGATCACAGAAAAGCTGAAGCACATGTAGTAATTAAAGCTGGTATTAACATTTGTCCCATGGAAATTAATATCTTCCCTGTTTTGACAATCTGTTTAAGTAAGATTTTGTAGGTGGAGGTAAGGGAGAACAATGTTAGGATCTTAGGAGTGAGAATTTTAGAGACGCATTCAAGGTGCTTGGTTTGTATAGCATTTACAGGGTGGAAACGCAGAAGAAATGAGGGTCCTGGTCACTAATAACCCAAATGTGCCTACCTCAAAGTGAGTCACCAACCTTCATACTGTATAAGATGAGGCTTATATTCTAAAGAAGACAGTATATTTTTCAATTATGTTTTTGTTGTTCCCATTGTCTCTCTGTGGTCTACAAATGAAGCTGTCTTTATCTTTAGGGGCCATTTATCTTGCATCTCAGTTCCATTTCTTTTCTAATGTAGAGTCAGATATAAATGATACTAGATACTTACTCTAAGACCAACATTGTTTGAGCCAAAATATACATTGGCATTCAAAAATACCTTCCTTTTGTAACCTGCATGAAAGTGCATAGGAATGAGGTCACTCATTTTCACTAAAATTCCCCATTGAGTTTAATATATGGGGAAACCATCTAGAGTTCCATTAGGCAGTATGTTAATGGGTTTTTGCCAAGTGGTTTAATAAGTAGATTGTTGTCACCATAAACACTTGGATGACATTTGGTGGCATACAGGCTTCACTTTGGTGCACAAATGCCTCTTAAGACATCTCCAAAATAAATGTCTCATCTCACCATTTAAGACGTGACAGCAGATTCTAAACAGTACACTGTAAGCTACCAAGCAAATAAAACCAAGATAAAGAAAGATCTTAGTCCTTAACTTATTGATTGAACGTGACTGCAGTATTTAATCAAAGTGTCTACAGTTGAAATGATGGGTACCTACATTTCCCATTTCCTAAAATGTGATAGTATTTTCCAGTTTTATTCCAGTTTCTAATGAAGTTTGGAAGTTAGAGAAGAAACCCAGCTAGTGAAAGTCATGAGAAGCCATTATAATTCCTGAATGGTATATAGACTTGAGGGTCTTTTCTTTATCACAGTGAAATCTGGAAAGCTTAGTTCAATTATGAAAGCTCTTATTTATGTAAGCTTAACTTTGTTAAATAACACTTAACTGCCTTTTCACTTCCTGGCACATCCTGATAATGATCTCCTTGCCATATTTAGAGCTACAACTTTCCTTCATGTAGAATCAGCCATGACATCTTCAGGAATGATGTTCAGATTATGAATGCCTTTCTTGATGATGTCTGTGGAGACTTCTGGTTTGAAATGCATAGCATTTGGAGAAAATGTACTGTTTTGCTTATGATTTAAGAGTATTTTTTAGTTTTTTGGTCTTCAATGTCAGTTAAATCATTTATAAAATTATAAGTTTATTCTACTGTTCTAGTTAACATTTGATGTGTTCAGTGCTCATTTTCTAAATCTAATCTTATATAACAGTATTTGTCTTCAGATCATGTCTGCACAGAAAACATCATGAAGAATAATATGTAAAATGTGGAATGGTAAGTTATTTAATAAATTGTTATTTTCAGTCTATGCTTGGGCATAAGTGGGCTGCAAAAGAATGGGAACATTGTTTTCAATTTTGAATTTTGTTGCATATTACCTTGCATATATACTAATGGACAATACAGATCTAACTGAAATATCAGAATCAATTTTATCACAGAAAAACCTATTATTTTATCCCTATTTCCAATAATATATATATATATATATATATATATATGTAATAATTTTTCCTGAGATATATTAAGACCTAGGAAAAGTGCTACACCCACGTTTCTTGACCTTGTATCAGGACATTGGCTTATCCTTTGCACAAAACAAAAACTAGATTCAAATCAGGAACCTTTCATATTTGGGTAGGTTTAGGTCAAAACCTGAAGTGAAGAAATTCTTTCATTTTTTTTTTTCTTTTAAGATTATTCAGTTCCTTCATCTTCTTGTGTCTGCACAGTGATATTACGAACAAACCCCTAGGGTATTACAATAGCAGAAACACTCAGTGGAAGTGTGTGATCATTTTTCATCAGAGGTTAAGTTGGGAAAATTCTGATTACATTTCACCCTTCAGTTCATCATGGCCCTGGTAAGGTATTCAGGCACAAGTTCCAGGACAGAAGACCTGACCTCTGAGAAACATTGCTTTTCCCTCCCTAAGCACAAAGATTTTATTGTCTAAAGATTCTCCTGAAACTAGTTCCAGGTTATTGTGACCCACTCAACATGTGTTCGGGGAAACTGAACTGTCTGCTCTTCGGCAAAGAGTACCAATGTTAAGTATTTGAGTAGTAGCAGACAATTGTAGGTATATGTGACATGATGTAATTTTTAAATATGACCTAACACTGATATAGACTAGAGTGATTCACCATTTGAACTTCCTTCACAAAATACACAAGAGACCATTGTAACTGTAGTCACCCCACCATGCTGTGGGCCACTAGGACTCATCTCTTCAAACTCCATACATTGGCTTTCAATCCTGATTATGTCTCTTGATCCTTGTTCTTGTTGTCTTAAAAACCAAAACATACATGTTAGGACCAGGGAGGAGCAGGCAATGTTCTTGGAAGTATTTTGGCCATGGATGCTTTATAATCTCCTAAATTTTGAAATAGTTGCTTTGGTTATTTTTTTCATAATAAGGCATTATGCAGATAGAATGATGCAAGATTTAAAGTTTTAAATTTGGGGCCTTTAAGTCACATAAACTTCTTAGTACAGAATCAGCTTCAAAAGAAACTGAGCCCAATCCATGCTGGAATGTTGGCTGGCTGAATCTTGTACAGGTCCATGAGTACAGTGGCCATTTTGTGTCCAGATGACAGTGGCTCACACCACTCATGGTCCACTTTCTGCCCTGGAAGAGGATACATTATGTGGGTGGTCTGGCATGAGCTGAATGGAAGACTGGGGGAAAGATATGATAAAAATATATCATATTTCCTGTGGAAGTCTCAAAGAATAAAGAGAATGCAAAAATACACAGGTCAGCAATTACTGGGTGTATGGACATTTTGTGAAATTAAGGTCAGTTACAGACAACTAAGGGTTTAGTTTCAGTCATACAGAGCATCCCCAGCCCTCCGTGATGCTTTAGGTTTAAAACTCAGTTCTCAAGTCAGAGATAAAAGAAAACCATTTCTTAATAACAAATTTGTTCCCTCTTTCCCTTATTATATGATCTTGACTGATACTTGGCTGAAGTTCCAAAGAATTAGGAAGGTACCCCAGCATGAAAAATTATATATGTATAGTTTTCATGTTTAACAAATTTCACTGAAATTTAATGACTCAAAAATCAATAACCCATGGATGATATATATGACAGTTCTGTTGCTAGGACCAAGATCACAAGACAGCCAGTTCTCACCAGTTCTGGAAATCACTCATATATCTCTACAGCACTCAGTTGTTTCAAAGAACTTTCTTGTCACATGAGCAATGCAGTGAGCAATGTGTATCCAAGGGAAGAATGGATTGCATGAGCTCAAACCCGTATCAAAGATAGAAATGCTTCCATAGGTCAGCTTTGGGCGGAAAAACATTTTGAGAAATGTCAGCCATAGTTATAATTCTGCTTTGAAAGACAATTCATTTAGAATCCACCTAAAATTTGACTAAAGAACTGTTTATAATTGTTCTTTTCATAACACTGAAAATGTCAAATGTGCCTATTATTGTAAGCTGCCTGCATCATCACACCAGCAGTGTCTTTTCCTTTAGGGACCAAACTTTTTACTGTGATTAGTCAATTCCATTAGCTTTCTTCTGTGGGTATAGTTCAGAGATGGTTTACTTTGTAATTTCATGTTTTCTGTTCCTATTTTGAAGTTTGTCACGAATGGAAGTAATTGGACTTTAATGATCATCCACCACATGTTCCCCAATCACAACAAAATTCATCCCTTTATTGGCATGAGAAAATCTTCATGTGTTAAGTCTGTAGAGTCACTTGGCCTGTCAAGAACTGTTAATTCAGTTCCATATCCTCCTTGAGGTGGCGCACACACTAAGCAGAACTTGTCATGCTTTCTTATTGTTCAGAGTAAGGCAGTAGTATTGAGGAGGCTGGGGGAGAGATGCTTTCATACTCATGACTCCTTTTAGGTATTTTCAGGCTAGGACTGAAGCAATCCAAAATTACTTACACTGGCCTCAAGTCTGGCTTCTAATCTGCATGTGTTTCTTTCAGCAAATACTAAATATTCACAAATACTTCCCAGTAACAACAGTGTAACAATGGTATGGAGTTTTACTCTAGTGGCTCAAGTCTAGAAAGTTCCATGCTGTGTGTCAAATCTCGAACATCCTACAGGAGAGTCCCTGCATAATTGATTGCTAACTCTTAGATATTAGTTTTTGCTACTTTGGTGGAATGTCTCCAGAGGACATTTTAATTCCAAGCCACCCTTTGAAATTTTCTCCCATGATGGTTGATAGGCGATCAGACAATTCTTGTTCCCTTGAGAAAGCTAACACAGAGATTTATCTTTGAAACATTAGCTATCCTCTGCCTCTTATTCCAAGATTTGAGAAACAAATTCCCTTGTTTTCTTAAATCTGGGGCCAGAGGAACAAGTGTCTTCCTCCGTAAACTGCATTCTTTATCAGGCACAGAGGAAAGCACGGTCCCTCTCTATCTCTGCTGTTACATGACTTTTCATTTCTATTTTTAAAATTGAAGTTACTGATTTCTTCTTGATACATAAATCATGCATGATGAGTTGGAACAGAATAGACAACAGAAAGTCATGAAAAGTTTTGGCCATGGCAGAAAATGAAAACGGCATCTTTTAAGAGATAAAAATATTATCTTTTTGGTTTTTTTTAAATATCAAAAATTCACTGAAATACAGTTTTTGTAAAGAAAGGTTTCTTTAAAATGGACCTGTGCTTCCTTCTGGATATTTTAAATATAGCTATTGGGTCATTGAGTGTTTTAAAGCATACATTTCATTTCTTAGTTTTCCATAATTAGCAATTATAAAGTTGGACATTTTATTGATTTTTCATTACTGTCTTCTAATGAATGGGTGAAATAAATGTCCTTATGTTTAAATTAAAGCACACTTTCAAGATTTTTTTCATTAGGCATGTATTTCCAGTAGCAATATTAAGGCTTTTAAATGATACTTCTCAACACACTTTAAAAGGTTTATTTTCTAAAAAATTGGAAAAAAATAACATATGCCTTATTTTATAAATTTCATCAGCTATATTTCATATTCTAATTATATAAGAGAAAATGCAAATATAACTAGATTAAGGCAGCCGATAAAATGATTAACAAATTGACATAGATTAAAATGGTATTATTTATAATTTTATTTCCTCTCATGTCAATAGATCAAGAATGTATAAAAAAGATATATAGATCAATTTGTCTAAATTTCCAGATCAAAGACTTACAGTTTGATCAAATATGTCAATCTGGGAAATATGATGATGATTTAGGAACCCCTTGAAGAGACTTAATAGGATACCAGAGGTGTTTGGGGTAAGTGTTTTCTATGGCCACAGCTGTTACTTTTAGCATGATTTTGCAAAACCCAGAATCCCTCTGTTCTCATGAGTAGAACACAATCTAGGCCTGTATGTTCTTATTTGGACCTATGTGAATGTTTGCATATAGATGTATCACTACATAGTATATCCAGTGCATTCTACATATATATTAATCTCATTTCTATTTTCCATTCAAATCAATATATGAGCTGAGCACATAAACAAATAAGTTGATTTTTATGTGTGTGTGTGTGTGTGTGTGTGTGTGTGTGTGTGTGTGTGTGTGTGTATTTTGTTGCCATTTTACAGTTAGATAATAATCATCACATGTCATGTGTTTGGCCAATTTTTACTGAATGAAGATAAAGCATGCAGCTCCACTTTATTATTAATGCACATTTATTTAAAGTGTACAAATATGTTTAATTCATGCCCACAGCCCACTGTGTCCATATATCTCAGGATATTTTCAGGAGAAATTTTTCAAACAAATGAAGGAAACTTTGCAAGCTTGGGTATTTTTGAATAGTATTCTTTATATTGAATAATTAATAATTTTTATTCATTTTTAGAACCATATCTTACATACCAATCATAGTTCTCCCTTCCTTCTCTCCTCCCATCCCCTCTCCCACCTGTTCTCTACTCCCATCCATCTTACCTTCATCCTCAGAAAAGGTAAGACCTCCCATGGGAGGCAACAAAGCATGTCACATCAAGTTGAGGCAAGGCTGAGGGAGGCATCCCTCAATAGGGAATACATTCCTAAGAGTCAGCTCATGCACCAGGGACCCCTTGATGTATTCACTTGCTCAAAAATATGAGTAGCACTTTGGCTATTATACTATATATGCTGTCAAACAAGCAAATCTCTAAGAACTATCTCTTGTGCTTTCAATGGGAAGGTAAATGTTACTATTTATCTATGGTACAAATGGAAGCAATTTCACTCCCTTGTGAGGCTTTGATGCTTTTATTACTAATAATTTTTCATAGTGTGATTAGGCTAAATTCTGTACTCACTTTTAACACATACTGATTTTTCCTTAGGAATGCCCCAATTTTCTCTAGTTTTATAGAAATATTATTTGGACAATGTAAGCTACAGAGGGTGTTGGCTGATACAAAAAGTCTTGTTTCATCCCCTCTTCAGCCCCCACTAAATGATCTCTTCATGTGTGTCATCATGATGACTCCTGTTTTAATGAGATTTAAGCTGAAATTAGACAGAATGACTATTGTCCTACCCCTAAAATTCAGTCTTGCTGGCTTTCTACAATTACGGACACTTTCTTCTATGTATGGGCTATTTTATTTTCAAAAAGTGTCTTATTTTGTTTTTATTCCACCTGTCATCTGTTATATTGGTAGGCAATCTGTAATACATGATGGCCTTGAATCCACGGGGGGTTTCTATGCTAGAAATATTTATGGCTTTTTTCCAACCCAGAAGAGTGGGGGTTTGGGCTGCCTGCAGCATCCACTGTAGAAGTCTCACCTAGTTATAGTCTTCGACACAAACAGCTAGTGGGCAGCAAAACAATAAACAAGGTTTTCCTTTGCAATTTGGGCTCTGGAGACCCAAGACCAAGTAGTAATACAGCAGGACAGAATTTCTTCAGCACCACCCAAACCACTGGAGTAGGTCAGCTGTACAGATCCCACCCCCACTCATTTTATATACATGTCCTGGCCACAGGCTGGGGTCAGCTCATCAAAACTGATACAGATCTTTAGACTCATCTGCTTCATTATCCCCTACACCTCCTTTTTCTGCTGTTTTCCTTCCCTTTGCATTCACTTTCTTTTCCTTTTCTTGTTGAGGGTGACTCAACCCACACAGGCTGAGCGTCCACATCTGTGCGTTCAGCCTGAACAAGGCCTCAGGGAACCACAGATCTGACAGATGGACTCCTTAGTAATATGCTCTTGAAAACAGAAAATGAGATAAAAGTCTTCAAACTTAATAAACTACTTCTTCAAGTGAATGTTTATTAAGTGATCATGTTAGAACAACCTTGATTGTCAAAGAACATCTTTGGGATGTGATAAACATCTTTTGCATTATTCTATGAGATTTTGATGTAATGGTATCTGAGTGAATAGGATCATGGCTAACAGGTCAGATCATAGAATACAATGGATGCTGACAGCAAAAGGAAGTAGGCCACAAAGTCAGTCATAGCCTTTGAGCAAGCAAGGATATCTCAAAGCTACATCCTGTTGCTTATAAGATTCTAAGTTCAGTGGTTTGAACATTTTGTATAGTTGAAAGGGCACAGAAATTAATAGAGTTCCTGTAAATGTTGTCTTGAAGTAGACTATAATATCACAACATTAGAATTTGCTTGAAATTTTATATAGCCTTCATTACTATATGAATATAGGAAGTTTATGTCCATTGTGTTGTTCTCTTGCTTCAAAATAATATATAATTTATACAATACCATTCATATGAATATACTATCTCCCTCTTAACATTATAACCCCAAGTTACATTCCTCCTATCTTTAAGACAATGCCCAGAAACCACAGAAATAAGTTTTAATTTATAAACCACCAAAACATAAACACTGTTAAAACTTTGCTCTGCTTCCATCAAAACTGGACTCTGTAGTTTTAATTACAATTATCTTTGTCAAAACCAATGCTAGCATTTTCAATCTAGGTAACTTCAGCTTCCTACATTTAATGAGAATGTCAATTTGTGGTTGGGTATATGTTTGTTAAAATAAAGTAAAACATAGGGAAAACACACAATTACAGATATGAAAATTTCAAACAAAGCACACCATTCTGGAAGAGCAGCACATAAGATGTAGCATTAACGGCAGTTGTTTACAAATGAAGCCAACCATATGTTTAATCAACTGAAAACACATTTTGTGATATTGCAACTTGGCTACCTAAATGCAAGGGTAATGAAGTTAGTTACAGACTTAGGGGGAAATTTTGCACTTTTTTCTACTTAAGAAGATTAGTAATATTAATATTTAATCCTGCTTTAGATTTTCAAAGGACTGAGCCTATGACTGATTAAAATTTCTTTGGCATTTCTACAATTATCATTTTCAATTTTAAAATGAAGGAATTTTTCAGAAAAAAGAATTAAGAAGTTGGAAAATGATTTGGAACCTATAGAGTTGGAGTTTCAAAGTCAATTGAGTGTAGAATAATATTTCCATTCTGAGATTTTCATTCTGTTAGGTGAGGTCTTGGAAGCCCATTTTGGCACTTAGGAGTTGCTCATTCCTAAGGGAATAACAGGTGTTTCTGATTGAAGGATTTTCATTAGAGTTGGACACAGAGAAGGGCACGGAGAATGGTGGCTTTCATAAGTTCTAGGAAAGAGGGCTCAATGTTTAGCATTGCTTTAATTCAAATCTGAAATCACACTTGAGACTACATCAGTTAATTAAGAGTTCCAACACCAGCTGGGCTATGGCTAAATTACACAGTTTGCAGTGACAATTTGAAACAACCAATAGCAGATAATCTATATTCACCTGAGGGGTTTATGATAACAAGGTTTTATGAATTTCTGTGCAGATTGAATGAAGTAACCCCTTTAGCATATGATTTCGACCACGGGAGGCTATGAAAATATATTTTTATGATGGTGGTGATGGCATTGATAATGTTGGTGTTTACCATGGCAACAATGGTGATATTGATGATGCTAAAGTTGAGAATGATGACAAGCATGTGGTATTTGATGATGGTTGTGATGATGCTGTTGGGGATGGTAAGGATGATATTGGGGATGATGGTGATAATGGTGTGAGGGATTCTGTGGTTGATGGTAATGAAGATGATAATGATGAAGATGATGGTCATGATGATAAATGATAATGGTGATGCTTAAGATGATGATAATTATGTAATGGTAAAAATATTGCTGCTGCTGCTGTAGATGATGCAATGATGGTGATGATAGTGGTGAAGATGGTTTCTGGATAGACTAAGCTAAATTCAAACATGCAAAGGTCATTGTATATATTATTTTACTTGTAGATGGACACCTGGTAATATCTTTTATATAAGATTCCACTTAATCAAATAGACAATTAAGAATAGTAACCTATTTTCAGAACAGTAGTTAAAATTCAACTTATTGTCAACAGAACAATTATTCCTAAAGAAGGGAAGTATGGAGAAAGGAGTTTGGTATTCAGTGAAAGGTGAATATAGTTTCCTGAGTTGGAAAAGAGATAGATGAACTTTTATGATTTTAAGAAACCATCAATTTTAAGGTCTTTAGGTTTCTGCTATTTAATAAAAATTGAACAAAGCAGTCCTTTACAAACAGCCATTTGCAATACCTACAGGATATTCAGAGACAGAAAATGGTCATCCATTTTATATATAATAGATATTTTCTCATAAAGTTTTAATAATGAGTGATTATTACTGGCATTCTATAATGAAATTTACCTTGCACCTTGCCTTTGGAGATTTCGTAAGGATTTACTTAACAAATTAATGAAGTCAAATTTTCTGGGATTATGAAAGTACTAATAAGTTGAAATATTACTTTCAAGTGCCTAAAATTATCTAGTAATATAAAATCAACAAGATAATAACAAGAATTGCCCATGTATATATGTATTATTATGGTGTCAATTTTATATATATCCAACTCTAACTTTCAACAGATTCTCAACAATAATTAGCAAGCATTCATATGTATCTATTCATCCATATACATAATTATAGCTGCTTAACACATGAGGAATCCCAAGTTGATTTTTTTAAGAAAATGTACAAATTAGAATTCTAATATTGGCATATTTTACAGCACTTTCCATTTGACTTTTAAATTTTTTCCTCATATGATGAGACTCATCTTTTAACATGGTTGTAAAATCAGGTAAACTCCAATCCCCCCAAAATAATAAAAAATTGATTCATTTATAAAAATATTTAATATTGATTTTCAAGTAGTTAAGTGATTTTATAATCGCTGTATTTCTGAAGAGAGGTAGGTCATGCCAATGACATAGATTATACATGGTTTCCTTTCCCCACAGGGTTAGGATCTAATGGAAACTTCACCTTCATCACTAACAGGAACTCCAAGCTTGTGAGACTTGTATTGATCCCATTGAATTCTCTTGGGGCCATTTAAATCAATGGAGCAAATTAAGGAACTTTACATTTGTATAATTTTTCCTGCAAAACTTTAACTTTCTATTGCACTGTGAGTGTGTGAGTGACTTGGTGATCTTTGTGTTCATTATGTTTTTACTGTAAACAATATGTATGTTAATCACAGTAGATGCTAAATTTTTGTAATTCTATATCAACACTTGTATAATTCATATCTCTTTTTATAATGAAGATCTTTTATAGGAAAAATATAAATAACCTTTGACTTACACTAGTGGTGCTTAAATTTCTGGAGGAAAAAATGGTATCTATCACTTAAGATTCAGTTGCTTCATGATGGCTTAATAAAATGGTCTAAGTATTTAATAATATTTCATGAATATATTAAAGACAATTATGTTTTTAGACTATTAAAGTAAAATATATGCATTAATTTTAAATCTGATCTTAGATCATTAGTGGGTAATCTATCAAGGACTCACTCTAGTAATGGCCAATTTGGGGTGACAGCTGCTGTGAAATTCTTCACATATCAACTCTTCTAGGCCCCTAGTTCCAATAAGTAGAGGTGGTTTAACAAGAATCTTTATGGCTTGTAGAGCTGTGTTTAAGATGCTATGTATGAGGCTTGGGTTCACCAGATACACCTAAAAAAAAAAAAGTTTGGGTTTTAGATAAGCACCTCTTCATTCTTCATCCCTCTATTATTTATAAGCTCTCCATCTCTCCATACTTTCACTAGCAACCACCAATCCTTATCTATTATTCAGTAATCCAACTTTCTCCCAACCCTTCCAGATTAGTTATACATAAAAATATATATTTAATATTTCCATTTCTTTCTTCTCCTATGATCAAATAGATGATAAGAAGAAGAAGAAATGTAAGGGAGGAAAGCTATATTTGTGCTTACAGTTCCAAGGCATACAGTCCCTCATGGTAGGAAGGCACAGTGATTGATAAGGAGTGTTATCTTGTCACATTATGCTGGTAGTTGGGAAAGTGGGAGAGTAGATGAAAGGACAGGAGGGAGGAGAAAGGGAGAGAAAAAGAGGGAGGGGAAGAAAAGAGTAAAAGGGAAAGAGGAGGGATGAGGAGGGAGAGAGGATGCTGCTCAATTTCTCCTTTTATTCAGTCCAGGCCACTACCCACACTTACAATGGATCTTCTGACAGCAAGTGATGCAGAGGACAGTGAGATGACAAAAGAAACCCAGGGAAGTCTGCCCCCTGAATGTTCAGACAGACAGACAGCATATTTATTAGTATTCCACCTACAAGGATTACAGAAAAGGGGCTCACACATTATGTCATCCGTAATGGCTGGGTATATTTGTTTGGAGAGAGAAGTTTGAACTCCAGGCGGCACTCATGTTCCATTCTGCTTTAGGAGGCACTGAGACATGGAGAACTCTGACATCTCTGGGAAATGAATCCCAGGTCTCTCTGGGTGCACTCCATTAGCATGAATACAGAATAGAGAATGACTTCTAGAGATGTAGATCAAGGCTCCCCATCCCTTTATAAGCAAAAGGGCTGGGTTATTTGCTACTAAGAAGAGCAAAGTCAAGAATTTGATCTCCAAGAACTCAAGGGGAATTAATTCACAGGCTCAATAGCTTATATCCATGAGGTTTTAGTGCCCACGCTTTATAAATGCACTTTATGTTTTACCAGGATGCCATTGTCTCAATACTATTGATGTATATGGAACTGGATGGTTCCTTATTTTTGAGGAGGAATTTGTGTTATATAGGGTTTTAAAAAAGACTCATGGCTAGTTCCTCCTGGATACCAGGAGCATTTTCTGGCCTTGATTTTGGCAGAATGATATCCCCAAATATTGGTTAATAAAATTGTCACAGGTGAAAAATAAACTATTGTGTGTGAGTGTGCACGGGTGCGTGTGAGTGTGTGTGTGTTTGTGTGTGTGTGTGTGTGTGTGTGTGTGTGTGTGTGCGCGCGCGCGCATGTGTGAGAGAGAGAGAGATTGAGAGAGAGAGATAAATAGAGGGAGTGAGGGAGAGAGGGAGAGGAGGAAAAGGGCAGAGGGGGTAGAGAGATATTGAGGTCAATTTGTAGTGTTTGTCTTCCTTTAGTTTCTGAAAACTCCTGTTTCTGTTTAAAGAGAATCTAATTTATCAAGTCATTTGGATGAAAGCCTGATAAATTTCTTCAATTTACTCCATTTTTGACACACCCTAGCAAATAAATACAAGAACCAAAATGAAGTTGTAATTTACAGTTCACTTTTGAAAGTAATTATAACATCTAATATTATCAAATGTATATGAAACTATACGACATACTAAGGCAGAAGCTTAAAATACTCTAAAAGCCAGCAAATAACCCTCATAACTGCCTCTTGTCACAGTTGAAACAGAGATTGAAGTAGTTAGTTCTGAACTGTATAGACATTTAATTATAGACAGATTTTTTTTAAAGACAGCTTTTAAAAGAACTAATGGCTTTTATCCATTGTTCCACTTTGACTATTATTTGATTTAAAAGCTAATTCTGTTTTGAATATTTTTCTGATGATTATTTCACATCTGAACAAATCATAAACATACTTACTGTGTAAAATAAATGTACACCAGGAATTGAGCACACATGTAGCATATATATATATATATATATATATATAATTTATTTATTTATTATTTTTTCTTATTTTACATGTTCATTCTAGTTGTTCCCTCTTCCTTTCTCCCATGCCCCCTGATCCCCCATCCTGTCCCATTCCCCACCCATTCCACAGGGAGGGTGAGGCCTTTCAGAGAGGAGGGATCATCAAAATCTTTCAAGTCATTTGGAGTAGAGTTTAGGCCCTCCCTCCTGTCTATAAGCTAAGGGAGTATCCATCCATGGGGAATGTGCTCCCAAAATCACAGGGAGCTTTCTTTACCATTCAGTGAGACTCAGCCATTTAAGATTGCACAAAGTCATTTTTTCTCACCTCCTTTTGAAGATTTTAATTTTGAAACTCAATGCATATATGGTGTTCAAAATCTACCCCCTAAACTGATAGTACTTTACAAAATTCCAAGGGAATATATGACATTTGCTTAAGAGGAACTAGCTAGCTGTGGAGAAATACTTCACTCTAGATTCCCTCAGAGAAAGGAAAGAATTGGGGGGTGTGCTGTTCCATTTTGTTGGAAATAGTGTTTCCAATTTGATCTGCTAAATGCCACATAAAACAGGAGCCCAGAACTCCGTGTCCATCCTTTAGTGTGGAGGCTCCCAAGGAGCTTCAATGAGGTAAAGCCATCTGCTGTGAGCCAGGGATGGTAGTTCACTTGGGTAGTCTTTCCAATGTCAGTAGAATCCTATGTGGGTAGTTTGCAGGTCATATAAGAGGAATAAAGCACTGTGGTAAAACCAGTGGGGAAATGCATTGTTGACCCAACTGTTAGGATTACTTTCCCACCAGCCTGATCTCACAGCTGTGTCATCCCCAAATAACATACAGAGACACTGTATTAGTTATGAAACTGTTGGCTGGTTACTAGTGTTTCTTATTGGCTATCCATGTCTAAATTATTAACCAATAATTACTAATATATGTATTGCTACATGGTCTTTATCTTACCAAGAATGCCAAACTCAAGCGTCCTCTCTTCCCAAGATCACATCACAACCCTGTTCTGCATTTCCCAGAATCCTCCACTCCTCCTAGTCCCATTTATCTTGTCTCTCTATTGGCCAACAGTGCTTTATTCATTAACCAATAAGAGAAACATATTCACAGAATGACATCTCCCATCACCCACCTGTGCTGTATCCTCAGATCAAGAGGTGAGAAACTAGTTACTGATGTGGATTATGGTTTAATGTAAAAAGTGATGGCCTGGTTGTAGTTTTGCCTGGTAGTCATTCCCTAGTATTAGCCACACAAAATTTGAATTATACAGTTCTGTTGTACGGTTGTTCTTGAAGAAAGTTTACTAATGAGTAGCATCATAATGTGCTCTGTAAACACAGGGTTGCTTCAGGAAGTTATATAAAATTAGGCAAATCCTCCTATAGTGTGAGCTATACAAAGCCCCAGGGCATAGGCTGTGGTACACAAGAATAGCGTCAAACAAACCAACACAGACACCTAGAGGAGCTGATGATTGTCAGAGCCTTTTTGCAAAGTGTTTAAGGCACTAGTTCTGTGGCAATAATGGCATCCACCTGTGACAAAATGAAGTCTAGAGACATTGTCTGAAGTGATGACACTTACCTATTCCACAAGCAAGCTTCAAGTTAGAAATCTGTGACATTAATACATTCTGATAGTTCTATGTTATTTATTTCCATTAAAATTCTACTCCAGTATATGGATGTGATAAAGAGACAAGTGACTCTCTTCCTAATTCGCATCAGAACATAATCTGTTTTTTCATAATTTACTAAACTTTGGTGACCCTCACCTACAGAGTGTGTGCCAACCATTGGGCATATCACATATGAGTCTTCTCTGAGAAGCCCACATTCATGTTCTGGGGACTCTCCTTATCTCTTCTCAACACTAGTGTTAAGCCTATATTATTATTATTATTATTATTATTATTATTATTATTATTATTATTATTATTATTACAAACATGTTTGTGCTGGATTAAAAGAGAGCTGGAAGAAATATGTTTTTGTTTTGTTTTTTTTTTGAGACGGAGTCTCTGTATTGCTTTGGAGCCCATCCTGGAACTAGCTCTGTAGACCAGGCTGGACTTGAACTCACAGTGATCCACCTGCCTCTGCCTCCCCAGTGCTGGGACTAAGCGTGTGCACCACTAACAGCTGGCTTGGAAGAAATATTTTTAAATTGAAAACTAGTAACAAAAACTCATCTGGTTTTCATGACTAATAAACCTAAAAATCATCAGCAGAGAAAATGCCATTGTTCTGATTGAATTCAACAATCAGTCACAAGTTGAGAATTTTCATTTAAACAATAATATTGTGTGACAGTGAATTTGATATTTCACCTGCTTTGTTATACAAAATTGAAAGACCTAATAAAGTCACAGTTCCTTCGTTAATTGATAAGGTAAAACAAATTTATGAAGCATGTTTTGAAGAATTTTTTTTTAACTTTTAGGCATTATGGTTTGACTTGGTCAGAGAATTAATTTCTTCTCCCTCTTCTCTTCTTCTCTTCCCTCCTTCCCTTCTTCCTACCCTTTCCCTCTCCTCCCCTCTCCTCTTCCCTCCTTTCCCATTCTTTCCCTCCCCCCTGTTTCCTCAGCTCTTCTACTTTCCTCTTCTATTTTAATTAATATTTCTTTTCTTTTAAAAAAGGGCTAAATTTCCCTTTTATGTTGTGCTGAAATACAAGATATTGAATTTCTTCCTGTGAAAGACACAGTCACTATGATCCTATGACAATATCAACATATCAACACCTTAGTTTCTGTTAAAGAATATTGGTTGACATAGATGGTGTCGGTTGATTTTCCAGGTGGACTAAATGCTATCAATTAATTGAAAAATAAGATTTAGCTAACTCCCCAGAGGACTCGGTCTCTTCTAATCTGAATGTATTTAATTCTGCATTTTTTTTAATGTTGAGTTGGTTGTCACCTAAAAAAATGACACAGTTTATTTTTTCTATTAAATAATACAAATTCTATGAAAACCAGTCAATATTTACTATAAAATAGTAATAAATAAGTTGATTTTAAATAAAATAAGTTTTAAGTGTGAACTGTACCAAACAGTGCCAGGTTAATACACAATGATTGACAGATATTAAACAGTCTTCTTCCAGACTGCTTAAGTCTTCTGCAGAACTTAGCAGTTTAGTAAAATTGATGTTATTTATATATTTATTAAATATAAAGGTTGTAAATATTTGTGCACATAGTGTATCTTTCCACATAAAATAAATCTGTAGAATTAATCTTGATTAATATCAAAGCATATTTAGAATAACAAATCTACAGTTTTTCCTAAAATATGTTATTTTAGGATCTCTTCAAACACACGCACAGTTTTGATTATGAAAAAGCTGAGTATTATTTTAGTAGTTATGCTAAAGTTTTATATTTTGAAACATTCTTTTCTCCATGTCATGATCATTCACCAAAGAAAGGAAACAAAAGAAGGGAATCATAAATTTTTGAGGAGTTATTTGAGCCAATTTAAACATTGAATAAGGTTACACATGTATTGAAACAAGACAGGGTTACCCATAATTATTTTTAATGTTTGTATTTTTATCTTAATCAAAATGAACTTAAATAAGTAGAAATATCATGCAGATGAATGCAACTTTGATTTTGTTTACAGACATTCGGAGAATTTACACCTACACTCAATACATTGAGTTTTTAATATGAAAACATTTTGAGGTATATATTTGTGTGACACAGTTGTATCAACTCTGTAATCTACATCCTGTTTATCACAGAGTGTGGTATATGTCAAAGTGCAATTCAAAAATATGAATTCTGAATTGCTCCAATTCTAGTTGCTGATGAGTAGAAAACTTCTATACATGTTCTCCCCTCCCTCTTATCTGTCCTTCCTTCCTTCCTTCCTTCCTTCCTTCCTTCCTTCCTTCCTTCCTTCCTTCCTTCCTTCCTTCCAGTTGTGTTGCAGTGTGCCAAGTCTGTCCATGGCTGTATGATCATTGTATGATCAGTCTGCCCCAGTTCCTATGTTGAGCTCTTCATCGGCTTCTGTGTGCTGAGCCACAGACATTGTGAATTCACCTTAGAGATACGAAATTGACTTCAGATAACTGATGTATGACCCACAGAGAAATTTTGTGCTTTGACTTGGCTCCTGTCCCAAAGTCAGTGTTTATGGATGCTTGTGGATATACGTATAGGAATGATAAAATCCATCAGAAAAAAATCATATCTGAAACTCTTTTGACCCCAAGTGTTGTTCATAAAGATCACTTGTTCAGATTAACTAAGACAAAGAGACAAAGAGGAAACATGGACTCTTCAATGTGTAATGGCTGTGAATAGTCTTCATGAGAATGCTTCCTAAAGTTCTAGTTACAAGTAGCAATGCAGATCTCCTTTGCCAGGTGGCTAGTTGATTTGATCATACCTTTTCTCAATGGCTGGGTTTTCTGAAGTACTTCCAATAAATAAGGATGGAGAATCAAGGTGGGTTTTAATGGTTGGTCCAAGGGGTTCATTTACCTATGATTCTCCAGCAATGTGACAATATTAAAATACAGTATGATTTTGATACTTTAAGGAAAGGTCAACTACATTTGGAAGAAAGAATTACTATTGTCCTGCCCCTGTGACAAGTGGACTGGAAGTGACAAGTGCAGGTTTTAAAAAGTAGCACAAATTCAAAATTCAGTTCCTTGATTAGGATTAGACCATCTGGAAGTAACATTTATTTTATGTCATCTTCCATTATAAAGAATTGGAACAAATTAATGTCTCCCTTGCTCACCACCTCTAATATTTCCACTCAAGCATAGATTAGTGTCCCCCCATTTTGTTTTATTTGGCAGACAATTATATCTGGGGCCATTTTGACAGTAAAAGAATTTGCCTTAGTTTCTGTAGAAGAAAATCACCTTCTTTCATCTGTATTACAAGTACACTATTTATCTGTCTCTGATTGGCAATTAAGTTCAAATATACTAAGCAAAGAATATTTGAAAAATGTTTGCTTTGCAAATATCAAATGAAGAACACTAACCGTGTCTTCCCTTCACTAGTTGTCTATGCTGTTGTGGGACTCTCTATTGCCACGCAGGTGAAAACAATGTAGAATTGTGTAGAACTGCTGCCACCAAACTTCTTAAAAGGAGAGGCCAATGTGACAAAGGAGCAGCTTCAGTTTGCAGCAGATGCCTGAATTGTTTATAATTTAAAACTATCCTATGCATCAGTAAGAAACTCATTCCCTGGACATAATAAGATATAGTTATTTATTTATTTATTTGTTTATTTTAGTTTTTGGAGACAGAGTTTCTCTGTGTTGCTTTGGAGCCTGTCCTGGAACTTGCTCTATAGACCAGGCTGGCCTTGAACTTAGAGATTCATACTTACTCCATTCATACTTACTCCATTAACACCTGGTTTATAGTTACTTTTTAAATGATACCATTGTTGGCTAATTATTGATGTGTTTTTACAATGAATATATTCTTTGGGGTAGGGAGAGATGCTGTCACTGTCCCTAACATTTTTACATAATATTTCTGAAACTATAAAAATTGTCATTGCCATGATTTCCTCTTCTTGTTTCCTCCTTAAAACTTTTGATAACAACACTAAGAATATGAGTGATAAATTAACTTCAAAGTGTGTGCAAATTGAAATCACTAAAAGAAATATAAATGGAGAGTACTATATGATTAAACGTTATTCTAAAAACACAGTGTACAGATCCTGAGACATCATCATCATTTAAGGTAGACAAAGATATGTAAAATGTATGCACAGCTAGAATACTTACAAGTATTCCTATCTGAACATTTTTATATTAAGTTGGAAACTCTGATCAGCTTCTGAAGTCTGGTGTCATTGGAGCACTCCAGAGCTTAGGTGACCCACAGGATAGTTGTCTTGTCTGAACTGAGTTTGGAAGCCTGTTCTCTGTCGGGAAGAACCAGACTGAAATCTCACAAAGATGCTGTTTCCTGACAAGGTGATGGTGTTTGGTGGCTTCTGTCTTCCACACACATTGGCAACACGAGTATTTACTGAACTTGAGCCATTATATGTCTACAAAGATGTAAGACAGAAAACTCTCAGTACTGCAAGTTTACATCTGTAAGGTCCATATTCTGTGGACCATCTTCATATCAATGAACCAGTAAAACTGGAAAAAAAGAAATAAAATTGAGCATTGCCAAGTTTCCAACAACCTCACAATTGCCAGCTATAAGAAGTTTAGAAACACATTCTGAACACCTCACCAGTCATTTGTTTGTTATAAAACTGTTGCTGTCTTCCCATAGGGAAATAACTTTTAATGGAAAGAAGGTTCAGATAGTGCCTCTTTGGGATGGTCCAAGAAATAGATCCTATGATAGGACACTTGATAAGACACTTCTTTTTTCCACTCCTGGAATGCTGTTCTCAGAGATTAAATAGCTTCATTCTAAGAAAAGTATTTTGTGTCCTTTTACTGTGTTCAACTCTAACTCTTTGGCGTATGATATGTGGACTTAGGAAAGTTCTACAAGAAAGAAAATTATCTAATCCAACTTGCAGTGCACACATGGTCATTTGAGCATATGTACTCTGAAGTCTTTCTTCTTCTCAAACAACAGAAATAAAAGTTTAAGAAAAGGAGAAATACCTCAAACTATAGGTTGTATGGGCTGGGGATATGACTCTTTGGTGGGACACTGGCTGACTATATATGGCGATTTTGGTTCAATCCCCATCATCTAAAGAAACACATTGTGGGGCATGGATACAATTGCTCAGATTCTTGTATGAATATGAAAGGCTGACATTTCAGAGTTGCAAGAGTCTTTGTAGATTTTGAAATCCCCACCAGTGCTGGGAAGCAAATACTTTCCCTTACATTCATCTCAACTGTTTAGTGAGGCTGACACTGTTGTTGGGCTTCCTTCATGAACACTTATTGTATCAGATCTAGTTTCCTTCAATTCTACTATAGAATCTAATTGGAGGCAGGATTTATTAGGCATTAGAATGACTGTCTATGTTGTAATGAATATTTCTTTCTTTCTTTTTATTTTTTTATTTTTTTTTTTGTTTTTCAAGACAGGGTTTCTCTGTACTGCTTTGGAGCCTATTCTGGAACTAGCTTTATAGATCAGGCTGGCCTCAAACTCACAGAGATCCACCTGCCTCTGCTGGGATTAAAAGCATGCACCACCAATGCCCAGCTTGAATATTTCCAGTTTAAATACAAATATTATATTTCTTTTTTCTTTCATATCATATTTTTTATTTTTTCTTATTTTATATATTGATTTCAGTTCCCTCTCCTTCCCGTGCCTCCCTCCCCCTCCCTCCCCCCCAATCCAGTAGTCATAAAACCAAGAATGAGTCTGTATTTAACAACAGAGTTAATGCCAAAATAAAGACACCATAGTATGGCATAGACTTACCTTTCACTTAGTGAGGTCATCATACACTATTAGATCATTAATGTATTTTAAAGAAATATAATGTGCTTACTCAATTTATAATATTCAAAAATGTTTCAAATTAGTGATTTCATGCAATAATTACAAACTTCATCACAGAGAATATATTTCTGTGCACAGTTGGCTCAGCCATTTTTAGCGGCAGGTCACATTACCAAAAGCCCTGTATTTACAAAGCAAGGGTATTTTGTTAACTTTTCTTTTTAAATGGGTTTGGCTGGAATGACTACATAATTTCATATTGGACTTGAACAATGTTGACAGTTTTAGTAGTTTGATATAAATTGTTAACTTGGAAACACACATACACACACACACACACACACACACACACACACACACACACACACACAGATGAATGAAGCTATTGAACTATTAAAAAGTGAAAGGAACTCCACAGTGAGTTTAGAGAAGACAGGTGTCAGCCTTTGCCAGAGCCAAGCACTTGCTAATTTGTAACCAAATATGTTAACAGGCTAAATCTCTGTTAGAAAATCAAAGATGCAAAGTGACAAATGATCTTTCAAGTGCATCTACGCCACCTGTTGACAGTTGTTATTTTGACAGTTAGCTGCTCTAACCTTTTGTCTTCTATGTTTTTCTGGGCTCTGTTAGGCCTAAGCAAGGACAGAAGCACGCTGACCCCCAGCCTCAGATTGATGCTTTCAAATTGCTCTCCCACTGTGCAATCTGCCCGTGACCTGGCTTGTGGCCTGTGCTTTTTCTTAGGACTCGATAACTGGTTTATTTATTTTTTGTTACCATATGTAAATATGGGATCTTATGGTTGAAAAGTTAAGAGTGAATACACTGTACAAGCAGCAATGCAACTGCCTAGCTACTTTCTTGATCATTTCCTAATATATGCCTCTTCCTAACTTCAGCCACATGGGTCTTCAAGGCTCTTCAATCAACATGAATTTAATATATACTCTTTGCTTGTTCACTCTCGTCCACCAGCATAGCTTCCACTCTCCCATGGCTCATTCCAAGTCTTTGGTGTTGTACAAATAATAAAAACCCAAGACAGATATTGGGGGTGGTGTTTAAAGCTGAAGATCAGAGAGCTCTTACCTCTACCAAGGCTAGAAGGCGACTCCTGTCCAACACGGCTGGAGACTAATTGCCCAGAGACTGAATACTGAATACCACATGAGACTCTGAGTTCCCTCTTATATACCTTTGCAATGCTGGGATTAATCACTTTTAGACTGATTTACTCTCATGTAGCCCTGGCTGGCCTTGAACTCACAGGGATCCATCTGCCTCTGTCTCCTGTCCTGAGATTAAAGGTGTGTGCCATCACTGCTTAGTCTCCATGGCTGACCAGTGTGGTTGGCTTTGCATTCTGATACTCAGTGGCTGTATTAGACCATAAACAATATATCACTACACTCTGCTACTCTAGATCCTTCACAGATGGGACTGTCTGCCCATGGTATCTCAAGTGTTACTCTTTTCCACCTAAACCCCTATCTGCTTCTTTCTACCCTCTGTTTCACCACAGAAGAAGTGCCTATACCAGCTTGCTAACCTGTGTGCTCTTACATCTTCTCATCTATCCCATATGGGCTGTGAACTTCACACCAACAGAATCTGTTCTCTCTTCCCCAGCCTCCAGAGCATGGCATGGTATGGCACATTAAAAATATCAACATGCTTTTTAATTAATTCTTGATTAAATGTCATTATATCAACATACTAGCCTTTGTATATTAATTTCTTAGCCTTAATAAAGGTAGTCTTATATTCTAGAGCTCTGCATCAATCTCAGACCTGGAAACAAGGATGAGGGACACAGCACATTTGAAGGCTTTGGAATATTTACTACATGTTGTATACTGATTTTAGTTGAAAACCACAGGACTCCAGCTAGACACAATTTCAAACTCTTCAGAGGACTTGTTTCCCCAAAGAAAAATAAATCATTGCTTTCTCATTCTAAAAATAATAGTTTTATTTTACTGTTCTTGGAAGCCATTTCCCATGGTGAGTTGTCATCCTAAAAACACACAGAATATCTGTCTCATAACTATTTTTTAGAAATCATTAACTTCCTATAATATTGAAAATAGCTTACACGTATTTGTTCAAATCATAACTATCTGAAGGAAGTTTATAGAAAGCAACACGACAAAGGATACGATGATGGACATAGGTCACTCATGGATGCTTACCTACACTGTCATTGCTTTGCAAAGGTAGCACAGGGAAGATGGTAGATTACATGTTTCCAGTGTATAGGTTAAGTTGGCTGGAATACTTGAGCTCAAGCTCTAGTCAGCTGGCAGTTTCTAACTACTGAGAGAAACCCATCCCACTCTAATGTCTATGTACTGGTACCCATCTTTCCTGCATTTATGTTTTAGTCTAAGGCTGTCTTGTAGACATACCAATTTCAGTCTGATGTAAACACAATGAGCTATGCTACATAAACACTAATATTTTGTTAATAACTGACTTTGGAACTTTAGCACTAGCATCTGAAGGGATTCATTCTAGATGGCATTTTTTTAAAATTTTTATTATTAAAGTGGCATCCCCGTGTCCTATGACAAACTGCTCAGAAGTCACCCTTCATTGGGGAAGGCTTTAAAGATAAGCAGCATTACATGCCTTTATTTCATCTTTACTTTAAAGATCCATGTTTTATATTTATAAAATAATCAGGGTTATGATAAATCAATTGACTAAAATATTTGCATAACTTTGTACTGCTTTTGCAGTTGTACCCTGCAGTTTTTTTTTTTTTTTTCTGGCAGCCTGGAGCCACTGCAGCACCAGCCCCAAATAACACACAGAGATACTGTATTAGATATAGAGCTAATATAGTTGGCCAGTTACTAGTTTCTTATTGGCTAGCTATGCCTTAAATATTAACCCATTTCTATTAATCTAAGTATTTCCACATGGTCTCATCTTACCGGAGAGAGGAGCTGGCATTCTGCTCTCTCTGTCCTCCATCTTGGATCTCCTCCCTACTTCTTTCTCAAATCCTCCCTTGTCTCCTAGTCCTGCCTATCTTGCCTTCCTATTGGCTAACAGTGCTTTACTCATTAACCAATAAGAGAAACATATTTACAGAATAACATCTCCCTTCAGTATTCTGTTCATTTTTCCCTCAAGTACATATATCAAGTACAGCTAAAATTATGATTATCACTTTTTCTAAGCTCCAGATAAATAGGTAGGAAATCACAGAAGAAATAATTTAGCTCCATAAAGGTGGGAAGACAAACAGAAAACACACATTTAAAAAGTCAAATTCTGTGTTGCCTGTATTATTGACTTCTTTTTTGCCAACTTATTTATGAGCTTGTGTGTGTGCATTTATATTGGAAATATATATGTATATAATATACTCTTTAATGCATTATAAGTCATAATACTCAAAGAATCAGTAAAAACACATTACTTTATACAAAGGAGCATTCTTAAAAGCCATGTATAAATCAGGTTTTATGCTCTTCAACTATTAAGCCATTTTTCCTACTGACTGACAGCATAATTTCAGAGATGTGCCTCCCAAAGAAAAATACTGGCTTCTGCAGCTCGTAAAATGTTAGGTCAAAACGCAGCCTACCTCTTCCCACCTTACATTTCAAAAGAAATTACTATTTAACAGTAAAGCATTTCCTGTAACACTTGAGCCAAAAAGCTATGTCTGTACTTCTGTACAGAACTAGATACCTGCAGAGTCTGATTCTAAGACATGAAGAAAGCACTGTCAGCTTCTATAACATTCTTTTCTTCCTGAAGATGCTGTGAGAACTTCTTACTGGGCTCATCTCTGTCTTTGTCTCTCACAGGGACTGAATTGTTTACCTGCAATTTTCTCTAGACATTATGATGGCTTCAGATAAAAATGCTGTCCACTAAATATAAGCTGGCAGTCTAGTACTCCTGGAAAAAAAAGGGAACAATTCATAAATGGAATATGGGCATAAGCAGTTTTACACATTGCAAGAATTTAAAATGAAGGCCTTTCCCTATAATTTCACATTGTCATTTGGACAATTTAAAAAACACATTAACTTAAATGTATTTTAGTGCCTCCTTGTCACCATGTAGGGACATTTAACATTATTAATTATAAATAGCAGCTGTGTTAACATGTACATTTCCTATGAATGGTTATTGTTGCATCTGCCATGCCTCTGTAGAGTAATATCTGGTTTAAAATACATTTACTGACTTTGGGATGATGATTCATGGGAAGAAGCAGGAATGAGCCACGTTCCCCACATTACTCTGAATGAGCTCATATTTTTATTACCATCTTTTCTGAGGTTTGTGTTTTGTCATGTCTGAAAACAGATCATTTTGCAAAAGTAGACCTGCCAGTAGAAATGTAGCTTCCATCAGTTTGCTTATGTTTCCTGAAGAACAGAAAAATGATCATTCTCTCTGTGGCATTTCAGTTGACATGGTTGCATCTGCTCTTCATGTTGATGAAGCTTTGAAGACTCAAAGGTGATATGTTTGTTTGAGTCCTCGTAACAAATCCTTATTTTGTTGTTGGTGGCGGTGGTATTTAATTTCATGTTTTCTTGACTGATATTTCCATACTTAAAGGCAAGAATCACTTTCTCTCTAGTTTGTCTTTCCTTTAGAGTTTGTAAGGGCCTAACAGCACCTGTTTAAGCATAGGTAATTTTAAAAGGACATGTTGTGCCTTACCATACCTACCTACACTCATATGTTCAATCTGTCAAACATAGTTTTCTGAGGGCACTGATGCATCTCCCTCCATAGTGAATGTTGTTATGTTTATGATCCATGTACTATATAAGTCCTCTAAGTAAGTAACTGATTCTCCAAAACTCATCTCATAGATCTAGAGTTTAGAAAGAAACATGTTTAGACTATTAACCAAAATAATAGTGGCTCTGGTGATGGATAGATGGTGGATGGATATGCAAGGGGACTTGTTGTTCTGACTTCCTCCCAAGGACACAAAGACACTCTTGAGGGTTGCTCTTTGTAGACACTTTTAGTTAAAAGCACCATGCTCTCTTCAGAGAATGAGGTATGGTTACTGTTAATTCACGTGTAAATAAGTAAGTTATTTAAGCATATGTAGTAAGCAACAGGCAGATAATATCATCAGTTGGTGTGCTCATAACATCCAGCAGAAGTTACAGGGCCACTGGTTGGAGTTCTCCATTGAGAATCTTGGGTGGGGCAGAAATTTTGTGTTTGGTGAGGCTTCCAAGTAAAATAACAAGTGGCAGATAGACGAAGATCAAGTCCATAGCCAGATCTTAAAATCATCTACCTGAGATCGGATGGGAAACCTGCTTCAACTATTCAGCTGAAGCTTGCAACTCAGAGTTCTCCACGGAGCTCGCTCTCCACAGATGAGCTTCTAGGCAATTTTCCCTTCTATATGTGTTCTTGTAACATGCAACAATGGTAACTTCTCTTGGAAATGGTGATGGAGTATGTCCTGGATTACATGCTAGCATTTTAGCTCCTTGGCTTCCTCTGTGTTCAAGTCTGTGTACAGTTGGTTTGATAATGGCATGGTAGATGTTACACAGAACTTTGAACCTGTCCAGCTTACTCATGAACTTGTTAAATTGCAGCAATGCTATGACTGTAATAATGATGGGTCATTTCAGTATTTTACCAACCTTTTGACTTTTTACCCTTTCTCCTCCAACGACTCCCAAATTAAAAGCAAGTTTAAAAGGTAGTAACTACTGACAGCTGAGAAAAAAAAAGGCTGCTTTCTCCACTCCTCAAGTTTACTCAGATGTCTTCCTGAGATAGGTGATTTTACAATACACAAACAAAGCTTCTGGGGTATCCCGTTTCTGGAGCCTTAAATCTGTGAGTGGAAAAAGGTATAGCACGGATAATAAAAACCCAGAGTCAGATATTGGGGTTCAAACTGAAGATCAGAGAAGCAAAGCAGCCAGCCCCTATCTCTTTCCTCTTCCTCAGACTGAAATGAGTAAGCCTGGCTCCAGGGAACCTCCGACCAAGCCTCAGACTGCAATCCTGGGTTCCTGCCTCCCCCTGCCTTATATTCTTCTCTGCCCAGCCATGAAATTTTTGTTACCACCTCCCTAGTGGTAACACCTTTGTGTTACCTTTGTGTGAGCTCTGTTTCTCTTTTAGACTGGATCAATTTGGTATAGCTCAGGGATTAAAGGCATATGCCACCACTGCCTGACCAATGTGGCTAGCTAGATGGCTGCTGAGATTAAAGGTGTGTGTCTCCACTGCCTGGCTCTATGAGTCTGGCTAGTTTTGCATTTTAATCTACGGTTGGTGTATTAGATCATAAAGAATGTATTAGATCATAAAGAATGTATCACCCAGAAACGGGGGCATTCTTGGCTCAAGAAACAGCTCCCAGCAGTCTTTGCATCACACTGCTTCAGAACCAAGCTCTGCCTGAAAGTGCTCAGACAGACATACTTCCGAACAAATACCAAGCGATTCTTGTCACTTAAGTCCCAATGAGGACAGTGTTCAATTGATGTTACAGCAGAAAACAGAACAGAACAACAACAACAACAAAAACCCAAAAATCTGAGGGTGGCTTGTCTAGGACTCTAAGTTTAAATTTGACCTAGTTTTGAAAATTGTAGGGTACAGGTTCCTAACCTGGCTGTACTGATATAATTATATGTAAAAAGCTTAGTTGTGGGGACAATTGGTAATATGCCATTGTAAGGCTCCTTTCAGGCTTAGAATGACATATTAACAACTGGTTTATTTTTAGGGTTTGGCTTCTCAGCACTTACTCTGTGAAAGTGTTGGCTCACTCTCAGTCACTTTCAAATACTCAAACCACTTTCTTAAGTTACATTTTCTTTTATTTCCATGGTGCTTCCGAATGGCTTCCCCAGAAATTTTCATATGCAAATTTGAATTATAGTTTTAAAAATAGAGGAGGCTGCAGAAGTGGCTAAGCAGGTAAGAGCACTTGCTGTTCTTGGAAAAGGCCCGAGTTTGGTTCACAGTACTCACATCTGGCAGCTCACAATCACCTGCAATGCTAGCTCTAAGAGATGCAACACCCTCTTCTTGCCTCTATAAGTACTCTTGGCATACATTCACACACACACACACACACACACACACACACACACACACACACACACACAAATAACGTATAATCATATATTTTCCAACAGAATGAAAGTTATAATAAATAAAGTCTGATTAGAGTTGTGCCTCAAGTACTACCTTGGCACACACTTGGTTTTACAGTATCTGAATACATATTTCCACTTGTTAACCCATGTGGGTAGGTTAGCATACTTGCTTACACTTTATTTGCACTTTCGCAGCCATTGGATGCTCTTTGTTCCTAAGTGGTGACCTGTGTCAATGTGTCACAGTTGGCAGATGTCACAGGACTGAAAGTTTGCAGTGTGTCTAATGAACACTCTGCCAAGAAAAGGCATTTGTGGGTCCCTGGCCTTGCAGGGTGCTATAACTGCAAACATTTACAGCTAAGAGTTCACTGAGTGTGGTAAGTGGTGACTCCCAAGGCTTGCAATGCAATCTGTGCTTGTCCAAGTTCTGCAGTACAAAGAGGGGCCAAGGTAGGGTTTCTTTATTTTCTTGCTGTGTGCATCCAACCAGCTAATCTCCAACTTACCAAGACTTCTCCCATCTTTGCCTTCTTTCCACCACGGGTACTTCAGTACCACTGATGCTTGGGCTGTTTTCCTGGCTTTTACATGGGCTCTGCAGATCTGAACCCAAGTTCTTTTGCTTGTATGGGATCACTGATGGATGTATCATGCGCCCAGGTCTTACAAATCTCTGTGGATCCGGACTCCGGTTCTCTGGCTTGTTTGGCAAGTGCCTTATGCATGGGTTTATTTCCTCAGCTCTGGATCAGAACCCCTGTCTTGGTGTTTTTCTAAAGTATGCTGGTGATGCTTTCCTGATAACCCTAGTTCACAGCCTCTGAGGACAATCAGTTTCTGTCAGTGTGGATAGACAATGTGTAAATGCACAATGTGTAATGTGTAAGGTTTTGTTTTATTTTTTTTTTTTTTAGCAATGGGTCAATTTGTGGCACTAAAGAATGCAGCAGGCTCCACTGATGTGACCAGTCAGACTCAGAAAATGTGTGATTATGAAGTGTGGCTTTACGTTTGGGGCATCTTCCTGTAGTTACCCTTACAGTTTCCTCTGCTAACCCAATGAGAAATATATTTATTTTTGCTCCAAATAAGAGTCTTTCAAGTCTTTTGTGTTCTATGAATATGAAAATCTAATTTAGACTTAGTCTCTTAGAACTCTCTAAATAGTGACCCATGTTACTTTGCAAGTGTTTGGAGGAGGGGAGGATGTCTGCTTGAATGACTTCAGTGTCTTCAAAAGATGCTTTGGAACATCTTAAAGTCTGTATTTCTTTGTGAGGCTAGAGTATTGGATTTTACTCCACCCTCCTCCTTAAGATTTGGGAACACTTTGAAGTGCTTTATAAAGACGATGATATGGACTGTTGGAAAAAACATGTTATTAACAAAATTCATGCTATTGAAAAAGACAGATGTACTGGCCAGACATGAACACATTGACACTTTATTCGTGTGAATGAATTTCATTAGTTGTTGCTTTGACTCACTTGATCTTCTATGTCGCAAGAAATTTTTCCAATTCCAGAATTATTTTCTTACTAAGTTGTTTTGTTGCACCACCCTGAGTGCAATTGAAAGTTTCAATCCATGGTTCACTTGAAAAATAGTAAAAGAAAATAAAGTACAAACCTTTAGTTGTGATAAAGTGAGTTGCTCCTTGATATTGTCAGTATTACATACATTTCTTTCTTTCTAATCATTGGGAAGGCACTTAAAGTGTCTAACAGTAGAAACAAGCTGAATTCTGGTTTGACTTGGACATTTTAGAGGAAGTAGTTCACAGAATGGGCAAAAATATTCTTTACTCTGAGAAATAGATGGTGCAATGGGTGAGTTAGTATCAGTGAATGAGATGAGTTGTGTATGCAAGATGGCAGTTCCCTAAGTGAGGACCTGTCCTTCTATGGGGTCTTGGACACATGTTACATGTACTTTTGATGATCACATTCAGGTTTTGAGCAATATTTTTGAATTTCAAGAGAGGCACATACCCATCCTACATCCCATTACAGTGAATATCTGGCAGGAAGTTATTGCCTGTTAAGCCAAAACTCAATTTTACAGGCAATAATAGACTATTTTCACTCAAAGTAGGAACAAATGTAACAAAAACTTTTCTAAGACTCTGTGATGAAGACATTTTTTTTAAGTAGAAATACGAATTATTGGCTGAATTGTGTTATGCTCAATAATCATTCCAAGTTAGAAACTAATGCTTAGCATAATTCTGTGAGATATATGCATACTGGATTTTATATAAATATAATAAGTATTTAGATCTTAAATAAAGATAATAAGGATTTAATCTTGCACACACATGTATGTAGATTTTGTTTATAGTGTTTTATAATGCACAATTATTGTATAACATTCACAGATGATTTTTTTTTATAGAGAGACTATCCTTTGGCTGTCTTACAATTCTCTATGGATTGTTAGATGAAAAATAAGATTCATGACAGGAGGTGGTGGCACACACCTTTAATCCCAGCACTCTGGAGGCAGACCCAGGCAGATCTGTGAGTTGAGGCCAGTTTGGTCTACAGAGTGAGCTACAGGACAGCCAGGACTGCTTCACAGAGAAGCCCTGTCTCAAAAAACCAATAATAAAATAATAATAGTAAAAGTCACTGTTATCTGCTAGATTTAATGTAATATTTGATATGTTCCAAAGACATTTTAATACACATTAAAAGAATTATCAACAAATAGGAGGTTGTCTATCAATCATGGAAATACTGTACTTTTTAATAGCAAGAGGGTGCAAATAGACATTGTATATTGACAGAAAAGTTAATTAACATTTCTAAACCTTCAAACACATACATTACTTAAATTCTGTCATGAGGAACACATCAAATGAGTATCAATTTAGGATGCTTTGAAATATCCTAGCCAAGTTCTATTTAGAATTTTCAAGATCATCAAAAACTGAGAAAGTCTAAGAATCTGTCAAACTAAAAAGAGTTTGAGACAAAACAGATACATTTCATGAATGACATGGGTGGGATCTTGGAACTGTTAAAAAAATAGTGCTAAGTTAAATTTGAATTCACATTTGTTATTAATAATATTACACATTTCCTTGACAATTATATGGATCATTTGTCTGTAAACCTGAAATGAAATCTATTTGTAAATAGGAAAGCTTGTATAGAGTAACCTTTCTTGTTCTATTATATATATATATGTATATATATATATATATGTATTACAAACACCAAGACAGAATGTAATTATGATCTATGTTCAAGTTGAACATAGAGAGATTTTGATAGAAAAGAGACTAGCCTCCTAGTACAATTGAACACTGGAGGATTGTTTGTATGGCAATTACATCAGACTCCCTGATCCCCATTCTGAGCAGTTGACATGTTCCGATGGAACTGAGGGAATGGTCAGCAGCACAGGTTTGTGTATACACATACCTCTGTTCCTGTATAGAGAGCATGCTATCTCCCTCTCACGTTCAAAATATTATGAACAATATATTTGTGTGGAATATATATTAAAACTTGGCTCTGGTACTCCATACACAAATGTGAACATATACATTTAATAATTCTAAGTCAAGCCTATTATCCAATGTTTTTAATATCAGATTGTTTTGGGCTATTTGAATGAACACTTATGTCAGACCTAGACACAACTCAGGCTGATGTCCACAATTGTCGTACTTCAGATGCAGAGAGCAGAGTCCCAAGTTCCAGGATAGAATGGGCAGCATTGTATGACTCTGTATCGATGAATATGTACTCAAAATGTCATATATGATAATAATGTTGATTATAGATATGTTAAGTATAAGTTTATGTGCTGACTCTCTTTGAGGCATTCCTGTGATACGGATAATACTTTATTTTCATTTTCAGCATGAAAGAAAAAGTTGGATATGGAGAGAGAGCCCCATCACTTTGCATAGACAAAGTGATAGGACCAAGTTCATCACATAATGCCACACTCAGAGTTAAGATTTGATTATTGTATGATAAATTAGCCAGAGAGATAATTGGTAAGATATGTTCTAAAATTATAATGTTTATTAAAATGTGATTTTACTATTTTCATAATTATGTTACTGATTCAAATAATGAAAACAGGCCTTGGTAGAGTGCTTGCCTAGAATTCATGACTCTGGGTGAAATATTCCAGAAGCCAATAAGCAAACCAGTTAGGGTATACATATCTGTAGTCTCAGCATTCAGGAAGATTGAAGCAGAAGAATGAAATGATCAGGGTTCATCCTGGATAGCATGAAATTCTGTCTTAAAAAATAAATAGCTTTCGGTGCCCTGCTTGGAGCATCCTGGGGACTGAGGACTGCTTGCAGAGGAGCCTGCCCTAGCAGACTAGCTCATCTGGAGTCTACCAACATCCTGGTCCAGCTTCCAAAACACAGGAGGAGTCCCACCACTGGAGTGGGAGAGCCATAAGAGTATTGGAACTGCTTGCACCCTCCAGAAGAGAACCTTAGTCCCCCTACCCACCAGAAGAGGGAAAGACCCTACAAGTACACACTGGAAGAAGAGATGGGTAGATGTTGACTGCTTTCTTACACTGACAACAGAAAGATCAATACGATGCCACCTGTCTAGGAACTCCACACCAGCAAGACCTGAACATCCCAACATGGATGAAACAGAAGAGAATGGCCCCAAACAACTTTATGAGGATGATTGAGACACTCAAAGAAGTAATGAGAAAATCCTTTAAAGGAATGGAAGAAAAATTTCAAGAAATGGAAGAAAACAGAACCCAAAAATGACAGGAAAGAATTCAAACAGTGCAAGGTTTGAAAGCTGAAATAGAGACAAAACAAACAAAGAAACAAACAAAAACTGAAACAAAAACTCCAAAACCAAACCCAAACAAAAAAACAATCTGAGAGAATGCTGTTAATATAAAAGTTAGGCAAATGATCAGGAATTACAGGTGCGCGCATAACCAACTGAATACAAGAGATGGAAGAGAGAGTCTCGGGCATTGAAGATACATTAGGAGAAATGGATTCATCGACCAAAGAAAATCTTATGTCCAACAAATCCCTAACACAAAATATCCAGGAAATATGGAACACTGTGAAAAGGCCAAACCTAGGAATAATAGGGATAGAAGAAGGTATAAAGAAACCTAACTCAGAGGTGTAGAAAATATATTCAACAAAATCAAAGAAGAAATCTTTCCCAACCTAAAGACAGACATGCCAATGAAAGTACAAGAAGCTTACAGAACACCAAATAGAGTGGACCACAAAAAAGTCCCCTCACCACATAATGAAACACCAAATATTCAGAATAAAGAAAGAATATTAATAGCAGAAAATGAAAAAGGCCAGGTAACATATAAAGACAAACCTACCAGAATTACACCTGATTTCTCCATGGAAATTCTGAAGACCAGAGGTCCTGGATAGATATCCTGCCAACACTAAGAGATCATGGATGCTAGCCCAGACTACTCTACCCAGCAAACCTTTCAATCACTATAGATGGAGAAACTAAGATAGTCCATGAAAAAACAGATTTAAACAATACCAATCAACTAATTCAGCCCTACAAAAAGTTCTGAAAGAAAAACTCCAACCCAAGGAAATTAACTACACCCACAAAAACATAGGCAATAGATATAATACTACTTTACTAACAGCTAAAAGAAAAATAGGGAGAAATCCACACACAATACTACCACCACCACCAAATCCAAAAACAAGCAAGAATTAACAATGGTCATTAATATCCCTCAAATTAATGGTCTTATCTATCCTATAAAAAGACACAGGCTAACTGAATGGATACGAAGAAGACAGAATCCATCCTTCTTCTGCATACAAGAAACACACCTCCACTTCAAAGACAGATATCACCCCAGAGTTAAGGATTGAGTAAAGACTTTCCAATCAAATGGATCCAAGAAATGAGTGGGAGTAGCAATACTTATATCTAACAAATTAGACTTAAAACTAAAATTAATCAAAAGAGATGAAGGTCATTTCTTATTTATCACAGGAGAAATATATCAAGATGAAGTCTCAATTCTGAACATCTATGCCCAAAATAAAAAGGCACCCACATTCATAAAAGAAACATTACTAAAACTCAAATCTCACATAAAACTTTACACACTTATAGTGGGAAATTTCAACAACCCACTCTCGTCACTGGACAGGTCCACCAGGCAGAAGCTAAAAAAAAACAAGGAACAAGCAGAAGTTATGATCCAATTGGGTTTAACAGACATTTATAGAACATTCCATCCAAACAAAAATAATATACAAAAGAATATACAAAATAATATACCTTCCCAGTACCACATGAAACCTCTAAAATCAACCACATGCTGGGCAATATAGTAAACTTCAATAGGTATGAAAAAAAATGGAATAACCCCTGTATTTAATCAAACCACCATGCTTTAAAGTTAGAATTCAACAAAAACACAAATTGCAGAAAACCTACAAACTCATGGAAATTGAACAATGCACAATTGCACCATTCCTGGGTCAAGGAAGAAATAAAGAAAGAAATTAAAGACTTCCTAGAACTCAATGAGAATGAAGATACAACATACCCAAATTAGGGGACACTTTGAAAGCAGTGCTAAGAGGAAAGTTCATAGCCCTAAGTTTCCACATGAAAACACTTGAGCATAGTCACAATAGAAAGTTAACAACATGATTGAAAGCTCTAGAACAATAAGAAGCAAACATACCCAGAGGAGTACTCGCCAGGAAATAATCATTTTGAGGGCTGAAATCAATAAGATAAAAACTAAGAAAACAAAACGATGTAACAAAGAGATGGTTCTTCAAGAAAATCAACAAGATAGACAAACTTTTATCCACACTAACCAAAAGACACAGAGAACATGCAAATTAACCAAAATCAGTATTGAAAAGGGTGGACACAGAGGAAATACAGAGGATCTTCAGATTATACTTTGAAAATCTGTACTGCACAAAATTTGAAAATGTACCAGAAATGGACAATTTTTCTGGATAGCTATCACTTACCAAAATTAAATCATGAACAAATAAGCAATTTAAATAGACCTATAACCCCTAATGATATTGAAACAGTCATCAAAAGTCTTCCCACCAAAAAAGCTCAGGGCCAGATGGTTTCAGTGCAGAATTCTACCAGAAATTCAAAGAACAGCTAGTACTAATACTCCTCAAAGTGTTCCATACAATAGATGCAGAAGGGACATTGCCAAGGTCTTTTTATGAGGCTACTATTATACTGGTACCCAAGCCAAACAAAGACACAGCTAAGAAAGGGACCAATATCCCTCATGAACATTGATATGAAAATACTCAACAAAATCCTGGCAAATCAAATCCAAAAACACATCAGAGAAATCATCCACCATGACCAAGTAGTTGTCATCCCAGGGCTGCAGGGATGTTTCAACATACGAAAATCTATCAGTGTAATCCACAATATAGACAAATTGAAAAAGAAAAACCACATGATCATCTCACTAGATGCTGAAAAAGTCTTTGATGAAATCCAACACCCTTTCATGATAAAGGTCTTGGAGAGATCAGGGGTAACAGGAACATACATAAACACAATGAAAGCAATATACCACAAACCAACCACCAACATGAAACAAAATGAAGAGAAAGTTAATGTGATTTCTCCAAAATTAGGAATAAGACAAGGCTGCCAACTCTCTCCATATCTTTTCAGTATAGTACTTGAAGTAGTAGCTAGAGCAATAAGACAAAAAGATCAAGAGGGTACAAATTAGAAAGGAAGAAGCCAAATTTTCACTATTTGCAGATGATATGATAGTTTACCTAAGTGACTCAAAAAACTCAACCAGGGAACTCCTACAGCTGATAAACACCTTCAGCACAGTGGCAGGATACAAGATCAACTAAAAAAAAAAATCAGTAACCCTAATATATACAGACGACAAAGGGGCTGAGGAAGAAATCAGAGAAACATCACCCTTTACAATAGCCACAAACAACATAAAGTATTTTGGGGTAATGTTTACCAAACAAGTGAAAGACCTATATAGCAAGAATTTTGTGTCTTTAAGAAAGAAATTAAAGAAAAATAACAGAAAATGGAAAGATCTCCCATACTCTTAGGTAGGATCAACATAGTAAAAATGACAATCTTGCCAAGAGCAATCTATAGACTCAATGCAATCCCCATCAAAATCCCAGCACAATTTTTCAGGATAACACTCAACTTTATATAGAAACACAAAACATTCAGGATAGCCAAAACCCTGTACAAAAAAGGAACTTCCGTGGGCATCAACATCCCTGACTTCAAACTCTATTATAGGGCTTTAGTCCTGTAAACAACTTGGTATTGGCACAAATCGTAGACCAATGGAATCGAATTGAAAACTCTGATATTAATCCATACACATACGAACACCTGATTTTTGACAAAGCTAAATTCATACAATGAAAAAAAGGAAGCATCTCAACAAATGGTGTTGGCATAACTGGATGATGGTGTGTAGAAGACTGCAGATAGATCCATTTCAATCACCATGTACAAAACTTAAGTCCAAATGTATCAAAGACCTCAACATAAACCCAGCCACACTGAACTTAGAAGAGCAAGTGGGAGGTACCCTTGAACAAATTCGTACAGGAGACTGCTTTCTGAACATAATACCAGTATCAGAAACACTGAGATCGACAATTAATAAATGGGACCTCCTGAAACTGAGAAGCTTCTGTAAGACAAAGGTCACAAACAGCAGCTCACAGAATGGGAAAAGATATTCCCCAACCGCATATCTGACAGAGGGGTGATTTCCAACATATACAAAGAACTCAAGAAGCTAGTTCCCAAGACAATGAATAATCTAATAAAAAGTGGGGTAAAGAAGTAAATAGAGGGTTCTCAATAGAGGAATACCTTGAAAACCAGTATGGCAATTTGTCAGGTAGACTAATTAGTCTACCACAAGATCCCATAATTCCACTCTTAGGCATATACCCAAAAGATGCACATTCTTACAAGAACATCTGTCTGTTCAACTATGTTCATAGCAGCATTATTTGTAATAGCCAGAACATGGAAGCAACCTAGAGGCACCTCAACTGAAGATTGGATGGAGAAAATGTGGTACATTTACACGATGGGATACTACTCAGTGAAAAAACACAACAGAATCCTGAATTTCACAGGGAAATGGGTGGAACTTGCAGAAATCATCCTGAGTGAGGTCACCCAGTCACAAAAAGATGAACATGGTATGTACTCACTCATATATGGAGTTTAGACACACAGCAAAGGATTATCAGCCTACAATGACACCAATAGAAAAGCTAGGAAACAAGGAGGACTCTAAGAGAAACATACATGGTCCCCTGGTGAAGGGGGAAGGGACAAGATCTCCTGAGAAAATTGGGAGCATAGAGGGAGGGGAGAAGGAGTTAGGAGAAAGAGAAGGGGAGAAGAGGAGGGGGAGAGGTGGGCATGAGGGACCACCAAGATTGAAACACAGAAAGAATAGAGGAGAACAAGAAAAGAGATACCATAGTAGAGGGAGCCATTATAGATTTAAGGAGAAATCTGACAATAGGGAAAAGTCCAGAAATCTACAAGGATGACCCCAACTAACAATCTAAGCAATAGGGGAGAAGCTACCTTTAATGCCTTTCCATGATAATGAGATTGACTTCTACCTTATTATGCCATCCTAGAGCTTTCATCTTGTAGCTGATGAAAGTAGAAGCAGACACAGCTAAACACTAGCTGAACTCCTGGAATACAGTTACAGAGTAGGAGGAGTAATGAGCAAAGGAGTCAAGACCAAGCTGGAGAAACCCAGCTGACCTGAACAAGGGGGAGCTCTGGTAGCTGGGAAACCAGCATAGGACTGACTTAGACTCCCTGAATATGAGTGTTAGTTAGAAGCACTGGGTAGTCTATGGGGCTTCTAGTAATGGATCAGTATTTAGCCCTAGTATAAGTGTACTTTGGGAGCCCATTCCACATAGAGGGATACTTTCTCATCCTAGAAACATGGGAGAGTGCCTAGGCATTGCTCCAAATGATATGATAGACTTTGAAGGCTCCCCAAAGAAGGCCTCATCCTCCCTGGAGAGCAGAAGCGAATGGGCTTGGGTTCTGTGTGGGTGATAGGGAGAATGGGAGGGCGAGAGGACTGGGATTGACATGTAAAACAGCCTTGCTTCAAATTTAAATTATAAGGAAAAAATAGAACTTGCTTTGCAAAGTATTAGGAAGATCTTTTATTTCAAGGCTACCTCTGAGTAATTATTAAATTATTGGATTATGTATGACGTTTAAACTAAAGAAGTTAGGTGCTTTATTTCTTTAATAACCCATTAACTATTTATGGGATTGATCTCATGTGCCATCCAGACATCCCATGTTCAGAAAATTGCCAGGACATTGGTCCTAGTGACAGAAGAAATTAAGTAAAGCTAAACTGAATAGCATCTAAATATTATTTATATCACAATTAAATACCATCTGCACTTTAATTATAAATGAAGCAGATTAATGAACACAGAGTCATAGTAATAAATTAATATATTTAATATATTTAAATATTCTATGTACATTTGAGTAAATTTGCTGTTTTTCCCTATTATTGTCTTTGTTTTCTTTCCCTAATGAGCTTTCATTTATATTAAATAACAGCTGAAGTGAATAGTAGAAACATCAAAATATAATTTTAACAAATGTAAGTTTAATGTATTTTTAAGAACAAAACCATTTTTAGTATTTACAAAATTTTATTTTAAACTTTATTTTATTGATAAATTAGTCTTCCTTTCTTTATTTATAGTTATTTAAATACAAATCATTATGTTGTACAGTTTATCCCATATTAGTTAATATTTTCAAAATACTTGGAACTGGAGTTCATTGGCAATATCTCAGAGGAAACATTTAAAAAAAAACAATTTTCTCCACCAATAGAATGTGTATTGCAACAGTCAAATATCTTTTGACGATTAAGAAGCTAAATTACTGCTCATATTTGAAAGGATTCTTAGGCTTAATTGGGATTGGGAAGACACAACTAAGCTATGTCCTCAGTGAGATACTTACAGTCTTATTGTTATAGAATAGCATTTCTTTTTACCCTCATAAAGTGGCTTGATGTCCCTTCATCAGGGAACACCATTGGATTATTTCACAAGTATTGCAATTGCCTCAAAATCTTTAAATTGTTACATTATGTTTTAATGATGTTTGCAAATGATGCACAGTAATAAGAGATTTATAATCTTCATATTACACATAAGTCTTAGGTCTTAGGCACATTGAATCTTCCATGTTAAGTGACTGACTGAGAACAAACTAGATGTATTTGGGAATATGATTACAGTGAATGATATTTTATATCAGTCTGAGCATCCTTTAAAGGCAATGCTTTTGTGCCACTTGAAAGTATTTTATCATGTCAAGAATGACCTTGGAAACAAAGCATGCGTCAAAGTATTAAAAGTTAACAAAATTGATGTGAAGCGGTGTTTGTGAATTTTGATGACTACTTTGACTCTTACTTTTTTCTTCCTATTAAAGGTTCCTTTTAAATTAGGTCTCAGATAAAAAGTTACTTAGGTGAGAAAGACCAGATATTGGAATTGAAGATAAGGCTTGCAAAATGCTGTTTTATAGGTACCCATTTCACTTTGTCATTATTTCTCTGGTTTAAATTTGATGGGCAAATTTAGCCTCAATTAAATGCTTATGGGTAGCTTCAGCATCCATGTAGTGTTTACCTGATTAAAATGTACTCACACTCACAAAAAGTGCTTAAGAACCTTTGAAAATGGAAACTAATTCAAATAATCCACATTGATAACTCTCAGAAACATTAGGAGCTTTGACAACCTTGAGTTCTGTTTTTTTTTCCTTTATTTGTATGTCTTTGTATTGTTTCCAAATCTGAGGGTTTTCTCCCTTAATATTTCTGCTCCTATCTTCAGAGTGTTGACTTATTTGGGAAATGTATCATTAAACATGAGAGTATTTACAAGCTGAATTCAAGATTATTTACTTTCCCCTCAAAAGGTGTAATTTCCATTTCTATAGTTAGCTAATATCTTGTGGCCAGACTGAAAATTACACATTTGTAAACTACTGTAATTGTTTGTATGGATCCCTTCACAAAAGTGCCTCTTCAGATCAAAAGCCTGGTTCTATAACTGGATTAAAGAACTATAAACACTGTATTGTCAACAGTCATTGAAAGAAAAATAATGGCTAGATGAGTGGAATTTAGCAAAGTGGTTCATTCTTACAAATTAATGAGCTTACTGTTAAACCTACAAATGGCTTCTATTTTCATACAGACTTTAAAATACAGCAAAGAAAAAGTGTGATGTATCGTGTTATAGCACTATTGATGAGAGTGTGGAATGCCATGTTGCCAGCTCTGGGTGCCATAACTTTGTGTTTCAAATAGTAATCAGGTATTTGCTCGATCTGTACTACTTTGCTTTAGAAATGAGCTTTGTGCCAGGATTTTCCTGCCTCAGAATGTGCCTACACATTATAATTTAGCATACCTCTCTAGAAGACATGGGGTTCATAAAAAAATCCTTGTTTGAAGTATTGGAAGAAGGATCATCTGTCATTAAATTTACAAAGTTGAACATCAAAGTATCTGTTTCAAGAGGGACAGTTATTCTTATAGTGAACAAAGTAAAAGAAGACATGGTTACAGAAAGTGAAAATATTTTCTTGTTTTTTTTTTTTTTTATTTCCCCTCAAAGGTCATTTTGATTTTTTTTTCTTATACTGTGCAATGATTGTTTATTCCTTTCTTACAAAGAAGAGGTTCACTGAATCAATTAATTAAATTTTCCTTATGAGGCCATGATGTAACAGTGGGAAAGGTTTTATTTCCTTTAAAGATGTATGCTATTAGAAGGACTGCTTACTCCTTGCAAGGCTATATTTAGACACTCGCCCAGTGTTCCGTGCCCTATGCATAGAACTTTGTGATCAAGGTTATTCTGCATTATGATAGGAAAGCGTCTCTCTTTTTCCCATTCTGTGCTACCATGTTTAATGAAAGCAAAAATCCCAGATCCTTCCACAGGAGACAACAGAGTCAGAAGGAACACTGATCACTTTCCAATTTGAAAAGCAGCTGGATAGATGATAGAAGGAGACCACGATTGGGGGATGCATTCTTTATTCTTGCAGAAAATTTCCATTTCCTATTCATTTTTACTTCTGATTACAGGCAGTATTCTAGAAATTGAGACTTTTTTTTTAAAAAAGATTGTGTTATGCTTTTAAAACAAGGAAAAGAATAAAGCAATATGTATGGAGTGGTTTAATGAACCAGACTTCATGAAACTGGGACAGATGTAAAAACCAAGATTCTGAGCAAAGACAAGACCACTGGACACAATAAATGCAGAATCATGTGTGTGTGTGTGTGTGTGTGTGTGTGTGTGTGTGTGTGTGTGTGTGACATGTACATGCCTATGTGTGTGGGTGCTGTGTGTTTTTGTGAATATGTTATATGAGAGTTGTGTGTGAGTGTATGAGAGCATGTGAATGTTGTGTTTGTGAGAGAATATGTCTGTGTCTGTGTCTGTGTGTGCATGTGTGTGTGAAAGTGCTCTGTGGTTTTGTATTTGTGTATGAGTTGTGTGTTTGTGAGTGTGAATGTATGAGCATGTGGTATAGATATGAATGCTTTATTTTGGAATGGATTTTCTTTTATTGATACAATTTAAGGTCAATTTTGTGATATGTATATTTCTCCTCTTGTTTAGGTATTGTGTTTATATAGCTTATTTAGAATGTAATGTATAGTTTAACACAGATTATAGATAATTACCTATGATAATGAGACCTTATAGTTAAGTTAGTTAGGATTTCTAGATATGCAGAGATGTATTTGAGATGAATAGGCATTCTTCAAACCTTTCAAGGACCTACAGAATATGGCATTTAAAATGGTTTAGGGTTTTTCTTGACAATGAGGCACAACTGCTCCTGGTAACACCACCTGCATCAGAAAGGAAGATGGACATGAAAGAAAAAACATTATGGAGTTTGCTTTTAATATGGCAAGACTAGCCATTTGGGCAAGGTACTGCTCTTCTGGACTGTTTGACTTTATGTTGTAGAAACTGGACATGCAGGGCCCACAAAAATGTGACTGCTGATTCAAGATGGACATTGCTACAGGATTTCTGCTTCATGGAAGAAGCAGACATTCTGCAGGACACAGAGAAAAATGACTGACAAACTGCTAATACATGTGGACAGTTTAAAGTTTCCTGCTCTGCTGAAGAGTCTGCCAGACACATTATGGCCTATGGGCTGAAGATGGAACATTACAGAAGAACTTCAGGTGACTGACCAGGCAATGAGTTGTCTCTGTCATTGCTAGAGTTTACATATTATCCTTCTGTGGTCTTTGAAGGAGTTGAAGACAGATAGATTTGGTTATAGTTTTTCTTAGTTAGGATTAAAGATAAGTTAATAGGACTTTAGACTCACAAAGATAGGAGAGATTATATTTTCTTTAAGTCTTACAAAATGTTAATGAACTAAATATTGTTAACTGTGATTCTTATTTGATAACTGTTGCATGATATATTTTGCTAAGTCAAGGTTAAAACCCTTCTTTTTACTTTAGACAGAAAAGAGGAGATGATGGGAGATGTTATTCTGTAAATATGTTTCTCATACTGGTTAAACAATAAAGCACTATTGGGCCAATGGAAAAGCAAGATAGGCGTGACTAAGAAACTAGGAGGAAGGAGGAAGTAGTTGGGAGGAGTCAGATAGAGCATGGAGAAAGAAGAAGCTGCTGGCGGCTCCCCGATAAGATGACCACGTGGAAGTACTTAGATAAGTAGAAATGGGTTAATAGTTAAGACAGAGCTAGCCCATAAACAATAATGGTAACTGGCCAACAGGATTGTATCAAATACAGAGTCTCAGAGTGTTATTTGGGGCTGGTACGGCTGTGGGCCCAGACTGGCAGCAGGTAGGCTGGCAGGCTGGTGGGCTGGCAGAAAACATGCAAGCTACAAGCATGTTGTGAGAATGTTGTGTTTGTCAATGTGTATGAGTGTGAGAGAGTTACTTGTAATCATAGTTGTATGCAATCCTCCTTCCTACACTCTCCTACCCTTTGTGACCGACTGGAACAAGAGAGAACACAACTTTCTAAACGTTGACCTTTCTGAAGCATTCTTGCTATTCACCTCACTGACATTAATAATTGTACAGGTGACTATTATGTGCTTAAGGTCTTCAGTTAAGTTATTGCTACAAGTGAGGGTTAGGAAGAACTTCCATGGCACTTCAAAGCCCTTGGGGAGTGTCCCCAAGAGAGTGCTTCAGCTCAAGCCAATGAGAAACCAGATCAGACACAGAGAAGGGAAAAGGAGGAAAGCTCTGGGGATATCTCCTCTTCTGTTTCTCCTCTTACCTCCCTCCACATCTGCTCAAACTCCCTTTCTTCTCCATGCTACCCTCCTAGCTTTCCTCTTTCTCCTAGTCTGCTTCCTCCTCTCCCTCTCTCCCTCTCCCTCTCCCCCTCTCCCTCTCTCTTTTCTCTTCCCTTCTCTTCCCTTTTCTCAGGGATTACCCTTGTTCTCTTCTTCTCAGTCCCTTGACTCCTGCTGACCCCCTTCCTCTTCCCCCTTCCTCTTTCTCTTCCTTTTCTCTCTTGTCCTCCTCATCTTCCTCCCTCTAACTCCTTTGTCTTCTCCCTCCCTCAGTCTCCCCCTAAGCTGTCTCTGTCTCAGGGTCAACTTCACAGAAAGAGCTCTCATGAAGATCCCACTTGTGGTAGCTAAAAAAGAAAGTAGCAGAAAATTTCAGTTGATGTATCCATTTTTTTTAAAATACAGTTTTGAGTTTGTTTTATTTATATTCTCATTGCCAAAACTGAATTTTCAAATGATTTTTAAGTGACAAAAATACATAGAGTTAATTCAAATTGTCCTTTATTTGAGAATGTCCTGGATGCCATTTAGTGCCGGTGTTATTATAGCTACAAGCGATTCAAGCTTAGAGGAATCTGATTGTGTTTTGGAAGTATAGACCCAACCTCGTGTATGAAAATAATTGCCTATATTTTGTAGGTCTTATCATTAAAACAGATATTATCTTAATAGGTTCTGATTATTGTGTCATATTTTAGCTTTCCCAATATCAACCATCTAGTACATACGTGTGTGTGTGTGTGTGTGTGTGTGTGTGTGTGTGTGTGTTACCAAATTTGAATTTAAGGACAAAGCAGGCTGACCAATCATTTTACCACATGCCCAGTGATATATTTCTCATCAATGTGTTAAAAGGGTTACAAGTCCCGGAAAAAGAGGGTGTTAGGGGTTTATTTGAATTTTATTGTTTATTTATGTGTTTCTTTTTTCTGTGTGACTCATCTTGATTGCCAACTTGATAGGGCTGAGCGATGTCTGAAAGATAACACATCCACTTCTAGGCATGTGAGGCAGGTTGTTTCCAGAGAGGTCTGACTAAGAGCGGAATGCCCAAACTGCACGTGGTGCCACCTGGTAGTGTAGGATCTGAAGTGGAGTTGTGATGGGAAGCAGGGAAGCTCTTTTGCACAGGCATTCCCTGCCTTTGCTTTCCTCTCCACCACAAGGAAAGCTGCTGTACAACATGTGCTTCATGCTGTGATGGATTGAAACCATGATTAAAAGGAAACCATCTTCTTTCGAATTATTTCTGTCAGGTGATTGGTTATGAAAAAGCCTAAGTACTCTATTCTAAATGTGATATTCCAGTGACTCTTCTTGTTTTCTGCTTGGTGTCTAGCTTGATGACTTTCACAGACTAGACATTAGTGGCGTTAGCCCTGTTATGATAAAGCTGGAAGGGGGGCCTTGTGTAGGGGATCATGGCAGGTTCCATGGTGGGAAAGGATGTCTGAGGTGGAGGGACAAACACGCCATGCAGACAGAGCTTATGTGAGAAGGTTTGTTAGAAAAGGGAGGGAAGGGAAGGGAAGAGAAAGGAGGTGACACAGACATAGAGAGGACAGAGAAGGGAGACAGGGAAAATTCCGAAGAGAGAGCAGGAAAGAGCAGAAAGAGAAGACAGCATGGAGAGAGAGAAGAGCTGGAAAGAGAGCAAAGCCAGAAAGAGAGCACATATATGCGGGGTCTTTCCTTTAAAGAGGTCCTTTGCACCTGTGTGTAGACTAGTCAGAACCCTGGGCTGACCAAGGTACCGCCTGAGTGTATTCTGCTAGGTGACAGGGGCAGGCCAGCATAATGCCTGAATCCTTACAAGCCCCAAGTAATCACTTTGAAAATTTGGTTTCCTAACCAAGTAATCACTCTCAAAATTTGGTTTCCTAACCAACTGTCTGTGTACTGCCAATATATAGCATTTAGGTTTATCTTTTAAAAGCTCTCTACTGCTTTCTAAGGAGAAGGCCTTGAGTTGAAGCCAGGGCATTGATACCATAGTTTCAGATGACTCAGCTACTGTCTCCTGCCTTAAAGGCTGTTTCAGTTTCCTTCTGCTCAGTCACAAACTACTCCTGGACTGCATGCACAAAACGCCCAGAGTTTTATAGGTTCACAACCATTTCTATGTGTCGGTAATTTGAGGAAGGCTTAATAGTTGCATCTGATTTCTGGTTCACGAGACTTGACTTTTCTTCTAAATGGCCGCAAAAGCTGGAAGTGGCTGGAGTGATTCCTGCTTCCCAGCCTGGCTGTAGTCTGCACATGATATGCTTCTCGGTGTGATCCTGACTCTGGGATAACCAAGACAGTGTTGTAATTCACAGTTCACACTCAAAGTATGGCAGACAGAATTCAAAGTTCACATCTGCTTTGTCGCCCTGGTTCCCCTCCTTTCTCTTGCTTTTTCATGCTTCCTTCATCGCTTCCCCGCTTGCTCCCTCTCACCTGTGAGGTCTATCTTCCTCCACCACTGGTCCAGTGTCTCTCCCTTCTCACAGACTAGCTTTCTCTTGTTCTCTCTCCTTGGTGTGTTGTATCTCAGGCTCCATCACTGCCAGATAGTATCTACATGCTAGTACCAATAAAAAACAACAAGGTGTGTGGCATTTGCCTTTCCTCAAGATAAGTAGTTTAGTAAATCTCGCTGAAGTCTGTAATGAATCTGTAGTCAAAGCCTCATAAACCCAGAACATGAGAGGAGCTATACTGGTTTTGTCAAATAAACAAGGCCATCCTATATTCAAAGAAGGCAGGAAATGGGAAAATGTAGGGGACATGTATGTGTGTGTGTGTGTGTGTGTGTGTGTGTGTGTGTGTGTGTCCTTGTTTAATACCACAGTGTTTTCCTCAACCATTCACCGTTTAGGCATGGGTCCATCATTTCCTACCCTAGTTGAACCCTTTGCACATTTTGATGCCCTGTGCCAAAGACTTCTTTATCCTGTTTTAATACTCAGATTTGTGCCACTGTACTTGGACAGGAGTCAAGAAGAGTTCAGATTTCTTGATTCCCTTTCATGTAGAGAGAACATTGTTTTCTGTGGTTTCTACAGTACCATAAGGTAATGACTATATTGTAGTGTAAATAAATTACTAAAAAGTTTATGTCTTTACAGCACAATTATCAGCTAATATACACCATTTTGGCCTGCGATAACCATGAAAGAACTTTTGAGCAGTTAACCACCAAGACAGAGCCTGACTTTGAGACAGTAGAAAGCTCTTGGCTTGGAGGCCTCAAGTTTGCTGTGTTATGCATCAAAGTCTGTGGAGCAGCGTGGATGCAGACCCCGGCCTTTTCTGCTTGAGCCAGTTTCTTCCCATAGGCTTCCTCTTTCTGGGGTTCCTGGGAGCACTTCAGGGAAGGCTATTAGAGCTACATTATATAGTGAAGTTTTTCCTGCCTCATCTTCCCTTTCCTTTGGTCCCTTTCTCTTTGTACAGGGAAGACCAGAATCATAGACTATTGTTCGCATTGACCTCAGCTTCCTCTCTACAACTTTGGTAATTCTTCCAATAATGGTCGTATCTGGCCATTAGAGCAAGATAGGCTAAGTGCTGTGTATTTATTTTAGAGGCTGGTACTGTTCCTAAGGCAACACAGGAGTTCAGTAAATACCATTAATAAAAATAGGCATAGGACTTGGGTGAATGAATTAGTAGAACCCTCTCTTCTCCAAGGTCTTTATTGCAGTCAGAGGTAGCCTTCATCCCACCATACTAAACCAAAGGGAGGCAGGAGGTACATGGTCAGTGTGGAGTTTTCAGTCATATACATGTTTGCTTATACATTTATTTATTTCCCGTACATTTAAAATATCTTGAGTTTAGATTTGTCTTTTGCAAATCCTTCAAGATAGCCAGTAAAATACTAAGTGGCACCCAGTCTTCACTGGTATTTTTTTTTTAAATAAAAATAGTTTTAGGTAGAGAAGTATTTTAAAAGAGACAGAGACAGATGTATCTTTGATTTTGTTTTAAATATTTTCAATTATTTACTAAATTTTCACTGAGAGAACTATATAAGGAACATAATGTATTATTACACTAACTCAGAAAAATCTGTTAGCCATCTGAAATAACAGGTTATGGAAATAGTTTAGTTTATTTTCCAAGATAAACTGTAAGATTTAGTTGCATACATTTTTACTGAGTTAGTGGTCCTGCCTCCTCAAGTGAGAGAGGGCCTAACCTGAAACATTACATATCTGCACTGGGAATCATGGTTGCCAGTCAGCACCATCAGAGAGAAGAGAAAGTGCCATTGACACCCATCTTCACAAACCTTTACAAGAACTCAAACTTCCTGTAAACTCTAACATAGCTTCATTCGTTCTAGTACAGTGCTTTTATGTATCTCTGTGCATCTGAGTGCATATATTGGATTTTATAGGAAGGTGTCCCTCCATTTCTACTGAAGACTGTTTACCAGAACTTTGTGGAGACAAAATCTATAAATACCCAAGTATTCAGGAATTGCATATCAATTATCTAAGCTCCAACCATTTAAATACAATATAAATATTATGTCAATAATTCTTACAGCATACTGCTTTGAAAAGAATAAGCAAAATAAGCTTTCTCATGGAGAATTCAGACATATTTACTGTCTACCATTTATTACATCTTTAGGTATGGGGCCTGTAGCTATAGAAGACTGACTATATATATATATATATATATATATATATATATGTATATATATATATCATAAGACAAATGTGTGTGTATGTATATGTGTATGTAGTATGAGCCATATGTAAATATATAAAATGAGAAATATTGGAGAACATCTTAAAATTCAGCTCATCTTACCTGTTTCTCTGGATTACTGGTTCAATGAAAAGTCTACTTACATCATTACCAGTTACTCAATGACTTAGTAGAGTGAAGTATGAGTTTCCTTTTGGATTAAATTTTCATAACTGATCACAGACCCTTCAGTAGAAACAAAACTATCATAAAACTTTCTGAAAACACAATGGCCCTGGGTAGTAGCTTCTTTATTGTTACACATTATTATCTTAAACACATTTTCAAGAAATCCCTCTGTTATCATTTGAAGCAAACATCTTTCTGGCTCATGATGTCACCATATCTGGTGTCCAGGGCTCAGAGGGAAAAGCAGTTAAGCAAATTCATTTCCTAGTCTTCATTGCTTTGGGAATTAATTTATCTGAATTACAGCTTAGTTGTCTTTCAATATCCTTATTAATTTTCCAACCTTATTATCAAATAAGGTTTGGTACAAGTGTGATTATCAAATAAGTTTTGGAACAAATCTTTGAAAAGAGTATCAGATCATTAAATCTTATAATAAACTTCTCTCCATGGGGAAAAATACGTGTATACATGTATCTATACCTCAACTGTCTGTCTGTCTGTATGCCTGCTTGCCTACCTATCTATCTATCTATCTATCTATCTATCTATCTATCTATCTATCTATCTATATCCATCTATGCATCTACAACTGTAATTATTCATTATTATAGGTTCTTGAGTTCTTTTGTCAGGTCACAAGCCATCTCCCAACCATTATAGTCTACCTGTTTTGAAAGGGTTTATTATGGAAAGAACTTTAGAGAATCTTTATGAAACTTGTTCCTTTGTTCCATCTTAAGGTTACTTATTGTTTTCTTCTGACTAATTTATTGAAATGTAACAAATATATTAATTTGTTTTGCACAGTTGAGATCCTACAATGTAAATGTTTTTCTCTGTGATTTGAACAAACTGTGTTCATAGATTCCATCATTTAAAGTCAGGAGCTATGATACACTGAGAGATCTTGGTTGCAGTTTTGAGCCACTTTAAATTCTTTACAAATATGTCTTGGAAAAATGGAAGATCTATTCATTGAATAAATTAATGACTACATCTATAAGATGAAATTCCTATTTTGTAGTTTACACTTTTTAGATTAGATTTCAGTCTTGGATTTACTGAAAAAAGAATGTACCCCCAACTTCTTTTGCTTTAGAAATGAAAGCAAAGTTATTTTAAAAGTAAATTCAGAATTTGTCATTTCTTGATGTAATGAAAACTATTATAATGAAAATGGCATGAATTAAATGGACATGTTAAGGACAGAACATACAGAATCAATTACAATGATCAGGTAAGTGTTGTATAGCTTAGGACCTTGACAAGACTTCTCAGTTTTCCTTAACCTGTATTTTATACTCATATTTATTTTGAAAATGGTAAAAAAGAGGCAGATTATATTCTTCTTTTCATTAGGGAACTTTTTATATGATCATAAGACTATAGGGTATAATTAGATTAAATGACAGAAGAAATCCTAGGGGATAGAATTTATACTAGCATAGATATACCTAGATTTTTTTTTCTTTTTAATGTTGGCTTTCTTGATTAGAACAGCAGGGGTTCTCATGAAGAATGATTCAAAGTTTATTAGTGTAAATTATATTCCACATTTAGAATACTTTCAAAAACAAAGTCATGAATATGCATTCTTGGCCTGTAGCTACAGATTTTCTGCCTCTGCTCCCCAGTTACAGACACTTTCCAGGCCCCCAATCTGTGCAGTGCTCTGTGCCAGATTCTGGGGAGGCACACAACAATAATAATGCCATTAGGGTGAGTTTGAAGATGCACTTGCAAGTGGATTTCCTTCCTGTGATTTCAGTGAGAATGTAGGAACATTCTTAGTCATCAGCTTGCACCTGGTATTTGAAGCTATACAGAGTTAGACAAGCAGCATCCATCCTACTTGGAGATCTTATTAAGTTAATTTACATCAAGATGATTTATTATCTGCTTTTAGAAATTTTTACCAACTTAAAATGCATTTGAGTATTAGGACACTGGTGTGCTTAATAGAATTGAATAGTAGTTGAAACATGATGGTATTGATGATGATGATGGGGGTTAGTTGTGATTGATGATTAGTATTAGTGATGATGATAATAGTGTTGGTGTTATTTCTCATGGTGGTGGTGATGCTGATGCTGATGGTGACGATAATGATGGTGGTGGTGGTGATTGGTGATGATGATGGAGATGATGATGATAATGATGGAGCTGGTGAAGATGGTGATTGGTGGTGATACTGACAGTGATGATGATAATGACTGTGATGGTGATGATGATATGATGGTGGTGACTATGATTGGTGGTGTTTTGATGCTGATGATAATGATGATGATGATACAAGTAGAACAATTATTTCATTTTGGTTTTGTTTAAGTTTTTGAGGCAGAAGTTTATTCCATGACTAGAGGCCCATGGGTTGCTCATTCTGTACATTGCATTGAACTTCATAAAAAAATCAGTGAAACTTTTGTGAAAATGATTTTGGAAAATAAATATGAAGAGGTCTATTCATCTACCAGATATATGGAACATGAATCAGAATATGTGCTATAGACAAAATGTCAGGCCATGGGTCATGTGTTGGAAAAAAGAAAGAAAGAAAGAGAAAAAGAAAGAGAAATCAACTGTTTAAATGAAAGGATTCTTTTGGCTCACAGTTTTGGAGCTCAAGCTACAATCAGGTGTCCTCTTGGCAGCTTGGAATTAGAACAAATAAGTACATCAATAAATAAAAAAATAAATAAATGACATGAGAGAGAAGGAAGGCTATGGGTGTCCTGGCTGAGAGGTAGTTAACTAAGGGTACCTCCAAGTTCCTTCCAGGAGACAAAGACATATAAAGATGACCTACTCAATCAGGAAAATGAAGGGACAGTAGGGAGAGAGAAGGTCTGAGCAGAGTTACTGGAGGTCATCTAGGGGACTGCAGAGCTCTTTCCTGACACTAAGACTTGAACAACCAGGAATAACAGAAGCCCGAGGATCAGCGAACTGGGGGTGTTCCCTCCTGCACGGGAGGGGCCTAAAGGAGGGCACCCTCCTATCTTTCCATTGGTTCTGTTTACATTTGTTCACCAGTACTTTTCCACTTCTCCTCAGGTGGGCTACTTTCACCTTCCTCACCAACTCATGTCCCTCTAATTCTCTCTCTGGACTGCTGATGGAGATAACTTATAAAGGTCTGAGCATAGGGAATGCCCAGAGTAAAAACAGCAGAGTTTTTCACTGTCCCTGATAGAAAGTCAGAGTTGAATTAACAGTAACTGAGGACCAGATCCGAATAATGGATGTAAAAGAAGCCAGCCAGTGGCTCAGCCTAGGATGAAAACATCTCCAAGGATCCTCTTCCAGATCTCCAGGGTAGTTTACAAACTGACAGTGACAGAGAAACACCAACCACAGAGACAAAGGATAAAACTACAGCACTATTAGCATGAACTAAGGGTTCCATCAAGGGGGATGGGTGGGACCTAAGTGTTGAGAGTGTGCCCTACCCCTGCCCTGGTGCCTAAGTTCTCTCCTCCCCCATTGGCTCTGCCCAGGGCATCTTTCTATAGGTAGGCTCTTTCCTTAACAACTTCTTGGTCTCTAATAGTTCAACTTTTCCTGTGGGAGGGCAACCTAGTGAACAGGAAACTTCTTAAAGGGGATCGTCCCCTTTACCCAGGTCAACCCCACATTCTACTGATTTCCCTGCCAGGGAAGTTGCCATAATTTCTGCAAGGGCACAGACTAGGTGACATAACCCCACCAGGCTCCACCTCCTAAGTGGTTGTCCACTGCCTAGTACTGCTGAGGTCTCATGGCTTTACAGGGTCAATCCAATCATCCATGACCAATGGGTTGCTCTAATACAATATATTTCTCATAGGTCATTAAAACATCATCAAAGGAAGCCTTTACAGTACTTACAATCATTTGTATTCCTTAGATTTGTCTGTTATCTTTTACCTTTCATGAATTTCACAATACCTCCCTTTTCCCTTAGTATTTTAAATAAATTTAAAACTGTATTATGATTATGAATGCACTGATTTTGTGAGCTATTCAGTTTTCACTCTGTTTCAACCCACAAATGCACTATGCACCATTGCACATTCCCCTCCAAACTCCTTCACCCACTCCTCCTTTTTCACCCTTTTCTTCATCCTGCAGTTTCCATAATGAAGAAATTGATACAGCTTGGTTTTGTAGGAGGAGAACTTGTGGGCTGTGGTAATAAAAATTGTCTATTACTTTAAAACACTTATTATAGCTAAGATTTTGGAGAGTAATTTTTTCCAACATAATTTCCTGAGCTCTATGGCTTACTCAAAAACGTATACTTTGTGCTAATTTTTAAAATATAAATAAAATAATTTAAATATAGGGCAGACAGATAAATGGAATGAGTGTATGTGCCCTCACCCTTCCTGCTGTCCTCTTGTGATGCCACAGGTATAAAACTCTGGAAGTTGCATTTTGTGGTATGAACAAATGTATATTTATCCCAGATGGGAGTGCCAACAGCATACCAAAACATTGCTTCATCTAAGTTGAGCTTGGTGAATCAGAGTTTACTGGGATCACTTGTAGGATCCTGGCTGACTCCCAGGCAGTTTTAACTTCAAAGGGGCTTCCTGCATGAGGGCCTATAAGCAGCCACCAGTGTCCTTTCCTCTTGAATTTTTTTCCATATAAAATGGCCCTGGGAGATGCTCGGTGAATCCTGTCAGTTTCTGTGATTCCTCCTCCTCCTGAGTTTTACTTCCTGAGTCTGGCAACTTTCTGAGTTTTCCAGTCCCCCATGCTCCCTGGGAGGGAATGTTGAGATTCCGAGGATGCCGCTCTGAGCATCTGCCAGATGATGATGAAATCAGGTGATGAGAAACACAGCAGCTTCTCGGGATTGATGTGTGCTGGTGCCCACGAAACAAAGTAAATCACTTGTGCACAAGCAGAAAATGATGACTGAGAATGCAGTTATCATAAAAATTATTCCATAAAAGCTACTTCTTTTAAAGAAATGAAGTACAGATTTCCTCTCTATCATGCTTCTCCAGGGTACATTGCCCTCCTTCTACTGTGCCACTTTGTAGTGGGGCCTGCACGGGAGCAGAACATAGAGAAGATAAAGAAAATCACTTCAATAATGATTTCCAATCTATACTAACAATGCCATTTTATTCCCCAGAGGATGCTTTACCAACGAAAGGAACAACTCAAAAGTTTGCGGTTAAAATGCAGAATCTCAGACAGCACATAGAACAGGATAAGACAGCAGGAGTCACTCTTCTGGAAAACAGAAACAAGCTGTCTTTTAAAAGTACAAAGTAGCTCTAACAGGGAGGGAGGCTGGGGTTTCCCATAGTGTGTGGCTGCAAAGAGAAAGCTGGCCAGGGATGGAGAGATTTGTAGTTAGGTCAAAAATAGAAATTGAGGGAAATGGGAGCAATTGGCATATCCTGTGTTAGGCAAATTGAATCATCTGATAGTGCAGAATTATGGATTTCTATTCCAAATGTTTCCCATCTCTTCACTTTCCTTTTTCATTTCCAGTGAATACGGAAGGGAGTGCTTGAGGAACGCTGTCCTCCAAGCTTGCCTGCATATGTTATCCTCTCAATAAAATCTATTTTTAACAGTTAGGGGAAATGCAGAGCAGAGGAGAGATGCAAGTGCAGCTTCACATCGCATATTCTATCCTCTACATTTTCAGTTGTGGGGATTCTGGACTTCCCAATTCAAAGAGAGAAATGCTTTAATGCAGGGACTGTAAAAACCCTCCAAGCTACTGCACACTAAGCAGACTCAAGCTTCTCAGAGGGATCTGGAAACTGGCAATTTTTGAGGCACATTCTGTGTTCTTCAGTAAAAACAATGACAGGCATCTAAAGGGAGGCTGGGCAGAACGTCTTCCTCACAATACTGAATGCAACTTGTGAAATTAAAGTATCAATGTCATGCACCGGACTGAATAAAAAGCAACCAGCCCCTCCTCTTGAAACCTCAGGAAACACTGATGGTATATAGAAAGTAATTAACTTTGCTGTAGGTAATCTTCCTATTGCATGTGTGTGTAGACATGTGTTTGTATTTGCTGTTCCTACATGTGTAGGTCAGAGGATAATGAGTGGGAGTTGAACTCTTCCCCCATGTAGGTTTCAGGGTCAAAATCATGTTTTCAGGATTGATGATAAGCCTTAGATTTTTGAAATAGCTGTATAGGAAGACAGAAATAATGACAATCCCAGAAACCAATTTACGATTTAAAACATCAAAACTGTGCTTACGTCTTCTAAGTGTAATGTGAGTGACTTGTGATTTATGTTCTTATCATTTTATCAACATCTTCATATCTTTTTTTCCCCAGAAGACAGTTTATGTGTCAATATTTCTGACTACAGTGGAAAGACTTACTCTTTATTTTCTTCAGTTGACAATTTCTTACACACTGCCATCTTTACCTTGTGTTTTCTCTCTGGTAGAAAAGTTGACATCACTGGTTGATCTCATTGTCAGGTTCAGATTTATTCATTTCGGTATCTTAATAGTCTAACACTGAGTTTTAGTGTAAAACTGGTGGTTGTAGATTTTCCTCCGATAACCATGGTTTCACTAGCACTGATTATTTCACTAGGTTTCCAGTACTGGACATGAATTCATTCTTGCTGATCAGGCCTTGAGTCCAATTAGAAACTTGTCTATTACTGCCTAGCTATGTGTGACATTACCACTCCATTATGGTAATAGTGATATGCAAGTCATTGTGATTCATGGGCATTATAGCTGAGTGGGATGGTGAGTTGCCTGCCTCCATTGGAAGTTTGCATGGTGCCTTCTGGTACCCTGGAAGCTAGTCCTCAGGGAGAAGACTTTCAGGCTAAATCCAGCTCAGGATCCTCTGGACCTTTTGTCTGAAGTGCATAGTGTCTTCAGCAATAGGGATATTCCTTCCACTTCTAGGGAAGCAACCAAGAACAATAGCAATGGGCTATGTTTTTGGAGTCCCTTGGTCAGTCCTCAATAACTAAAAAAAGGGGTTTCTCGTGTCTGGAATTGGGACTTTTGTTAGGTGTGCTTTGGCACTTAGAAGGAGAGTTATCAGCCTGGATGAGAATTCATTTAAACTATATGTATGATTTTATACAGAGAATTATGTATATTATAGAATATTATAGAGAAATAGCTAATATGATCCTTATGACTTTGTCAGACATCCTTACTATTATTTTAGCCTCCTCTGTCCTGTATTTTCATTTCCATCACTAATTAGAGCCCCCTTTTCCCATTTCCCAGGACTTTTCTCTCTATATTGCTTTCCCAATCCCCTATCCTTGCAATTTCCCAGTTTTACTTCACTTATTTATGAAATTACTATACAATGTACCTGAAGACTAAGAACTGTGATGTTTGTCTTTCTCCAAATGGGTCATCTCAATCAATATGATCTTTTCTAGTTCTATCCATGTAGTCACGGTTGCATTTTCTCTATGGTTGAATAGTGTTCTGCAGTGTATATTTATCACATTTGCATTATCTTTTCACACTCTGTGCAAAAGGAGTGATGGCTAGAGAATGCAGCTACTGCTGCAAACCTATCTGGGCTTGAGCTCTTCCTGTAACACTGGAAGTATAGTTTCGGTAAATCAGCAGTCTTCTTCCTCAGTGACAAAAGAAAGTAATTTATTATTCATCTGTAAAGATCCAGTAACTCTGATGTCAGAAAGAATTTGCCAAATAAATAAATGAATAAAAGTTTTGCACTCGGCTGAAATTAATGAGGCCACTGAGAGAAGTTCCTTGTAATTATCAACAAATGCTGCAAAGTTGATGAGATTAGTTTCACCAGTGTGAGGTTAATAGAGAAAGCCATATACTTTCAAAGCAGATAGATTGAAGTTTAAACCACAGACAGGCCTCTTGCAGCTGAGTAAGAAAAGCAACTCTCGACTTGGCAGGTAAACGGATAGAACTAGAAAAGATCATATTGAGTGAGATAAAACAGACGGAAAAAGACAAACTTAGCAGTGCTCGCCCAAAATGGGCAGGTGCACTAACCCTACGGAAACTGGGAATTTTACACAATACACTATGCACACTCACTCACTAAATGTGTAAGATGGGCTGTGTAGCAGCCATTTCTTAAGGGATGTGGAACCCTGCCCATGAAGCTCCTGCCATCACTTTGAAATAAAGAAATACATTGAGAAATTAGAAATAGCTATGTACAGTGGCTACTCCTCCTCAGAAATTCCATCCTACATTGAATTTTATCATATTCTTACTATAGTCCCTAAACAGTACTTCAAGAGTTCAGTTTCTTTAATCTGTTTCACAATTCTTCTTCATGGTCACTGGGAATTTCAGAGAATTCTACCATGTGTTGTTTCTAGATACACAACATTTTCTCTGAAGATGCACATGATTCAAAGGGCCTGTGCAGATCTCTGTAGCCAGCCTTAATGAAGTTGTATTAATTAACATGCATAGATTAGTGTAACAATGTGATATTTTAGAAGCTAATCCTCTGTATTTAGGGGCTTCTACTTGCTCTAAATCTGGCTGCAACATGTTTGGCAGAGAGGACTTGGCAGTTTTGGTCACTTAAGTCTACACAACAGGTATGATTATATTCCATCATCATTCAGAAAAGGCCACTCAGGGCACTTTGAGTTATCAGAGAGATTGTGCATCTCACAATTGGGCTCTTATTAGGATCTCTCAGAGCTTCTGAGTCTTCTTCCCACAAGGATGTCCACACACGGGTAGGCAGCCTTTCAGGCTATTCTACTATGTAGTTGTAAGAGCCAACTATTTAAAATATTACTTGTCTTCTCTTAGAGAAAGGTGTGTGAAGAAAACTGTTCTACTGAATAAATTAAAGGTAATTTGATGTGAAGAAGATAAACTTTAGTCTGATAAGTCCTTACACAAAGTTTTATCTTTTTCTGCTTTCACAACTCTCTTGTTTAATTAATGTGATAATTATAAGGAAGATAAAAAACCAAATGGGTCTATTAAAGGAGATTATGTGATTATATCTCCTCCATACATGTGCGAGCACCAATAACAACAGATATAGGAAAGGACATACTCAATATATCTAAGATCCTAGATTTGTTCTTTAGTATTTGGGCAAAGTAACTTGTTCTGTAAGCTTGTAATTTAGTATTTTTGTTTATTTATTGTCTATATTATTTATATTATTGTGTTATGTCATTTAATTGTCTATTTGTTTAATTTTTAGTTAATTGTTTATAAAAGAATGTATCTCACTGTCTTTTATTTCTTTTATTGCATTCCTTTTTTGGCTTTCTCTCTCATGTATATGTGTGTGTATATGCATGTACATGCAGGCACATGTACACATGCACACTACATCCTGTAGAGGCCAGAGAGAAGCTTGTGATAAAATTCATGTCACCCGACTTGGGAGTGCTACCAAGCTTGGGGCAAATTGCTTTTCCCAGTGAGCTGTTTTTGCTAGCGCCAAAGGTGTCAGTCATGTTGATCCAAAAATATCCATTGGAGCCTGTACTCAGCTGCAAGGAGAATATCATGGAATGTATGGTGGAAGTAATTCCACAAAGCAATGTAAACTGAGCCTGGAATGCAGCATTCTTTACCAGGGACCTAAGATAGCAGTGGAAATGAGCTTCTTCCATCCATAGAACTGAATTAAATATATTTTTCTATCTTGAATTTATTTTAGAAGATTAGGTACAAAGAAAACATAGATAACTTCGAGACCCCCAGAGGTAAGTGCAATTCAAAATAAATCTACGATGTTTACATAAGGACAGCATCCCTTCTGTTGGCTAACCAATGTTGGTCATTTTTTATTGTTTAAAACATTGTGGTTAAACATAAAATGGTATGTGACTCTCCTTATAAATGTCTACTAAAGTTAGAAATGCAGTTGTACAAAGTAAACAAGCATTTATCCTGTGAGGTCAGGATGGCACCTGCCTGCTGTATGCCTCAGCTCTTATCCAATTGCTGCAGCATTCATGCTGCTGCTTCTGCATTCCTTTTCTGGAGAGTATTGTGATACACCTGCTGCAGCATCCATGGCTTGAAGACCAGGATGATGTTCATTTCTTATGCATGATCCTGTGTCAACCCAATGCAAACTAATCTTGAGAAAGCTAGAATAGTACAAGACTTGTGCTTGCTTTTGTTTTCATGGTAATGGAAGAAGAGGTTCTGCACATGGGAGACTCCAATACTGGTGACAATCACATAAGAAAAAAAACATTCTGTATCATGGGAAACCACATTCTGTATTATGGGAAAAATAAACTAAAATAGATCATGCGTATTATGTACAAATGATAGAATTAATGAATTGGGTCAACAGAGGTTACAGACATCTTCATTTATGACTTCATTTCTGCATTCTCTTTTTGCCTTCCACTTCTTCCCTTTGATTCCCAAAGTCATTGTGTGCAGATGGTCACTTCAACAGCACATGCTCTCCAAAGCATGATAGTAGTTTATGATCAGAGTTTAAGCTGCTTCTGTAATTCTTCATCATGTACACCAATGACAAGCACCCTTTAACAATAAACCCACGACTGAACACACATCTTCTTTTACCTTCACTGTTCTGTAGTGAACCTCTGGGACAGTTTTTGGAAGCTGTGGATATATAAAAACATGAATAGGATTGTCAGTGGGATAATTCATACTTTGCACTGAACAGCCCGCTGTTCCCAGTGGAGGGCCGTGTCATTGTTACCACAGCACAGCAGGAGGAGGCATGTGGTCAACCCTAGCATATGTCACTCTCACAAAGGAAGGCTCATACCTAAAAGCACCTGTCCAGAGTGAACCCGTCAGTGCAACTTTCCATGGATTGGCAAATAATCTGTGATTGTTAAATGTCAAGTTTCCAAAGCACTCTGGTTAACTGAAGTGGATTGGGTGAGACCATGGTTACTGTGGCCTTCTTTCTTACATTCCCAGTGCCACTGGCTATGCTTTATGTCCAGTATAAAGGCAAGTTGGCTACTTTAGTTCAGCAGGAAAGAATAGCAGCCCCTTTAATTTCCTTTGATGATGTGTAAACACATTAAAAATATGTTCAAGGGCTGAGAGATGGCTCAGCAGTTAGGAGCACTGACTGCTCTTCCAGAGGGCCCTAGGTTCAATTCCCAACACCAACATGGCAGCTCACAACTGTCTATAATTCCATTTCCAGGGGACCTGACACCCTCACACAGACACACATACAGGCAAAGTACAAATGCCCATAGATAAAAATAAATACATAACAAAAATATATCTTTACTTGTATATGTTTGAAAGGAGCATTTTCTTTCTGGGGAGGAGGACAAAAACATCTGTGTGCATACAGATGGGTAAATAGTGTGCCCGGGTATTCAACGCTAGTCATATGCAGAGCATGGAGGAAGGAAGCAAGATGGTGGAAAACAACAAGCTACAGTCATGCTTTAAAAATCCTATAATTTTGTAATTTTTTATGTCCATTCTAACTATAAATCAATAAATAAGATGCAATTAAGCAATATTCAGATTTTGCAGGGGTGGGGAGTGGTGGAGAGAGTGCTAAATGGTTAGAAGCAGTAGCTACACCTGCAGAGGACCTTTGTGTGATGCTCAGGGACCACCTGTTGGCTCACAAACATCTGTATCACCAGGTTCAAGGGATCTGACATCTCCTTTTGGCTTTCATGGGCACTGCACACATGTGGTACACATGCATGTAAAACACCCATACATATGAAATAAACGTTCTTTTATAAAAATATCTGGATTTTCATATTATGAATTGAGTTGTCTTCCAGAAAAAATTCCATGTGATGCAGTTCTCACCTTCAGGATTCTAAGCTAAAACTAATGTGGCTGTGTGATTATTGAAATTATAATTACCTAAGACAGAATCAGAGTGGAGTTGGTTGCTATCATTATGAAAGGTAAGCAAAAGGTAGTTTGGACATTGGTCACCAGGCAGAAAGAATGGGTGAAGAGGAGGGTAGGCATCAAGGAGGATGCCTGTAGCCAAAGGAACTAAAGAGTGTTCAACAAACTCAAAGCAGAAGGGCAGACAGACAGCTACCTGCAGATACCTTGACATTAATCCATTTAGTTTTATAAAACATTTCTAGAAAATGTGTGTGTGTGTGTGTGTGTGTGTGTGAGAGAGAGAGAGAGAGAGAGACAGAGACAGAGACAGAGACAGAGACAGAGACAGACAGAAAGAAACACACACACACACACACACACACACAAGAGCGAGCGAGCAAGCGAGAGAGAGAGAGACCTATCTAGTTCCTTTGACATAACTGAAGTCAGAACAAGACCAAGACCCAAACTGCTCTAATTGAGTAATATTCCCTTTATACATTATAAAACAGACTGTCACAGGCCTGACTGCTACTTGGTGACACAGCCTAGAAACATAAGCTAATTGAATTTGGAAAAATTTTGTAATGTCCAGCTTATTTTTGTTATATGCCTTTTAAAAGCCCAATGTCTAACTTGAGGACTTGAAAGATCATTTCCTTTGATTTCTTCAAATGCTGCTTTGTAAGTCTCTAAGATTAGGAAATGACACAATCAAGAGTATAAATTATCAGTCTGGTTGTTTTGTCTGTTTCTCTGTGGAAGACCCCAAATGAATAATATCAGGGTATAAGATGAGAAAACTGCCTCAGAAGAACACAGAAAGACAGACACACACAAACATATCACATACCACACACACACACACACACACACACACACACACACACACACACACACACACACACACTCCTTTGAACTGCAGAGAGAATGCCACAGTAAAATGCTGTGTTGAGAAGCAATATGCCTTTGGTACTATGCCACATAGAGGAAACCTGGGTAAATAAAATCACACGCCTCTCCCTTCTGTATCTTAAATAAAACCTAAGAATGAATTACAGTGTTTATGTTGGGCTAAAAATGCTGCTAACTGTTTGGAGATGTGCCATCCATTAAACCCATAGAGATACACTGAGCATATCCTGTTTTCTAGACATCAGATATGCACAGATGAATGAGTCTTCAATTTTATAATAATGCCTATTTTGATAACACTGTGAATAAACTGGAGTAATCTTGCCTAGCTCCTATAATTCAATGCTTACAGTTACATGGCTAACTCATTAGTCAAATGCAAAAATAGTATGTCCCTGCCCAGTGTCATGTATTATAACTTACTAATGCTATTAACATGTGATGGGGCATTGAATATGTGAGCAGGAAATAATTTTAAACAAATTTCACATTGAATGGCTATCTATAAATTTAAAATTCACATCTATTCATCTTGACAGCTCTCAATATAAGGGCTCACTTCTGAGAAATAGTTTTTTGGGGGGCTGATTAGCTATTTTTCACGTTGCTGTCAATCATAGGGAAGCCAAGACTCTCAGCTTAACTTCATTTTCAGACTTTTTTTGTGGTACTGTTATCAATTTCACCTTAATTCCTCCACAATGAATAGTGAGATGATGAAGAGGGGTTAGGAGTCCCTTTGATTCCATACTGTGAATATGCTTTATGAGAGAATGCAGTACCCTGGATGAATTTCAGTTCTACATAAATTATATTATTCTTAGTTGCATTGTGAGTGCTATCTTTCTTAGGCTTTGCAGAGTTATAATATGGCTTGAATTGTTTAATAACTCCAATGAAAATGTACTGAAATTAAAAATATATACTTTGGCAGTAAAGCCAGATTTTAGTATGGACTAAAATAACTTTAACTGAAAGGCCACTAAGAGACAGCATATAATTTAATGTGATAGGATGAACACACTGTGTGCTTTCCCCCTGAATAAATACTTTTTCTCAGAGTCCTTTCCCTATGGCCTTTTCTACTGTAAAGAAATGTGTGAGTATCATATCTTGTGGTGAAGCTGCCAGTGCATCCTCACTGTAGCAAAGGCATTTGGCTGCACATTTGATAAAAATTGTATAGTACATATGGTTTGGCATCTTAATTCAGATATCGTCGCATTGCTTTATGTGAGCCATGATTTTATTTTATTTGTGTAAACTCATGGTAACAAAACCCATATGTATCTCATGATTGGTTGTCTATGCTTTTTCTGTTTCATTCCAAATGTTTTCTTTGAAATCCACCCACTCAGCTCTATAGTTTAAAGTCTAGCACTGAACTTAGTTGAGTGATTTCTTCAATTCAGGCCACTGGATTATTTAAGCCAACTTTAAAAGTATTTATCTCATTTTAAACTATGTGTGTGCATGTTTGTGTGTCTGTCTATGCGTATGTGTGCATGATGCAAGTGTCCATGAAGGATATAGATGGGTGAAATCTTGTAATTCAGTGGTTGTGAATCCTGGCTAGACTTCTAGCTCAGTGAGAGACCCAGCCTCAAGGGGCTAAGACAGAGACTGATGGAGAAGGGGAGTAAATGCTCTGCTCTGGCCTCTTAAATTTAAATATATGGACATGGGAATCTTATCACTCATGTCACACACACACACACACACACACACACACACACACACACACACACTCAGTTGTACTCAATTCTCAATTCACAAAGTGAGTTATATAGCAAATTGAAATATTGAATGGGACTGACTTACTAAATGATTTCAGAGGCAGTTACGTTGTTGTTTGCTACAGCTCTGGGTGATAAAACACAAACCACAAATCTCAAAAAAACCCATGAGGAGTTTATTGGAAAAGGGAGCAGAGGGAGGGGTTGGTGTTGGCCAACCAGGAGCAAAAATGGAAAGAGGGAGAACAGGCAGGAGGCACTTGCTTAAAAGGGAAAGCTTGTACATGGGTACAGTGTTCTTAAGCAGCCATGTAACACATGGATGTCGCCATGCAACACAGGGCTCTTTGATGTGTCCAAGTGTTTGCTTGAATGCTGGTATGCATACCCTGCCAGTTGTCAGGAGGGCAGGGTCAGCATAATGCCAGGATATCAACAGATTATATTTTGAGCTTATAGCTCAAGTTCCCATTTGTTCCTTGGTTTAGAATTCAAAATATGATACTGCAATTCATTAAATTATAAGATGTTCAGCTTTAGGTTATAATCCACACAGTTTAGTGTGACATATAGTGAAAAGTTGATATATTAGGTTTAAGGCAAAATTATTTGAAGCTACTTATTTAAACTTATTTGAACTGATTTTCAAAACCATGTTTTACTACCACCATAATATTATTGGTTTATTTAAAATTGAAGACTTTAATATATTCCCATGGTATAGAGAATAAATATTTTAAATGTTGGTTGTTAATTATACTTGAATTGGTTAAAAACTTTGATGTCCTCATTGAAAATTTTGAGACTTAGAATAAGGAATGATAAGGAGAAAGTAAGTGTTTCTATATGGCAGTAGATTTTTAAATAGTGTATTTATTCTTTTAAATTTCATTTTACATTCGAACTACAGTTCTAACTCCCACCCTCTTCCCATTCCACCTTGCCTGCCCCACATACCCCAAGCCCACCCTTAGTCTACTCCTCCTCATGGATAAGGGCTTCCATGAAGATTCAACAAAGTCTGGCACAATAGGTTTGGGCAGGGCCAAGTTCCTCTCCCATGCATTAAGGCTAAGTATGGTATCCTAACACAGGAAATAGGCTCCAACAAACTAGCTCATTTACCTATTGGGATTATATTGTGGTCCTCCTGCCACTGAGCATGGTAAACACCCTAAGGAATGGGCTAGCTCATGTACCAGGCTTGTATTGTGGTCCTACTGCCATGGCCCCCTCTGACAGTTCAAGTTTCACAACTGTCTCCCACATATGGAGGGCCTAGTTTGGTCCTCTGGAGTCTTCACAACTGACAGTCTCGAGTTCATGAGTTTTCATGAGCTTGATTCAGTTGTCTCTGTAGATTTCTCCATCATGATCTGCTCATATGTTCCCTCCTCTCTTTCTTTGACTGGAGTTCAACCTGATTCTTGGTTGTGGATCTCTGCAACTGGTTCCATCAATTACTGGATGAAATCTCTATGATGGTAATTGGAGTATTCACCAATCTGATTACAGGGGAAGACTAGTGTGGGTATCCTTTCCACCATTTCTAGGAATCTTAGCTGAGGCCATCCTTGTGGGTTCTTGGGAATTACCCTAGTATCAGGTTTCCCCCTAAGCCTATAGTGGCTCTCTCTACTAAGGTATCTTTTTCATTGCTCTTCCACTGTATCCCTGCCCCCCCCCCCGACCATCATGTTCCCTGAAGTTGATTTTTGACAAAGAAGCCAAAACAGTACAATAGAACAATGGAAAAAAGAAAACATCTTTAACAAATGATGCTGGGAAAACAGGACAACAGGATGACAACATGTAGAAGATTATATATATAATCTCCATACACAAAACTCAAATCCAAGTGGATCAAGGACCCCAACATAAATTCAGCTACATTGAACCTGTTAGAAGAGAAACTGGGAAATAGCTTTGAAAGCTTTGGTACAGGATACTACTTCCTAAATATAACACCAATAGCACAAACACTGAAAGCAACAATCAATAAATGGAACCTTATGAAACTGAACATCCTTTGTAAGGCAAAGGACACTGCCAATCAGACAAAATGTCAGACTACAGAGTGGGAAAAGATCTTCACAAACTCCGCAAGCAGCCATAGAGACAACTACATGTTATCAACATAACATCTCAAGTTTTAACTTCCAAACTCAACAGTGAAGACATTGTGCACAGCCAGGTACCCACCAAGGGACATAAACATTTTTGGTACAGGAGGAAGATGTGTCAACATTGATCCTGTTAGGGATCTTGGTGTCCAGATACCTGGCTCTAGCATATCAATATCATGGCTTAGAAAGTGCCTTGTTGGATCAGAGACTCAGGTGAGACATATCTGTGAGCTACAGGGGAGGCTTGTTAATTTAGGATCTAGTTCAATCATGGACCACAGCAGATCTGTGGCTTCAGCTAGTCCTGTCTCACTAGGGATGTAGTCATGGCTTGGCCAAAGTGTTGAAGTGAGAATTTCACCTGCCTATGTACTGGACCAGCTTCCAGAGTCTCAACCATGTACCTTGAAGCTAATCACCATCCAAGTATCTACCTAATGGATGGTGTTCTGAGACCATCCCATCTACTTAAGGACACAGCCCACACATATTGTTCACAAGTCTTCCCCTATAGATCTGTGTGCTGAATATCAGTAACAACCACAATCTAGCTGCAATCTTCCCAGACTAAAGAAAAGTTGACAAGAGGTCTAGTCCTATCAGAACCAGCCTGGAAAAATACTAGATACTTAATCCTCCAAACACAAATTTTAATGCATTGAATACAACCAGTGTCCCATCCCAAGGAAATGGAGACATGAACTCAGAACCATATTTTTAATGAAGCTCAGCGAACCACAAAAAGATGAGTGACATGGGGCTAGAAAATAATCCAAACAAAGCCAAGGTTAATAAAGAATGAACTATAAAAACATTCTAGATTCAAGTTTAAAGACAGGATAATAGACTATAGACTGAAATGTCTCATCATTTGAGATGCTCATGTGATGGGAGATGTTATTCTGTAAATATGTTTCTCATACTGGTTTATGAATAGAGCCCTGTTGGCCAATGGGAAAGCATGATAGGTGGGGCTAGGAGTCAAGGAGGAAAGAGGAAGTAGTGAAGAGGAGTCAACATGGAGAGCCCGGAGAGGTAGAAGGCCAGCACCTCTCTGGCTGGTAAGATGAGCCACGTGAAAATACTTAGAATAGTAAAAATGGGTTAATCATTAAGACAAAGTTAGCTGATAGACACTGATAGTAACTGGCTAACAACATTGTATCAAATACAGAGTCTCAGCCTGTTATAGGGGTCTGGCGTGGATGAATGCCACATGTGTGTTTACACCAGGTAAGATGGCCACAACATAACTGAATCCTGAACACAGAACACTGAATTGGGTCTCGTTCTCCTTTTCTGTATATACATCAAGTGACAGAAATGTCATTCAGCAATGGATGCTTATCTCAAGGATCATTACTACAATAGTGATTTCTTTATAAATGTAGCTCATAGAATATTTGATGTAATTCTTACTCTGCTTTTCATTTACAAATATTACCTTTAACCCCCAATTTTAAATATTTTTATCATATGGGAATGTGTATACCTTTCAGACATATTTTTCCTTCCGAGAAATGCCTTGAAATCCATCTCATAGCGTGGTTTTATTAAACAGGTCTATAGAGGGTGAATAACAATGGCAATGTCACACGTACTTAAATTTCCTATACTTAACAAGTGATTCTGCACAGAACATTATATAACACACACTTAAGATTAATTAATTAAAACAGGTTGTTTAGTGTTTATAATAAAAGCTGTTTATAATCATGCTCCTGCCGACACTTATACACATTTCTCATCCTTAACACTTCAGGACTATTACTTTATCCTTAATCTTTTAAATTTTATCCCTAAATGAATTTTTATGTAATTACCCATGCACAGTACATAGGAACCTGGTGTTGGCTTTTTTGTTGTTTTTCTCAACGTAACCCAGTTAGATGGATCTTGTCTGTTTTGTATTTACAAAATTAAGCAGGATGGACACGGTGATAGGTTAGGCCTTAACCATCTTTTCATGTGTTAAGGATGCAACTCTGCTCCTTGCAAGAGGACTGGCCAAACCAAATAAAAAGACAATGAGGGAGTAAACTAGGACTGGTTGTGTGGGGCCTCAGAAAGAAGGGAAGCTCTCAGGAAGAAGTGTCCATGCCACCTGCTCTGGGCTCTTCAATCAGTGCTGACTGAAGTCAGACTATAATCTGCTCTCACAAATTAGAAGGCTTGTGTCTTCTTGTCTTTTTCTTAGGTAGGTACTTCAAGGGAGATTAGGGTCACCTTAGGGATGTAGCTTTAGGATGCTAGAGATGATGCTAGTGTTTGGTCCCAGATTCTAAGAGCTATAATGGAGGTCTAGTGGAGTTAAACACATTGGGGAGTTTAAGGTTTGCTAGAGGGAAGATTCTTGATGGTAGTTCACAGACTGTCTTCTTGCTATTGAGTAGAGTGCTGTGTTAGCTATCTCCTTGCTATCTAGATTGCAGTCAATGTAGCTGCCAGGAACACAATGCTGCAATAAATATCTGCATGCAGATTTTTCTTTCATGAGAATTTAGTTTGTATTCTACAGGCTAAATTCCCAGGAGTACAGTTGCTAGACTGCCCAGCAATGGCATGCTTAGCTTAATGACAATCATCACAACATTCCATACAACAGCTGTGTCATTCTACATTCCCACAGACATGTGAATGATCCTGTCCCACCTCTGGTTTCACGCTGCCATTAGTTTTCATTTATTTTAGCCATTCTGATAAATGTGCAATAATATGTCTTTATGAACCTTATTTGCATTTCTCTAATGGGTACTAAAGTTATATTCTTTCCATGTGGGAGAGTTTGTTCATCCACTCTTCCATAATGAAATGTCTTCTTATGTTTTTGACGCATTTTCCAGTTGGATACTTTTGCCTTTTTACTTTGTAGTTTAAGATTTCTTTATGTAATTTGCATATACTCCATTTATAGAAAAGCTTATCTTATGAGATCTTTATTAACTTCATTATTTAATACCAGTGATCAAGAGGGCAGGGGTGCTGTGAATAAACCATGCTATAAATAGAACATGGTATGATTGAGAACAGGTAAGAGTGTGAGATGACCGTGGTTTCTGCTTATTTGGAAATTTTCAATCCATTTATTTTCTCTCTGTTTCCCAGCCTCTAAAACTTCAGCTGTGTATATGTGGTGTAGAGAAGGAACTTTGGACGAGATTGCAAGTTGGGTTCTGTCATTTACTTTGAGGCCTTTTGGTTAAAGATTTTGGAGTTAACATAAAATACAACTATAGGAGTCTTAGTCTACATATAGCAAAAACATTTGTATCTTAAGATCATGAGAAATTAGCCTTGTATGATGCAAGTCCTAGGCTAATTTGAGCTGTAAAATGTGACTGTCACATTTTCAAAAATAACTAATTTTTGTTAATTTGCAGCCTTCTTTTTTTGTGAAAGTTAAACAATAGCAAGAGAGATGAACAGTGGCTAATTTACAAGTAAAATTTTACTTGAAAGAATTTGCTTGCTGTTGAGGACTGCACCGATGCACCAGCTTTCATGAAGTTTGACCTTGATCTTACATTTAGAATCCCATTGTGATACTTCCCAAGCCTCTTATTTGTATGCAGCATTCCTTTAAGACACTTTCAACTGTTCTTTAGCTAATTTAGCTTCAATTTTGTAATATTTCTATATAACTTCCATCTGTCTTCCCAGGATTTGATTTGTTCTTCTGAGGTAAGCTCATTGAGCCAGCCACCACCAACTTGTTAGTATCCTTTAAATCTGAGTTTTTATAGTTGGCTGAAATTTATATAAAGTCTCTATTAGTGGATATGAGATTAGAGAGAAGTGGTTATTGAAATGCATAGCCCACGTGCCTGCTTTTACACAAAAGTCTCAAGTCGTTATTTCCCAGAATGGACAATCTGTCTGGCTGTATTCAGTTTTGGCTTTCCTTCTGGCCACACAGCACTAAATATCAAATATTATGAATCCCTAGACAATTGGTCAGATATTCCTATAAAAGAACATCTGCCTCTGATTCTTCTTCTCTCTAACAGAATCTAAAATTTATAGAGAGGAATGAGGTAATAAAAGTAGCAACTGTGTGATTTGCAGAGACAGGGAAGGTAGCAGGGAAAACCGTGCATTTCAGGTTCCTTGTACAGCATCCAGGAGAGCAGCAAGATGGTGCTGGGCAAAAGGCCACTGGTTGGAGTCATGTTTCTCATCTTTTTCCTCCTGAAATCTGTTATTGATTGATTGATGGGTGGTTAGAGAAATATGTGTAAAGCAATGGCTGCAGGATGTAATTGGTAATGAAGTATGGATATTTGCACTCTCTGTAGAATTTCTGTTCTTTGATGCAGCCCATAAAATGAATGGACATGTTTCTGATAAACCTTTTGAAAGGAAGCAGAAAGATTGTTTGCTAAGGTGTGCTTTATAAAACCTAGCATGTAAGCAAGTTCATGGATTAACAGATATGGCTGTGTTGATATGCATGGAGTACTTTGAACTGAATGATTTTATACATATATAAATGCTTTCATTTGTATGCATTATATATATATATACATATACATATATTATATATATATATGTGTGTGTGTGTGTGTGTGTGTGTGTGTGTGTGTGTGTGTGTGTGCGTGCTTTCAAACTTTCGAAGTATACATTTTAACCCTGAACTCTGAAAGTAATCATTACTTAATCCAAGGACACACATGCTGAATCTTTAATTATTAATACTACCAGCATTAATTACATACTAGAAAATTTAGTTTAATGGAAAGATGTTTGTAGTCTGAAATTTGCTTCTGTAACCGGTCCTCTAATCTTGTGATTTGTGTTTATGTGTACATAAACATATTTACCCTTTTACAAGTAAGCAGTCAGGAAACACATGTAGTTAGTTGCCACTGAGATACCAGAATGCATCTCAAAGTTAGGACACCACACGTAATCTCACCACACTGTAGTTTGTTAAGGGTTTATATTAGTGTGGGATCTAAGACCACAAGCAAACTCTTTTTGTGTCCCGTTTTGCTTTAATGTATTCATCAATCTCTGACTCTAAATGATCTTTTACCATGGATGATTGTATGGCAATCTGTGATGGCCACTAGACATCATCACTGATTTCAAAGATTGTTCCAGACTTTGAAATGTTTTTTTATAGTCCAGACCCTTAGAGAATGCCACTCTGCTTTTTAGCAAATGAGAAGAGGAAAATATAATCTAGATAATAATGTGGAATTTATTGCCAGTAAAACACCCTTCCAAAGGATGTAAGTGAACCCCAGAGAGTCCAACATGTCCTTTGAGAACATAAACAGTAATGGTAACTGGCCAACAGGATTGTATCAAATACAGAGTCTCTGAGTGTTATTTGGGGCACATGTGGCAGCGGGACCCGCTGCAGCTGGCAGGAACAACCTGCCGTAACATATGTTATGTATGTTTATGGGCTAGCTCTGCCTTAATTATTAACCCATTTCTACTTATCTAAGTATTTCCACATGGTCGTCTTATCGGGGACCCGTGGCGGGCGTCCTCCTTCCTCCCTGGGCTACATGTCGACTCCTCCTTCCCATTTCCTCTTTCCTTCTCCTAGTCTCCTAGCCCCGCCTATCTAGTTTTCTATTGGCCACAGAGCTTTATTAAACAGTATGAGAAACATATATACAGAATAACATCTCCCATCATCTCTTTTCTGTCTAAAGTAAAAGAAGGGGTTTAACCTTATCATAGCAAAATATAACATACAATAGTTATCAAATAAGAATCACAGCAAACAATATTTAGTCCATTAACATTTTGTAAGACTTAAAGAAAATATCATCTATCCTATCTTTGTGAGTCTAAAGTCCCATATGTAACTTATCTTTAATCCTAACTAAGGAAAACTATAACCATAACTACCTGTCTTCAACTCCATCCAAGACCACAGAAGGATAATATATAAACTCTAGAAATGACAGAGACAACTCATTGCATGGTCAGTCACCCGAAGTTCTTCTGTAATGTTCCATCTTCAGCCCATAGGCCATAGTGTGTCCAGACTCCTCAACAAGGCAGGAAACTTTTCTCTGTGTCCTGTAGACTGTCTGTCTGGCAGCCTCTTCCATGAAGCAGGAATCCTGTAGCAATGTCCATCTTGCATCAGCAGTCACCTTTTTGTGGGTCCTGCATGTCCAATTTCTACAACATAAAGTCATACAGTCTAGACAAGAGAAGTACCTTGCTCAAATGCCTAGTCTTGCCATTAGAAGCAAACTCCATAATGTTTTCCTTCGATGTCCATCTTCCTTTCTGATGCAGGTGGTGTTAGCAGGAGCAGTTGTGCCAATGTCAAGAAAATCCCTAAACCATTTTAAATGCCATATTCTGTAGGTCTTTGAAAGGTTTGAAGAATGCCTATCCATCTCAAATACATCTCTATATATCTAGAAAACCTAAGTAACTCCAAGCTTGACTATCATAGGTAACTCTCTAATCTGTACTAAATTATACATTACATTTCTAAATGAGCTATATAAACACAATACCTAAACAAGAGGAGAAATATACATGTTACAAAATTGACCTTAAATTGTATTAATAAAAGAAAATCCATTCCAAAGCAAAGTATTCATTTCTATACCATAATTCCCTTTTTACCTTTAAACAGATTGCTTGTGGTCATTAACCATTTATAACCAAGCCAATTTAAATGAAAACAAACATTTATAAACAATATTTGGGAATTTGAGCATTGTTCTTTCCAAACTACTTGCTGCTGGTAGAGGGTGCTGTCATGGGGGTCCAAAGAAGACGAAGAAATCTTGGCAGTAGTCTGCAAGGCTTTGTCTCAACTGCTTGATCAAACCATATAAGTCTAGAAAGAATCCATAGCTTTTCATTTTCTGTGGAAACAAAAATAGAAATCCTTTTCCCCAGTAACTTGTCCTTAGGCTTAAATTTTGGAGTCAAAGCATTTTTAAAATATATAAATTGAATTAATCCAGTAGCATTTCTTTTATCAGTTGTTGTTATTTTCTCAGCAATCAAATAATTTAAAGACAACAGAAGCGCGTATAGTATCCAAAATTTCTCTGTGTTTTCCATCTTCACATGGCTTTTTTATTATTCTATTTATTCTATTTCTATTTTTACATATTTTGAGACAGGGTTTCTCTGTGTAACTTTTATCTGTCCTGGAATTCACTGCATACCAGGTTTACTTTGAAATCACAGAGGTCTATTTGCCTCTGTCTGCCGAGTGCTGGGATTAATGGCGTGTGCCACCATACCATCCATATAATTCCTTTTTTCTTTTTTAAACCATTGTATCCTGTTTCTTTTTCTCTCCCAAGCCAGCGTATTTTTTTAAAACACAGTGCAAACCTTCATTGCAGCTCTCATACACACCAATGAATTGTTAGCAGAGCTCTTTAAAAGCAAGGTGGCTTTTTTGCCGCTTATGCTAATTTTGGAAACCTCCCTTAAAGGTGCCGCGCAAATCTCTGTCTACAACAAAACAAATCCAACCGAGAAAATGCTGCTACCAAGAAGTCTTGCTAGTCTCTGTTCCTTTGTTTCTAAAACATTTCTTAAGCTCTTATTAGTTTTAAGTGAAAGTTCTTATAGCCACGTTGGGCGCCATCTGTATCGTGTATGTTTCTGCCAGCCCACCAGTCTGGGCCCAAAGCCGCGCTAGCCCCAAATAACACTCCGAGACTCTGTATTTGATACAATCCTGTTGGCCAGTTATCATTATTGTTTATGGGCTAGTGCTATCTTAATTATTAACCCATTTCCACTTATCTAAGTATTTCCATGTGGTCGTCTTATTGGGGAGCTGCGGCAGGCGTCCTGCTTCTTCCCGGGCTACATCTCGACTCCTCCCTACTATTTCCTCTTTCCTCCTCCTAGTCTCCTAGCCCCGCCTATCTTGTTTTCTATTGGCCACAGAGCTTTATTAACCAGTATGAGAAACATATATACAGAATAACATCTCCCATCAAGCCAGTAGTGATCCTTTCCTTGGTGCTTGCAAGAACAGTCCACTGATGCTCCACAGATTGGTGTCCACCAAGAATAAGCAACTGATGCTCCACAGATTGGTATCCACCAAGAATAGACCACTGATGCTCCACAGATTGGTACCAAGCAGGGATGAGTTAGGAGTGCTTTCTGCTATGACACCCCAGCAAAGATGAGGCAAAGGCACTCCCTACCTCTGGTTCACTGAAAACAATTACAAGTATATTATTTACACAAGGAGAGCAACATGTCCACAAAATACATATGGAAGCATTTAGTGTCTGATGCCTCAGTTGCCTGTAGGGAAATCCTGGAGATTCAGTCCATTACCCATCATTGCCCAGGCACAATTTTACAAAGTGTGTTCTGGGACCATTACTGTTCAAGTGGCCTTGTGATAACAAAAGAATACTCAGGAAAAAAAGTGGAAGATACAAATTCCTATGAACTGTATCATAAGAAATGCACTGAAAAACACCCCACTTAAAAAAAAAAGACCAGGAATAGCAAATAATCAAGCCAGGTTATCAGATATTTATAGTTCTAAAACCTTTTTAAAGTAATTATTTAAAATTCCAGTAGTCGACCTTCTCTTTAAGAAAATGGAATAGTAGGGAAAGTGAACCACTCTCATGTCTAAATTTTTTTTTGAGACAGATTCTTACTGTGCAAACTAAGTTGGCCTTGAACTCACAGTGTTCTACCTCACTTCCAAGTGCTGGGATCAAAGGCAAGTGTCATGATGCTAAGCTCACACAATCCTTTTTACTAAATTTACTGGGAGCTTCATTATTACTTTCAAGAAACTGTATTTCATCCTATATGAAATATTTCTCCTTCAGGAAGGTTTCAGGAAGCATTATTGGTGTATCACCCACATGTAATTGCTCTGTACCTCCTGCCCATGCCTCTTTAGGATTTGCCAACTCTATGCTGTTGGCAATGGAAAGGTGCACTGAAGTTTACTTAGCACACATTTCTGTCTTAAAATGCAATGTTGGGCACAGTCTGTTCAAGGTGATACCAACCTTGTTCTGAGTTATTTTCAGAAGATGTATGTAGTTTGCTAATTCTAAGTGAAGCCAAACTTTTGATTTGTGCCCTGAAAATGCGGTGGTTTTATGGGAAGACACAATGGTGAACACAATTGAAAGAGTTCATATCTGCATTGTGAAGACCATGGGAGGTTTCTGATGTGCATCACATCTCTACCTACTGTAAAAACAAGTGTTCAGAAATTGCGGCCAAACCACAAAACTTAATATAGTGCAACTATCATTTTAGTTTTCAGTTAGAAATGGAATATCTGAAGAGGAAAAGTTTCCCTGTACCTAACCCACCTCTTCAGAGAATGTTTTGTAAGGGGAGGAGGCAGTGATGTAAATTTGTTTTTAACGCTTTCTGTGAGTTCTGTCTCTTGTTTGTGTGTAGACTTTCTACATGGTCTTGCATACATGGAAGACACTAGATATCCTCACAGATTTGTGTAAAGCTTAATCAACAATCTGAGCGTGAGTTATTTTTAAAGGTATATTTAATTCCCATCCCTGTTCAGACGAACATGTAAAGTAATTTTTAGTTGGAATAGAATTACATCCCTGTCTCTCTTCCCTTTCTTGCCTCCAGCCCTTCCCAGTTAACCTTCTTTGAAACCCTCTCCCTTGTCCCCTGCCCCACTCTCAAGTTGTTAGCTTTTTTTCTTTGATGATGATATACACATATATGTGTGTATATACACAAATACACCTAAATGCAACCCACGGCATCTGATTTTATTGTTTGTGTGTATATGGTTTCAGGACTGACTACTCACATTGGACAACCACTATGGAGGCTCATCCCTGGATGAGGCAGATTCTCCTTACAGCAGTCATTAGTTGTCTATAGTTCTTGGTCCAGGGTTGGGATCCCACAAAACTTCCTCCTTACCATTCTATGTATATTGCTGTTATACCAGTCTTTTAGAACTAGCCATGGAGGCTGGTAGGAAGTTTTAGTTTACAAACATGTTTAAAAGAACACTGGGATGTCTGAGACCTGAAACCACATTGATGTCTATGGTCTATGCTGCCACTAGGCACCATGCTGCTGTCCATGATGAGGGATACCATAAGGGATGATGGTGATATCTGTGGTCTATGTTTCTGTCAGAGGCCATGTTAATATCTATGATCTGTGCTGAGGCTGGGGCCTGTGTTGATGTCCGACCGCTGTGCTACTGCTAGAGGCCACAATGAGGTCTGTGGTCCATGCTGCCCCCTGGGACCATGTTGAAGTCCACCTTTTGAGATAGAGGCTGTGTGGATGCTTTTGGTCCATGCAGATGCTGGTAACCACATTCATTTGCTGATGCTGCCTGTTATGGCTGGGAAAGCCCCTGTTGCAGTGGAATAGATGGTTCAGACTTATGGTTGAGAATGATGGACATTGAAGGATTTTGTAATTACCTCCCAACCACCCAGAAAAAATAAACAATCTAGATAGGAAGCCACTGCAGAGAGTTCTTAAAAGTTGTGCTAAAGATGCTGAAGTGTAGTTCTTTGCAGTTGATGACTTCTGGCGGTGGTGGGGTTGGAAGAGGACTCGGTTATCTTTAAAGCGCTGGCTGTGGGGGATTTTAACGTCCTCCAGTGGGTATATGGACTATGCAAATTTTACTTGATGGAATTTTCTTTTATTTACTCCTTGGAGAGGAGAGGGTGGGTGGGTAGGTGGACCTGGGAGGAATGGGTAGCTGTAGGTTTTCCCCCCTTTCTCTCTTTGTTCTTTGGGTTCACTCCCCCCCCACAGCCCCCAGTTCCCAAATAAATGCACAGAAGCTTATTCATACTTATGCATACCAGGCCTTATCTTGACTTGCTTCTTTTCAGCTTTCTTAAATTATCCCATCTACCTTTTGCCTCTGAGCTTTTACAGTTTTATATTCTATATTCCTTTCTTTACTTATTACTCTGGCTGGGTGGCTGGCCCCTGGCCTCCTCTCCTTTTTCTCTTCTCACTTCTCCACTACTCTCTTCCTTTTCTAGTTATTCTTTCTGAATTGCAGCCCTATCTTTCTCCTGACTTGCTATTGGCCATTCAGCTCTTTATTAGACCAGACAGATGTTTTAACAGTCAAAGGAACACAGACTTACAGAGTTAAACAAATGTATAATAAAAGAATGCTATACTAATTTACATCATTAAACAAATGCATTCCACAGCACAAATGAATGCAACACATTTTCAACTTAATATTCTATAGTAGGAAGTGAATGTGATGGGGTGCATTTTGCAAAATTCCCAAATAATCAATAAAAATATTGTTATAAAAAACACAGGGAAGAAGAAACAGTTAACCACTAGTTTTAAAGTCACAACCTCTCTCTCTAAACCTATATTTCCTCATTTCATAAAGAAAACCTTTATCCTTTTATCTGAAATATAAGTTGTAAATAGTGTTTTTGCTAGGACTTCAATGGGGAGGAAGGGCCCGGGGTTTAGTTTGTAAGCTACATTCTAGGCTGACATGTGATTTTACTATTTCAGCAAGATAGGTTTCCCTCCAGATTTTCTAATCCATGTTATGGTTACAGCAGTAATAGATAAGCACCAATGGCCGTACTCTACAGAAAAGAGTCAATATAATATGACATACTAAATATATGGTATAGATAACACAACTATATTTAAGTATAAGTAGTGCATAGCTATACAAATGATATACTGAAGTATATGTGTGTTTCAAAACTATATTCCTTAGAGCTATAGAATGTATTTCAGTAGAAACTTTTCAGTTTCCAGCAGACCTTTGTAGGACAATGTCATTGGCCTCAGCTGTATGCTATGTGTTGGGGGAGAGGATGGGTGCTTGTGGAAGGTTTCCCTTTTTACAGACTGAGACTCAGTGTCTACTCTAGCCTTCAGTGTTCAGCTGTATAGCTGTCTGTCCCTTTTCTTTGTCTCTCTAGCTAATTTCTTCCCCATCTGCACAATGATCAGAGTGTCTCTACGACTATCATAGCTAGGAGTTCTAATAACTCTATGATTTGTGATGCAGGAACAGTTTTTCTCCAGGCTCATAAATAACTCTTTGTTGCTGTGTTCTGGCTTACTAACTTAGACCCAATTTTCTGCAAGATTAAAACTAAATATCGATCATTACCAAAGTCCTTATCAAATGGAATGTGGCTAGAAATCTGAGATGCCACACAGGAATAAAAGGCATTATATGCCATACCGTGTCAGTCTTGAAATAATCTGTAAGGCCAAACATCTGTATAGATGGCTCTCAATTACTATAATTACTTTAAAGGGGAGTAGTATAAACCACAGGTACATGTGGATTCTCTCTCAATTGCACATCTAAATAAATGTAGGCCAGGGAAAGTTATCAGCAATTGTAATTGTGAGCTGTTCTTCAGCTAAGCCCCACTTACTGCTCCAGAGCAAGAGGCTGTGATCCCTACAGCTGTGTTCAGTTCTGGATTTGTGTCTGGCTCTCAGGTTTGTTTTGGTTTTCAGTTTTCAGTCAGACAGACATCTGCCACCACTTGATCCCTGTCTTCAAGTTAACCCATATACTCCGACATGGACCTCATCTTACCTCTGAGTAATAATAACCCAGTCTGACATTGCACACAAAATTTGCTGGACCTTAAAAAGACAGGAGAATGCTTTTGGCTCACTTGAAGATTTTTCTTCACATGTCTTAATTAAGTCAGATGTCTGCATACTTTGATAGGTTTTAAAATTCCTTTTATCATATCCTGCTTTTGTTTTTGGTTTTTTGAGACATCATCTCATATGTGGACTAGGCTTGCTTTCTACTTGAGATTCTTCTACCTCAGTTTCTCAAATACTAGAAATTTATATGAATGCCACCATAGCCAAATTCCAATTTCTTAAATCCAAACTTTCTCTGCTTTTTCTGTTGTATGCAAACATAAGGGTTATACTTTATGTTATAACATAAAGAAAATCAAATATATTTTTGTTGTATACCTTAAACATTATGTTGTGAAATATAGATCAAATTTTTTGTTTTAAATGCTTGACTTTGGGTGCTTTATAAGATAATTTGACATAAAGTTTTGTTGGATATGTTTTTAAAATGAGTTTTTTTTTCCTGGTTGTACTGTACCATATAGTCATCTACTTTACCTGGCTTCTTATTTTATTATGCTATATCTGATAATGGACATAATATCATTTAAAGAGCAGATCTTTTAAAACAAAAGAAACTTGAATGTTAAATAAATAATAGTATCTCTTCAATTTCAGAAATCCCAATGCTTTAGTTATCCTCATTTCAAATTTTTAAATTTGGAATCAAATACAGAGAAATAGAAGAGACAGACTCCACAGACAGCAAATGCTTAGGGGTATGCTAATCTGGCTTATTTTATTTTTCTTTTTAACAAGAATTGAAGAAAAACTAAGTCACTTGATCTGTTGTACACACTATATTCTGTTTCTTGACTGGAATAAAAGGAATGCATTCCAAATTGAGGGTGACCTGATTCTCTTTTACTGACAAAGGTCTAATGCTGCTTAAGAAGTAGCATGGATCTGGTCCCTTGAAAGTCACTCAGTATAGAGAAGTGGGTCAATAGCCACTGGCTCTTCCAAAACTCTCATCACTTGGAGTTAACAGGATGCAGAAGGGTACTTTCCTGTATTCTTGAGTTCAAAATCCAGTTATTCCCACTACCTGAGTCTTCCCAGAAACATTCTGATGGGAGATTCTATTGTGCGTGTCTTTAGGAATTTTATGTTTTAAGAAGGTTCATGGAATCTTAGGAATCCACTTTCTTCAGAGGCTTAAACATTAACAAAGCTATACTTCGTAGATACAGGCTAAACCCAGTAGATTTATACTTACCAGTAGATAAAAGAGAATTTAAATCAAAGACTCCAGAAATCTTCAACTGCTCTTGTACATTTTGAACTCGACAGAATTTTGAAGGAGTCCCTCTGTATCTCATAATCCTTTTACTCCTACAGGTTTGGCAAACAAGTGCATGTGCAAAAATGAGAGCTCAGGTGGGGTTGGGGAAGGGAGGAACAATCAGCCAGATGCTTCCCAAATGAATTCTAAAACTGTAAGGTCCTTCTTTTAACCATCCCTGCTGTGTAATTTATAATTCTATCTATTCCCATAATGAACAGAGTTGAAAAGTCGGTCTTATTTAATTGGCTTCTTCCTCTTATTTCAATGCATGTTATTAAAGTATGTTGTACACGTCAGTAATTGAGTAAATTCAAAGTTAAGGTTGAGTCATACATTTCTCCATTTTAATGCAACCAGCATTGATGGGAGATAGTATTCTGTAAAAACGTTTCTCATACTGGTTAATTAATAAAGCACTGTTAGTCCAATGAGAAAGCAAGATAGGCGGGGCTAGGAGACAAGGAGGAAAGAGGAAGTAGTGAGGAGGAGTCAACATGTAGACCGAAGAGGAAGCAAGATGCTGGGGCCGCCGCTCTCCGATAAGATGACGACGTGGACATCCTTAGATAAGTAGAAATGGGTTAATAATTAAAATAGATCTAGCCCATTAACAATGATAGTCACTGGCCCACAGGATTATATCAAATACAGAGTCTCTGAGTGTTATTTGGGGCCAGCGCGCCAGACCAGCGTCAGGCGGGCTGGCAGTAAACAAGCTACATAGCATTTGGTGGACAACAGGGATTATTATATACACTGTTTGCTGTAAATAGTGTTTCTAGGCACAGCCATGGGGAGTGGGTTGTGTGTTTGTGTCTCTGTTGCTTCAATAAGTAGAAAAGAACTTGCTAGTCCACAACTAAACATTTCAGAAAAATAAAAATATTTTTTAAAAATTCTATTCACAAATTTTTAGACCCCATCAATAAGACATGTATTCTACTAGACAGGATCTGTATTGCCCACACTTACCTTGACAGACAGATTCCAGTGCCACTGAAAGACCCACAGTGAGGAGCAGAGGAGCAGGATTGGCTCAGAAGCCCAGAATTCTCATTGGTTTTGCTAAGAGTCAGTTAAGTTCTTGAGGATATGATTCTCAGGATGTTGTGCATCTTCAGGAACCTTCTAAAGATCCTAAATAATTTAAATCTATAGTTCCACCAGTCCAATTGTTGAATATGTATATGGTCAGTTCTGCTTACCCTGCCTTTCTAACAATCCACCAATAAACCATGTATTTTGAGCCTTTCAAAGTCTCTCTTGTTCTAGCATATGAGAAATTTATTATGACACATTTCGGTGTGGATTTCTTTTTTATTTTTTTGTGACTTTACTTCCATGAATATTTTAATATCTGTTGTTTTATATATTCTATAAAATGTGATAACTTCTCAGCTGTCAAATATTTTCAAATATTTTGTCTGTCCCCTGCGGATGTCTCTAAGGATGATGCTACACAATCTAAGCAATTTTTCTGGTGTGCATTTGTCCTGGTCCCATTTCTTGTTGCTGTGATGATGAAGACCCTGGAGAGAATAACTTATGGAGGAGAGAGTGCATCATCATGGAAAACAGGGAGGAACTTGAAGCATCTAGATTAATAGAAATTAATCAAGAGCAGACAGAAAATGAATGCATGTATTCTTTTGTCAGCCCACCTTCTCCATTTTCATGCATCCCAGGACCCAAATTCAGCAGATTGTGTCTTCCAACTTTAATTAACCTAACCCAGAAAATTATACACAGACAGACCTGCAGGCCACCCTGTCCTTAGACAGTCTCTCATCCAGCCTCTCTTCCCAGGAGGTTCTAGATTATATCAAGTTGAAATTTAAAACCGATGGTGGTAATAAGTATTAACATTCTTAAGGAAAGTTCAAAGTAGCCCTTATTCTAATGACAAATAGTTTCATCACCAATATGTCCCTTTCTGCTGCTGTCGAGGAAACCATCTGACTCAGCGATGCTGCTTCTGAGCAGGTTAGCAGACCTGCAAGCTACTCCATCTTTCAGCACACTGAGGGTGTCCTGTCTTTACACACAGTCCCTGCACATGTCAGTTGTTCCATGTGCACATGAAGCTGCAGACCACAGGTGGCTCTGAGCTAGGCCCTGTCTGTCATTCATCTTCCTTGTGGATCCCTTCTCTTCAGTTTCCTGTCCTACAAGTTGGTGGAACCTAGTGTTGTTGAGCTCCGGTCTCTGTCTCCTTGATGTGACAAAGCCTTTCATTCACTTGTGTTTACCTTTTATATTGTGTTTGCATTGTTGTAAATTGCCTCGTGGTAAAACAACAGAACACGGAGAGCACACATTACTTACTTTATTTCTGTTTGCACATAGTTTAGCCCCTGCTGCCTGGGAACCAGTACCTGCAGCTCATTGTAAAGATGTCTTCCCATGGCACTTATTTTTCTGCTTATTTTGTTCATTGTTTACCACAGTTAAAAGTCAAATGTAAAAATATGCTTTAAGCAGGGAAACAGTTTCTCAAATGGTTAACAAATTTTTGCTTCATTTTCATTTTGAACCCATATACCTTTGATCTCTGACCTGATTTCATTTTCTATTTGGGATTCATTATTTTTGCACCATTTGTAAAAAGGTTCCCTACATTTTGCTTATATATGTGTAGGCCTGTGCGCATCAGTGTATGTGCACACATGTGGGAAAGCCAATGGAGTATATTTGGTGTCTACCTCTATAATTGCCTACCTTACTCCATCAGAGATTCTCATTGAACCTAGACTTAGACTGGGTTGATTGTTCAGCAAGCTCAGTCATGCTCCTGCCTCAGCTCAGCTTCCTATCTGTTAGGAGTAGTCTTTTCCCTGCCGGTCTGGTCCCACCACTGTGCCTGCCCCAAATAACACACAGAGATGCTGTATAGATATAATGCTGTTAGCCTGTTACTAGCATGTCTTATTGGCTAGCTCTGTCTTAAATAGTAACCCATTTCTATTAATCTAAGTATTTCCATGTGGTCTTATCTTACCAGCGAGAGGGCCCAGACCTCTGTTTTCTCAAGCTCTACATCTTGACTCCTCTCTACTCCTTCCAGAATCTTCCTTGTCTCTTAGTCCTGCCTATCTTGCTTTCCTATTGGCCAACAGTGCTTTATTCATTAACCAGTATGAGAAACATATTTACAGAATGACATCTCCTATCACCTATCTGTGTTCTGGGATCAAGGTCCATATACTCCTCCTTCTTCATAACTTGCTTTTACCTACTGATTCATTTACAGCTTGTCCAACTCAAAAATATTACCTATAGGGCACACTATGCGGCTTAGAGGTAGATTGCTGGAGTAGATGAAGCAAGGCAACGGGACCATCCTTAGGACTGGCAAAGAAGAAAATATCCAAACACCATGAGTAGTGTTACTCAAGACACTGAAACAGCCCAACCTTTTGAAAAGTAGAGTGGAAACCCATCTTTTTTCTTGCTTCATGATTCAGTACAGGGAATGGATATTTTGGAAGCAGGGAACCAGTGTGTGAAGATGCTCTGGAACCTGGTGAACCTTTTGAGGACCCTTATAAGAGAAACATTTTCCTGACCATGAGCATTTTACATTCAGCTTGCAAAAAAAAAATCTGAATTTGGAGCTTGTGATAAATGAAAGTGTCTGCCTAGCAATGGTGCTGACCCTTTTTTCATAAATGCAATTTCCCCTCTGAAGTGTGGGTGTCTTCCTATGCTAACTCCATTGTTCAGAACATAATACATGGCTCTTTTCGTCAGTTCATCAAACAGCAAGGATGAACCCTTAGGACACAGAGTTACCTTGACTTTTTCAGGAGAGGGAAGGTACACAGCTGTCAAGGGTCTTTTTACTGCATTTGGATTCATTATAACAAAATTATTTTGCAAGTATAGGGAATATATTCAATTTGAAACAGGTGCAGAAATTAGCCTATTCGACATTTCCTCCCTTTGTTCCAATAAAAAATTCTAAACATTCATAAAATATCATGACTTAAGTATATGTGTGGGGATGTGTTCATTCCTCTTTGAGCCACTATTATGAGCTCAGTTGTGCGTACAAAGTTAAAATCCAAGTATTCATTATAATTTGAAATGTAAGTCATACATATCTACATCCTGATCTATCTGATCTATCTTGTGGATTAAATTTTTGGACCAAGAACAAAGGTCTAATTTAGCAGTTAATCCTCTGATATGGCCAACAGTCAAAGGGAGGCTGGGGTAAGGTCGCTCCGTCAGTAAAGCTCTCTATCATTAAGACCTGGGTTCTAGTTCATATAACCCTGGTAAAAACTGTTAAGTTGTGGGAACACAAGCCTGTGATCCCACCTCTGTGGAGAAGAAAAATGAGGACAGGCAGAGGTATATCCTAGGTTCACTTCTCAGCCAGGTTAATCAAACCCATGAGCTCTGGATAATACATGAACTTGTCTTACAAACAAGCATAGGGCCCCTAAAAACTAGAGATGGATTTCTCTGACCTACACACCACACATATACCTAACATATGTACACACATGCATAAGAAAGAAACAGAATGAGAGTATACCATGGTTGATTCTATAAGTGAATGAAACTCTCAGGTTTTGTGTACACACACACTTTCACACATGGCAATCTATATTTTTGGAGAAGAAAGTTTTTCTTCTTGAGTCTTTATGAAAGCTTTGGATATTTTATGTAGTGAATGATTGTGTTTTTCTATGGATAATCTAGGATGCTGAACACTTAGCTCTGTGAATTAATGTCTGTGTTTAGATGAAAGTTTACACACACACACACACACACACACACACACACACACACACACACACACACATTAATTCAGTATGGGTATTGCACACTTGTGATCTTAACCATTGAGTAAGACAGGAGAATTGTAGGTTTGGTCCAGCTTTATATAAATAAGTAGTGAGTTTCAGGCTAGCCCTGGATACATGATCACACCTGATCTCCAAATACAATTAAGTGAAATAAAACCATTTTGAGGCCTAAAACAAAATTCTATATAGCTCTGAACATAAGAGTTCAAAACTGGACAATTGTAGTCATCTCTTTCTTTGGGGTCACCTATAACTTACTGTAGGAAACAAATTGACTGGAATGATTGTACTGAACTGATAAACTTGCCTTCTAAACAGAAGACTGGAGGAAAAGAAATGGAAAAACTTCCCCTATGTCTGTTTTTAAGAAAAGAAGCAAACATATCTCACAGATACTCATCTCTTTGAGATTTTGCATAGAACCTTTTCTAACAACAACAACAATAAAAAAGGATATCTAAAACATTCCTTTTATCCACTAAACAACAAAAGGAAGAGGAAGGCAAACACTCCTGGCTAACCATTCCTCCATTTGATAAGTACATGCAAATGGAAATACGTTCTGCCCAAGAAGTTCAAAAGGCATCCTCAGAGGACTATTCAAGTAAAATTATTAATAGAGTCTCAATGGGAAGGAGATTGAGCACTGCCTATAAAACATAAGAACAAATGTTATAAACACACACATTTATATATAAATTGGACATATTGTCTGAAGTGGTAAATATAAAAAAATGACATTACAGGATTCCACATTTACTCCTTCTCAACAGATTTTAAACAAAAATTTATGGTACACCGAGGCAGAGAGCCTGTAAGTGCTGGTATGTTTTTCTGCTGCATTTACTGCTGTTAGAGATACTTCCCACAGTTACCATTCTGATGGCAGCTTTTTAAGAATGTTGAAAGATTAACAAAGCATTGAATTTTTAACCTTAAAAGTAAATCCATAAAATCATCTGAACAGGTGATTATATTTCCCTTTTAAATGATGGTAAAGGTAATAGCAGTCTTTGTGTTCCAGTTAGCTTGTTAGTTTTATCTTTCTCATTTCAGTTTCTCATTATATATTTCTGCTCATCACTTTGAATATTGATTTCAGATGACTTGAGTGGGTGTAAAGTAATGATTCCATAATAAAATAAGAGTCCATTTATTGTGCTATATTAGTTCTAATATCTCTGACAAACACTGCCGTGGCTGAGACTCCAATCTCCTTCAACTATCTTTTAATGAGGATTACAGACATATTCTTGAAATATTATTCCTGTGTTTCTTATCTCATTTTTGGACAATGCTTTGGTTTGATATTTCTTAATGCATATGAGCTTGTGCCCTCAGAATCCAGAATAGGGAATCAGATCCCCCCTAGAGGCCCAGGTGATGTAACTGCTGGATACTGATGCTAGGAACTGAACACAGATCCTCTACAGGAGCAGTACACACCCGTAACCATCATTCTCCTTGGTCCTATGTTCTAGCCTAAGGCCTGCTGAAATTATAAATGTTTTTGAGATATCCTTTGTTTGGAAAGCTCATGCCTAGTAAATTAAGTGAAGTTATCAGGGTTGTGTTGTGGAACCTTAACTTGAAGTTAAGGAAACATACTCATGTGTTTATAAACACCAGACTGAAAAACAGGACTTTTGCTACTTGAAGCTAAGAGCTTAGGCTTTCAGACCTCAGATCTGTAAAACAGATTTTCCTCCATTTTTGTGGTTATGTTTTCACTGAGTCACAGTGAATCAGTTTAATAGTCCAAGCTATTAACCATAGTGGGAAGGAGAAAAAATGGACTCTGTTCTGAGAGATCTTTGGCTATGGCATACCTTTCAGCCAATCATTGTACAACCTTGCTTTCCCTGTGCTCCTTAATGGGTCCTTTCTTAAGTATTTCTTATTGATTCACAGAAACCTAGGTAGATTGTTCAGATCATGGTTGAGGCCACATGATTTACAGAAGTACTAGAAGTGTAGCAGTATAACAAGAAAGGGACACTAGTTACCAGAATGAACATTGAAGTCAGGGTGACTTTTTTGACCTCTGGATGGGTCCTTTTATAGTCAACTGATTTTTTTCTGCTGTGTCATCACAACTGTGGTTGTATTTGGGGTAAAAAACATCAGTATGGATTTTGAACTTGTGGGTAAGTATTAGTGAGCAGACATTTTTATATAGATATACACTAATATTAAAGATTAACTTTATCACTGTATATTTTAATAGGTGGTTTAATCATATACAGTGCTTTCTTGTATTTATTTTAGCATTAGCATCTTCTCTCTTTACCCATTTATTAAAGTTTAATTTACTAGGAGTCTTCCCCATGAGTCAATACAAAAATGACTCCAGGATAGGCAACTTTGAGGTGTGTTTTGGGGAGAGCTGCAATCAGCAGAGAGACTTGTATAATCACATGTTTAGGCTGGATTTACTTTGAGTCCCACCAGTTGCTGGCTAATTAGTGTGATGAAAACCACTATCAAGAACAGTGGTCCTCACCCTCACAGACTGGTGAGTATTTAATACCATTCTTTCAAGGAAGCCAATTGTTTTCTCTGGATAATGTTTCCAATTTACTAAGTAATGAGATGAGCTCTTTGATGGGAGATGTTATACTGTAAATATGCTTCTCATACTGGTTAATAAATAAAGTACTGTGGCCAATAGGAAAGCAAGATAGGTGGGGCTAGGAGACTAGGAGGAGGAAAGAGGAAGTAGTTAGGAGGAGTCAGCATGTAGCGCCTAGAGAAAGCAAGATGCCTGGCCTGCACCTCTCTGATAAGACGACTACATGGAAATACTTAGATAAGTAGAAATGGGTTAATAATTAAAACAGAGTTATCCAATAAGGAATTAGTAACTGTCCAACAGTTTTATATCAAATACAGAGTCTCTGCGTGTTATTGGGGGCTGGCGTGGTAACAGGGCAGTGGGACCAGACCAGACCAGCAGGAAAAATGTGTTCGTAACAGCTCTTCTTGCTCCTACTTTTAATTAGATTTATAATAATATCTCAATGATGGTATAGAGAGTTTTCATTTACCTTATCAAGTCTTTACCACTGTTAACATCTGACACTATTGTAGTGTGTCTCACAACTAAAGAAAGCTCTGACACTGGTATGCAATATTAATTTCACTTCAGACTTTCTCTTAGCTTCACCAATATATATTTCCCCAATTGTAGAAACTGATCCAGAATACAAAACAATACCCAGTTGTCACACCTCCTGAGTCTCTTCCACTCTGTGATTGTCTTTATTCTTTGTTTAAATTGCCTTAATTTTGAGCAGCTTCCATACAATGTCCTGGGTGTGTATTAGGCTGCTGTTTTCCTGACATGTAAGGCAGAATTGTGGATAGTGAAAGAAGACACTGAAGTATGTTTTCCCATCACTTCCTGTCAGTCCATGATAACTCTCTGACACCTGACTGTATAGGCAATGTCTACTTCAGTCTTAATTAAGGTGAGGTTTCATAGATTTCCCTATCATAAAGGCCTTCCATTTTCTTGTACAACTCTGTGGGAATAAATGGCTAAATCTGTCCTTTGCTCAAGGGGGAGGCAGATAGAGTGAAGCCTTCCTCCTCCCAGGACATGGATGGTGCTCTATACATATTGTTGAGATATTTCTAGAAGTGAGAGATTGGCAGCCAGTTAATAGCGCTTTGCTGCCCCGCTGCAGCCTTAGGCTGAGGGAAGGGTGATAAATGCAGCCAGGTGTCTGGCCAAGTTAGCTGCCTTGCTCAATTGTGGATATGAGCCTGACATGGACTCCCCATGCTCTCTCTGAACATTTCATCATGGTGGGCCAAGAACTGGGTTTCAAGTCAAGGCCCAGCCTTAAGTCCTGGTCTTAAGAAGGTACCTATCCCTGGTACCAAAGGGATAGATATGTGGCTTCCATTCCTGCATCCTTCCACCCATATTTTCCTCTTATTGTACCAATTCTAGGCATGCTAATCTCTCACATGGGCTTCTCTACATCTTATGTACTCTCCATCTTGGCTGATCCTTTACAATGATGGATTTTATTTTAAGGTGAGGTATGTACTTTCTCTTTATCCTTTCTTTCTTTCTTTCTTTCTTTCTTTCTTTCTTTCTTTCTTTCTTTGTCTTTCTGTATTTCTTCCTTTCTTCCACTAGACATGTCATGGAATAAATTGGGTATCTCATCTTTGGTGTTATATATTTGCTATCATATAGAGTCATATGTATTTGATTTGATTTTTTCACTTTGTACCACTTTATGCTGAGGCTTAACAATTTGTTTCTTAGAATGACTGAGTGTGGGAAGTTGACAGAGTAGACAGAGATCACAGTTGTCCCAATTTTCTACTTCAGGCATGCTTGCATTATTTCCAGTTCTGGTCTGTATGAAAAATATTGCTCTGAACAGAACTTTTTATGTCCATATGCTGTGAGTTCATTTTAGTAAAGAGCTCTCCATGCAATGAATGATGGAATGTGGATAATATATTTCATGTTTTGAGGAACTGATAAATGTTAAGTGTTATGTGAATCCCTACAAAGAAAAAGGGTTTTACTTGCTCCATAGTCACTGATCTTAAGTGTATTAGTTGGGTTCTCTAGAGGAATGGGTGTTATATAATGGGTATCTACTTATATTTATCTGTCTATATATTCAATTCTATTTAATTCTATTCTATTCTATTCTATTAATGGGTGGATTAGAATGGCTTACAGGCTGTTTCTCACCTTCAGTATATTCTGGGAAGTCAGCTCTAATGTCAAAGAAAGAATGGACTATCTAGCCAGAACAAAAGTGGAGTGGAGGTGGTGGTGGCAGGCAAACAGACAGACAGACAGATATGAGTGCATGTGCATGTCCTTGTGCACTAACACACACACACATGACACAGACACACACACACAGACACACACACACACACACACACACACACACACACACACACAGGGGAGGGGAGAGAAAAGAGCACTTCCTTCTTCCATGTGTATGTGTGGCTCAGATTAAAGGTTGGATCTTCCCACCTCAGAAGACCTTGATTAAAGATAACTCTTCCTACCTCAAAGATCCAGATTAGAAGTGATTCTGCCCACCAAAAATGACTTAATTAAGAAAATAAAACCTCTTACAGGTGTACCCAGTCAATTTTGTTTTAGTTAATTCCAGACATAGTCAAGCTGACAACCAAGTACAGCCATTACATCTGGTGATGGCTTCAGCATCATACTTCTGCATGCTGGTATTGAGCCCTGACTCTTTGTTTTAGTTGATATTATACATATATATTGCCCACTTATCTAACCTCTTCTGTGATAGATGCTGACAAATACATTTCTATAGTTACCTTGTGATGCTTATCAGTGTTTTGGTATTAAGATGTCATTAATATGTGCACATAGGTCTCTCTTCTTAAAGAGTATTTTTCTTAGTTAGTGGCTTGCCCTTTTCTGTTTTAAAACTGTACCTTCTAAAGAAAAATGATTTCTATTTGGATGAAGTCTACTTTATCTCTTATCTTATATGGATAATGTTTTTGTTTTGTTGTTGTTATTAAGAACAAATATCTTCCATACCTAATTTAACAAAACCTTTTCCATTTTTGCTCCTACATTTAAATATATGCTCTACACTGAGTCTGTCTTTAATGCTGTATGAGCAAGTGTCATTCTTTGTCTTTCACATTCTCCAAGCACTTATTGGAAGTATTGCTTTTCTCCAATTAACTTAGGAGAATCCTTTTAAAAATTGTATATGTAAGATTCTATGTTTATTGCATTACACTTCATATCTTTTTTGTGTATGTAATTAAGGCATGGTTGTCATCACATCAACTCTATAATCCCAAATCAGGTGATTCCTGTGCTGTAAACTTTTCCATCTTTCAACTATTTTGACTTTGCTAGTTTGTTTTCTTTAACTTTTAGAAATTTTAGAAATAAGTTTGTTGTTTTATTCAGAGGAAACATACTGTGAATTCTCCCTAGGAGAATGTTCCATATATATAGCTCCATGTGAATATATTGTGTTATGCATAGGTTTATGAGATGGGACAGTTTGAAGTTTAGAGGAGATGCTACATTGTGACTATGAATGGAAATCATATTCTGTAATATTTGAAGTGCACACACATTCTCAGTTTTAATTTTTTTTCACAGCTGTCTTTACTGTGGGGAATTTCAGATAAGAGGAAATTGGGAAGTTGTACTACCTTATAGTCAGACATCATTTCTATCATGACTTTTTTTTTATACTGTCTACTTCAGTTCTATATGTGCCATTCAAACCCTAAAGGGTCGATTTATAAACAGTGATGTGATATTTCTCTCCATACTCAAATTCCATACCATCATGGTTTCAATTTGACTTAAGGCAGAAAACTTATCCTCACAACCCTATTTCCTTTGACTGTTTCTTGTAGTCTCTTTGACATCTAACTGGCCAGCGAGGATGCATGTGAAGTATGTTCTGTCCCTTCCTTCTTTATTAAGGCTTTATTTGCTTCATGTAAACACTCAGCCCTTGTCTCTTTTATCTGATCTATATCAACCAAGGCACCGTGCTCTTGAATGAAGCAGTGAACACAATAGTTTAGCCTTTGGCCATGGACGTTACATTATAAGCTGAATGAAATTTGGCGACATCATCCCCTGAAGAGTCTGTATTTGCTATTTAAGTGGTCCAGATTATTCAAGTACAGTCATGGTAGCCCACATTAATAATCCCAACACTAGGAAGACAGCTGCAAGGGGATTGGAGCAAGTCTGAATACAGTCTGGGTAACATAGCAAGTACCAGACCGATCAGAGAATATAACAAGAGTCTGTCTCAAAGAGAACCCAAACTCAACAGAAACTAAAATGAAAGAGAGGATAAAAGAAAAGGATACAGGATGCAGGTAAAAATGGATTCACTTTCTAGTTCACATTTGCCATGGGAGACCATAGCATCATGATGGAACATAATGTTGATGCTCACCTTAATTGTTGAAGATGCTTGATTTTAAGGGCCAACATTTTAAAGACAGGGTTATCCAGCAAATCTGATTATATGTTTATCCATCCCTTAGACTCTAAAAGAAGGGCATATGAAACAGCTCAATAGGGAGGAAATGAGATATTCAAAGAGAATCTATAGAACATTTTATTGCTTTGATTATCCCCAATGTGAACAAGCTCAGATGGGAAATCATGCCATTGGCAATTGACCTGATAAGTTATCATGAAATATTTCAAATAAGATGTGCTGTTTGGATGCCCAATAGCCAAGAGAGAGGATTTCTGTTTTCATGAATATCTGCTTTCCATTAGAATTAGAATTTTCATGCAGCTATAGTTCTGAGTGACATACATCTCATATCATGGTGAAATTTGAGTTATCTTCCATTTCACTCTTGCTTCAAACTGGGAGAATGGATTCATAAAACATTTTGAGTAATTGTTGATTGTCTTTGAAAAATGACATTTTTTAAGACCCTGAAGTCCCACAGCTGTGTAATAAAGAAGTGGGAATTATAAAGGACCAGTTGATTGGCCTTTTTGCCCATTATTTCACATGCTTCTACTTCTCACCATGCCTAAGAGAGGAACTGTTCCCATAAAAAAATATTTAAAATACATAGAAATGAACTTCATTTTGAAGTGTTCCCAGAAATATAAATTAAACCCAGCACATTCCATAGCAATCTAAAGAATTAATTCAATATCTTTCTCAGTGTACATTTATTGAATCTCTATTATTGCATTGATTACTAAGAGAGTAGCTTAATAAAATGAGTGTTCATGTTGGATTTGTATAGCAGTGGGTCATAAAGTAAAATTCCAAATGAACATACACCTGTGTAACAGAGCAAAACTTGAGATACCATGTCAGAGATGTTTGCTGTATGGTCATAATGTGACAGATGCTAACAGTCATCTGCTTTAGCTCAAAAATGGCTGGATAAAATCCTCATCTTCTCAGAATTGGGATGGGTCATTGTGGGGGTGTTATAAAACCCTCACTTTGTGATCATTTGGGAATTTTGGACTTTAGACTATACATTTGACAATATACACTGTGTGTGAACTATTCTCCCAGTTTCTTCAATTATAAGATACCTTAATAGTATCCGCTCTTGTCTATTACAGTTTTTCAAGCATTATAAATAATGTCAGTTGGATAATGAAGATAGCAGGTAAAAGATGGGAAAGTGGTATATGGGAGGGTGTTGTTTACATGGCTTAAAGCTAACCACATGAAAACAGGAAATGTGAGATGTCCTAAGCCCAAGAATGGCAGCTATGTGAATACCTGGGAATAGTGTTTTAAAATTTATATTAACTGTACCATAACCAGCTTGGTTACATATATTCATTTTGCAATGTTTAAACTTGAGTCATACATATTTGTCTGCTCAATTCTTACCATTTTTGGTGAATCATTTCTGCTAGCTTTTTGAATATGCACTGGGATAACTCTGTAGTTTCTGCCTGATCTGATTATGCAGTATGAGGGGGGCCTTTGGTGGGTATGGGACCAATACACCATATAGATAGACCTTACATGGGAAGGAAGTTTACTGGGAGAAAGGAGTAAGGGAAGGGAAGAGAGAAAGAGGCCAGAGGGCAGAGGTCAGAGGGCAGAGGGCAGAGGGCAGAGAGAAGTTAAAATTATACAATGGAAAAAAAGAAAGCATCTTCAACAAATGACCTATCTGGATGTTGGTATGTAGAAGACTGCAAATAGACCCATTCTATCACCATGTCCAAAACTTAAGTCCAAATCAATCAAAGATCTCAACATAAATCCAGCACACTGGATCTCTTGAAAGAGAAAGTGGGAGGTACCTTTGAAAGAATTGGTACTGGGGACTGCTTCCTGAATATAACACACTAGCACAGATACTGAGGTTGACAATTAATAAATGAGACCTCCCCAAACTGAGAAACTTCTGTAAGGCAAAGGACATAGTCGACAAGACCAAATGGCAGCCCGCAGACTGGGAAAAGATCTTCTACATCTGACAGAGGGCTAATTTCCAAAATATACAAAGAATTCAAGAAGCTAGTCACCGAAACACCAAATAATCCAATTAAAAAGTGGGGTGCAGAACTGAATATAGAAATATCAGTAGAGGAATACAAAATGGCTGAAAGACACTTAAGAAAGTGCTCAACATCCTTAGCTATCAGGGAAATGCAAATCAAAACAACTCTGAGATACCATCTTACTCCTGTCAGAGAGGCTAAAATCAGAAACACCAATGACAGTTTATGCTGGAGAGGATGTAGAGAGAAGGGAACACTGCTTCATTGCTGGTGGGAGTGCAAACTTGTACAGCCATTTTGGAGATCAGTATGGCAGTTCCTCAGGAAAATGGGAATCAGTCTATCGCAGGATCCAACAATTCCACTCTTAGGAATATACCCAAAAGATGAATATTTATACCACAAGGACATCTGTTCAACTATGTTCATAGCAGTATTGTTTGTAATGGCTAGAACCTGGAAGCAACCTAGATGCCCCACAACTGAAGAATGGATAAAGAAAATGTGGTACATTTACACAATGGAGTACTACTCAGAGGAAAAAGAAACAATGGAATCTTGAAATTTGCAGGTAAATGTAAGAAACCATCCTGAGTGAGGTAACCTAGTCACAAAAAGCAGAACATGGTATGTACTCACTCATATATGCATTTTAAACATTGAGCAAATGACCACCAGCCTACAATTCACACTGCCAGAGAAGCTAGAACACAGGGACGACCCTAAGAGAGACATACAAGGTCCCCCATAGAAGGGGAAAGGTACAAGATCTCCTGAGCATATTTGGAGTGGGGGGCAGTGAGTGGAGAGAGAGTTAGGAGAAAGAGAAGGGGAGAAGAGGAAAGGAGAACATGAGGGAACAGAGATTGAGTTGGGGGAGGAACAAAGGAGAGCAAGAAAAGAGATACCATAATAGAAGGAGCCATGATAGGTTTGAAGAGAAAACTGGCACTAGGGAAATATCCAGAAACCTACAATGACAACCCAAACCAACAATCAAGCAATAGTGGAGAGGCTACCTTAAATGCCTTCCCTGATAATGAGAATGATAACTACTTTATATGCCATCCTAGAGCTTTCATCTAGTAGCTGATGGAAGCAGAAGCAGGCACCCACAGCCAAACACTGAGCTGAACTCCTCCAATCCAGTTGCAGGGAGGGATGAGTGATAAGCAAAGGGGCCAAGTCCAGTCTTCAGAAACCCACAGAGACAGCTGACCTGAACAAGGGGGAGCTCATGGACTCCAGACCAATGGCTGGGAAACCATTGGTGGGTCTCAGTTAGAAGGCCTTGGCAGTCTATCAAATCTCAGACAAGAGAACCAGGATGTATACCTGGTGCATGAAAGGACTTCAGGAGCATATTCCCCATAGAGGGATACTCCCTTAGCCCAGAGACAGGAGGGAGGGCCTAGGACCTATCCCAAATCATTTGACAGATTTTGATGATCCCTCCTGTAAAGCCTCACCCTTCCTGGAGAGTAGGTGAAGAATGTGATGGGAGGGGGGTCGGGAGGCATGGGAGGATGGGAGGATGGGAGGGAGAGGGAACTGGGATTATTATCTAAAATAAGAAAAAATAATAATAAAAAATTAAAATTTACAAAAGAAAAAAATAACTGAAAATGCTTTCTTAGAATCAATACATATTTTTGGGAAACTAAGTTCTACAAATGGACTTAAGGAATAAGAAAGAACAATGTAATTACAGTGATTTCTTTTCTGAAGAATATGTATTTGGCAGAAATCAGACATTTTAAGTTTTCAGTTGGGCTTATCTAAGTTAGACAGTATGGAGAAACAGAGTTGGAAAGTATCAGGATACAAGATTACTTTAAAAAATCAGTAGCCCTATTATATACAGAGGATAAATGGGCTGAGAAAGAAATCAGAGAAACATCACCCTTTACAATATCCACAAACAACATAAAATATCTTGGGGTAATGTTAACCAAACAAGTGAAAGACCTATATAATAAAAACTTTGAGTCTTTAAAGAAAGAAATTAAAGAAGATACCAGAAAATGGAACTATCTCCCATGCTCTTGGATAGGTAGAATCAACATAGTAAAAAATGCCAATCTTTCCAAAAAAAGCAATTTACAGATTCAGTGCAATCCCCATTAAAATCCCAGCACAATTCTTCACTGACCTTGAAAGGAAAATATTCAATTTTAAATGGAAAAACAGAAGACCCAGGATAGCCAAAACAACCTTGTACAATAAAGGAACTTCAGGAGGCATCACCATCCCTGACTTTGAGCTCTATTATAGAACTATAGTCCCGAAAACAGCCTGATATTGTCACAAAAATAGACAGGTAGTCCAATGTAATTGAAATGATAACCCTGGTATTCACCCACACACCTATCTGATTTGTGACAAAACACCTAAAATTATACAACGGAAAAAAGAATGTGTCTTTAATAAATGATATTTTCAGTTATTAATATGGTGCTATCTTTTAAGTGTGCCAATGCTCTTCCATCCAGGTTTTGTGACTGGTGCAGTAAGATTTCTGATCTTCCCTTTTTCCTTTGCTCTTAATACTAATTCCAGACCATAATTTGTATTTACTTTTATCAATGCCAAATGGAAACATGACACTCTTGATGTCATAAATTGGTTTCCTTTTCATCTTCAACTCCATAGGGAGTCATTTCCACTCATTGTATGTCCTTCATAGCAGACAGGGCACAACTCAATTCAGGTATGAATTAGTGAATTATTGGAGTGATGTAGTAACTTCCCAAACTTCTTTAATTATAAGGACATCATAATTATGTCTAATGTAAAAGAATTATGATAAAAATAAATGTCATTACACACAAATAAGATGAGACTTTTTATGATGCATCTCCAATACTCCTGTTTTAATTAAAGACAAGTTGTTGATGAACTTGGGAAGAGTGCATCAAATGTTTCTCTCTGACGGTAGGGGAAATATAGATATTGGAGGTGTGTATTCAGCAGAAACACACCGAGTCCTGAGGATCAGCTTGCAGTGAATCACGAAGGCACTGGTTTTTCTGCCAAAGGACAACCAACAGTAAAATGAAAACAAATGTTCTCTGCGAATCACCCATTGTTTAGTTTGAGAAATTCTGGGCTATTTTTGTACTCTTCGTTTCAAGAGCTCTCTCATCTGTACAGCACGTCTAAGACACTAAGCAGGTGTTTTAAGGAAGAACTGAATAATTAGAGGTCAGTTTTCCGTATCCCTAACCTGGCATGAAGGTAGATGCCATTGCTGGGCTTTCATGGGCTTTCAGTCTGTTTGATTTGAAAAGTGTCAAGATTGTGAGAATTCCATGCCCCCCCCATTGGGTTTTGAATCTAAGGATTTGTTTTGAGCTGTTACATACTCACCCAAAATGGAAAATTTCTATATTTCTGTCACATTCTTCTTTCTTAAAGCTATCAAAGAATAAAAACAAGAATGAATATTTTTGAAACTTAAAGTTTTTTTATGCTATATCCAACAGTGCATAATATTATTCAATGGCTTGGCAACTAAATACATTAAAATGTGTTTAAGATGTGTCAATGAGCATATGGGAACATAATTTCATATGCGGTAATGGGAGATGCTATATTTGCTAACATGACCTGTATATGCTACCTGTACACAAAGAGCCACGTTCACTCTAACATATAATAATTACAAATAGCTTCTTGAGCAATTAACCTGGTCATAAATTTTTATAACCTGCTCAGTAATTTTGCAATTTATACATTGTGAGTTCTCTACATTGGATAACTTTGATGTTGAATAAAGAACATATACTAATCAATTAAAAGATTAAAACTAGTTGAAATCAAGTTTCTTGCTTGAATATGTGGACTTTAAACTTACTTCTAATTCTTAGGGGAAAATGGCACTAATTATGAACTTTGAATCTTGTGCTTGAGTTAAAAACTGATGTCCACACAAAAATGTACACAGATATTAAACTACTGTCACTGATGATTTCCAAGACACAGAAATAACTGAGATGGGAAAACACACAGGAATACACCTATACAGTAGATGTAGGAAATATCAAGCATTTAAAAGGCATGATAAATACTTAAGAACACATTACTTAGAGAAGCAACCCACCATTTTATAATGCATTGATGCCGCCTAAGGATGCCGCTGTGTTCTCTGTGACAACAGATGCCCACGTAGACCTACATGGAGTGTGCTGACTGCTGTTGCTGCATGTGTGTAATTCAGAGAGTAGATGTGGGAATCACTGTACTTTCATTTGAATTTGACATGAAATTAAATCCACCTTAAAATTAAAAATGAATGGATAAGTGACTATCAAAATATAGTGATAAAATAGTATAAGAACTTAAAAAGGGATAAAAAGAATTTCATATTATATGGACTTCTATCAAAAATTATAGCTAAAAATAGACTAATATAAGTGAAGTGGGGTAAATGAATAACTACTTTGAAAAGAAAATCCAATTTCATACAAAGCCCATCAGAAAAGCTTTATTAATATATAAGCTGTATTCAAATATTCCATGAATGGGGAAATTAAACAAGAACTGGGAAAGAAAACATAAGTACTATCTGTGTGTCATGATTGTTTCTGGGTGTGGTTGGTCATTTAGTTTTTTCAATTTTCTGAGTATGGCATAAACAAAAAAACCATTGAATGAAGTAAATAAAATTTTGGGGAAATGAAAAATCTCTCCAGGAACAATCATCGCAGTTGGGAAATGGCTATAGTTCATAGTCCTCAAGACATTCCTGTAAATTACATATTAAGGCAACCCAAACATCACAGGGAAATCATGACAATAACTTCACAAATGTGTTCCATTCTTTCTCCAGGCCCCGACATCCTGCTTTGCACGGCTTAGCTTGCTCCAACTGCCCTTGTGTCTGCTCTCTTATCTACCTATTGTTTGTTTTTATATTCTTTTGGTTTTTTATTTTTGTTTTTTCGATACTGGGTTTCTCTGTGGCTTTGGAGACTGTCCTAGAACTAGCTCTTGTAGACCAGGCTGGTCTTAAACTCACAGAGATCCACCTGCCTCTGTCTCCTGAGTGCTGGAATTAAAGACGTACTCCACTAATGCCTGGCTCGGAAAAAAAAAATGGTTAATTTATGCTTTCCATTCCAATCCCAGCTCCCCTTCCCTTCTCTCCTCCTGCTCCCCTACTTAGCTCCACCCCACCTCCCATCTGCTCCTCAGAGAGGGCAAGGCCTCCCCTAGGAAGTCTACTAAATTTATCCCATTATCTCATTGAGGCAGAACCAAGGCATTGCTCCCTGTCCTGTCCACCCCCCAACAAATTGGGAACCTGCATAAGACCTAACTAGACTCCCTTAATATGGGTGACAATGATGCAGCCAGAGCAATGTGTGAGGTCACTGGCAGTGAGTCCAAGATTTTTTTACCTTCTTAACTGAGGCACTATTGGAGCTTTGCATTTATTCCTTCATCAAGTACCTCAGAGAATGAGTAAGATTAAAGCTGTTAGTTGTGATGGGCTCAACCCCTGAGGGGAGTCAGTAAATAACTAAACTCCAGTGACACTAGGGTGGAAAGGAGAAATCAGAGGACTGACTTTGGGAAGAAAGTGCAAAATGTCTCCCAAAACAAGAATCGCCTAGACAAGGAAGAATTCAATACTGGCAGGCAGGGAAGGGCTCACCTGGGAAAAAAACACTCTTCCCGGGAATCTTGGGTAAGACATCAGGCAGTTATAAATAGATATTCTCTACTTTAGGCAACACACTAGAGAATGTTGCTTATATTGTGACAGGCTAGAGAGAAGTCAAAAAATAAAGAATATATATGAATAGAGACTAGAATGGAACCTGCCACTTCTGTCTGTGACATGTTCCTTTCTGTGTGAGCCCAATCTACCTTGTATCTTCTATTCACCTTCAGATGCCTGATTTTCAAGGAAGCATTTCTATAGCAAATACCTTTCTTACTCTTAGTTTGCATTTCAATTCTCTTTATTTTCAGTTATTTATTTACCAGTTGATTTATTGAGACTGGGTCTCATTCTAGTCTATATTTGTAACCTAAAATCATGACATTTCTGCCTCAGCCACCTGATTTTAGGGATAACCAGCATTAGGCATCATTCCAGACTCTTATTCCTCTTTTCCCACAAGTACTTGGCTGTATAACATTCTCTTTATTAAATTCAAACCTGCTTTCTTCTGTATAACTTATCCCTTTTATTTTTAGGAATAAATGAACAGGCACAGATATTTAATGAGTGTTTCATGTATATAACTAGATTGACCAATAGCTGTTCTTATCTGGTGACCATATCACATAATGCTTTATCCATCTCCAATGAGATTCTAAATTTCTCTTAAGCACCCATATCACCTTTATAGTATTCTTGAACTTAGATATGAGACTGAAACAGACATTCAACTATCTAATGCCTCATTGATAATAATCCCCAACTGGGCTAATTTGAATTCCACATTTATTATGTGATTTACTTTTTTAGGTTTATTTCATCCATCTTTATCATATATCCCATTCTGTGTTAACCTGTTACCACACACAAGTCTGGTCTGCTCATGGCATGGCAGAAGCCAATCAGCGGTGAGGAAATGAACCAGTCCAGATAAAGCTCATTGCAGATGGTGTACTTCCCATCCTTAAAGGGCCATCTTGCCAGGAAGCCGCAGGAAGGACAGTTTCCTTAGTATATGGGTGATCAAACCATCACTCAAGGGAGCTTTGCAGTCAATTGCCAAACTTCACCTGGTCATGAAATGCTATTTAACTCTGCAGACCACAACAACAGAGATCATTATTTTCCCGGGCTGCTCTATTGCTGATTAGTTTTCCCACCAGTGCAGCCTCTTATGGGTTACACACAACAGGCTAGGAGGTGTAGCTTATAGGGTAGCCTTCTGGCTGATTATCAAACTCATGGTGCTAACTTTGAATACTTTACACGGATGTGTTGGGAGACAGAGACCAAATGAAGTTAAAGAGAGGACTCTGTTTGAGATATAAACTTAATGCTGGGCTTTAAAATCACACGGTCTTTTGAGCATTTTAATACCAAATTTCCATGAAAGAATAAGAGGGTAAATCTTCCTGTTATACTCCACAGCATAGTTAAAGCTGAGAATTATAGTAGGTACATGATAGGTTTTTAAAATGAAGTTCATTCAAAAGCATTGATGGTAAATGTGATGACAAGATCTTTTCTCCTAAGGAAGGATAAGGCAGCTGATTTCTTGGTATTAGAATTTCCTCATAGTACATTATTCTAATCAAATACCTGAGACACAGAGACTTTCCATTGATTTCACTTGCACTTAGCAAGATGTGTTCTGTCCAGTTTTTTATTTAAGAAAGCAAAACCAATGTCTAAAGAGGACAGTTTCTTGGTGGTTTACAATCTACATCCAAGAATGTTCTGGTCACCCAGGCCAACAGTTGAGGTAATGTGGTACCTTATAGTAAAGTAACAACCTGGGAGCTAGAATGCTGCTGTAGTTTGTGTCTCTGACATATGACGAACACAGACCTCTAACCGTTGTTAGCCCTACTTCCTTTTGCAAAACTTGTTTCTAACCCAGCATCACCTGGGAAGCTGTCAAATTAAATAGTGATGAGAGCAGCAAGTAACATCAGTAGTTTTCAAAGCTGCACTTATTGGGGAAGGTTAGCTCTGTGATGGGGAGTCCCAGAACACAATACAGCAGCAGTGGATCTTCCAAATAAAACCAAAACCAAAATTAAAACAAGTGAGCAGAGGGCAGCGTCTGGAGGTCTGAAGGTGATGGGGTGCAGCTGGAGTAGAGCCACCAGCATGTATCAGAACCTTCCTGTCCTGACCCTGTGCAGCCCACCTGTTTGTTCAGATAACCCCACATGACTCATTTAATTGATAAAGTTCATGCTGTGTGTACCCCAAATCAATTTCAAGAAGGATCTTTGCTTCCACACCGCTTAGAACTCAGTGCTGCATGGAATGTTCTCTTCTAATCTCTAGCCTTGCAGACTACAGGCTGGAGTTACTGTGTGTGGATGACTCCATGAATAACTGTGAGTATGGGTGGTGAGTGTGCATGCATTCATCTGGTTGTAGTCACACTCAGAGAGACATAACTCTGTTCATGTCTCTTTATGACAGAAAGAACCTGTGATATGTTTAGAGTGTACAGACAGCAGTGCATCCCAAATGTGGATGAGGACAGCACACTGTCATGCTTGGGTATGCTGCAGAGTTCCTTGTTCCACTCACAAATATCCAGAGAAACAGGCCCTTCAGCATTTCTCTTCTTAACAGAAAACAATGCGCTTTAAAAGGTTATGGAGAGCAGCATATTAATTTAAATGCCAACGTGAACTACAAAACAAACAAGATCAGGGCTGAAAAATATTAAAATCAACACTTTAAGCACACAACATTGCCTTGGGAATATGGGGTTCCTAGAAAACTCAATTGCCATTGTCCTTAGCTCCCCGATTAGGCCAGTTTTACAGGTTTTGAATGACTGCTTGCAGAGTGGAGGTGGTAACTGGCTTTCTCACCCTCCTGCAGTATGCACTGTGAGTGCTGAACTCCCTGGCTTACCCAGGTTGCTCTTGCCATCTGTCGTTCACATACTTTGAGCTCTCAACCTTCCTGATTTTTTTCTCACTGTTTTCCCAACTGCTCTCACCTAGGCTGGCATTTACATATTTATTAAATTGCAAAATAACAATAAAAACCCTAAACAGCCCCTTAGAGAAAAACTGCTTAATCATGGCAGTATTGTGTGAGAATGATTCATCCTTAGAGGTTCTCCGAGTTGTTGCTGTTGTCTGCTTACAAATGCACACTTGCTTTGTATTTATTACAGGGCTATAAGTAGCATCTCAGACTTGAAGTGATTGACAGCCCCTCATTTTGTCATTTTTTTTAAGAATTGAAAGAACAAACCCCTTCCATTATAAATGAGTTGATGGAGTCAGATCACATTTACATTCTAGTCTTTCATTGGATGGATCTTTTTTTTTTTTAATGTGATGAAAGCTTTGGTGTACACATAACAAATAATGGCATTCTCTACATGTTTGCTTCTGTTTCTCTCCCATAGAATTTTATATAATCCTTTTGATACAGCTAGTGGTTCTCATACAACTCAGGGAATAATGTTAAGTAAAACAATGCTGATTGATCCAGTTCCCAATAGGAAATAAATTCTGTCCAAGTCTCAGAACTTCCTGTCTAAATCCATAATACACATCACCATTAAGTAAAAATCCCTCAGGAAGGACTACATTGCAGGGGATCTCACCAGCTTACTATTTCTTGTTCTGACATATAAAGTTAAAATATGAGGGGCTTGTTTTAGTCATACTGTTCTAGAAGATTATGATACAAATTGTTAGCTTGTTTTCCCCACTTGCCGGCACATTTTTGAGCTTTGTGTTCATAGTTGCAACCAAATCCTTTCCAAATGTATTTACCCACTGAGTGACCTGTCCTTGATGTCGTGCAGGAAAGTGGCACCTGTACCATCTACATTCTGTTTCACAGCATACTCATACCCTGCAAAATCAGAATGAAGGGCACAACACACTCATACCCTGCAAAATCAGAATGAAGGGAGATTTGACCAAATTCTCTGCATTGAAAACAAACTTGTGTTGCAGAAACTAACACATTTTATCAGGTGTAAATCTAGAAATGAATTTAATGTGCTCTTAATCTCTTGTATTTTTCTGAATGAACAAATTTAGCAAATCACATACTAGTCAAACTAGAATTTTCACAGATTATAGAAGACTTCAGATAAAGTGGGGTCTGGTCTGGAAACAAATGGACTTGAGCTTCGACTGATAGGTATACTTTACGAGTATGATACCCTGCAACAATTCAACCTCTCCATGTTATGAATAGGCTATGGCTGGCTTATTTGTCTGCTTCAGATTTCACAGTGTTTAGCACCCTAAGTCAATGATAGTAATCTCCATCATGTATGATTACTTTAAAGCAAGTAAGGAATACAAACTGGCCTTGCCCTACTCAAAAGATATTCTAAAACCAGAAATTCATATATCCCATCTGCTTTTCAATTGTTACTTCCTAAAGTTTGCTGTGGTACTTTGAGATTTTACTTGCCCAAGGTATGTGTGAATGACTCATAGAAGAAGCAATGAATAGTTTGAGGTTTATTATACTTCATGGTTATCACATTTCTTGAAGGGAGTTGGCATTTTAATACTTCTGGGCTATAAGTGAGCCTAATCATAGGCCTATAGAGGAAACCAACTCTCATAAATTACTTTATTCAAACAAAAAATACCAAAAGAATGTAGTTTATGTTTTTAAGAATGCATTTATTAGTTGATACATGAGCCAACCTGGGCCAGTGAAGCAAGTGCATCACTTTTTACTTATCCTTGCTTCATTGCTTATCCTAAGAAGCCATGTCTCTTTCATGGACCTAATGACAAGCAACATTAACAACTTTAATGTGATTATATTATTGACATCTGGTCACAGCTTAGTGACCGTGGTGACAGGTTTCTATGGTGAGATACCAAGTGCTTCCTTAGAAAAAGTAGGCATCGGTGTTGCATATAGGTTGATAATGTATGATTTGATAATATTTTGACACTAATATGTTTTATGTTATGTGTATATATATGTATATATGTAAAATAAAAACATTAAAATAAGTATTAGAAGTCATTTAAAATTATTATTTTGTCATATCATCATATTAAATAATAATGTCTTATCATAATCTCCAATGGGTTGCTTTATTCTTGGACACTGAAACCTCCACTTTGTATTTGGAGAATTTTAAGACTCAAGCACATCAAAATTTTAATTGCCCATGTTTTCAAACATCCCCAGCATGCAGTTAAGAATAAACTAAAATGTACATGACATTTGAGATTATATATAATGTCAATATACATTATTTCCTATAAAGTATTCCAAATCAAATAAATTTAAATTTAATCAAGTTTTGTGTGTCTTAACACATTTTAAATGTTATAACATATACTGGAATATTGTAAGATGGGTTGATACAGAATCATTAAGAGGAAAAATACAGTTTATAAAATTAATGGCTTGAACAATCATAAGTGTAATGGAACAAACAAATGTAACACAAATTTTAATAGATCTTTGTAATCAAAGTCTGGGGTTAGATGGAGGGGGGAATGCTGAGCGATTAGAGAGATGAAGTAGCAAAATCACAGCCACCTTACCTACTCAACTCAGCTGAAAAGAGACTGATCTGACTCCTCCTGCCTGTGTTACTTTTTGTCTCTCTGTACAGACCTCCAGACTTCTATGGCTAATAATGGCTATCCGTGCCCTCAGATCTTCAGATTTATTAGTTAGAGTATAAAAAAGATGCCACTACCAAAAATAAAAAGAATAGAATAGAAAAGGCTAGAATAAAATAGATTTGTAAGGTCCAATGCCAATTAATGGTACAATATTATTCACTGGATTCAGAAACACCCTATTAAGATACCCTAACTAGATCTTGGGGTGCTGACCATCCTACAGCTAAACTAAGCCTAGTCATGTTGCTTACAGGAGATCAGTGTCTCCAATAGTTTAATTAAACAGATCAGTGACAGAACCTCTATTTAGCTTTCTGCCAGGTGGTTTCTGCCTAAGAAGAACACAGGAAAGAACATTCCAGGTCAGGCTGAGCCAATCCTTATAGTGAGACCCCAAGGAAACTAAGGAGCACAGATATCACAACATAGTATAGCAAAGGAGGAATCATAGATAAAAATTCTAGAAGACTTTAGGGTCCATTGTAACTATCCACTTAGGTACTGCTCAGTGTATATGTCTGAGAAAAGCAACTGAGGCTCAGAGCTTCCGTGGCCTGAACATTTTGTCACACAGTAGATTTTCAGATTTGGCTGTTTGTGTGTCCATGTGGATCATAGCAACCAATCGCCAAGACTATTTAACAGAGTAAAAAATGTTAACAAATAAAATCAATAATGTCTGCCACCCAATCAAAATATATTTCTTCCCAAAAATTGCAAATTCCATAATCTTGCTGTTATGTTGGATTCTTGTCTCTATTCTGCTAACCAAGACTCCCTTGTAAACAAGTTTCTCTGTTTTCATTGGTACATTGATTAGCTATATGGTTATTCTCTGCAGACTACATTTCTTTCCTCTACTATTCCCACCAGAAGTTTGCTCATGCCTTCTGTGTGGTCACTTAATAACATCCAGCAATAGATGCAGATATCTGTGTTCATAGTCTCTTGGCTCACAGGCAGTGGGTCTCTGAAATTCATTGTCAATATTTGATCATTCTATACAATAAGCATTTTATTTTGGAAATTTGTTGAATCCTTCTGGTTAATGAAATAAAAATCTGTTAAGTTCCTCAAACCTCTTTCTATCTCCTTAGCACCAATCTCAAGCCAGGCATCCATGTCTACCTTCCAGCATGTGCAGATTCTAGGTGCAAACATGGTGATTTTACAATTAAGACTTTCCAAATATCCTACTTTTTAATCTCCAAGAGAAAATTAAAACTGTGTAAAAGTTTAGGTGAGCAAGAGCCATTGCCCATTTCTTCACACTCATTCCTTTCCTATCATTTACTTTATTTGATTTTGAGTGAGAAGGAGGAAGCCAGATTTTTCTGGTTTATTTAGCCTCAGATTCTAAATTTTATATAAATAGAGTATCTACACAAATTGGGGCTGTGTGAAGTGAGAATGTTGCAAGGTTCTTTGCCTATCTTTAAGGGCACTCAGCTAGTAATGTGGAGCCTTTTGGTATCAGGAATGTAAAATCAGTATTTGCCAAAGCTCTGTACTCTCTTACATTTGTGTATTATCATACCATAAGGCCTTAATGATCTGTGCTTTCTGTATCTTCTCCTTTAACTAAGCCGAACCCAGACCAGTCCACTTAAGTTTCCTGCAGGCTGAAGCAGATCCTGCAAACCTGTTCTGAGAGAATTCTGCGTTTTCGCCTCATTGCACATGACCCACAGTGCTGCAGTAGGCACTGTTGTAGCTGTAATGCTTTTTGAAGCTATATGTTCTGCTGTCTTTTAATCATTTGATTTTGGACTTTTGCCTTAGTTTGGACCATGCTAACTGGAAAATGTATTAGCACATTTCTGTTCAAGAATAGGCATTATGCAAGCATTAGATTAATGAAGATTGTATTTAACCTTATAGGAACAAACATTGATTTTAGCTCACAGGTCAAATGGATACAGTCCATCATAGTGAGGAAGGCATGTTGCTAGATGGTGAAGTAGCTGGCCCTGTGGCATCCACAGACTGCTAGTGTTCACCTTACTTTCCCCCTTTTAATTTTGTTCAGAACCCCAGCCCAGGGAATGGTATTGCCTATGTTTAGGGTGGGTCTTTCCACATTAGTTAACCCAATTTTAAATTGTATTTGTTTATGTTTGCTTGTAAGACATGGTCTCACAATGCATTACTGACAAACCTAGAACCCATTAGATAGAGAAGGCTAGCTTCATGCTTTATTTGCAAAAGAACTCAGATTTCTGCCCACATTATCCACTGCTTACTGCTTTGTTATAAATAATTTTTGTCCTAATGGCCTCTCTATGAATTTTGGATCTTTTATGTACATCATTTTTTCCTTAGATGATAATGTTTATACATTAGATTATGAATTCTGACATCTAGTAGATTTGAAGATTTTTTTTTATTTATATGCCATGTTAGAGTGAGTAAAGGCTTATTCTATTTTGTCAAGGCCATACATAAACTCATTTTCATCTGATACAGACAAATTTGGACATTATAATAATGTTGGACCACAAGATTTCCTTATAGATACTTTGTGAATAAGACATGTTAATTGCATTTTTTTTAAAAATTTTGAAGATCTAGTTTAAAATATAAGGACAACTAAAGAAAATTCTCAAATTTGTACTTATTATTCTTCTGTCTGATTCTCAATAGAACACTTTGGGGGGATTACATGTGGCAACTTTGAATTCATTGTATGAAGCATTTGAAGGAAAGATTTCTGAGTTTTTTCTGCAAATGCGCTTAGGGTTTTTGATTGAGCTATTTAAAAGTTGCTTTACCCTAATATAATTTAAATGTATGTAATATGAACAAGCATGTATTATCTAATAAGTAAGAAGTGGTATATCTTTGTATATGTATACTCAAAACATATTGACTTCTTGTTATTGTGAATCTAAATTGCAGTAAATATGTGTTTCATTAGTATTTAAAAAGGTTCAAAGATGTATTGCTGAGAAATTTATTTTAGTGAACTGATGATTTAGGGGAATTGAGAGGCTTTCTGTACATAGATCCAAGTGCAATTATGACTTTGATAAGGATTTGTGGAATATGTTTCATTTTAAGTATAGCATAGATAGGGATATGTGAAGGTACCACAACTGGCGTTCAGTAGGCTGTTTTTTGCCTATAAAATATTGAATATTCAAACAGTCAGGGTTATAACCCAAATTTACTGTAACATCATCTAGATCACACAGAGCATATCAATTAGACAGAAACCATATGTTGCCTTAGCCATTTTTCCTGGCATGCTTTAACCTTGTTAAGAGTGTAGAAGTGTTTCTGTAACCCTGCACTGGAGACATAGAGACAAGCTGATCTCTGGGGCTCTGTAGTCAGCTTTCCCACTGAAAGGGAGAGATCTTGTTTCACTGAGAGACCTCATCTCAAAAGTAAGGTAGAGGAGGATTGAGGAAGAGACCCAACATATTCCTCTGGCCTCTACATGTGCACACATAAGTGAAAGTATTTACATCCATGCCCATGTACACTTATGGTCACATACATACAAAGACCAACTCTGTCTTATGTAGGAAACAGTATAAAAGAAAATCGATGTAAAAGAATAAGGCTGGTTCTTTGTCATTTCAGGATAGTAACAATATGGAAGCAAAAATGTTAATGTGTGTTGAAACATTGGTGGCCAATTATAATGAAGATAGAAGTTAGAATAAATAGCAAAGATATAAGGGGGAAAACATGAGCAGTAACACAAAAGGTAACCAATAGGATATCAATGAATATGTCAATATGTTCCCATTGGCAGGGGAAATCTAGCATAGTTGAACAAAAAATATACTGGATCCTCCACTGGGACAAAAAGCCATTGTGTGGTAATTCTTTATAGCTAATATCCACTTATAAGTGAGTGCATACCTTTCCTCATACTAGGGTATGCTTAATACAAGGGGAGGTGCCTAGTCTTAGTGCAATTTGATGTGCCATGTTTGGTTAATATCTGTGGGAGGCCTGCCCTTTCCTGGAGATAGACAGAGGAGAAGCAAATGAGCAGACAGAGAGAAGGTGGGGGTAGGAAGGACTGGTAGAATAGGAGGGAGGGAAACAGCATATAGGATGTAAAAATATCATAATAGAAATTAAATTGCAGCAGTTATAAGAGATAATCATTAGTCACCAATGAATAAATCAAAATGAAAAAATCAATGAAAAAAATCAAATGAGCAAATATATGCTTGTAATTTATCGAGAACACTAGAAAAGGGCAAAACCTTTAGGGAGTGGGAGAAGACACAGTTATTTGTAAGCCTTATTTGCATAATCAGTATAAGGGCTGTAATTTGAAACAAACACAACCAAAAATCAATGTGCTCCCCTGTACAAGGGTAAGTTACTAAGAAGAAAGGGAGAAGGTTCATGGTGCTCCTGAGGTCATCCAGATATTCTGAGAAAATTCTAGAAACATAACTATTGCAGGGACCTTTCTGTCATTCAAAGAGCATCAATGTCTGTAGGCAGAACCCACACATCCTAGTTAACAAGCTTTTGAGGAAACATCCAAGAATGCTGGAATCTCTCTCTTTTCATCCATTTAGTGAGTGAATGAACTTGTGTTATGATATTCATAGCTCATGGACAGGGTAGAATACATCATTGAAGAAAAAGAAATGTAGCATGAGGAGTTAGCCTAGAAAGTACATAAAGTTCAATGTCTGTGCTTTATGTTATTTGTGGGAAACAATATCATGTAGAATTAGGTGTTAAACCACCTAATTAAGATATTTGCACCAAAGTATTGGGATTGTTCAATTTCTTGTGCAAAATGTTCATTTCAAGATTCTTTGAATAGTTGGGAGGAGGGTCCTGGGTCCTGTAACGCAGGAACCATGTGTGAGAGTCACATGCTATCTGTACTAGTTAGTCTTTCTTGACACAGTCTAGAGTCATCAGAGAGGAAGGAATCTCAATTGAGAAAATACCTCAATAAGGTCTGGTTGTAAGATAATTTCTTATTAGAGATCAATGAAGGGAAGGCCCAGTTCATTGTGGATAGTGCCATCCTTGGGCTGGTGGTTTGAGTCCTATAAGAAAGCAGGCTAAGTAAGCTATGAGAAGAAAGCCAGAAAACAGCATCCTTCATAGCCTCTGCATCAGTTCCTACATCCAGATTCCTGCCCTGTGTGAGTTCCTACCTTAGCTGCTTTAGATGATGATGTTACATGAAACTGCACAAAATAAATCTTTTCGTCACCAAGTTTCTTTTGTCATTATATTTCATCATAGTAGTTACAAACCAAACTCATATACTTTTCTCATGACTACTTTTTTAAAAAAAGGAATAGAATGAGTGAGTGAGTTATGTAGGGTGGCAGTATACTTTTATTCATAATTGCTGGCATGGCAAATTAATGGGATTGTGGGGTAGCAACAGATTTCCAGTGCTGTCTTGAAGGTACACTGTCTACTGTGGTTTCATGTCTGTATGTTGAGTTGAGATGCACATAGTTACTTCAGTAGGCAAGTTGTAATCTTAATTGTTGATCATATCAACCAAAGTGGAAGGTGTGTGGAGTTGAGTAAGCAGATTTCTGATTGATTAAGTTTTCAACAGCTTTGCACAGGTGGCAAACAGACATGACCCTAGACTGCAAATATTGAAAAACACTACTTGATTATAAAGACCCTGATTTTGGGACAATGTATTAGCTTTAAACTCTTGTCTGAAGTGTCAATGTGGATCAAACACAGGGCTTTATGCACTAAGGGAGCTCCTTACCATCAGAAACTTAGATACAAGTTCTGAAAGAGCCTTAGTAGCACTGAGACCTTGGTTTGAAAATTCAGATGGAGGCACAATGACACCTGCCTTGGAAACAGGTCTCCCTTAGGAAGTGGTCACAGTATATGCCCACTGTGGTTTACTTTACATTAAAAGCTGCATTTTAATGCAAACTTTCTCCTCATTAAACCCCAGCCTCTATTTCCTACAGTAGAGTCTTTTGGAGCCACAAGCCAGATCCTAGGAGACTATCGGGGATAGTAACTTGAGCTTGTGTTTGGCTTCAAAGACTAGTGTGTTTCAGAAAGGACTGAAAGGAGGCTTGTTTGGGTAGCAGTAGATAGGCATGGTCCAACACCACCAATAGCATTCTGAAGCGTTCTTCAAGGAGAGTCCATGACTTGAGTTTCTGTGAATTGATCTACAAAGTGGAAACAGGAAAGTTGGTATGAAGCCAAGTTGGAGGACATTTGGTGTCCTGCGTTCTCACACTGTAATTCTACTGAGACGGTGGCTTTCCCTGAGCCTAAAGCTAGGCTGGCAGCCCCAAAGCTCCAGTAATTCTCCTGTCTCCACCACCAGATCATTGAGGTGACAGAGATATTCACCAAATTAGCTTTCAATATTAATTTTGGGAATATGGCATCCCATATTCCCATGCTCACATAATAAGCACTCTTAACCACTGAGCCATTTCTGGAGCTCTGTGCTCTTGCTGCTGAAGAGATATTGTTTAAAGGATGCGGTTTACAATCAGGTTCAACCAGCTCTGCATCATCTTTGAAAGTTAAGTTCTCACCTTACTTTAAAGATGAGCTGTTTTACCTATTTCCCGAATTTCTGCTGAAAGGACTTTCAGTTGTCATGCGTTTCAGGTGCATGGATGAGAGAGAGATACTGATAAAGCTAATTCCAGTCACCCTCTTTCTTATTCATTACTCTTGCAATTGAGTGTTCTTGCAGGACTAAAATACTCTCAGAAAGGGGAGTATTTTCCTCTCTGTAGTTTTTTTCAAGTGAGTTAGGGTGAAATTCATGAGCCAGGCTTCCTTCCTATAGCATACCCCACTTTGTTTTCCACTGTTTCTTCCTGGCCTCAGTTTCACTTAACATGATAATCCAGACTGGAATCCCACTTTTGTGGACGTCACAATGCTGCTGTTCATTGGCATTAGTTTCCTACACAGACATAAAAATGAAGTATATGTGCTCAGGTACATACTGAAATTAACATGTGTGGTTATTGTTTAGTATTTAATTGCATATTGATGTAATGAATACATATTCAAATCGTGTTGAATTTTCATTACTTTGACTGGTAGTGAGAATGGATTATTACTTAGTAGTACCTTAGAAAGATTATGTTACCCTAAGTAAATGTCTTCAATTTTCTGTGACAGTGTGATGTTTGCCTTTTTGTGTTACAGTGTATATTTCTCAAGCAGAGAAAGCAGTTCAATGGTTAAGAGTACTTGCTGCTCTTGAAAAAGATCTGGGTTTTATTTTTAGCACCCAAATGATGGATTCCAACCATCTGTAACCCCAGTTTCAGGGGATTTAACACTCTCTTCGGGCTCCAAGGGCTCCTAGCACACGTGGGGTGTAAATATATGTATATAAACAACTCATACCATACATATAAAATAAAAACTTTAAAAATGATTAACAGTTCTCCTTCTTTCTACCCATTCCCTCTTAATGGTTTTGGAATAAAAAAGCAAGATATGCTTTCTTAGACCTTATTCTTTTTTAAAAAATAATCAGTATATATGACTGTATAATTTTAGATTTTGCTATGTATTAAAAAGAACACGTGTGTGTGTGTGTGTGTGTGTGTGTGTGTGTGTGTGTTGTGTGTTTTGTGTGTGTGATTATCAGGCACACATATGGCTTAGTCCAGTGATTCATAATTTTGTCAAAGTGGATTAACATTCTTTCTGGTATTCTGCCTGGCAAGAATGATAAAACCTCACACACTAATTACCAATTACCACTCAGGTCTCTCAAAAGATAAACTGCTGACAGAACAAGGCTTGACAACATAATCCTTACTGATTTCAGCATTTCTTCTGGAACCCAAACTGAATAGAGCAAACATTGGTCGAAATTGGAGAAGGATTTCCCAGTCAGCTTTCCTATTCACTCACAATTCAGGACTTGCTCAATGAAAACTTCAAGTCATTTTACTTCTTTTTAAAATGTATTTTGAAACTATTGTGTGATTGATGTTATAGCTTTAAAATTCTTTATTATCTATGCTTTTGCTTTCTAGTGAACTACATACAGGAAACACTGTGTGTGCAATTATGAAAACAATTTGTTAAGTTTTTGACTTCTATTACAGTGTGTTGTCACTCTTATTTTATGACTAATTATCATCTCTCTCATAAAATTTGTGATATATGTGTCTAGGAGAAAACATAATAGAGTTTGGTACCATATGAACCTTCACATATCTACAGCAGGTTAAGACACTTCTACCAGTATGGGGGAAGGGATACTCTGACCAGGATGGCATTCTCTTGAAACTACAAGCCCATGCTCCCTCCAGCTGAGAGTTATATAATAAACAAAAGATAAACAAGAGGTACAGAAAACACTGTAGCTGCACTATTTACTAAGTTTTAGAAGACCCTTCATGAAAAAAACAAACGATTATAACGCTGATGTTTTCCTTGACTGTTGAAATATGAAATAGAAATGAAAATCTCAATGACATATATAGTCTAAAGAATCACAAAATTTACTTCTTGTCCTAACCTAGCCAGATTTAGTGTCTACAGACAAGATTGTTAGTTTTGTTTGTTTGTTTTATCCAACATTCTTTCATGACTAGAGACCATGAAATGATTTCTGATCAGGCACTGTTCTTGCAGAGAACAGAGTAACATTTCTAGCACATGAGTCATGGTACACAACCTCGTTTTACTCCTGTTCCAGGGGCCTGCATTTGTAGTTGTACACATCCAACTAATTGAAATAAATAAATAAATAAATATTTCAAAATGTTAATGCAAGTAATAGTATAAATTTATACACATTCATGTACTGATGCAATGGTGTTTTTACATAATAGAAAATGTAGCCATCAATATTTTCAATTTTATTTCTTTTTAATTATTCATAAATTTTTTGTGTTTTTTTACTTTTTTATTTTTATTTTACGTATCAATCCCAGTCCCCTCTCCCTCTCTCCTTCCCTCCCTCTTTCTCTCTCTCCCACACTCTCATGGCCCCTGACCATCTTCACCTTCCACCCCCACTCCACATGTAGGGTGATGCCTTCTAGGAGGAGTCATCTAAATCTGTCAAGTCATTTGGAGTAGGGACTAGACCTTCTCTCCTGTCTCTAGGTTAAGGGAGTATCCCTCCATGAGGCATGTGCTCCCAAAGTCCTATTGTGCACCAGGAATGCATGCTGGTTCCACTGTTAGAGATCCCAAAGACTGCACAGGCCTTCTAGCTGAGACCCATGTTCAGGGGGTCTGAGTCAGTCCCATGCTGGATTCCCAGCTATCAGTCTGGGGGCCCATTAGCTTCTCCTTGTTCAGGCCAACTGTCTCTATGTGTTTCTGTAGCCTGGTATTGTCTTCCCCCTCTGCATATGGATTCTAGTTCCACTCAGTGTTTAGCTGTGGGTGTCTGCTTCTGTTTCCATCAGCTACTAGATGAGGGCTCTATGATGGTGGATAAGTTAGTTGTTGATCTCATTATCAGGGAAGGGCATTTATAGTAGTCTTTCCACTGTTGCTCAAATTATTAGTTGGGGTCACTCTTGTAGGTCTCTGGACATTTCTCTAGGTTCACTTTTCTCTTCAAACCTATAGTGGCTCCCTTTTTTATGCTCTCCTCCTCCTCCTCCTCCTCCTCTCTCCTCTCTCTCTCTCTCTCTCTCTCTCTCTCTCTCTCTCTCTCTCTCTCTCTCTCTCTCTCTCTCTTCTCTCGTCTATTCCTCCCCCGACTCAATCTTCCTAGTACCACACGCTTCGCTTGCCTCCCCTTAGCTTTCTTCTAGTTCCCTCTCCACTCACTGCCCTCCTCCCTATATGCTGAGAAAATCTTGTCCCTTTCCCCTTCTGTGAGGGACCTTACATGAATCTCTTAGAATCTTCCTTGTATCCTAGTTTCTCTAGTGGTGTGAATTATAGGCTGGTGATCCTTTGTTCTATGTCTAAAATCCATATATGAGTGAGTACATACCATGTTCCTCTTTTTTTGTGACTGGGTTACCTCATTCAGGATGGTTTCTTCAAGTTCCATCTACTTGCCTGTGAATTTCAAGATTCCATTGTGTAAATGTGTCACGTCTTCTTTATCCATTCTTTAGTTGAGGGCCATCTAGGTTCCCTCCAGGTTCTTGCTATTACAGATAATGCTGCTATGAACATAGTTGAACAGTCTTTATGCATGGCTGTGGATCATGTGGGTATGGGGGATTGCCAGGTCCTGTGGTAGATTGATTTTCATTTTCCTGAGGAACCTCCATACTGATGTCCAAAATGGCTGTACAAATTGGCACTCCCACCAGCAGTTGGAGGAATGTTCCCCTTTTCTCTACATCCTCTCCAGCATAAGTTGTCACTGGTGTTTCTAATTTTAGCCATTCTGGCAGGATTAAGATGGTATCTCAAAGATGTTTTGATTTGCATTTTCCGTATAGGTAAGGATGTTGAGCACTTTCTTAAGTGTCTTTTGGCCTTTTTGATTTCCTCTATTAACAGGTCTCTCTTCAGTTCTGTATCCCATTTTTTAATAGGGTTATTTGGTGTTTTGGTATCTAGTTTGTTGAGGTTTGTGTACATTTTAGAGATCAGCCCTCTGTCAGATGTAGGATTGGTGAAGATTTTTTCCCAGTGTGTATGCTGCTGTTTGGTCTTGTCATCTGTGTTCTTTGCCTTACAGAAGCTTCTCAGTTTGAGGAGGTCCCATTTATTAATTGTCGATCTCAGTGTCTGTGCTACTGGGGTTATGTTAAGGAAGCAGTCCCCTGTACCAATTTGTTCAAGGGTACCTCCCACTTTCTCTTCTAAGAGGTTCAATGATCCTGGATTTATTTTGATGTCTTTGATCCATTTGGACTTGAGTTTTGTACAAGGCAATAGACAAGGATCTATCTGCAGTCTTCTACACACCATCATCCAGTTGTGCCACCACCATTTGTTGAAGATGCTTTCCTTCTCCCATTGTATACTCTTAGCTGTTTTGTCAAAAATCAGGTGTTTGTAGGTGTGTGATTTAATGTCAGGATTTTTTATTTAATTCTATTGGTCTACTTGTCTATTTTTTGTGCCAAATGCCAAGCCATTTTCAGGAGTATAGCTCTATAGTAGAGCTTAAAGTTGGGAATGGTGATACCTCCTGAAGTTCCTATATTGTACAGGGTGGTTTTGGATATTCTGGATCTTTTGTTTTTCCATATATAGTTGGTTATTATCCTTTCAAGGTCAGGGAAGAATTGTGCTGGGATTTTAATGGGGATTGCATTGAATCTATAGATTGCTTTTGGCAAGATTGCCATTTTTACTATGTTGATCCTACCTATCCAAGAGCATGGGAGACCATTCCATTTTCTGGTATCTTCTTTAATTTCTTTCTAACATTACCCCAAGATACTTTATGTTGTTTGTGGCTATAGTAAAGTGTGATGTTTCTCTGATTTCTTTCTCAGTCCCTTTGTTGTCTGTATATAGTAGGACTACTGTTTTTTTTTTTTTTTTTTTTTTAGTTTTTCTTGTATCCTGCTAGTTTGCTGAAGGTGTTTATCAGCTATAGGAGTTCCCTGGTAGAGTTCTTCTGTAAACTATCATATCATCTGCAAATAGTGAAAGTTTGACTGCTTCCTTTCCAATTTGTATCCCCTTTATCTCCTTTTGTTATCTTACTGCTTTAGCTAGAACTTCAAGTACAATATTGAAGAGAGATGGAGAGAGAGGGTAACCTTTTCTTGTTTCTGATTTTAGAAGGAATCGCCTTAAGCTTCTCTTTATTCAGTTTGATGTTGGCTGTTGGTTTACTGTATATTGCTTTTATTATGTTTAGGTATGTTCCTGTTATCCATGATCTCTCCAAGACCTTTATCATGAAAGGGTGTTGAATTTTGTCAAAGGCTTTTTTGGCTACTGTTGAGATGATCATGTGGTTTTTTTTTTTTCAGTTTTTTTTATATGGTGGATCACTTTGATAAAGTTTTGTATGTTGAACTATCCCTGCAACCCAGTGATGATGCCTGCTTGGTCATGGTGGATGATTTCTCTGATGTGTTATTAGATTCAATTTGCCAGTATTTTATTGAGTATTTTTGCATCAATGTTCATGAGTAGTTTTCTTTCTTAGTTGTGTCTTTGTGTGGCTTGTTTATTCAGGTAATTATGGCCTCATAAAATGTGTTTGGTAATGAGACTATTGTTTCTAGTGTGTGGAACAATTTCAGAAGTATTGGTATTAGGTCTTTGAATTTCTGTTAGAATTCTATACTGAAGCCATCTGACTGTGGGCTCTTTTTGATTGGGAGATTTTGATGACTGTTTTTATTTCATTAGGGGTTATAGGTCTACTTAAGTTGTTTGTGTGTTCTTGATTTAATTTTTGTAAGTGATAGTTATCCAGAAATTTGTCCATTTCCTTTGAATTTTCAAATTTTGTGAAGTACAGGTTTTCAAAGTATGACCTGAAAATTAATTGTCTGAATTTCCTCAGTATCTGTTGTTATGTCCCTTTTTGTTTCTGATTTTGTTAATTTGTATGTTCTCCTCTCTGCTTTTTGGTTAGTTTGGATAAAGGTCCATCTATCTTGATTTTTATGAAAAATCAACTCTGTTTCATTGATTATTTTGTATTGTTTTCCTGGTGTCTACTTTATTGATTTCAGCCCTCAAATTGATTATTTCCTGGCATCTACTCCTTTAGGGTGCATTTGCTTCTTCTTTTCTAAGGCTTTAAGTTGTGCTGTTAACTCTCTAATGTGACTATCCTCCGTTTTCTTCATATGGACATTTAGTGCAATGAACTTCCATTGTAGCACTGCTTTCAAGGTGTCCCATACATTTGGGTATGTTGTGTTCCCATTTTTGTTAAATTTCAGAAAGTCCTCAATTTCTTTCATTATTTCTTCTTTGACCCGGGTATGGGACAATTGCACATTGTTCAGTTTCCATGAGTTTGTAGGGTTTCTGCAATTTATGTTGATGTTCAATTCCAACTTTAAAGCATGGTGGTCTGATAAGATACAGGGGACTATTCCAATTTTTTTTGTATCTGTTGAGATTTGTTATGTCAACTAGTATTTGGTCAATTTTAGAGAAGGTTTCATGTGGAGTAGAGAAGAAGTTACATTCTTTTGTGTTTGGATTGAATGTTCTATAGATGTCTGTTAAACTCAATTGAGACATAACTTCTGTTAGTTCTTTTGTTTCTTTGTTAAGTTTCTGACTGGTTTCTTGTCTAGTGGTGAGAGTGGGGTGTTAAAGTCTTCCAGTTTGAGTGAGTGAGGTTTTATGTGAGCTTTGAGTTTTAGTAGTGTTTCTTTTATGAATGTGGGTGCCTTTGTATTTGGGGCATAGATGTTCATAATTGAGACTTTGTGCTGATGGATTTCTTCTGTGATTAATACAAAATGGCCATTTTCATCTCTTTTGCTTGATTTTGGTTTGAAGTCTATCTTGTTAGATATTAGGATAGTCACACCTGCTTGCTTATTGGGTCCCTTTGATTGGAAGATCTTTTCCCAACACTTTACTGAGAGGTAATGTCTGTCTTTGAAGCTAGATGTTTTTCTTGTATGCAGCAGAAGGATAGATTCTGTCTTTGTATCCATTCTGTTAGCCTGTGTCTTTTTATAGATGAGTAAAGTTCATTATTGTTGAGGAAAAGTAAGGACCATAATTGTTAATACTTGTTTGTTCTAGATTTGGTGGTGGTGGTGGTATTGTGAATATATTTGCCCTGTTTTTAACCCTGGGTTTGTTGAAGTGGGATTATCTATTGCCTATGTCTTTGTGAGCATAGTTAAATTCCTTGGGTTGAAGTTTTTCTTCCAGAACTTTCTGTATGGATGGATTTGTAGATATTTATTGTGAAAATCTGGCTTTGTCATTAAATATCTTGTTTTCTCCATCTATAGTGATTGAGAGTTTTGGTGGATACAGTAGCCTGGGCTGGCATCGGTGGACTCTTAGTACTTGTAGAGCATCTATCCTGGCCCTTTCTGGCCTTGAGAGTTTCTAAGGAGAAGTTAGGTGTAATTTTGATAGGTCTGCCTTAATATGTTACCTGGCCTTTTTCCTTTGCTGCCTTCTGCTGCTCTTAATAGTCTTTCTTTATTCTGTATGTTAGGTGTTTTTATTATTATGTGTTGAGGGTTATATATATATATATATATATATATATATATATATATATATATATATTTGGTTCAGTCTATTTGGTGTGTTTGGTATGCTTCTTGTCCTTTCATCGCCATGTCCTTCTTCAGATTGGGAAAGTTTTCTTCAATGATTTTGTTGAATATGTTTTTGTCACCTTTGAGCTTGGCTTCCTTGCTTTCCTCTATGCCTATTAGCCTTAGGGTTGGCCTTCTCATGGTGTCCCACATATCTGGATGTTTTTTGGTAAGGATTTGTTGGATTTTCTTTGGTCAATGAATCTATTTCTTCTACTTTGTCTTCCGTGCCTGAGATTCTTTCTTCCATCTCTTGTACTCTGTTGGTTATGCTTGTGTCTGTAGTTTGCCCAGTTTTTCTATTTCCAGCATTTCTTCAGTTTGTGTTTTCCTTATTGTCTTTGTTCGGTTTTCAAGTCTTAAACTGTTTCCTTCACCTGATTAAATGTTTTTCTTGGCTTTCCTTACTTTCATTAAGAGATTTGTTCATTTCTTTCAATTTTTTGTTTGTTTTTTCTTCTCTTTCCTTAATGGATTTTCTCCCATCATATTTGAGGGCCTTTATCATTTTTATGAAAATATTTTTAAGTCATTCTCTTCTGTTTCCTCTGCTTTGGGGTGTTCAGGTCTAGTTGGTGTAGATTTCCTAGATTCTGGTGGTGTTATGGTTATTTTTCTATTGTTAGGTGTTTTCTTGTATTGCTGTCTTCCCATTGCTCCTTCCAGTGGGTGCAGGTAGTGTCTCTCTATATAAATGCTACTCCCTCAGTGGGCTTAGGTGGGTCAGAAGTTCGATGTTTGAAGCTCTGGTTGGTTCAAGCTCTGTAGGTTGTCTCCCCAGCAGAGGCACAGCGATGGGGGTCAAATATCCAGCAGCAGGGACTTAGTATGGTCCTGCATGGATAGGTAGATCTCTGGCCAGTGCCCAGAACTCAGGCAGAGGACTGGCTGTGGGGGTCAGAGATCAAGCAGGTGGGGATTCAGAGTAGTCCCGCATGGATAGGCAGGTCTAGTGTGCTCCTAATTATTTATAAATTTTATCACATTTATTTGGTGCATATGTGTGTGTGTGTGTGTGTGTGTGTGTGTGTGTGTGTGTGTGCTTTATTACATCTAATAGTCTTGGATCATCAATACTTTAGCAGATCTGAAAAGCAATTCAGAGCCAACAATTTCATTTTATATTACAGTTTATTAAGCATATTAGATTACCTGGGTAATAATTTAGTGGAATACAGGTGATTTCTGCTATTGCCCTATTTTATTCTAGTATGATAATATAAAACTCTGTCAGCTGACTAAAAGTGACATGTTTACCACATAAACTTCATATGTGGCAATTGACGAAGATAGTTTTTAAATATTTGGTAAGGAAAAACTTTGCCATGTCATTGTTCTTAGTAGAGGAGCTGTTTGTCTCATTCTAAGAATTTTCTTCAAATATAGCTATGATCCAAAGTAAATCTTACTTTCACATGCTACATGTTCTTTATATTGAATGAGCCACATTCTTACATATTTTCTTAGTACCTTCAAATAGTATATTCTGGTTGAAAGTAAAATTTTTTTTTCATTTTAAATGTTCCTTGTTCTAGATATCTGAGGACAGAGATTTCTTTTTACATGATCACATGAGTGTGAAATATACCCCTGGAGCTCAAGAAGGAGACATAGTTACCTTACTGCTATGATGACAGGGTTCGTTTCTGTTACGGAAGAGAGAAACCACAAATACTGCAATTCAACACACACTGCCTGTGAAAGATGTTGGGGAGATGTCCTAGGTATGTCATCTCCTCACTGTGCAGACATACGGGGTCACATTTTACAGCAGAATCGAGATGTGTAGACACTTCCCAAGGGATACAAATGAGTGTTAGGACTGTATTTGCATGTCACTGTGGCAGGGGCCACCTGTCCTGGGTCAGTGTTATAACATAGTGTTATTGTCAAGAGAAGCTATGTCTGTAGTAAGAGAAATGGGTCTGTCTAGTACACAACATAAAGACCACCACCTTGTCCCACTCCTACTCCAGGCTAGAGGCAATCTGTAAATCTATTGGAAAATGAGAAGCAGAAATAAAAGCCATGACAGATAACATACAAGAGATGACTGAGTCAAATAAAAAGGTGACTTCACACATACTGTTTCACAGACAGAAGCCATCTCCTCAGCCCTTTTACACTTTTCCTTTGGGACAAAGGGCTTTATCCGTGTTCAGTTGATGTGTCAGCTATGGCAGCAAAGAAACAATATTGTCTACATTTCAAATCAAGAACTATTACAAATGTGAGGAGGCATCTGATTTTCCCATCTACTGAGTGATGGGCCTGTGATTTCACTGGCACATTATACAGTGCAGTCTGAAAGAGCTGATCGAAGGTGCCCTGGGTACTAAATTCTATATTGGGAATAATCTAGCAGTTTGTTTAACTTGCAGACTTACCTAAGAAACAGATTCTTGCATTTTGATGCTCAAGTGCATGTCAAGGTGGTTAATGGTCTGATATCCTTTATCCCAGGTTTCTCAGTTCTGTGGTTCTCCAACAGTTAACTCATTCATAACACGCAAATATCATACCTTTGTGACTATAAAAATCCTATTAAAGTTTCCAAAGGGAGGCTTTGTCTCTTTTTTAGAAAAAAAAATCTTTATCTGAAACTCAAGGTAAATAAGAAAAATCTTAAAATTTGAATACTTTTAATGTGACACATTTCTGGTTGTGTACTGAAAAATGGCAAAATGTCCCCTGTGAACAAGGCACATTTTATTGTTTTCTGAACTTTAAAGTGAAGTATTTCCTATTTCACTAGTAGGCTTTGTGTCATGCTAGCAAAGGGTATCAGAATCTGGGCAAACAGGGGAGAAGCAGGGCAGGAGGTTAAACACAGTGCCTCACCGAAATGCTCTAACCTTGGCCTGCACCTGCTCTCTGGGGTTCTGTTACTGCTAAAGATTTCCCAGGTTCATTTTGGCTTTTGGCCAAGATGCCATGCAGCACAAACATGTGGTTAATGAGGTTTACCCCAGAGACAACACAGTAACGGTCAATACTCACTTTCTGCTGTGTGTTTTGAAGCTGTTATTCTTTCAAGGACTTCCTTGAAGGTGTCTGTGTCCATTAAGAAGGTAATGCAATCGAGTGTGAGAATAAGCAGGCCTGGGGGACAGAGCTACCCCCTCATTAATATGTGATGCTTTTAAAGATGGGGAGAAACTATATCGTAGTTGGTATTTCTATTGCCATTCCATTTCACAAGCCACATAAGTTTACAGATGTGGTGCCCAACTGAGTTGTCTGAGTGTTGTGATACATTTCCTTGATTAGAAATAGTGACACCAGTCATTTAATAGTATAGCCAGATAATAGATCAGTGGAGATATAGAAAGATTGGGCTGAAAGAGAGATGATGGAGTGAGCTAGATGATGATTATAGGTAGATAATACATAGGTAGATGACATTTAGATAGATATATGTAGATGATAGACAGATAGGTAGGTAGATAGACAGACAGACAGATAGATAGATAGAATAGATAGATGATAGACATATGGTAACCCCCTAATTAGATTAGCTTTAGCTGTCGACTTGACACATCTCACAATTTTCAGAGAGAACCCACATTGGAGCACTGCCCCCATTAGATTGGTCTTTTGGGGACATTTTTGGATTCCTAGTTGAAGTAGGAAGAACCAGCCCACTGTGGCAAATACTTTCCTTAGCAAGGGCCCTTGAAATAGGTGAGATAGAAGCTGGGAAGCTGACCCAAAAGCACTCTTGCTACCTGAGCTCAGCTTCTAGCTCCTGCCTTAAGTTCATGCCTTGGCTTCTTTAAATATGGAGTGTAATATATAAATTCAAATAAGCTCTCTCTACCCTAAATCAATTGTGGTCATAATATTTATTACAGAAGTGGAGAACAAACTGTACCAGATATATCAATAGATGGTTTGACAGATGCATGAGCAGGATAGTATGTTTGGAAAGCATGAATTTTCAAGTGAGCTTTGGCAATTTCCAAAAGCAACCAGCGTGCCCTCCCTTCCTCTGACCTCAGTAGAATCTCTAGGGCACTGTAGAAATGTGATTTTTTTTCTTAGGGTGGGATGTATCTGTGATCCCACAATACTATTGTTGAGATATAATAAGACCCCAAAGGATCTTATGACGATGGCCCCAAGCTGGTGACAATATTGACAGGTGATTTGTAAGATGAGGGTACCAATCTCTCAAGGGGCTAATCCATTGACTTGTTTACACTAAATGAACTGGTCTAAGGTAAGGCACCTTTGGATGGCACAGGTCAATGCTGGTGTACCTTCCATAGGATACAGAACTGCTGGGCTTCTTGCTCTGTTTTTCTCTGCTCCTATTCTTCAGAGAGGTGAGGAATTCTCTCCTCCACCCAATGCTGCAATGTTCCCAAGCTACAGTTCTGTGTATACTGGAGTCAGCTGGCCACAGGTGCAAGCCTATGAAACCACAAGCAACATGGATCTGTCCTCTTTTAACCTGCTTCTCTGAGGGGTTTAACCTAGTGACAAAATGTCTGACTAGCACACACACACACACACACACACACACACACACACACACCATATGTGTATATTATATATGTATACATACATACATAATGATTTTTCTGTCTATATACTATTTTAAACATAATTTTCACTGAGTTTTATTGGTATCTGAGCAATCTTTAAGAATAAGCATGTGCCAAAGTAATAGAGATAGATGAAACTGACTGGTCTGTGGAGTCATTCTCTTTTAAATGCCAGTAATACTGATATGAGCTTACAGAAGATAACATTGAGTCTTCATTTAGGTATACACACACACACACACACACACACGCATGCAAATATGCATAGACATTATAAAAGCAGGAAAATACCTGTGTTTGAAAAGAAAGCCTTTTGGAAGACAGCATAGCCCTCTTAACAGACTACGCTAAGACATATGTCTATGCAGGGAAAATGAATTTCTGGAATTTTCCATGAATCTAAGCATTTGAGCAGTTGGAAAAGATCAGCTGCAGAATGCTTGGTATACATGCTTATCTGCACTCAGTTCCAGAAGGTTCTGGGTCTAACTCTGTAAGGAAAGCCCTTGTGGGCATCACTGCACTGTGCCCCAGTCTGAGGTAGTTCTGAAGACAGCTGGGCTGCTGTTCTCAGCAGGTGCCTCCAGGCTATTTCTAAGTTTGCTCCACATTTTGTCTTAATGTATCTCCCGAGACTTTGTAATCTGTTATTCAAACTGACAGTGTTTCTCTTTAGACTATTCAAGAATATGGCAGCCCGTTTTCCATGTGTAAATGAGCCTGGTAAATTATCCCATGGCAGAAGTGCACAGAGCTGAGCTTTCCCCATGTTCCACCCTGTGGGATAAAGGACTTCCTCAGATCTGGATCATGAAGGAAACTCCAGAATCATGTGCTGACATTAGCTGACCTGTGCTCTTGGCTTCATATCCTAGAGTGTCACTGTTTGTGTCCTCAGCTGGGTGGCTCTGGTGTGATGTTTTTTTTATACAGCCACAAAGACTCCTGGAATAGCCACAGATGAACAGATGGGTACATCAGAATGCTGTCAAGTCCCCATTAATACATTGGAAGGTCAGGATAGAAATAGGCTATAGAAACAATTTCCCAAGACAAGTACCTGTTAGTTAGTACACATTAAGTTGGGAAATAAGAAAATCTATGAACTAATTGTCCTTGTATTCACATTTCCTGAAAGCCTGAGGACTGAAAAATCATATAACAATATTACAATTAAGTATACAATTAAACCATGCACTGCCAACACCCATACGTTTCCATGGCTCTTAAATTAATATGGATGTCCTTCTGAGTTTGTTATTCTTTGACACACAGAACATTTTGTTGATGCTTTCTATCATCTTATGTCTTGGTTCTTGTTAAATTTCAGTTTTATTTATTTAGAAATTGCATTAATATATTCTTCATAAATCTTCACAACCATGATATTTTATGCCTCATCTTAGACAGTACTTTTTCTGATAACCACAACACATATGGGCGGTCACTAATTACAAACAACCCTATGAGATTTTATTCCTGTGTCCATGTCCCCCTACCAATTTATTATAATCACTGATTTTATTTTTGGACACTTGACTGTTAGGACTTGTAGCTAACATTGTAGCTACAAATAGCTAATATTGAAAAAAAAAACAAAAAAACAAATAAAAAACTAGAAAAGAGACTCTAAATGTCTATGGTAATTTGCAATAATACCTTGTAATTAGGAAACCTGACAGAATGAGCAAGTCAAACTTTAGACTTAAAGTGAGTTTTACTAATGGAAATGAGAGGATTGATGATAGGTTAGATGTTCACCTTATGTTTGAAAGTATTTCTAATTGATTTTCTTTTATTTAAAGGCATTTCTCAATCTGCATTTTTACCCCAAATCTAACAGCAGGATGCACACATGATTCTACACATATTATCAGTCCTGTTTGCATGTATTAGTTTGGGGTGATTCTGAATATTCCCTTTAGGAATTAGGAGACAGTATGAGTGTTTGTCTGCTTAGGAACATGATAAGCTAATGGCCCATTTCAACTGACTTCCTCATAGCTGTCTCACCTCCTTCTCCATGGTGGCTTCTTGCTATGAGAAGAATGGCACTTGAAGAGCAGCAGCTACCAAATCTGCTGCCTCCATATTACAGCCCAGTTTTTGGTTTATGCAAAATTCCATGTATAAATGTTGTTAATATATTTATATCTAGCACTTCATGTTTCTTTTTTTTTAAATATTTATGTTATGCTGGACATAATTATACATGCCTTTTTTAAAAATGAAAACAAACATTTATAAACAATATTTGGGAATTTGGACGTCATTCTTTCCAAGATGCTTCCTGCTGGTAGGGGGCACTGTCATGGGGGAATCCTAAGAGGATGCAGAAATTCTGGCTGTAGTGGTCTATAAGGCTGCATTGTCCCATTGACGTTGCTTCAGGGGGTCTCACTCGATCAAACCACATTATTCTGGAAGGGATCCAGAGCTTTTCATTTTCTGTGAAAACAAAATTAGAAATCCTTTTCCCCAGTAACTTGTCCTTAGGCTTAAATTTTGAAGTCAAAGCATTTTAAATATATATATATATATATATATATATATATATCCAGCAGCATTTTCCTTCTCCTTTTAATAATAATATAATTTAAAAATTTTACATGTGGATCCCAGTTTCCTCTCCCTTCCTCCCTCTAACCTTCCCTCCCTCCATCCATCCCTCCTTACCTCTTACCCTCTTTCCCCTGTGACATGCACCCTGGCCACCCTCTCCTCCCATCCCCCATCCCCATTCCACTTGTAGGGCTATGCTATCCAGGTTGGGTCATGTATATCTGTCATTTGCACTTCATGTTTCTATGAACAGTGATTTTGACAGACATGCCTCAGACTACCTGACCAAGAGGCATCGGTTTCTGACATCACAGCCCTTTCACTTTTTAAACTTTGTCTTCAATGGTTGACAACATATCCAAGGCTTTAAACAGTTGTTAAGCCTAACATTCTAAAGTGTTTGGATGTTTTTGTTTGTTTGTTTGTTTTTTGTTTTGTCTCAGTCAAAAGAACAAAAAAGATTTAGTCTTAGCTTTAGGAATCATTTATGGGGCTCATATTTTTATAAACAGGGGGATAATCTAGTCCTGCAATAAAATTCTTCACAGCACATTGAAGATATTAATGTGTACTTTAACATGAAAATAAATCTTGACTTATCTTATTCAGATGAGCAGTTTATTTCACACCATGATATTAATGCAAAGAGAATGCTATGCTCTAACAGTTACAGATTTTGTAACTGTTTTGAGCATAGTTTGATAGAAAAGACAAGCATACATTTAAATGTACAGGTCTTTGGGGTGAGAGTAGAGGGCTAGCTAGGTCCTCTGCCTGGAGATTAGCTTAGATTTTCCCCTTTCCACTTCCTAATTAAGTTTTTAATCATCTTATAACTTTTCTTTGAGATATTTCTATTTTAACATGTAAAATATCTAGTTTTAAGCATTAAATTGTACTTGAGATTTATAATAAGACATATTTGAGATGAATTTGTCTCCTACTCCCCCTTCCTGGATATTTTTTTTCCTTTTCATGGTTAGACATTATCTAACCATTAGAAATTCAGTTCCAATGAAAATGATGGGCTATGACATACACCATTTAATTCTCTACTACAGCTTTTTGTTTGTTTGATTTTCAAGTCAGGGTTCCTCTGTACTGCTTTGGAGCCTGTCATGGCACTAGCTCTTTAGACCAGGCTGGCTGCAAACTCACAGAGATCTACCTGCCTCTGCCTCCTGAGTGCTAGGACTAAAGGTGTGCACCACCAAGCCTGGCTACCCATTAGACATGGTCATTATTTCAACCTTTAAATGAATGTATATTTTTGTTTGTTTGTCTGTTTGCTATAAAAATTCTAACTGCAGGACAATGGTAGAGCATCCTATTATTGAAGTACTCCAGACTCAGAGATAGGCTGGTCTCTGTGAGTTCGAGGCCAGGCTGATCTACAAAGTAAGTTCCAGGACAGGCTCCAAAGTTATGGAGAAACCCTGTCTCGAAAAACAAACACACAGAAAATTACAACCAGCATGGTATGGTGGTACATGCCTTTAACCTCATACCCCAAAGTGGTAGGCCAACCTGGCCTATAGAGAGTTTCAGGACAGAAAGGGCTACACATGTATAATTATGTCCAGCATAAAATAAATAAATGTTTAAGAAAAAAAGAAGATTAATTTCTCAATTTAAAAAAATTGTAAAGAAAAATTTTAATTTAAAAACAAAACAAAACAAAACAAAAACCCCAAACAACAAAAATGATGCAAAGATCTTGGGAAGAGGAGTTTCCTTTGGTGTTACACACTGTCTTACAGATACTCAATTCTCCTAACTTTAATTATATATATAATTTGAATTTGAAACAAGCTTATTTTACATATCAATCCCAGTTCTCGAACTCTCCAGTCCTCCCCCTAACCCCCCCCCCCCACCAATCCCCATCCCATCCCTTTTCTGCTCCCCAGGGAGGGTGAGGCCTTCTATGGGGAGTCTTCAAAGTCTGCAGGGCCCAGGCCTTCCCCCATGTATTCAGGCTGAGGGAGTATCGCTCTAGGTGGAATGGGCTCCCAAAGTCCAATGGTATACTAGGGATAAATACTAATCCATTATCAGAGGCCTCATAAACTGCCCAGTTCTCCCAATTAACACCACATTCAGGGAATCTGGGTTGGTCCCTGTGCTGGTTCCCCAGCTGTCAGACTGGAGTTTATGAGCTCCCCCTTGTTCAGGTCAGCAGGTTCTGTGGGTTTCTCCAGCCTGGTCTTGACTACTTTGCTCATCACTCCTCCCTGTCTGCAACTGGATTCCAGGAGTTTGGCTTAGCGTTTAGCTGTGGGTGTCTGCTTCTGTTTCCATCAGCTACTAGAAGAAAGCTCTAAGATAGTCATCTAAGGTAGTCATCAATCTCATTATCAGGGAAGGGCATTTAAGGTAGCCTCTCCACTATTGCTTAGATTGTTAGTTGGGGTCATCTTTGTAGATCTCTCAACATTTCCCTAGTACCAGATTTCTCTTAATACCTATAATGGCTCCTTCTAATATGGTATCTCTTTTCTTGCTCTCCTTTATTCTTCCCCTGACTCAATCTTCACGTTCCCTCCTGTCCTCTTCTCCCCTCCTCTTCTTCCCTTTCCTTCTCCTAACTCCCTCTCCCCTCCTGCCATGTCCCCAATTTGCTTGGGAGATCTTGTCCCTTTCCCCTTCTCCAGGGGACCATGATTGTCTCTCTTAGGGTCCTCTTTGTGTCCTAGCTTTTCTGGTGGTGTGGATTGTAGGCTGGTAATCCTTTGCTCTATGTCTAAAAAACATGTATGGGTGAGTACATACTGTGTTTGTCTTTTTGTGACTGAGTTACCTCACTCAGGATGATGGTTTCTTCTAGTTCCACCCATTTGTCTGAGAATTTCAAGATTCTGTTGGGTTTTTTTTTCCTGCTGAGTAGTACTCCAATGTGTAAATGTACCACATTCTCTTCATCCATTCTTCAGCTGAGGGGCATTTAGATTGCTTCCAGGTTCTGGCTATTACAAATAATGCTTCTATGAACATAGTTGAACAAATGTCCTTATTGTATGAATGTGCATTTTTGGGTATATGCCTAAGAGTGGAATTACTGGATCTTGAGGTAGACTGATTCCCATTTTCCTGATAAACTGCCATACTGATTTCCAAAGTGGCTGTACTTTAATTCTTAATGGTTTTGACTATTGTACTTTTGCCTGGAAACTGTAAACTACCCCCCTAAGCATCTGTAGACAGAATGTTATACAATATTGTCATGATATGAGTTGTAAAGGCCATCCTTGTCACTCTTAATGGCTTTATACTTGTTACTTAAACCACAATTCTTGAAATTGCTATTCTTTGATGATTTTGTGGCTTCGGTTTTCTCATCTCAATGTATTTCAGTTGTGAGGTGTGATTTATTTTGTTTTTTTTTTTTTCACTTCTGTAGTTTGATGACTTTGTGTGGCTTGCTGGCAGGCTGTTTCTCTCCAGAGGTGGAAGATCTACTTTCTTATGTCCCTCTGAATCTGGCAATGAAAGCTAAGTAAGTTCTGCGTGAGGCAAACATATCCAGGAGCCAGGAGAAACAGTGAAGCCAGGTGTGTAACAAGTGTCTGGTCATTCCTATCCATGGCAGGATGGCTCAGGGGAGCTTGCCAGCTCACCCACGAGGAACGCAGCACCACTAGGGAACTACGGTCACCCCATATCAGAGACGATCTTTCCTGCCCATGGAATCTCTTCTTCACATCCATGTACTCCCTTCCCCTGCTTTACAAGTAGTTTGTATTTTGAGAGATTTCCTTCTAGTTTCTGTCTATCCCTTACAAATGATTTTCTGTTAATACTTTTAAAAAGTTCTTTAAATGATGTTTTCCAAAATGAGCTGTTGTAACTTCTTATTTTTATGTAAGAATATGATTCTTCTGACGTGGCCTTTTTCTTCAGGATGACTTTTCCCTTCTTCCCTCTCTCTGCATTCAAGTGATTCTTTCCCCAATTTCCTATACTCACCTTCTTCTCAAACACCTGGTCTTCTCCACCATTTCATCTCTAAGACTTAAAAATGACAAAGTGAGTTGTCATTAGTGTTGATAGTTCCCCATAAGGCTGGCAGCAACACTCCAGTTCTGGATAGAAGCTTGGTTTGCATTGGAAGGTGTTTATATGACGACTACTTCAGGAAAACCTGTTTTCCCTAATAGGGAAATAGCATGTTCCCTATTAGCCACTTCAGCTGCATCTAATGCTGCTCAGGCTGAAGTCTTCTGTGGATACATTTTTCCAAAAGGTAATTTTCCCCCAGTCCTAGTAAAGACAGGGGAGAAGTTGGCAATCTGCTTAGCTCCCGAGAAGAATCCGAGATTCTTGCGCTGAGTCTTAGGCATTTTCTTGGTTTCTTAATATGTAATTCTTTCTGGTACTGGTAGGAAGGGAAAGAAAATGTGTATTTGGGGTTTTTTTTTTACCACCATTACATTAATGTACTACTATTATTTATCATCATCATATTTTATTATTATTACTCAAAGCTAATAAAAATAATTTGAACCATTTTAGCAGTGTTTATAAATTTTACTTTTGCACATATACAAGAGAATTTAGAGTGTAATTGTCATTAATTTCTCCATTTTCAGTATGAAGCACTCAAGATTCAGGCAGGTGAGATGGTTTCCCCATGTCTCACAGCAAGCATGTGTGCAGTCAAGTTTGAACTAGCTCACCATTCTTTCTTTGTCAATAGAGGCTGATATTTTTCTTTGGGTATGCTTTATCGTTTTTACTCATTGCAATTTAGGCAATTCTTCAGGGAAGTAGAAAGCAAGTTGCAAGAAAATCAAGGCGTTCACACACCAATTTAGCAACTTGAACAGACGTTTCTGCCTCATTAAGTAAATGCCTAAGAAAAGAGAACCCACCAACATCCGTGTTTCTATATTTGCATCTCTTATGTATTTTTCACACTTAGACATTCTGGTAGACTTGATTGCAACTTTAAGGTTTGCTCCCTTATTTTGACAGCTTCATTCATATTTAATTTCAAGCCTTTTTTTTCCATCTTCTTTCTGTGTTAAGATATATGCTCTTCCCACAACACAAATGTAAGGTATCCCATATTCTAATTACCATCAAATTCCCTCTTTCTCAATTTCCTTTAACAGGAAGAATGTGTGCTTAAATATCACTGTCAGTTGAATGTTTTCAACAATAGTCTCAATTAGTTACTCATTCAGAAATCTACAGCCTTGAGACAAACTGATGGAAGGGAACTTCTCACGTTGAAATTATCTGTCATATGGAAAGCTAATCATTACCACAGAACATGCCTTTCACTCCCATCCTCATTGCTATGTCACTCTTGGATTCTGAGTTTCTGCTTTATTGTTTTGGTAACAGATTCTACTTTCTACTACACGCTGGCAGTTTCTGTGCCTTGCAGTTCCAACTGCCATTTATTTCTCTCTCTTGTGCTACCATACTGATAGTTAGAGAGGGCATCGATTTTCTTCATTCGCTACTCATGCCTTTGAATGTTTTATTCCAAATTTATCTTCCAGATTTCCAAACCAAGTTGTGTCAAAATGCTCAAGCTCACAGCTCCGCACCCCAACTCTGTTAGCAGGTGCCTTCCAACAGATCTCCACAGTGTGTGTAGAATCCACATTGCGTGAAGAATCAACAGATGTCCACATTGCATGTAGAATCGAGTTATCTTTTTTCTCTTGATACTTGCTATGTGACAGATTATTAGGTTTTCTTTTGAATAACATTTTTTGTTTCTTTATTACGTGATGATACTCTTTACCCTACATCATTTGTTTGTGTTTTTACTAATGATTTCCTATTAACTCACAAATTGATCATATACTCACACATAACTATTTGACCTGTTCACATTCATTCCCTGTGTTTCTTGGTTTTCCCTTTTGGATTGAACTAGATGCCATGAAGAAGCCTTTTGCAGAGAGGAGGTTTGGGCTCCTTTTTTTCTTTACCTTGAACTTGAGTTTAGCTACTACAGAGAGTTGAACATTCAAGTATATGTTACTAAGTCAAAAACCTAGTCATTTATGTTTTATTTAGTTCAATGAGTTAGAATTATTTTAGTTTTTTTTTTTGTTTTTGTTTTATTTTTTAAACATTTATTTATTTTATGCTGGACATAATTATACATGCCTTTTTAAAAAAATAAAAACAAACATTTATAAACAATATTTGGGAATTTGGGTGTCGTTCTTTCCAAACTGCTTCCTGCTGTTATGGGGGCACTGTCATGGGGGAATCCTAAGAAGACGCAGAAATTCTGGCTGTAGTGGTCTGCAAGGCTGCATTTTCCCATTGACGTTGCTTCAGGGGGTCTTGCTCGATCAAACCATATTAGTCTGGATGGAATCCACAGCTTTTCATTTTCTGTGGAAATAAAATTAGAAATTCTTTTCCCTGGTAATTTGTTCTTAGGCTTAAATTTTGAAGTCAAAGCATTTTAAATATATAAATTTATATATATTTTAAATATATATTTATATATTTTAAATATGTATTTTTATATTTTAAATATATATTTATATATATTGAATATATATTTAAATCAGCATTTTTCCTTTTTTATTAATAATATAATTAAAACATTTTACATATGGATCCCAGTTTCCTCTCCTTTCCTCCCTCCAACCCTCTGTCCAACCCTCCCTCCCTCTCTCTTACCCTCTAATTTTTTAAAAAAATAATTATATTTAAGGAAAGAAACATAATGACTACTTCAGGATTTTCTTGTAACTATCAAAAATAAAGGATTTTATAATATTTGGTCATGCATCTTTAGAGTCATTTTTAATCTGTGAATAATTGTTATTTTTGATGTATTTCTTGAGGTCTTTATGTTGCTATGGCCCTATCGCACTTTTGCTTCTGTCATGGTGGTCTTACTACAGTGAAGGATAGTACCTGTGGGCACTGTAACAGGTATCTGATAGAGTACATAACAGAGGTCACGCACCAGCCAAAGGCTGAGCCTCTGGTTACAGCCATCCAGAACCTCACGTCCTCCAGCATCTGTAGAACTTCATCCTTCTTTGGTGTTTCCAGACTCTGGCAGCTATCGGTCACCATTGTCCTTTGGCTACACGCCTAGGCCTCCTGGTCTGCATGTGATGGACTACCTTAAGTTTGTCTCCTAAAAGAGCATTGGGAAGGATGCTGGAACTCACCAGAAGGTGGCAATTACATCATCTTTGTCTCAAAATTCTCAATGTGATTTGATTAGTGAAGATCTGTTTCAGATTAGGACATGTGCATGTGACTTCAAAATCCACTGTGCAGCCTCTGGAACGGACCTTGCTTGTTTTCACTGCTGCCATGGCTTGTAAAATGCAGGTAGAGCGGACCTCTTAGCAGCTTATGGGGTTTCCTTGGTAACCCAGGATACTGGGGCGTTTCCAAGCACAGCTGTATCAGAGACAGCAGATGAGGTCCATCAGCTGAATTTCATTTGATGCCAACTTCTTGGGAAAGTGGTCCCTTATATCAAGCTCAACCCTTTTTCCTTTCAATTATTCAGTGGTTCTCTTCAGGTTTCCATCATACACTCACTCATTTCACATTGGCATGGTACTTTTTTTCATTTGTCAAAAAAAAAATGCAGATTTTTTTCCCCCAAAAGATCAGATTTACTTTGCATTTTCACTAACTTCAAGTTTTCTCTGTTGAAAGATGTTACTCGTGTTTAATTTAATTTATTTATTTATTTTGGGTTTTTTTGCAGAATGTCCCTAAATTTTGAGGAAAGTATATAAAAAAAACTATCTTCACAAACTATTTCATCATTGCTTTGTGCTTTAAAAGTCCGCTTGTGTATTTCACAGTATGAAGACTGTATAAAGGTGAAGACAATTACTGCATTCCTGGCAGTGTTTTCATTGACCTAGTGTAATTGTCTTGATTTTTGAACAGTGTTTTTCCTGCTGTGTAATTGGTACCCACTTTGTTTTATTTATTCTTTGTTGTAAATTCTACACTGCGAGGCATCCATACTATCCTGGGTGTATTATTGTTTATATTTCCAATGCATACATTTGACAGCTATTTTATTTTCTAATCCTTTTTATTTATAAGTAAAACACATTTTTTTTTTTTTACAAATCAGACTTGGATTGTCCTCTGTAAGCCAATAAAAGAGGTTTTCTTTTAATAAGTGAGCTAAGTCTATTTTTCATCTCGCATTTAATGAAATAATATTACACTGAAGATTGTTTCTATATATATTCTATATATTTTCCTCAATTGCCAATTGCATTGCAAATTTAATTTTGAAGTTTTATTACACTTTTTATTTAGGGAAGTGCATCATAGTACAGTGACTTTTGATTACCTTTAGTTTTTTTTTTTTTCCATTTCCCCTCCAATGGAATGAAGTTCATTCTCTAGCAGACACAATGGCTTCTTCTGCACTTGACTGAAGTTGGCTTTTTTTTTTTTATGAAAAATTGATTCTTCCAGATGACTTTGGGTGGGACTTAACAGTGGTTGTTGCTGAGTTCATACTTCCTGCCTTTCTCTTTATGGGACTTGGACTTTCTTGCTTGAAGGGTTGTTACATTTTGATTATACCATACAACGTTCAACTTTTCCTACTTCCTTCTGGGACAGTTTATTGTATAGTCAATAGGCTTCTCTAGCTGCTATATTAGTGTGTTTTATTTTCAGTTTTTCATATTAATATGAATTTCGTATACATTGCATATAACTTGATTAGCAAATATTTACATACAGAACTATTGAACATGTAGAAAGCTATTTCAAGCACACTAAGAAAATGGCTTCCAGATTACACGTGACTACATCTGTAAACTGTTTTACAAAGATAGTAAATCCTATTTATTCTTTTTATGCTTCTATTAATCTAATAATCTTTGTATATTAACCCATGAAGATGTACGTTTTCTACATATGGTAAGTACAGACATTCAGTATAATTCAAATTATAATCCACACCATCTTGGGGCAGAAATGGTGAAATCCTTTTCAAGACTGATATACTTGCAACCCATTTGCTTAGTGTAACATCTTTAGCACCATTTCTTCTGCTACAAAACCCAGAAATCTATTGGCTCATAGTGCTGATGGCTCAGGTTGGCATCCGATTGATATCCAGTGAGGAGCATGAGGCTGTAGTATAAGACACAGTGTGGCACCTGATGAGGCAGAATAAGTTTAATGGCTTCTGTCCTGCTTCTTTGTCCCCATTTTTTGTACATGTGTATGTGAACATGTGTGTACAGTGTACAAACACAAAACCAACCTTGGGTATTTTTCTTGGCCTCAATATACCTTGTTGGGCAGGATCTCCTACTTGGTTTGAAACTCACCAGGTAGGCAAGGCAGATACTACCCATGATCCACCTGTCCCTGACATCTGTTGCTGGACTACCAGCTCATGCCATCAAACCAGGCTTTATAAAAGTGAGTTTTCCAGGTTGAATACACATCTCCTTCCTTGCAAGGCAAATAACTTTGTGAACTGAAGTTAGTTCCAAGTCCTCTTTTTCTTGGCCACTGATGACAATATTGGACCAATTGTCATCACTTTTACTCATTCTAATAGCCACCTACATACAATATTAACATTGTAGGGAAATATTTGTATCATAATACACCAAATAGGGATAATGATACAGCTCAGTTGGTAAAGTGTTTGCCTACTTACTAAACTGGAGGCTCTGAGTCAGATCATTGGCAACCTATATAGACCAGGTGTGGTGAATAATGCCAGGAATATAGAAGCAGGAGAGACAGGAGTTCAAAGTCATCCTCAACTACATAGAGTTTGAGGACAGCCTGAGCCATATGGCACCTTGTTCAAAAAAATAAAGCCAAAATATATCTGAAAGAGAATAATATAACAGGATCTATGAGACTATGTTACATAAGAATTTATAACAAGGGAACATGATAGAGTAAATAGGACTTATCAGAGAATCTCTTTGTAACCTCTGGTGTATGTTTAGTTACAGCAATTTTTTAATGTTGTTTGGTCATAATTGACAGTGTTTTCAATAAGTGTTGAGCTAGTTCTTGAATTGTTACATGCAAATAGGAACTTTGATCTGTCTTGCATGATATAAGACTTTAAAGATAAATGCAGAGTGATGTTTAAATCCTACAACAAAGGTTCCAGAAAAATATTGTAGGAAAGTCTTTGTACTCTAGCTTTCTTAACTCTGAGTGATGTGATACTATGTGGCCTGTCATTGTTTTGTGGTACATAATAAGTTACAGTATTGAACTCTACCTAATTATTTCATCTGAAAATATTGTTAAGAGAATAAAAAAAACAAGAGATTCACAGGCTGGTGGACAATAATATGCCTTTCCATTGACTTAGTGGGTTAATTACTGTGACATCGAGTCTTTCAGAAATCACTGGGCTTCTGGATATTTTTGCCTTCTAATATAACTTATCATGTGATGAGTTGTGTGTCATTGGGAAAAAATATATTCTAGCCTTGATTCTGTGAATGTGATTCCTTTCCAGGTTTTGATTTGAGAACCTTTTCATTCTTATAAACACATACTATATTTTATCATAAGTAATAGTAACCTTTTATTTTCTGTTCTCATATAATTGATGAATTGTGTTAATTTATTCACAAGTCCAGGATTTGCTTGTCTTAAACAAGAAGACAACTCACATGTTATAGATTTTAATGATAATGCTATGAAGTAGTTCAATTATAGGCTCTAAGCTTCTATGGCATTATTTACATTTTAATGGCAATATTTGAGTCCTTTTAGAATTTAGCTCATTTCGTATATTAGGCTATGAGTTCTTCTATATTGAGTTATGTGTATGAAAACAACATCATCTTCTCAGGTTTAGCAAAAGTCTGAAATGGTTTCTAAAATTTGATGTGTGCTCTTAAAATTGCACCTCCAGCATTGTTTTCCAGCTAGCTTTATATTACTTTGTGTCTGTATGTGTATATGTACACTCTCATAAGCACTCTCAAATATCACATTGTTTTGAAATGCCATGACAGCAACTGCAGCTATTGTGCTAACTCATCAAAATCTTTACATCTAATAGAAACACCAGGCGTTGTCAAGAACTGGACTTGAAGGACCTCTAGAAATTGATTCTGTAACTAGAGAGGACTTTGTGGAAACATTTCCCTCTTGTTAGTATTTCCTGTTTTCCAGTGTGGCTCTTGACATTAACATACCCAAGCATACCAGGCTGTGCTTGCTTAGTTCATAGAACACCAGGGCTCTTACCTCACTAACTGCATCCAGAAAAAGTAAGAATCAGCAGCCTGGGTAGAGAGTTACAGGTTGTATTGTGGGGGAAAGGAGAACAAAAGATGGGTTCAAGGAGTCACTACATGGATGTTTTCTTGGGTTACAGTGTGTTGGGTCTGTCAGGTTAGAACAAAAGTGTTCATTCCTTGGTCAAAAAGGGAGTTTCCAATTCTTGATCATAACTATTTAAGAAAGAGCCAGGTTGACTCTCTTGATACCCACTCCTGTCATCTCAGTGGGCAGTGCATTACCTTGAATCCAATATAAAGGATGGCAGTTATACCAACTATCTCCATAGAATCCTCATTTCATAATGGACACATATATTAAAAAGAGGCAGGCACTAGCACATTCAGTAATTTCCTTTGGCCTAGCTCATCATTTATGCATGCATGCAATATAGGATATGTGTGCAAATATATAATAGATGTGCTTACAAATAATTATACAAATATACTTGTTTGTAAACATTTTTGTTATTTATTATATGTGTTTGCCCATGCTAGTGTGGAAGTCAAAGTACAGCATACAAGAACTGTTTTCTCCTTCAACTATATAGGTTTATGTCAATTTCTGGCACTTAGACACCGGAAATATTATTATTAATAATAAATATTATTAAAAAGGCATTTAAAAAAGAGAAGAGAGTATAAATTAGTGTTTATAACATTGTGTGGCTCATTCTTTTACTTCTTGAAAAATCTTCATTTAAAAACATTCTACCAAAATATGTTTCAACAGTGTTCTTTAACTACATACATGAGGATTATTCTAGAAGAAGCAATTATGGCTACTAACACCCTTCCTTAGTTAAATTCTTCCTTTGTCTGCCCATCCTGCGTATCAAGATGCGTTCCATTATTTCTTTAGTTCCTGCATAAGATGAGAAAGCTGTCTGTCTTTCCCAGTCGTGCAGGTGGTAAGACTTCTAACCCTGAGAAGACCCTACCTTTCAAAGCCCCACCGAGAAGAAGGTTAATGGCCCTTACTTCAGTCTAGATTTTTGCTTTGTAAATTAACGGTTCAGCTCTGGAAGCAGCATGGTTGTCTATGGTAAGTGAGTAGCAGTGTGAAGATCTGTGTTCTAACAAACTTCTAAAAACTACCATAGTTTCCTTCCTTCCCTACAACGGGAATATGCTTTTCCTGCCATTTGACCAGTTGCAATGTCAGTTGGTTCATCGTATCATTAGTATCAGATCTCATGTATTCTGTTTATATAGCTATCTCTGACATATTCAAGTATTCTCTACCACTAGCAATTCTAGTCTCTCTGATAACTTCTTTCTCTTGGTCATACTCAGTGTCTCCATTACCCCCTTTGCCCTGTTGTGAATTAGAAACTGAAAGGGAAATGCAGATTGAGGGATTGGAGTGTGTGTGATATCCAGAGTAGGAATGTCAGGCTCTTAGAATTGAACTTTAAGGATGTGAGGATGAAAGGGAAATGCTAAATATATTCTACTTGAAATTGAAAAGTGAGTGTCAACAGAATAGAACTGAGAAGTCAAAAAGCATGGATTTCAGTATCAGCTAAGGCAAAATGTGTTTTGTATGGAAAACTGATAAATATTACAGAATTTAATGATGGAAGATAGTAAAGAGAAATCAGTGATGCTGTCTCAAATTGACTGGCTTTTGTTTTTATAACTTTATAAGAAATATTTACTGTCTTACCCCTAGTATCCCTTAATTGGTCCATGCTCAGAATAGAAAGTAAGATACCTAGTATTATTTTCTGATTTTTGTGCTAGACTTCAACCTGATCCTCCTGTGTAGCTTTTGTACAATTACAGTGCACAGTAAATGTTGGAAAGCTATAAATAAATAATTAATAAATAAACTCACCACTCTTAATAAGTGCAATGCAATAGTATAGAAAGAATTGTATTCTTTGTAAATTACATGTTGATCATACAAAGTGAATAGTTTTCGCTGGCTATGAGTAGTGTCCCCTCCCCCCCACCTTGTAAAGTTTAACAAACCAATATTTAAAAGGATCAGATGGCTTACCTATTTACGGTTTTCTTTGAGATGTCTTTTGGGAGCCTAATGCACCCTCTTTCTGGGAATACACTTATGCTGATCTATCACTCAGTTATAGAAAACTAAGACATACAATGTCCCTGGCAGCAGTTTGCCTATGCTGCTGTAATACTTCCAGACTTAACTTAGGAGAAGAAGTCTCTGGATAATTGTCGAAATCGATATGTTGCCCTTTCTTTGTTGATTTGTGGAGGGATCAAGGCAATGCTGTGAGTTATAAGACAATTGTTCTTTATTCTTTCTCTACAAAGTTCACGGACAGCACCTCAGATGGTTGTTGACCCTTTGCATGCCTTTGCCTTGACTGTGTCTTCCTCAGGCTTTGTTTATCTGTTGATTCTACTCCTGGCACATCTCTACTTCTTTGTTTTCTGACTTTTCATAATTCCAGAACCCTGAGTTCAGTAGCCCACTTCTGGAAATAGGCCTGTCAGGTCCTTCAGAAGAATCAGTTTGTTAGTAATGATTAAACATCAAATGCTTTGGGTGGGACCACTATGGATTAAACAGAGATAAGGGATGGTAACGATGGTAACTGATTCCTGCTATCATGATAACAATTACACCAGTGTTGGTCAACTCAGGGCATACAATAGCTAAACGTAGCAGAATAATATTTTGTGATTTCCCTCACATGAGTAAATCATGCTTTGTTTCTATATTTTAATGCTACAATCATTTAAGCACTAATGTGTAGACCATTTTTGCATGCTGTTGTTTACGATATATTCACATAATCTCATTTGTACATTTCTCCTCACAAAATGAGTAGTTACCCTCTCAACTGTTCTTCTGAATATGGTGATTTCCACTAATTATAGTAAGGATTTCTTTGTAGCAATTTTGGAATTTAACATTGTTTTCTAACACCCTTGATTTGCGAAAGCCTTCCAAGATTCTCCTTCAAAGCACATGTGCATATGTGCATGGGAAGGTGTTGAATGATATATATATATATATATATATATATATATGTATATATAAACACACATATATATGTGTGTGTGCACATATGTATGTCTATACATATGCATATATATCCCTCTCTCTTTCTCTCTCTCTCTCTCTCTCTCTCTCTCTCTGTGTGTGTGTGTGTGTGTGTGTGTGTGTGTGTGTGTGTGTATGTCCAGGAAGGCCTTTTGGCCTTTTGACAGAAGCTAAGATAAAATCCTTACTTGAGACTAGTATCAAATTATCTAAACCTGAGGTATGGTAATTTAGACAATATTATTAGCAAAGTATTATATAACAGAGTTCAGAGACACAAAGTCAAAGCTGCTTGATCTCTGAAAAGATTTATCACTTTGAGGTATAAAGAAAATTTCCCTGGTTAATGGTATCTTTGGACAAGATATTTGAAATAATATCTTTTCAGTGTTTAGCTGATATCCCAGCTCCCCACTACCGTGCTGTCTCTGCTAACACCCTATTTTAAAATGCTGTCATGTTTACTCTGTCCATTTGATTCATGACTCCTTCTGCAATGTTATATATTAGCTACTGTACTTGTTGGAAAAAAGATATAATCCTAAATAAGAGATCTGGAAATGCAGTATTTCGTCTTTTCATATGGTTTTCCATTTATACACAGTAGGTGTCCAATAAACATGTTGTTAAAGCAGGATATTCACTAGCTTATGTGAAGAAATGAGGAAAAATTTAAATGATTTGTGATGAAGATTGGCTTGGTTACTATTATGAATGACCCTTATAACACATTTTTTTTGTTAGTTGAAGAAAATGCTAATTACAATATTTGGAAAATACAAAATTTGTTTGGGAACAAGTACAAGAAAATAAAAAATTAAGTTTTACAGTCATGCTTGAATAGTAATCTTAAGTTGTTTCCCTTAAAAATATTTATTCACTCTTAATAGGAAGGTAAAGAACCAGACGCATTTACTTGTATTCTAAATAATAAAGCAAGAGGATCAGTATTTGTAAAATAGTGTGTGAGGGCCTCCAAAAGCATACCTGCTTTGAGAGAGAACTGCAGAGACAAGGACTCAGGCATCCAATGACTCAGAACCCTAGAGTTAAGCAAAGGCTGTAAGCCCTCAGAAGATGTGCTCCTCTGAACAGGCAAGCTGAAAGAAATAGGAGAGCAAAGTGAAGCATGGTGAGGTGAGCTGACTTTGAAATGTGCTGCTGACTTTTTCTTCGTTCACCAATCATTCTGGATGCCATGAAAACATCTCTTAACGGCCATGGCCACTGAGATACCCATATGCAATAAGAGGCATCCTCAGAGGAAAATATGTCACAGAACACAAACCAGCCTTCTGTCTGCAGTCAAGTGATTTTTGACCAGGATAGCATGGGAATTCTATGGGAAAAAAAAAACAAGAACAAAAAGAAGCAAAACAAAACACAATATTTTCAACATTTGGGGAAAACTCTATATCTACATGGAAAAAAACATTAAATTGGATTCATGCTTTCGAGTTTATACTAAATGTTATTCAAATAATTCATAGATTTATATAAGTTTTTAGAAGAGATTTAAACAGTGTTTTATTGAAGTATCCCAGCACTTTGTAAATACCTGCTGAATGAAATATGTTTCAATTTGGAAACAGGTTAATCTATTGAATTTCTCCATATCGTTGAATGTAAAAAACACATTGCATTGTAGATGATTGTAGGCATTGTTCAGTTGTCTGCTTTCTAAATTCTTCAACCTTTAAATGAATACTTTAAACAAATGCTTATAATAACACTGCAGAAATAGATCACATTTTACACAGATATGCATTACTCTTCTTACTGCAATCATTTAAAACATTGTGGCAGAATTTGTAAACCTGTTTGTTTCCTTGGAGTAGAAGCTCTAAATATAAGTTTTAAGTAGAAAAAGTTTAAACAAAAATCTTGAATGCCAACATAATATAAATTTGATAGGGATAACATAAAATTAGACATTTGTGTTTCAAGGGGCACACTCAACAAATGAGATGATAACATATAAGACTAAAAAATACTTTAAACAACATAAATACTTGATAAGGCAGCTATGTGTTATTATACATAAATAGTAAGTGTCATTTAAAACAGAAGTGATACATTTAATGACGTGGCACTCACTTTGTTTCCAATGAGAGAAACAAATGGAAAATAGCAATGGGCAACTAGAGAATTTCAAACTCACGCTATGCTGGCTGAGGAGAAATTTGAAGTCAAAGACAACAAATGTTGATCGAAAACCAGAGAAATTGCAGTCAGTGAGTGTACAACATTAACTCATATAATAATAATTTTACCCCTTTTACACTTGAGCTAAAGTTAAAACCCTATAAAATGTTAAACTAGTGCTATGACACCTTTGGTAAATTGGGACAGTCTGAGGAGCAGGAAAACTGTTGACTTGTAGCATTGTCTAGACAGCTTACCCATGAACTTCCATTGATAGGACTGCCCACACAGCAGACAACTTGCCAAGAAGAATAGAGGAAAATTTCCACAATCTCCCAACCTTAGAAACAGACATACAGTCAATGGAAGCTGACAAAGGAGAACCAGGTTGTTTTTTATTGTTTGTGTATTTTTTTTTTTTTTTGGCCCTTCATTTTGTATGTTTGGGTGTTTTACCTGTAAGTGGCATTCCACCATGTGCATGCAGTTCCCATGGAGGCCAGAAGAGGGAAATGAAACCGTAGAGTGAATTGGAGTAACAGATTGTGGATGCTGGGGATCGAACCTTGATCTCTTGAAGGGTAACTAGGGTTCTTCAGTGTTGAGTCAGATCTTTAGTACTCAAAAAGCATTTTCTTCATTTGTTTATTCCGTTTTTCTTTAATTTTTTTTTTAGGGAGAGCAAGACACCAATTCTGTGTGACAGTGGTCATCCCTAAACATACATACATTCAAAAATATATGACCACTTAGAGTTATATCCACCTGTCTCTCTATCCATCCTTCTTCTTTCAATCTGTCCATCCTTGTGTCCATCTGTCTGTCCATCCATCTATACTACTGGGTCCAGTTAGTAGATACCACACACACACACACACACACACACACACACACACACACACACACACACCCCTCTCAACATATATATCAAAAATAATGAGAAGAGGCCTTGAATTCATGGGGCACGATCCATGATGGGTATATTGGAGCTATTGCAGCAGGCAGAGGGAGGTATGAACATGGAGTAAACACAGAATACTCATGTATTAAATACTCAAATACTTTTTAATGATGTGGTTGAAGCAAGAGATCCCCATGCTAGATCATTGCCTTCATCTCCTCTAACCTTCAGGATGTGCTTTATCATTCTTCTTCCTAGGTTATTTCAGTGATTTCCCCTAATGGCCCAGAAACATACTAAAACAAAGAAAATCAAAGACAGGCTCTTGCTCGACAGGAGAGGCTTTTACTTCATTTTAATGTTGCTTTTTTCTCTTCCTAATGTAAAATTTGTGTTGTCAGTTGTGTTGACAATTTCACGTGTCCTGGGTGATTTAATTTTCAACTGCTAACAGTATTGCTTTTCACAAACAGGCATTATGGTGACAAAGTGGCCATCTGAGAGTTAGAGCTGTGTTGCCTGTTTTCTGTCTGGTCCTCGGCAGGTTTCCTGAATCGTTATAAATATCTGATGAGTGTCCAGTTCTGACAGTTGTGTGGCTGCACACACACCTTATGCTTTGCTTACTCATATTCCTCTTTCCCTCCATTGACTTCCCATCCCCAGTTAACTCAAAATCTATACAGCACGTTAACACAGTCTGCATTCTGAAACAGCAGAGCAAATTGGTTAAGCTGGAATTAATTTATAAATTAATTTATAGGATTATGGAACAGAAAGAGGGGGAGGAATTTTTCCTGCATTAAAAAATGCATTTTTTTTCTGTTTTCTTTCTGCCTTTATAAAACAAGGTGGGGTGTGGAGTTGGGGCTTGAAGGTCAATCTTATTTCACATATTTATGTTTGCTTTTCATCTGTTAGTATCTGGCTTCTGTTTTAATGGGACAGTGAGCCCTGTAGGTGGTGATGGGTGGCAGATGAGGGGAGAGGAAAGACATTCCCACAGCCTTGCTTTAAGTCTCTAAAGTCACATGTGTGTGGCTCCTTAAAGACAACCCTGCTCACTCTCCAATTTCTCCCATCTACAATCAGGGACATGTCCCATATTTTTAAGATTCCCCTCTGACTGCAGTCTCTCATAGTCAACAACACTTATTTTCTTATTTTCCCAGGTGTGAGAGTTGCTGAAAATACAAATACCATTTGCTTTGTGACTAGGTTTCTATTTGTATTGGACTGTATGTAGTACATGTCCCCTTTATCATCATGACTGTGACTATACACCCTTTATTGACTGTAGTGTGTTCTCTGATGTCATTTACTATTTTCTAATTTAAATATTATTGGCCTTGAGTGCCTCAAGTATCATTTTTTCCTGAAACAAATTATTTTTAGTGGGGGGGAGATTCAAGACAGTTTTTTTTTTTTTTGATAATTTTGGAGCCTGTCCTCCTGGAACTCGTTCTGTAGACCAGGCTGACCTCAAACTCACAGAGACGGCCAAATTTTTTCATTGCCACTATTGCTTTTTCTTTATGTCTTATTTCTCATTTCTTTATGATTTGTGTTCTTTGAGTTCCTAAATTCATATTTTTCATTTTAAAACATAGTTGCATCATCTCAAGACAATTAAAGTTCATTTAAGATAGACATACAGATGTAATCTGGAATGTTCTATTTCTGTATTCTGTGTAGCAGAGTTACTGTTCCAGAATCCAATGTCTTCTGCTACTCTTGCCTGTGATTGACCCTCAACTATTACTCTAAGAAGGATAGCTCCAAATAACTTTCTGAGTCCTTATATGTTTGAAAATGTGTGTTTTCACTATCTATTACAGTGATAGTTTGTGTCTGTTTTGTAAGACTTAGAAGCTAGCATGCTTCTCTCTTACGGCATCTTAGATTGCTGTCAAACTGCACTTTGGTCCCATCAGCATCATTTCCTTGGTTGTTTTGTTATCATATAATGGTAATCAATGATAAAAGAAATATTTAATATTTCCACCCAGTGTTCAGTTCCTCTGCTATTATAGTTATAGTTTCCTTAAAGCCATAGATGCACTGGAGGCTACTGGCCCAGCTCTGGTTCTATGTAGGTATTTCCCAAGAATGAATTTGTTTAATGTTTCATTTCCCACCACAAGAACTATCTTTAGTTTTTCTATAGGAATTAAAATATGTTTGTAGATCACAAGCCTTACAGAATCCCAGCATGGGGCCTGGGTTTATTCAAAGAATGTTTTTCATTCTAATATCTGATACACTGATATCTAGTAAGTGAATGCTCCTCAGTTTTTATTTTATTTTATTTCTTTATGGTCTTTGTTAGAAGTTGTTGTCCAGTGTTGGACTTTGCAGGTGGCTCAGTGGATAAAGTGATTTCTGAGCAAGTGTGAAGACCTCAGTTGACATCTGCTGAACACAATTGTTTAAATGCAGCATCATTTACACCAGACAAGAAAGAGAGGCAGAGCAAGAAGTTCATCAGTGAATAGGAGTGTATTGATCTGTGTGAATATATGCATATGTGTGAGATTGTACATGTAAATATGTGAGTATGTATGCGTGCATATGTCTGTACCCATGTGTGAGTGCATGTGTGTAATTCTATGTGTATATGCAAGTGTGTGAGTGAATGTATGTATGTGTTATCGTGTGTGTACATGTGGGCATGTGTGTATCTGTATATGAGTGTGCATGAGTGTGTGTGTAGGTTTGGTGTGCATTTAGTTGTGAATTTTTGTACATGTATATATTCATTCTCCAATAAGGTATTATTTAGGCTGAAGTTAGAAGGCTATCTTGACAGCTTTGGCACCATATAGGAAATTGTGCTGATAGTAATAAAGTTATAAGATACTTGGGTGCATATTAATCCATAAAAAATTAAAAATACAGGTACTTAGAAACAAAAATTATAGTGGTTTTCTCCAGAAATGAGTTGGTAGTGAACAAGGAGTAAAAATGATCAAATACTCCAAATTTTAAATGACTGTAGGGGAACACATCTAGAGAATTAACATGCCATGTAAGTGATTGTGGTTAAATGCATATAAGTATATATTGCATGTAGTACAATTTTTCTTACTGTATTGATGTTCAGTGCTCTTGAACACACTTGTGCACACACACACATGCATACATTGAAGTACTGAGTTCTGCGAGAAGATGGTCTCCTGACTGGATTGTGGTGAGCATTATTTCACTCTGTGTTTAAATAATAGTATTGTGTTGTATAACAACTTTACACAATGAAAAAGAACACAGTTTGGTTTTAATATTCAAAAGGAAAAGCAACAAGAACCACAACAAAGAACCCTGGATAAACACAACGTCCATCTGCCATCATTAAGAGAATAAAAGAATGAGCCAGCAGTAAACCTCCGTCCCTATGGATGCTGAAGTCTCCCTAGAAGAATGAGCAAATTATCAGTGTCCTGTTTCCATTATATTTTAGTTAATAATTCTGATGAGACTCACATAGTACTGAAGAAGGTCTCACTCATTTTTGCCAAAAGCTTGCTCTGTGATGAGGCCTGGTCATGCCAGCCTTCCATCTTAAATGGATTCACTGTCAGACAAAAGTCTTAATTAAGTTGGAGAATGAGATTGTTTTCTTGGCACAAATGTTTTAGGATTCTTTCCGTACCCAGTTTATAAAAATGAAATATAATGCCTGAGGGTACATTGTGTTGACAGAAAGATATGATCCAGTGAGGTTCCTGGAGGCTCAGCATGGCAAGCATACATATTTGGCTATTAGTTTTAATCTCTCTTGATTCCTTGATTCACTCATAAAACATAAGGAGGTTGCTTCCCTGAACAATATTTGGAAGACTAGAGTCACGGGGCAGCTGCCCATTAAGTAGGTTCTTAATGCAGAAACAGGGATTGCTTCTAAACAGAAAGGAATCAATTTCCCAACTGTAAGTGGCTGTTGAATGAAATAGCACATTTTATAAGTAACTAAACATTCCACTGAGAAAAAGGCTGAATTCTTCTGAGGACAGGATGGAAAGGAGAGGCATAGGAAAGGAGACCATATTGATCATGCTTGGGGCTTAGTCTGTCACTGGGGTGATCTGGATCTGTAGCAGCCTGAATTGATGCAGTGAACACGGCTCCAAAGCACACCCAGCTCTCTGCTCATGTCACACCAGATTGTGTTTGTTGTCCACGCTTCCTCTCTATAATGAATAGAGCTGTGGATACTTGGTACCTGTTAGTTCATTGTATTAACTCTGTCTAATTGATAGACATTGAGGAAAGTTCAATTCCGAAGCACTACACCCTAGTTTAGCAATCCCCAATCTCCACATTGATTTTTCTGACTGTTCTAGAATGTTTGCCCCACAGTGTAGCAAGAAAAAGATATTCAGATCCCTTCAAAGTGTTTCTGTGGAGACTCCCACTTCCAAATAACCTCTGGCAGAGGGGAACCTTAAGAAGAGAAGTCAGTCTCTGACTCCACTATAAGAATATTTCTGGATTCCACAGACATACAATGTAGCAGTCCCCATCATCCTTCACTTAGAAGATCCTTTAAAAAAATAGATTTAGTCTCCTTTTTCAGATGGCCCAATTCTTTGTTATGGGGCAGTACTGAATGAATGTGGATAACCTGTTAGTCATGTGTTCCAATAGCCTTTTCACCTACTATGTTATGCAATGTTCTTGTAGTGTGCAAGAAAGTAAGTCTCTCCTCTTTGATGCTGAACTCAAATCCTATCATACATCCAACAAATATTTTTCTTATATTTTTTTCAAGGTGGAAAATAAAAGATGCATGCATTGTCATGGCAGTGAATTGCTCACAAATAAAAATAAGAAAAACAAAATAGTTTGGGATAATTATGGGACCGAAATTTTGTAAATTATAGCTTTTCTTCCCGGAGTGACTTTTCACCCAAGAACCAATTTGTGAGACTTAACTGATGTGTATCATTAGATGCTATCTCAGCAAATGATAAATAATAAAGGTATTCAGAATAAATGACACAGAGTTGGTGAATGTGGGCGGTTGATTAGCTCTCTTTACTCTACTCACTGCAAGGAATTAATGACAATTTCACTTCCTGTACCTTGACAGCTATCCAACCAGCCCGACAGAAATTTTTCTATTAAGCTAAATAGCATAATGTCCAAGAAATAATCGTATGCAAATGTATTCAGATCCTCACTTTCCATCCTTCTGCATTCTGCTGTTGATGATGTTGTGTGTGCTGATTATATCCCACAGAGTCAAATGTGCTCTGCAGAAAAGCCACTTAGGTGCTGAGTTCATGTGTAAAATGGGCACGTCATTAATATTACAGAATTTAACCATGATTACAAATATTGCAAATGTACCCATTCTACTCATGCTTGTTCAACATACAGATAAAACACATGGAAATGAATCTCTATGACTGTCATCTGTAAAGTGGTATCCCTGTCTTGTCAGATGACCACTGGCCACCTCTGGCTGATGATATTCATTTTCTCTGTCAGTCGGCTTAAGGCATGAATCTTTACAGCAAAACGCCACTAACTCCATCTGCATCTGAAGCTTTGCTCACAGATTGTCTGCTTGCAGCTTCTCTGTGATCTTGCCTGGTTTGGGGGAGAAAGGTCACCAGGGATAATCAATTCCTCCTCGAACAGTAGCTCAGCTGCTGGTAGAAGATGACAAATAGTGCATGTTTTTGTCTGATCCTCAAATAGATGCCAGCATCTCACGACTTTTAGGGGCTTTTCCATGATCACACAGGTGACAGGTGGCTGAGCTGACGAGGACTCCATGTGTAAAGCCCACATAGATAAGTCTGTGGTACACTGCACTCATGCACTCATTTCCATTGCAGGAATTCACTGTGACTACTACTCATATCTCCTGCTATAAACAGGAGGCTGGATTCTGTACCCAAACCTTGTGGATAGATGATTCCATGCATGTGAATGCATTGTTTGCTCTTCTGATACCTTTAGTTTACTTCTGAGGTAAGCACAAGCCGCATTCCTGCAAGTAGCGAATTCTGAATAGAACATACCTCTCTGAAGGCTTTATCAAGCTTCAGGCTTCCTAATTTCTTACATTGATAAAGAGGACTGTTATGTTTCTGATTTATAAAATGCCTGTTCACCTTAAAACTTACATAACAAGGACAATACTTTGTGGACATTTTAAAAAGAGGAAGAAAAGAAGGAAAAACGGAGGGCTCCTTGCTTTGTTCTGGGAGACTTTGGGAGGAAGTTGGGTACTGGCTGGTATGTCACACAGTGTTGCCATTTGTTTCAGCTATATCATAAAGGCAGACTGTAAGAAATGTACAAAGTAGAAGAGCTAAGGTTACATTGGAGCTATAATGAATATTTTTGATTTAATAGTATGCACATATACATTGCTCAATAGGTTCTCTCTCTCTCTCTCTCTCTCTATATATATATATATATATATATATATATATATATATATACACATGTGTGTGTGTGTAATTCATGGATATTTATATATTGTGATGCTTATTTATTTAAATGATTTATATCATATATTCAGACCGTGTCTTCTTTCCCCCAACTTATCAGTTCTCTGTCTTGTATCTTTTTTTTTTTTTTTTTTTTTTTACATAGAATTCCATTATGTGGCCCTTCCATAGTGGATTATTATATCTCAGGTTAAAAATTCACTTTTACTTACTAAAACTGATAGAATTCAATGCAGTGTTTCAGAGTCTGCACTATGGCCCCTGTATGGTCTATCCAGAATCAGACTTTGTTCTGATACAGTGATCTGTGCATTGTGCTTTCTGAAATTTTAACACGGTGGTTATTTAGGACATTTGAATTGTAATAGCTTTGTATCCTTTTTAGGGTGAGTCATCTGCACCATTCTAAATTCTGTGGTGACGTGTTTCATTTTGCACAAGATGATGGCCAGTATATTTGTCCTCCTCTTTTTCTTCCTCCTCCTCCCTCCCTCCCTCTCTCTCTCTCTCTCTCTCTCTCTCTCTCTCTCTCTCTCTCTCTCTCTCTCTCTCTCTCTCTCTCTCTCTCTGTCTCTCTCTCTCTTGCACACATGCATGATCACTTGGCTGGAGTTCCCTTCTGCATTTTCAACTTTTAGCATTTTCATTGTGAGTAGCTAGAGTTACTCAGATGTACACTTTTGATTAAAAAAATCTTTTAGGAATAATTACATGTGCAATATGTAGTATTACTACCAAGTATGACATTACTTATCCTGAATATGTATGAGAATCTCGGTAAATCCCCTGCCATTCTTTGAACCATATGGTTTATCATCACTGTGAACTCCCTGATGCTCCATATGGTGCCAAGAGCTGCCAAGAACTTCCAAGAGCCCTCTGCTTCCTTTGTACATCCAGAACTTGTATCCAGTTTGAATTTTTTCATACCAATGTCTTGTGCACTTCATGAAGGTTGTTCTTAATTTGAGGCTTTCTTTGCGTATGGATTCTGTGTTTTCAACATTTTTGTTTGTTTTTAGCAGTTACTAATGGGTTTGTCACATTCTTTTGCTTTGTAGCATTTTTCTCCAGTATGAGTTCTCTGGCGTTAATAAAAAATGTGAAAAGAAGCTGAATGTTTTTCTTACATGCTTTGCATTTATAAGTCTCTCTCCAGCACACACCCTGAGGTGCTGATGACTAGAGTGTAAAGAACTGTTAAACATTTGCCACACCTTTTAGTTGGTTGCAGTTTCTGTCCAACATGAATTCTGTGGAATGAGCATGGAATAATTATCGCAGTTCTCACAGCAATCTTTACAGTTTTATATTTCTCTATGACTTCTGCATTTATAATACTTTCTCTCTATATTTTTGTTGGTTTAGAATTGACAAACTGAGTCTTTGCATAATTTGTCACACCTATATGCTTTCCTGGTGTTTACTAATGAACAGTTCAAGATTTGTAATAGCCCTTCCTTTCAGGGCTCTTGAGTATGACTTTTCTGGCTTGTTTTATTGTTATTTGTTTGGGGGTTATTTTATTTCTTTTTGCCTTTCTTGTTTTTGATTTGGTTTTCTAGGACAGGGTATCTCCGTGTAGCCCTGGCTGTCCTGGAACTCACTATGTAGATCAGGCTGGGCTCGAACTCTGCCTGCCTCTGCCTCTGCCTCCCAAGTTCAGGACTTCTCCTCTGTCTCTCTGTCTGTCTGTCTGTCTGTCTGTCTGTCTGTCTGTCTCTCATTTCAGCACTACTACATACTTTCCCGCATTTGTATCTATGGTGTTTTCCTGCATTGTAAGCATGTTTGTGTTCAATGAGGTACAGTAACTTTAAAATCTTTTCTATGTACTCTATATTTGCTAATTTTCTTTCTAGTATGAATTCTCTGGTATCGATCAAGTTGTGCACGTTTAAGGCTTTGATATATCCTTTATATTCATAAGATTTTTCTCCAATATGAATTACCTTCCTCACTTTTTAAGAATGATCTTCTGCAAGTTTTCAAAGCCTTGTGTGTGGTGTGGTGAGAAGACATGGCCAGGTGCATCGCTATGCCTCGGGTCTTTTCACATTCTGGGCTTATTTCTTTGACCAGAAGTGAGATCAAGCATGCATTATGGAAAGCAAGGCCTGATGACCTTTTCCACAGAGGCTGAACGAATCCTTGGCATGGTGTCTTTTTCAGTTGAGGAAGTCATCTGTTTCAGCTCTCCTTCGTTTAGTCCCATTTAGTCATTCATTCCTCTACAGGGAGCAAACCAGGGAGACCATGTCTCTACAATCCGCAAGTGTCCCATCCTCACACAAATTCCACCACCAGCAATCCAGTCATTTTGATCCTCTGGAGAGGGATTGGAGGCTGCTTTATTGAATGTCAGCTCCTTTGTGTTCAGGTTTCTGTGATACCCTGGTGTCCTTCAGAGGAATCTACCAGATCTATAAGGATATGTGGTGGAAAATACTTCAGAAGACAAGACACAAGGACAGATGCTCAGCCTACACATTGATTTAACAACCTCATTTTAATGATTTCCACTAGCAATTTTATTTTTCTAAATAAATCAAAGCAAATGCATGTGCATATATATATATATGTATATATATATATATATATATATATATATATATATATATACTGTGTGCTTGGGTGTATGGATGTGTTATTACTTTATGCATATATCTATCCATGAAAACACCACAGGGCTAGTAATGAGAGTTGGATTTAGAAGCACAGTTAATGGTCTGAATGACATTTAGCACTGCTCTCAGGTTTGGCTATACTTTCATTTAGCAGCAGTTTCTGACCATTTTAACTAGAACAAATGATGCAAGACTATGAGATTTTTGGATCATCCTTAGTATGAGCTGGCTCTTATCATTTAAACTTTGTTATATCCTTTTGTTGACAGACTATTGATACAAAAGTATTGTTGCCTTAAAGCTAACATTTTTTCAGACATTTTGTTTTGAATTATGCCTGTGTTTATGTCTAAGATGTGCACATGATTGTAGTGCCTTACTGGCCAGAAGAGGTCCTCACATATAATTCTGTGAACAGAATTATATGTGAGCAGGTCCTGGGAACTGAACTTGGGTCCTCTGCAATGCAATGTTTGCTTTTTAGCACTGAGCCAACTCTTTAGTTTCTAGAGCATACTGTTAACAAAAACCATGCTAAAACATTTTTTTTAGATATTAAATATATACACATTATTTTATAAATATAAAAATTTAAGATTATCAGAGACATTTCTTTTTCTAATAACTAACTAGATGTGATTCAGGTATTGGCTACACCATTGATATTTGTTGCTAAATTTCACCATATTATGTTTTCAGCAGACAAGGACAATCTTTGCTTCACATTATATGATCCCATTTCATGACCAATTTCTAAGCAGTCCTAAACATTGCCAGTTTCTCCATGCTAACATGCCCTTTGGGAGATGATACATTTTCTTGCTGTGATGTCTATATGCTGGGAGCAGACAGCCACAAGAACACCTGCTATCCACTGGCTGACAGTTCTTGGTAAATTGGCTTCACAATGGATAGAAGCTTGACCACATCCACAGAGTGCTAATAGGTTAATGAAATGTTCTGGCCTACTTTGATTCAGAAGTTCTACAGGCTGCAAAACTGAGATGCATAAAAAACAGCTCCAGCAATTTTTCATAAAAAGAGTTCACAATTAGGAAAATCACTTACCATCTTGACTGATCACTTCATTTCAGAATTGGGTGTAAGAAGGTGAGAAAATTTTAAGATATGTTTATTTGAGGAAATGAATCTCTTTTGTATGGATCTGAAAGTTCATAGATGAAATATATGTATATATGTGCGTGTACACGTGCGTGAACTAGCTCTGTAGACCAAGCTGGCCTGAAACTCACAAAGATCCACATGCCTCTGTCTCCTGAGTGCTAGGATTAAAGGCATGGGCCACCAATGCCAGGCTTGTGATTTTTGTCATCAACGATTTCACCCAATTTTTTTCACATGTTCAAATAACATCCATGGTCTGAGTAGAGTTTTCCCTTTATATCCACTGCATTGTCACTTCCTCTACGTGTGAAGAACCTAGCCATCTCCTCACTACACATCTTTCCAACAGAGATGGTGTCTAAGTAATGTGTCATTGCCCAGTTTGTGTGGGAATGTTTCATATTGCAAAACAAAACAAAATGTCAAAATTAAACCCCTGTGGAGTACAGAGGGAACAATAAAGAGAACAAAAAGAAAAGTGTACTTTAAAAAAAAAATGATTTGTTTGTTTATTATGTATACAGTGTCTGCAGGCCAGAAGAGGGCAACAGATCTCATTACATATGGTTGTGACTCATCATGTGGGAATTGAACTCAGGACCCCTGGAAGAGCAGCCAGTGCTCTTTACCACTGAACTATCTCTCCAGGGCCCAAAAAGTGTATAAATGTTCATAAAAAAATGTTCATAAAAAAGTATAAATGTTCATAAATCCTAACAGTATGTATGATCCTAATTCTGTGATTTGTTATTATACACAAAGTACTTTCAAAGAGAGAAGTGGGTCCAACTTCATAACCACTCTCTGTTCTGTGGCCTGCAGAACAACAGGGTGCAGGTCAAGATGTCCCTGAAATCTGTACTGTAATATTCTTTGTTAGGACCTTAGCGTCTTCACACTAACTCTGTTGATAATATTCTCTGCTTCATTCTTTGTAGAAATTTACCTTTCCTCTAACCTCACCTAAGACAGCTTGTAAAATAGTCTCTACATTTCCAAAATTCCGATCATGATTCCATAATTACTTATTCTTACATCTATTTTATTATGATCTTTGTAATTAACTCGCCAGGATTCCTAGTGTACCTCGCTTTGCCAAGGAAGAAGTTAGAAAGCATAATGATGCTGTGATGATCCATTTCTAAACTGTGAAGTCAGTCTAGTGAAGTTGCTATTTTCTCTGGATAATATTTTATTGGGGGTCTCTTTTACATAGTGGGGGGCAGTTGAAATACTCTCTATGCTTTTAATCTCTACTACTCTTAGTGTAGAGTACAATATGCTTGAAACGTGTTGTATAATTTAGGAAATTGTCCCTTGTGAATGGTCTCATTTTCATTAGCATATATTGATTGTATTTATGAACAAAATAGGTATGGTGTTCCATGTATGTATGCAGTCTTTGTGGGCCAACTATAAGTTACCTAATCCTATAACCTTTCTAGTCTCACGTGGTCGCTGTTATATTTCCAGGTCAATTTGTTTTAGCTTTCTCTGAATCTGCTTGTTTTAGTTATCCTAATCCCTTCACAGTTAAACATGAGTCTGCAAATGACAGGATTTCATTCTTCTTTGTGGGTGCGTGAATATATACCACTTTTTCTAGCAGTCTATTGACTGCCACCAAAGTTGATTCAAAATATCAGGGATTGTACATAGCTCAGCAAACAGTCTGGGCGTGCAGGCAACGCTTGGATATGCCCATGGCATTTCTGTCAGTTTTATATTCAGAAGTAGGGTAGCTGGATCGCTGATAGTTCCGTCTTGTTTTATGTATGGCAGGGTGACTTTCATGCTACTCTTTGTAAGAGTCATCATCATTTATATTCTTAGCATTGGTATGTGGGCTTATTTTTCTCTATATACTGGTCAACACATTTTCAGAGTCACTGGAGAAAAAAAGACACCACTTGGTAAAGCAGATACATACCAGTATGGTAGAATCTTTACCTTAGAGGATAGTCTAATTATAGTAACTGAATATTAATAATGATCGGGGTAGTTGTTGTATTCATTGCACATCATCTGTAACTGATAATATGTCCTTAAGTTGAAATCATAATAAATATTTATTGAACTTATGTCTGTGGCCTGATTTTATATTAGCCATATACGTAGAGAAGCCATATTCCTCTGTTTATTCTAACAGTACCAGGCACAATTTGTAGCTGTATGAACTAAGATGTAGAATTTTAATTGTGTACTGTCAAGTAGCAATGTGAGATGGAACCAGGATTCCCACATAGGCTCTGGCCTCAGGTCACACATGTTTGGTCATGTCACGCTCTTCAGTAATAATGGGAAGTCTTACTTTGTCTCCTCCCATCTTTATCTCCTTGATCTTACTCCAATCCTCTTTCCTCACAATTTCATTAAAACCGCTTGTTGCATAGCTGGTACTCTGGTGTTTGGTGCTTGGCATTTGGTTTAGAAAAGGTGTCAGGCACATTCACAGTAATCATTGCATGCTGGGAAATTGCATCTGGGGAGGAACTGTGAGATCAGGGGCCACCATCAAGAAACAACCTTAAGACTGAATGAGGGGACGGTGGCCGGGGTGGAACACCAAGTCACTATTTCAGTCGTCTGCCTATCTGGCATTTGGTAAGTGTTAACCACTGAGCTGCAGAGGTGCCTCGGTCACTGAAGAGTACCTGCTGAAAGCAAACCTGGCAGGGTAGTGGCCCAGCAAGAGCCACCTTCCAGCCTGCAGGCACCCTGAGCCAAGCCTTCTGTGGAGGAAATGGTTGCATTGTATTATCTGGGACTTCATCCAGCATGGGCCCATCAGAGGAGATTGCCTCATCATGTTATTTTGAACTGACTGGGGTAAGACGGCAGGTTTTCCTTCTCTGAAAATCAACCCGCAGCAATTCAGCATTGATGATGCTCTAAACTTAGAAACACATCGATTTCTCTGTCCTCCACCCTGTTTTCTGGTCTCAGAAGAGAGAGAAAAATCCAGGGAGTTGTAGTGATTGTACCTCGTCATCACCTAGTGTCTATTGTTCAAACCCAGGTGCAGATTAGTGTGGTAATAAAATTAGTAATAATAATCCTGGTTGTTCCTGTCAGGAGTGAATCTAGTTTGCCTGGTCTCCCACTCAGTCCCAGGAAACCATCATCACCTTAAACGAAGTCCAAGGAGCCCCCTAATAACATTTCAAAAGATAACTCAAAAGGTGATACCACTTAAAGTAATACTCAATTGTCGCAGGACTTGTGTGTGGAAGCCCATGACAGTGATAACAAGGCCCCTTCAGTCCAGCATTGATAATCACAGCTGCAACAGCCATTCTTCTGTATTATGACAATAAACTGAGCTATTCTAAGACTTTTAAATATATTTTCTGAATCAACCATCAGCACACCTGTAAGAGTAGGGGAAGAATATGTGTTTTGTTTAATTGACAGTCTGAGAGTGAATCACAGTCCACCATAGAATAAATGAGCAGCAACAGGTCTCTCTCTTTTGTATGCTGCATGCATTTTAAATACTTTCAGTCTTCATACCCATCATCAAAGTCAGCTCACTTCTTACCCTAGCATAAATTAGCCCTTCAATGAGTTCATGGAGCTGCATCATTGATAATCACACAGTTAGAGTCTTTGAGAAGTAAACCTAACTATATGTAGTTTCTGTATTCTGTATTATGTTTTTCTTTGTACTTTTTGAAGAACACCATGTGTTAAAAATGACCTTTAGTGTTGAACACAGAGTCGGTTATTTGTTGTCCTCGACCAAAATAGATTGCTAGTATTGAATAAGTTTGTTCTGGTATTGAAGGGAAAGAGAGGAACCAATTAAAACATATTGAAATAACTAAAAAAATGAAAAACAAAAAATAAAAACAAACAAAAAACCCTAAACCAAGTAACCATCATTTGCCTTATTAGTGTTTGTGAAAATAAATTGTCATAATCTCTATAATATGACCGTAATAGTTTATGTTGCCGTAGTTATATATGGTAAATAAAAAAACATGACTTAAAGAAGATATGTGGATGCAATTAGAGGAGATGGAGAAGGATATAGATGGAAGAACATGGTGGGTCTCCTGGGAGTACAACCAGGATAAGGCTAAACCCAAGCATTTACTACCTATAAAAAAGAATGCATAGAGCAGACATTTGTGTGAAGTGTGGCAGAGGTCTGAACATCAGACAGATAGGCATCTCAGAGTCATTAACATATAAGTGAGAATATGAGGAGAGTAATTTTAAATTGAGCAGTACCTAGAACAGTTCATGCTACATTTTAAGTGACAGGGTCTTATGAATCAATTGACTTTTGTAGAACTAGCTGACAATTAAAATAAATTCCCAATGCTAGCAAAGATGTATTTTCTGAAGTGGTAGGGCAACTGTTTGAGATTAAGTAGAGAGTATATTTTCATGTATTTATTTAACTTATTGTATATTTCCATGAATGCACTTCTACCTATCGTCTCCATTCTGGGTGTTGTGTCTACCAAGGGCTCAGGCTGTAGTGTCTGTTTTCATGTGTTTGTATATGTGTTTCATGTGTATCTGTCTGTGCTTCCTGAGTGCTGAATAGTCAGCCTCAGTGACCTATAAATCCTGCTGCTATGTGCCTTCTAATTTTCTCTGCAGAAGAAGAGCCTATTGCTCCCTTGGGAACCACATGCATACCCATGTTCAGAGTCTCAGCTAGGCCTGAGAAGAATTGAGAAGACCAATAGTTGAGACAAGTTGGAACTTTGTCAATTCCTATTTATGCAGATTACATTGTGTGGAAATAAGAGAATGCTTTTCTGTTTTTATGATCACAGAACATCACATAATACTCTCCTTTTTCCAGGCTAGTTTTACCCTGTGTCACTACTAATAGGACACTGCTCTAGACATCTCTGATTTTGCCTGGATTTATCTTGCAATTAAATCACCTAAATAAACTACAGATTTGAAGTTAATTTTCCTAAATAAAAGAAGGAAAATCCCTACCTAGACCCAACTGACATTTTCTTATAACATTCTGCAACACCCTTCAAGGGTTCTCACATCCTTATCTGTCACTCTCAATTCATTCCAATTGGAAGTGGGTCTATTCTGGATATTTTGCAAGTTGTCACCACTCACTGTCTTTATCTCATCTGTGTCATGTCTGAAATAGCTCTACAGGTCTGTAACTCCAAAATGCCAGCAGACCAGACCTCTGCATGGTGCTTCACCATGGAACACCCAACCCAATGTGTGTCAATATAAATAGCCAGTGAGTGTCCTAAGTTAACTTACACCCTGCCAGCAGTCTGAGAAAACCTACTATATCAGGTCCACCTGTAATCTTTACTCCTATCTGAATTGCCCTTGTATGTGCCAATGTACCTTTCAAATCACATTATTTCCTGTCATGTGTGGGTAATGCCTTGAAACACTCAAGGGATATGATTTTGTCACACCTACACAGTAGCTTTAATTAAGTGGTAATAAGTGGCTGTCTATAGCTGTAATTACCTATAATATCTAGGTATATAAAATGATCCTCAGCTGTCCTCTTGGAGACATATTGTACTCTTCTTGCTGAATTCCTAATTCATAGAGTCATAGTTAACTTCTTCAGATGACAATATTATTCATTGATGTTACACATATGTATAAATCATTCCATCTAGTATATATATATGTGTATATATATATGTATGTCATCTCACATAGTCATAAATAATAAATATATGCATCTGTGAGATTTATTTATTTCATATACAAAATTTACTTAGTAAATCCAAAGTGTTTTTTATTCTGAATATTTGTTCTATCAAAATAACTCAACAGCATCAACCTTCTTGTATAGTTGCATCTCTCTTGTGTGATAAGTTCATGTTCTGAGCATGTAATGTTTCTGTTTAATAAAGTGCAGCTTTCTAAAAGTCAACTATATGCTCCTCAGCTGGAAATGGCTACAGCTCATCAGTAACCTCATAGGATGCCAGGGGAATATAACACTAGTTGCTTCTATCTGTGATATAGAAGGCCCCTTTGTTACACAGCATAGTTCACTTAAAAGCAACTTGATTAACCCACATTTGTCTGCATATGTATGTAAAGACCTACCAAGACTTTCTGGTACCTAAGTGTGTACTGACTGATGCTGTAGGAGTTAGGTGTAAGTTATATAAGTGACAGAAGTAGAATATTTAAAATATGTAACTTTTAATTAAAGATTTAACAGTGTTATTCACATTTTTAGTGTTTGGCTCCTTGTGGCAGATATCAATTAAGTATGACCACAAAAATATAATGGTATGCAAGAAGAACCTTGGCTATATATTCTGAGATATATATTTTACTCTTCTCCCTCAAGTTCCCACCAATATATGCATATAGTATTCAGCCATGACTTTTCATTTCTGTTCAGTGGCTGGAACTGAAAAGAAATGTGTGTGTGGAGGGGTTGCATTTATATGGAGATTCATGTATGCCCATGGTTGATATCAAGCATCATTCTTAAGCACTCTTTCTTAATCACAGGGTCTCTCTGAACTCAAACATAAGGCTACTCTTACTAGAAATGATTACTGAGATAGTCTCTATTAACCAATTCCAGAGCTCAGAAACAGGATGTTGACAACATTTGTTTCCTAGTTCAGACATAAACAATGTATACCCCTCCTCATAACCTCCCAATGAAAAACTGTGGCATACTTCCTCAAAAGATCACTGGAGAACCAGTTACAACACTGGGATTCCTCTCAGATGATAGGCAGGGGTTTACTTTCAGGGGTGGGGATACTCCTCCCCCAGCAGGCTGCACCTGGAAAGCCTTTACCCAGCAGGGATGAGGCACCCTTAGTAGCATAGATGTAACCCCAGTTCTCATCTCCCCTGGTTTATATATGCTATCCTCTCCATGAGGCTGTATGCAATTATAGTAGAACTCTGTATGAAAGGTGATAGGTGCAGTTGGCTAGGTGATCCTCAATCCTCCATGGAGGAATATAAACAGGCAGCAAGCCTAGCTGGGATAATCCTTGTACAAGTGAATGCAGCTGGGTTCCCTAAAATGATGGTTGTTTAGCTTGGAGGTCAGTCATGCACAGCATAGTGCTAGTCCCACTGTCCCAGTTTGCTTTGTGGACCCTCTGCCCTTGCCTCCCAAGGCTGGGGTTACAGGTGAGACACCCACCTGACATTAATCTGGATCTGGAGAATCTAAAATTCAGTCCTCATGATCTCGCAGCAAGCACTTAACCACGGAGCCATCTCCCCAGCCCATGGATAGGGCTCTACTTATGGAACACTAAGTAGTTATGAAGCCGGCTGGTCACTTATCCTGTGATGACCATGTCAAAGTTCAGTAGATTCCCATAATGGTACACAGACATTCAAAATCAGAGAGAATAGCAGTGTTCAATTCTATAGGAAGCTGGCATTGTCCTGTCCATATTGGCCAGGGAGAACATTTGTTAAATCTGTCCCAGGAGCCATAGTTTCTTTGCTATGGTGTCGTGCTTTATTTTTATTTTTATTTTTCCCCCACATGTGCTATGGCATTCTTGGTTGTGATTTATTCAGCTGTGGTCATTAAGTTCTCCTCAGAGCATTGCTTAGCTTACCTAACATTTCAGAAATCACGACCTTTGAACTACTTAACTCTAGTAATTCCAGAAGGAGAGGTGCAGGGATATATTATATTAATATGTTTGTAAATTACAATAATTTCTCTTCTTGAGATGTTGTAGGGTTCATATATTTGGTCATTTATGTATTCATGCAGGTGCACCTGCTTGTGCAGTGTCGTGACAGCTAGTTGACATTGAATGTCTGCCACCATTATTTTCTACCTTGCCTTTTGAGTAGGGTTTCCAGATAGCCACTTATCTTTGCCTGACCCTAAAGCTGGGATCATACATACCTTTCAGTGTGACACACTTCTGCAACACTAAAACTCTGAAAATAGACTTTATCTATGGAAACCCTTATTTACTGAGACAGCAGGAGGAAGCCATTGCCAACATGGGGATGAAGTGTTTCTGCCCCATGCTGTTTAATCAGAAAGTAATCTATTAGTGATCCTGTTCTGAAATGTGTTCCTTAGGGTAGCAAATATTTAAGCTCAAAGTGGTAAAAAAATTTCTCCTGTAAATAAATTGGTGCTATCTTCCTCAGTAGCTTGTTGCAAACACTTATAAGAAATCAATAAAGAAATAATGGACTCCTTTTGTGAGTGAATCTCCCTGAGGTTGGAGATCTGTATGAATCAGCATGGGTCATTCATACATGAAGAGATAAACAGAAGTCTGTGCCCAGACAAGGACCTTAACAAGTAGAAAGCATATCACTTTCTCTTTTTAACAGTTTTTGGTTAGCTCCAGTGACTCAGGGAGTCCTTATGGGAGACCCATAAAGTTGTAATATGACTCATTTACTTCTCAGAATGATTCTATTCTGTAAATATATTAGGAATGCTGGGTTTGAAGCTAAACATTTTAATAAAACCTTTCACTACTAAGTCTTTTCGAGATGTCTCACTTGGCAGCGAAAGTTCATGTAAAATAAGATTGAAAACCATATGTTTAACCTTTTCACATAAACATAAGTGTATACTAAATGCATACTTGGTTTAGTACACACAGTGTGTACTAAATGTGGCGTCTGAATGTGAATATGGACTTGATAAACTGATGTGTATACCTTCCTTCTCCTTTTGTTGTTCTTTATTTCCTGTGGTAAAGAATTAGTTTATAACTGTCAGTATTAACAGGCAGACAAAGTCCTCCCCTTGGTAAAAGCATACCATTCTTACACACATGATCACTAAGGCAAAATCAGTACTGAGTTAGCAAGAAATAGCCATTAGTGGCCACAGTCAGCTCCATGCACCACTAAAAATTCATTGTCAGAGTGTGTCCAGGTGCAGACCATTGAATTACAATCACAGGGATGTTCCGTGAACTGGATCATGACATTATATATCTTGTCACCACTTACTTCATCATTTCCAGGGTCAAATTCCCTCCACATTGCTATGCTATGAATTATGTAGCAGAAGTTGACAGGAAACATTTAATCTCCTAAGTGAGTGCTGAGTAAACAGATACCTTGCTGGCTGCTCAGACAGATAGTCTTATCATCATTAAACCACCGTCCGTGCACACAGAAGATAGCAGACCTGAGCTTCGTCTCTTGGTGACTTGCTCTCCTCATTTTGTCATGCATGAGCCCACACTTTAAAAGCTGGTCATGTTCCAGAAACTCATTTGTGAATCAGTTGTTTGGAACTTGGGATGGATTTTCCCATAGAAATGATATTAAAAATGATGGTTGGGTTCCCAGGAAACTCATAAAACATCCACTTAGCCTGTAATAAACATATATTCTAGAACCTAACCTAGCTGAGTAAAAGGTTCATTTGTTAAACCTTAAATGTGGATACTATTTTGCCTAAATGGGTATGAAGAACTTAACTCTGTCCCCAACCTCAATTCCCATATTAAGACAATCCGATTTCCTAATATTTGAATTATAGACTAACACACAGTCAGAAAGCATGTAACTATGTCCCCTTGAATTCATTTAGCCTTCCTTCATTTTAAAGATGTTAGGATGAGGAAAATAAGGAAACAGAAAAAAATAGGGATGCTAAAAATAGAGGGCCATGAAAAGTTGTCAGAAAGGAATGTCAAATTGCAAAAGAAAAATAAATGTGTCTGAAATGACCTTGAGATGATTACAGCAGAAGGAACCTACTTCACTTGAGCTGTTAGGCATCTGAACTGGTTGCCCTCTCACTGGGAGACACATCTCTCAAATTTCAAATACACTTTAATGATACCATGAATTCATAAGTAATATTCCATAGATAATAAATTTCATACATGCTATAACTTTATTCTAAATAGAGTATGTGTGTGTTATGAAATACTGTAGTGTGTATTCCAAGTATTGCTGTGTAGAATATAATCACACAAACTCTAATGTGCTATAATGATAGCCCTTTTAACTTTCAGTGATTTCACATATCTGTCTCATTTTGGTGTCAGGTGTGTAGAGTAGGTGGTCTGGACAGTGACTACTGAGCCAGCATCAGAGAAGATTCCACATATCTCATCAGAAAGAAGAGAGCAACAAGATTTGCTCAAATGCTTAAAGGCTAGAAGTGGCCTGTGTTTTTTATGCATTAGCCAGAATCACTCTCTTAGCCTTTTTCCAAGCAGAGTGTGATATTCCTATGGATTGTGGAGTAGGATAGCTGTGCATACATGAGGAAAAAAGGACAAAACAAAATCCAGAAATAAGTGCTGAAAAATTAAAGATTCACACATATAGGTAATTAAGAAATTACACTCCAGGCAGTATTGGAAATTCTCTTGAAAAAAGTCCCATCACCAATATACAATTTCTATTGGACTTGTATGGGAGGAACATCCAAAAGGAAGAATTGGGACATAGATGCCTATAAAACAAAGCTTATTTTTCAGGTGTTGTGTAGATACTGTTTCTTCTAGTGTGGAGTTGCATGTGTATATACTATGTACAGAACCAGAAAATAGATTCTTATCACAAGAATATGTTATAACTAAAGGAATTTGGTGCCTTTCCTTTCTATTGATGCAATGGATGATCATATTTATAAATCGGCTTTTAATATTGAGTATTGCAAAAACCATTTCATGTGTAAGAGTTTCTGCAGGCAGCTTCAATCTTTCTCCTTGGTATCACTAAACCACCCATGGAAGGCGTAATTCAGATCTTAGAGTCTTGTGTCTTCTAGGACTTAGGGCTTGAACTATCATCCACTAAACACATGGTGCCTAGTGCATAGTCAACAAACAGTTCATTTTCTTAGTTTTGAAATATGGTTTTTATTCTGTTACTTATACAGTGAAGATATTCAGTTCACTCTAAAAATATGTCTCCCTTTTCTTTCAGGATTTAATGATTCTGTAGGTAGAGTTTATTCCCCATAACTTGCATCAGGGTGTTTTAGTAGAGAACCATTCTTCCAATGCTGATATAAAAGGAATATTGCAAAATTTGCATGTGATTCTATAAAATGTGACTGTCAGTTAAAAACATCGAGTACTGAGTGTAAAAGGAAAATATTGTTTTAGTAAAAGTCCATGTAGCATCATGAGTTTTGTGCCTTTTCTATTATATTGTATTTTAAACAAGTATTTTTATAAAGCAAATAAGATTTTTTGTTTACATATATATCAGTTCTTAGATTTATTTTATTCTGGTTAGTGAATTTGATTTTACAAAATGTAAGTCCTTATATCTGATAACTTGTTTATTAAATCACATTTATGTATAATTGTTTCTCTATAAAACATACGTCCATTTCTGTGTTTAGACACTAGATGTTCTATCATTTTCCAAACAAAACGTGTTTATTTTTGTTGCCTTAAATTATCCCTTCTTTAATCACTTAAAACTACTCAACTCTTTTGCTTATCTCCTGCTGACCCAGGTCTTGAACACAACGAGCACCTTTAGTGTCCTGATTCAGATTTAAGGAGATCCAAGACATAGTGAATGAATTCAAGCAAGCAAGACATGGTGAGGCACAATGGAGGGGTAGTAAGGCAGAAAGAAAACTCAGTGCTTCCATAACCCTGTCTAGACCTTTGACAGTAAAATCTAGTCACACAAGTGGCTGTCCACCCTTCTGTCAGGATGAGCAACAAAAGGACAAGGAACACGAGAAAAAAAAGTACACCAGGAAACAGCTTCCAACACGCCTCCCAGTAGTGGTGTGTTAGGACTTGGAACTCCACACATTCTGAAGAGTATTTATCATGGGTAACTGACCAGAAAATCCCATAAATACGTTCTGTTGACATAACCTAATGGCTGTGAGCTTTTCTCCTGGGAAGTGATGAAATTGACAAAATTGTTCTCACTCCTATTTATTATTGTCTCTCTTGAGTTCATCCATCAGGCTAAAGGGTCCTGAGCTGAGCAAACCACTTGTTTCTCGAGTGTTATAAAAGTAAAACAAGATGGATTGTTTTGGAAGGAGAGGTGGTACAGAATAGGTTTCACACAAAGATTCTTCATATCTAAAATAATTATAAAGAGATCACTTAGGCTAGAGAAGAATGAACAGATTGCTTTTTGGGGGTATTCACTCTAATATATACTGACTATGCTATATGTCCAGTGTGAATAAAGTACGTTTTATCCTGATGTCCATTGGATAAGGAAGCAAAATTTGTCCTTCTCATTGATCCTATCATGGCACTGGTTAATGCATCCCACCTTCCATCTCTCTGTCTTCTTCAGGGTGAATGGCACTGTGAGAAAGAGACCAGGGAATGGGAGGCATATAAAACCAGAGAAGCAAAGCTGTAAAAAAATAACACCCACTGAGAATTTGCCACAAAATGGAGTTTGGTTGAAAAAGCATCAAGGGAAGACACAGTTAAAAAGCTGAGCGATCATAAAGCAATTCTTATTTCTGCATCCAGCCATTGTTCCACAGAGCAGGATGAGCACCGAGGAGAAATACGTCTAAAAGATAGAGTAATGCTATGGAGAGAGGCGGAACTAATCTTTCAACACTCAGCATGTCAATTAATCACAAATGGAACAGTTTCAGTGTTCTTAGCTAAAAGATAAGAACTCTGAAAATCACTTGGAAAATGCAGAGATGGATTGCTTTGCATATTAAACTTTATTTTCTTTCTCCTATTGTGTACAACATACTTAATGATTGGCTGACAAAGCTGATAAAATAAAAATGTGAAGGAATTTTTACATTTTACATATGAAGGAAATTTTACATATGAAGGAAGCCTCCAGATACAAACATTGTTGAGAAACTTACCAAATGCCAATCTTGGTTGTGATATGACTGCATCATAGGACCATAGGACGGGGTGCTGTTACCTGGACTGAATCACACTGGACCGTTTCTGTTCTGAAGATCTTAGCTTATATTGTATGCTTTAAATGTGGACCCAATTAATTATAAGTATACCACGCTCCTTACCCATTGTGGAGGAATCTTCTGGCCCTCTTCTCTTTAAAACCAATAGGCAAGTCATGGGTATGCTGGTCATATGGAGTCATTCGGGCTTCTCATTTGTAGCTTGCTTGGGGGATTCACCTTCCTAGATTAAAAAATCCTCTACAGTTCTCTGTGTGGAGATAAAGCTTCCCATGTGTAAAGCCTTTTCACTGAATTCTGCACCTCAGAGCCACAAGCCCTCACCATTCTAATAGAAGGAGTGTTGTAGATAAGACTGTTTTGGCTGACTGTTCCTATAATATTTAGTTTCTGCTCTTCTTAACGCAACTTTAACCACTTGCAGTGAGGGAGCGCGTGTCTGCCTTCTTGCTATAGATAATAACATTGATGCATAAGCTACAGTTTATGTGAAAGTATTTCTCATATGACTTTGAACCTTGATGAGAACCTACCTTGAGTTGTGTGAATACTGGCATACTGAAATATGATTTGGCTTATATAAGTAAGGCATTTCATACATCAAAAGTCCATACTTTATTCCCTAGGCTTATTTCACTTTCTTTCTCCATGCTCTACTGAACTAATCAGGTAGTCACTCTACAGTGTGAGAATATGACAGAGGCTTTCATTTTATCAATGTAATCACATCCTCCACCTGAGAAGGAAGGTTGATTTCCAGAAAAAATCAATTGTATTAAGTACCCAAAACATGGATACATATTTCCTTAGAGTATTACTGTTTTAATCTCATGAACCCAGATAATACATATATATATATTACATATAAAATCACATTCCCATGTTAGCTTATGTGGTATTTGTACGATTAGCCATGGAGGATATATGTTACTTTTCTGGTAGAATTTAGATTGAATTTAAACCCTTCTCTAATTTTAAAATATATTCTGTATGCTGTGATGCATCGTAGGGATTTTTTGGTAATACACCATGATAATGAAGTTAAATTTTGTTTAAAATAAAGAAAACTCAAAAAGGCTGGTTTTCTATGTAGCATATGCTGGTAAAGAATTGTTCCCAGTTTTTAGCAGCTGAAATAATACAAATAAGCTGAACTTCATAGAATAAGGTGAAAATAAGTACTTCTGATATTGCTTCACATGTGAAGTACCTTCTTTCCTGAATTACATGGCTAGAAAAATACCCCAGACTATAGACTTAAACATGGAAAATAAGCAGTTCCTGTGCTTGGAAAGAAATATGAATAATATGTCCTAAAATATTTAATACAAAGTTAATAATTATAATCAACAGCTTTCAGTATATCATGTGTACTTTGATTCACATGATATAATCAGTAACTGATGAATAAGATGGGGTATATATTAGAAAAATAAAGTATCCAGTCTATGGCCATACCACTCTGAACACACCCAATCTTGTCTGATCTCGGAAGCTAATCAGGGTCGGGCCTGGTTAGTACTTGGATGGGAGAAAACAAATTATTTGAATTCCAGATTCATTATCAGTAACCAATAACTGACATCTTGGTTGATGTTTTATTTAAACACAAGAATTAAAAACTTAAAAAAATCTTTGAACATTTTAAACTTAGCACTTGTATAATGTATATATCAAATGAGAGGTGTGCACATGGGTGTACACACACGCACACACACGCACACGCACACACACACACACCAAAAATATTTAAGTGTATTTCTAATCCCTGTAACAAATGGATTGTGAATAAGAAAACTGAAGCTAGTTTTTGGATAATCCTCTATTTACTCATTTATTTTGCTATTATAATCTTATATAATCTTCTACATGCATATTTTCAATTGAAACGTTAACATAGCCCAAACTGAGGAACTGAGGTGTGAAGATGTAAACTGACTACATGTGTATATGTATGTGTGTGTTTATACATGTGCATGTGTGTGTTTATATGCCCATATATGTATACACATGTGTGTTTGGTGTATATGTGTATATGCATGTGTGTGTACTTGTGTATGTACACATGTGCATTGCGTGTGTGAACATACATGCATTTGGTTTTGGGTAAGTGTGTGTGTGTGTGTGTGTGTGTGTGTGTGTGTGTGTGTGTGTATTAACAATAATAAGAAGAGGTTTCAGATTTGAGACAGAGTCAAGGGACACTGCAGGAATTGCAGGAACTGAAGAAGTTAGGATGGAAATGATTGTGAACACAGTACTCCTGTAAGAAATTCTCAAACAGTAAATGTTAAAAACAAAAATAATAACAATCTAAAAACTGCAGATCAGATCAGTTTTCTAGAAGTCACAGATACATCCCAGGTCTACAGAATCAGCATCTGAGGGTGGAACCCAGACATCAGTGTTTTCAAATATCTCTCCCTAGGACTCTGATTTATTCATAAATTTGAGAACTACCCATTTGAGGAAGGCAGTATATTAAAGCCATATTTCAACCCTTAGGTCATTCAAATATGAAAGTGGCATGACAAACCAACCACTGGGCAAGGTATCTCTGAACTCAGTGAGACTCTTGAAGTTTCCATTTTGAAATGTATGAAAATTCAATAAAAACAGGAATGCATCCATGCTCAGACACTTTACACCATAAGTAAATATTTTGATACAGGTTCCTTAAAATGTGCAAAATAATTATATTACCTAGGAAATTAAAATATTCTATGTCTAGACTGCTAAAGTGTACTTTATAATAAACATGAACCCTGCTTTTTTTCTGATGTTAGTGACTTTGTTGTAAACAGTCCATAGTGACACAGCTGGGTCTAAGCACAAGAGTTAATTTTAGAATAATCATTACTTCACAGCATTTCTAGTATTGTTTTTGTTGTTTCATACAAGTACAAAAACATCTTTTATACCTGCAATGAAATAATAGATGTTCCCTCTGAGTGATGGTTCCCATGTGAAACAGTTAGCCAAGGGCCCTTTATGACATGATATGGTTGACATGAATCAACATATACTTTTTCCAAACTTCCTGTGAAGAGATTCAGCACCATCAGAGAATACTGATACTTTGTGAACTGAAAAAAAATGTTTGCCAATGTTTTCTTCTCAGCCAATATTATCCCTTAATTATATGAACAGATATTGCCCCTTCCTTAGTGAATGCATGGAGCATTGTTGATGCTAAAATATTTTAGCTGCAGTCTTGATCATACTTATTCTTAGGGATCATCCCTAATATTTGGGATCAAATGAACGAATAGTTTAGCTGACTACTATATTTTGATATTTGAGGCTTTTGATGGCTTCTTAGGAACATACATATTCAGCTTGGTGATCACTGTTAAAACTTATTTGGGCATGGATTGTGATTGTTAATGATGTCCCCTTTGTTAAATGTATACGTTCTAGAATTCTTCACATGACAGTGCTTTGCTGAGCCTCTCTAACATTTTAAACTTGTTATCTATGTCAATTTGACAAAGACATCTACCTGTATGTTCTAAGTTGTCTAGAACTAGATTTATGAATTTCTATAAGTCATCAAGCATGTCAATGTTCATTTACATAATACATGATAATAGGCCAAATTTTTGACTCTCCGTTTCTGTGTGTATGTGTGTGTGTGTGTGTGTTTGTCTTATCTGTCTGTATGCATATATGTATGTATGTCTGTGTTACCAAAGGAATAAAATTTGAGAGTTTTATCCCAGGAGAGCTTATAAAATAGTGATTAAAAATGATTTCCCCAAATTTCTTCTTTGAATTGAGAGGTTACAGATATGCAAGAGCAGAACACTAAGATGATCTGCCCGTGTTATGTGTAATTAAACATGCATGAGGAAACACATAGGTTGTACACAGACACATTGGTATCTCAGGCTTCAGAGAAGGGCTAGCAGCTTCAGAGTCCAGGACCAGGTTGTACAGCCTCTCTGAGCCCTGTGTTTCCAATTCCATCTTCCAGAGGCAACAATCAGCATTCTTTAGAGATTTTAGAGATGTGGCTGCCTCTAGGATGCAGTCAATGGTTTTAGAAAAAGATGGTGGAAGATGTAAATTTTCCAGGAATTTGCTGAATCATTAAAACAAACAAAACTGTAGAATAGCCTAGTAAGTATTGATTAGCTTATATCAAAGACAATGAGCAGCTACCTGAAAGAGGCCCAAGTGACTAAAATGGAGCTGGAGCTCGAATAGTGGAATCAAGCACTGAAATATTTGTTAGGTTTATTGCCTGTAATATAAACACAAACACTATTAAATTAATAATTAAACGAGTGAAAAAGAGAGACCTGAAATACAAAGGAGCCTATGTCTGTGCACCTTAAGAGTGCGCTGCACTTGGAATGTTCTTCCAAATAGCAGCTGGAAAATGCCATGAAGAGAAGGAAGATTCTGGGGAATACACGATGGCACAGTGCCGGCATCCCATTGATCTCATGGACCGCGTGCAGACTTAGCATGTGAAGGGTGTAGCACTTTTATATCTGCTATTCTCTTTATGACCACAGTGCCAGGTGTGTAACTAGAAAGTACAGAAAAATTCCAAATTCAGGAATAAGGCACCAAGTAGCAGGAAGTTTTTTTCAAGATCCTCAAGGTTATTGACAGGGAAGTCTGAGAAACTGCTCTAGCCAAGGCAACTCGGAGGCTGTATCCTGGGTGACTGTGGAGCAGGAAAGAGAAGGTTTAGCTGTTAATTCAGGGAATTTGAAGATAGTGAGGCTTTAGCAAAAGATAGAGTCTCAGTGTGCATTCAGGAGTCATAGCTAAATAAACCAAGGTGATGTTTCTCATAGAGTTGAGGATATGTTTCTAAAATACGAAAAGATTCCAGAAGAAACATTAAATGTTAATGCTATAAATTCCGCATGTCCAAGCTGTTGGGGTTTTAAGTTGGAAATCTGTCTTTCCAAATCTTGGTTTAACTGCCTCCAAGGAGAGTAGTGAATGTTAAAAAAAAAACTCATGGTATAAGGGTGTTTCCATGTATCTTTGGATAGGTGATGCAGGATGCTCTTCTATATGTATGTTGCTCTTATTGGTTGATGAATAAAACACTGATTATCAGTAGCCAAGCTGGAAGCATAAGCACGGCAACAAGATGAGGAGAACTCTGGGGAGAGCAGGCAGAGAGAAGATGCCAGAGAGACGCTGAGTATTTGTTGAGAAGATGTTCTTTGGTAAGATAAGGCCATGTAGAAATACATAGATTAGTAGTTAGGGGTTAATTTAAGAGAGAACTAGCCAGTAAGAAGCCTGAGCCATCAGCCAAACAGTTTATAATTATTATAAGTCTCTGTGTATTTATTTGGGGCTGAAGGTGGCAGCATCAGATGGAACAGAAACTCTGACTATAGACAGAGAAGCTTCTTAGGTTGAGGTAATTGCCACTATCAACTTAAATATAAAATGTGCAGATTTTCCATCTTTCGGAAAGGAGTCTGCACTCTATCTTCTTAACCCTGTGTAGGACTATCCTTCCTTATCACTGCCTCCAGAGTTTATTAACCTCATTAATTTTGTTTTGTTCAAGTGATACCATTACAAATGAGCATTAATACAGTTAGATCATAAAACTGACTTCATCAGAGATTTGCTTTAGACTGTAGCTATGGTATTTGATCCTGGAGATAAGTTATCTTTTGAAATACAAAAAACAAAAACAAAAAAAATTAGGAGTGTCACTTTCTGGCTTCTATAAAGTAGTGGGTATGCTAGAACATTCTTGGTGCTGCTTCTATTTGCCTATCTCGGCTGACAGCTTTTCCCTCTCTTCCCTCCTCTGACAGTATACTGACATGTTGCAGACTATTCTCACCCCATCCATTTTTTCCAGTGTTCCCTCAGGGGCCTGAAATGTCAACGTTTGACTACCAAAAATATAGATTCATTCCTGGGAGTTCATGTCTACTGCATACATTCTTAGTCAAGCTGTTCAGTTGTAAATATGCAGCTCTGTGAACACAGCCGTAAGATAGGAAGCGGGCAATTTATTTTAGTGGCTTAAGTTCTTAATCTAGCTAAGTGGCCTACCTCCTGGAGTTCCCACTCAGGATCCCCGCACTCTAGCCTGCATATTTACAGTGGCTCAGCTGTGAAGGACAAGGGTGATATTAACATTAAATTCATTCCCCCAAACAACACAATGTTGCCACAGGATATTGATTAAATTCAGCATAAGTACTGTTTGATAATATGGTAAAATTCAGTGTACTAAGGTATTTAGAAATACCATTTCAGTAGAAAGGGGGTGCAATTTGAAGGAAAAAAACTGTGACCATTATTTCTACTAAATATAGACATACCTATTTGGAAATAGCAATGACTATTTTGTTATTGGTGTGTGTGTGTGTGTGTGTGTGTGTGTGTGTGTGTTGAGTCTGTGTGTCTATGTATTAAGGAGTTCCATGGAGTCCCAAATATGGCACAGGATACCGTGGAACTGGAGTTACAACCATGTGGGTACTGTTAACTCCAATCTTCTGCAGCAAGAGCATAAGCTCTTGGCCATTGAATTGTCTTCCCTAGCTATCTTCTTCACATTTTTTAAGGGGGGGGGGTTGAAAATGTTATGGTCCTTGGGACTATCTACCATCTCTATTACAAACTCGCTGTACATGCAGAGTTATATGGAGAGTTTAATCATTTATTCTTATCAACTCTATCAAACCTCAACATTTCTTTAGTTTTATGTGAGAATCCCATGACATTACTCTACCTGGACAGATGGGTGGACAAATTCCTTCTGGACCTAATTGATCTATAGAACAAATGTAATGAGCTAATAATCTCTTTTTCCTTGGCATAAAATAATAAAGAAAAGGCAAGTAGATGAGAGGTCGATATGGGCTCAGAGGGAGAGAAACGGAGATGTGGATGAAAATAAATTGTAGAAATCACTGTCTTCACTCAATAGAAGATGAGGCACTGGTAGTTACTATGGGCCCTGGACCTGCAGTTGAGAATCCAGGGATTTTACTCAGCTAAAATCATGCCTGCAAGGACAGAGAAGAACTCGGCTTGCTGGAATTAGGTGTGGCAGTAGGGACTGATATCTGAGAAAAACATTTGTCAAGAGCATCAGAAAGAAATGCCTTTGCCCTTGTTAGACAATAGAAAAAAATGTGCTGGTAGCATCTGTCCATTGCACAGGGCACCCTGCTTCTGGCTATGCAAGGGAAGCAGACAGCCTCTGTTAAATATAAATCAGCAGATTGTTCCTTCTATAATTAGATGGTGCAGCCAAATATATCTTAAATAATAGCTGGAAGAGAAATGAGTAGGAGCCATATTTAGTTGCACTAAGGGATGGATTTTAATGATCCAAGCAAAGACTCAAAAAAAAAAAAAAAAAAAAACAAGCCAAAATGAAGCCCAAATCCCCATTTATTAAAGAAAATATCTGAGTGTGTTTTATGGAGTTACACTTTTTGAGAATCAGTACTTTAATCAATATGGCAAAAACCCTAGGGCTCACGAGAAAAGACCACTTAGTGTTTTATAAAATCTAGAATGCTTAATGAAATTCAATGGAAAGTATGTGTGTGGTCGTGTGTGTGTGTGTGTGTGTGTGTTGTTCTTATACTTACCTGTGTTTGAAAACAGTGCTTAGAAATTGCCAATGATGTACCTAAATAGCTTACAGTAGGATTATCTAAAGAGAAGTCAAGATTTTTCTTAAAATAGATACAGTGCTACATACCATAGCACAAGAAAGATGCCCTTTTCAACTATCATAGGCTGTGTAGATCATAAACTACTCAGAAATTTGCATTATGTACAATGGTTGATTAGCACATGCTAATATACCAAACATTTTCCACAAACTCTAAACTTTCTATTTAAAGAAAACATTTGCATAGAGGGAAGAGTGGTAAGAAAATGGGGGCAAGATCAGGCCACAGAAACCCACAGAAACAGCTAACCTCAACAAGGGGGAGCTGATGGACCCCCAGACTGATAGCTGGGAATCCAGCATTGGATCAACTCAGATGCCCTGAATATGGGTCTCAGTTAGAAGGCCTGAGCAGACTAAGGGACTTCTGACAGTGGAACTAGGATGTATCCCTGGGGCACAAAAGAACTTTGGGAGCACAGTCCCCATGGAGGGATACTCCTTTTAGCCTCGAGGCAGGAGGGAGGGCCTAGTCCCTACTCCAAATGACTTGACAGATTTGTTGATCCCTCCTGGAAGGTATCACCCTCCCTGTCTAGTGAGGGAGGAATGGGATGGGAGGAGAGTCCGGGGACATGGGAGGGAGGGAAGGAGAGGAAACTGGGATTGATATGTAAAACAAAAATTAAAAAAGAAAACATTTCATAAATTATAAAGGATAAAATGTTAACAAATCATTGAAACATGTGAAGTGAGAGAAATTCATCCCAAATGAATTGGCTCCTCATTTTCCTTTTAAGTCAGACAAAGTAACCAAGGAGATGCTTGGGGTTTCTGGAATATGACATAAAAGCATATAAATACAGCAACAAAAACACTACAGTCTTGGATCACATATTTTTGCTTCTTGCAAGTCATTGGACATGACTGAACTCCCCCTTTACCACTTTTGTGTTAATGGTACAAAGTTAAAGAATCAAATATAAAACATGGGAAATGATCCCCCCCTCCTATTCTAATATCCATATGGCATTAACCATAAATAATATTGCCAATTTTATAATTGCTTCCAGAAATAGTCCATGTTCACAATGGTGGCTCTGCAGGTGTGTGCATATCCCTTCTACACAAACTGCTGCTTACACAATGAGAAAATAAAACTCACACATCACTAGTGCTGCCTGCCTGGAAATAGCACTAAAAGATTTTCTCATGTACTGCTACATGCAAGTATAACTTTTCTTCAACACAATGTTTATTTTGTCAATGCTTATTGATAAGCATAATTTTAAGAGTCAATACTCCTCACTATAGTTAACTTAATGACTATCTGTTTTTAATAAAATGATTTTAAGTATGTATTGTAATCCTGGAGGAACAGAGAAACAAAACCTTAGAAGACAATTCCCAAAAGCATTTAGTAGATTATAGGTCCTGTCTGTGTTTTCTTCTAGAAATTTCAGTATTAATGTTTCACATTGAAGTCTTTCATCCTAGTCAAGTGTTATGCAGGGTGGGAGATACAGGACTAGCTTTACTCAGTGTAGACATCTAGTTTTCTCAACACCACTTGTTGGAAATTCTGCCTTTTCTCTAATGTATACTTTTGCCATCTATCAAGTATCATAATATTATGGCTTATGTTTTGTGCTTTTTCTATCGATCTACTGTTGTTGTACCAGTACAATGATGTTTTGATTACTGAAACTCTGTATTGATTTAAATAGTTTCAACTGTTCCTGTGTCTCTAGAATACATCCAACATATCATGGTGGATGTTCAATTTTATTTGTGCCTGTATATTGCCTGTATATTGTTTGAAAACATCTTACTGATGATCTTTGTATCAATGGTCATCAGGTTAACAAATAGTTTGTCTTGTTTTATTTTATTTTCTCTTGGTTTTGGTATTAGAGTAATACTGGATTTATAAAAGTAGGGAAAATGTCACTTTCTGTTTATAGTTTTTAAATAATTTAGGAAGTATTGTCTGTGGATACTTTTTTTGAAAGTTTGGTAAAAGTTTACTATGACTTCACCTTGGCCTGTGCTTTCTTTTAATCACTGTTTTAGTTTCCTCATTTGGTTTGAGTTTGTTTTTGTTTGCTGATTACTTCATATTTTAGTTTTAGCTGTTTGGAAGAAACAGGAAATTAATCCACTTTTTTTTTTTTTAGATTTTACAACTTAATGGAGTACAAGTTTGAAAAACATTATCAATGTTCTAATTTCTTTGGTGTCTCATTCTAATGTAATACAGGATGTCATTTGGACAGATATTTCATGGAGTCATCATTATCTTTGCTTGTTTTTTATGTTGACAGTTTAATCAACATAGAGCTGGGGTGGCAGTGTATTGAGTATATAGCGGTGCTTGGATGTGGCATGTGGCAAGAGCTTAGCAGTACTAAGCTCCAATGTAGAGATGTCCAGGAGGGCTGACACTTTGTGGTGAACATTAGTTGGCTTTATTAAAATAATCATCTCTGAGTGTTGATCTACTTCACATCTTGCCATTAGTAGTTCAGTGGTGAAGGATGGTAAGGGGTATAAAGATATTCACAGAGGTATTATCATAAAGAGCTTGGAGAAGACCCCTTAATTCTCCCATGAGCAATGGCATTAGGGCAGTCCAGTTGATCCTTTCACCCATCTTGGGTGATTATCAGTGTGCTAATAGGTGATAAAACACATAACTATGATAGTGTTAAGGTTTCAGGGAAAGAGATAGTGCTCTGGACAGAGTCCCAGAACAGGATTTCAGTTCCCTTTTTTGGTGATTGGCTCTTATAGGCATCGGTCCTATATGCCTTTAGTGTATTTGGCTCATAAGGCTGTAAGGAACATGGAAATAACATATTTTCTGGCTCGAGCATTTGAAAAGGAGGACAGAGATTTTCTGCCCCTGGGCTTGGGTTCCTCGTCTTCATTGCTACCAGGCTACCAATTAAGAAACTTCAGGGATATGAGTGTAAGTGCTAGGCAGAAAGATGTCAGTCCATAGAACACTTTCCCCTGTATATAATGAAAAATTGAGTGGACAAAGAGAGTGAAGGATGATGATCAGCTTCAGCGTCTTCCTCTTTCAAAGTTACCTAATAAATCATTGAGTATCTGATGATTACAGCTCACACAGAATACACTTAGCTTATGTTAGGCTTTTGGGTTGCCTATGTGCTTCCTCTGCCAGTCCATTTTGACAACTGCCTGGCCTGGAGTTTTCCTACAGTGAATTCATGTCTCCCAAAGGAGCTATTATAGATGATGCTGTGGACAGATCCATAGCCCTGCTGTGGAAGGTAAAACTCTAGGTCTCTTCCAGCCTCCATTGACAAAAGCAAATCTGGTGGTCCACAGACTCAAGACAGGAGTACAGTTCCCATGTCATGATAGGAAACTAGAAGAAATTTATAGCTTTGTTCAGTCTACTAAGATTTGTATGATAGATAGCATAAAGTTCACCAAATTCCCAATATGTTAAAAATGATAAAATAACCAGCCCACAAAACATTTTACATTTTGGTGGGGTATTTGAGCATTACATTTTCGATAGCAAAAAAAAAAAAAAAAGATTTTTCTTTTCGGTGATAATAGGCAGTTAATGACAAATACAATGCTGTTTTATGCCAGGCTACCTGATACCCACTCTTAGGAATACAGCATGAGGGAATATGGTACAAGGTAGGACCTTGGAAGGGTTCCAAGGTACGTGAGAGACAAATGGAGGGTAGGACACAGATAGAGACCTACAGGCAGAACTTACATGCAAAACTTATTGGTGGAAGGTAAGAGAGAAGAGAGAGAAAGAGAGAGAGACAGTTGCCTTCTCAGAGGAATGACAGAAGAGAGAGGAAGTGAGCAGTGCTTGCCTCTTAAAAGGGACTTCCCACACCTGTTACAGAGCCAGGGTACGGCCTGCCATGCAGAGAGGGGTGATGCTCTGTGCCAGGTCCCCAAGGGGTGGTGCCAGATTTGGAGGATAGCAAAAACGTGAGTGATGAACATAGCAGGCAATAAAGGCAACATTGACTTTTCCTTAAAGCTATCTTAGCTACCTTTTGGAAGCTGTTGCCCACTGTCTGAGCAGGTCTGATTGTCCCAATCAGGGCTACCTGGAACATCATCACAAATGCAAGGGCAGGTGTGTCTCCTAAGTGATTCCTAATCTTCTCAAGATAGCTATCAACATTAACCATCACTTCCTGTTTCCTGTTGTTCCCCCAGACAATGGCTCTGTGTCAGGATTGCAAACGATGCTTTAAAGTTGTGACTTGGTACTGGACCATAATTTCCTCTGTTCATCAGTAGCTTTCCCTTTCTTTGCCCCTGTACCCTCAGAAACTCCAAAGGCACTGGGATCTGACAGGTAGTGTAGATCTGCTGGTAAGGGAGTGAATGGACAGAGCATAGCTCAAGCAACTGACTTGGAATTATGAATTTGATTTTCTTGCAAGCACATTTTTTCTGAACGTGTTTAACCCTTTAAATATTTTCTTTTTAAACCAAACATCATGTAGAGATTGATTCCTAGCCACATTCTAAGAAAGAATATATGCTGGTTAGTATTTTATCTTTTTCGCTATATTTGGAATATTCCTGAATTAGGTGAAACTTGCAACACAGCATAAGAAAACTTATTCTTCTTCTTTTCTTCCTTCCTTTCTTTCTCTTTCTTCCTTCCTTCCTTTCTCTCTTTTGCTCTCTTTTTTCTTTTCGTCTCTCTCTTCTCTCTCTCTCTCTCTCTCTCTCTCTCTCTCTCTCTCTCTCCCTGGCTGGCTGGTCTCATCATTTTTCTTGCCTAAACTTTGTATATATGCACTGGTTAGAACTACTCTTCTTCTTATATAGCATTGTCAGATCTTAGATGATGTCAGGACTCTTGTGCTAACGCTCAGGTCTTCTATAAATCCCAGGGCACTCTTAGAAGTGTCCCCTGTGCTATCATGGAACGCTGCAACTTTCATTTGCATGTGTTCATTTTAAGAATATCATTGAGATTAACTGAAATGCTGGTAAAGGGATCCTTTCATATCTTCTAAGTAATGTGGACACATAGCATAGTAATTGTGCTTCAAATAAAGTATACATCTGTTAGCCTCTGCAAATGAATGATGAGCTGTTAGACATAATAAGACACTACGGTGAAAATTATTCTTACTGGGAAGTCATGCTGTCCCTATATTTGTTCTCTTCAGATGTGGTGAATTTTTTTTAACAAAGACCATAAAATTTCAAGATTATTATGAACTCACTCGTTTCTGTTCTCTCATTTATAATTACTGTTCCAATCGAAGACTGTTATTTATAATAATATAATAATCACAAACCCAACTTTTTATTTGAATGTCTTCCTAAATACTATGTTCTTAGTAAAGGTGTCTCAATTAGACTAGTTCTTCTATAATTAATGTTATGATGAAGCCATTTCCCCCAGATTTATAAATTTTCTCTTATCTATTTTTGATATTTTAAAATCAAGCTATGAAAGAGGACTGATTGATATAATTATCTTTTTTTAGTGTTAAATGTGTTTCATAGAACTTACATTCCATATTGTCTGACTGGGGTGCATTCTAAGTTCTAGTCCATGTATTCCTACCACATCAACACACTTCTGGGATATTGTTTATAATCTTAAAATCTTCATAAAGTCTTCTCCAGACCCCAATAAGGCAAATGTAATAGCTTCTCTTTTCAGATGCCAAAGTTCAGGTTAAGAGAGGGTTAACTGTTTGCTGTGGAGCAACAGAGCTAAGTGGCAAAATGAGCTACTGTATCTGAGTTTGTCTGAATCTGTGAGAAGGTCTTTGTTCTGGAGAGGTCCAGTCACTGTGCTGGGTGGACAGCCATTATTTATAGTACCATTTCCAACAATTTGCTGAAGCTATTATTGCACTAAGTTGAAAGGGTGACACATAAACTGCATTATCTTCACACACTTTGCATAAAGCCCCACAGCCTACCAACAGCCACCTACTCCCCAAGACAGAGCAATAGTGCTCAGGAAGCCACTGGGCTCTTTGAGAAATCAGGGCTTGCTTCTTTTGAATGGCATTACTCTGTCAATATTTCAAGCATTGCAAAGTGAAATGCCCAGACAGTCTGAGACTTCACTGGTAGAGGTAAGGATGGATAGAAATAGACTATGTGAATATTCCTCATACTTAAAAAAAATATGGTGATTTTCACCTGTAGAGAAAGCTTACCCGCATGCAAAGTAACCTATATTCATTTTTCACAAGCCAAATATTATTGAACAATTGGGCCCCTCAGCTTCAGTTCAAGACATAATGAGGAAAAAGCACCCGTACATGTGCTCTTTTTTACCTCTCAGGTAACAGTAAATGGAATTAGCAGAGAGATCAGAATTGTCATTTCCCTAGAAGTAGTATACACGTCTTTAGCATTAAAAACGTAACATTGCGTCTTTGTTCTCTGCTCAATTAAGTGGTTTCCTTTGTCATTTTTATTAAGTAGGGTTGGAAATCGAAACCCAACACCATCTCATTAATTCCTTGAAGTTAGAAGTAAGATAAAACCTGTTAAGAACTTACAAAACAGGCTTTCATCTGCAGGGTTCTTAAGACATAAAGCAGTCAATTTTAACAGAAATGCCTAGAACATACAAATATTTCCAAAAGTAATTATATTCTAAAATGTCCCAATAGTTATCTTAGAAAAATTTAATCATTTAACAAAATCATACTGTTATAAATATAAATGGCTATTATGTGTTCAGATTTAAATAACAACTATTTCAGTTCTCTGTTGTACATGTACGGTATTGGCATGGCTACATAGATTCACCTAAGTAGAGATGTGTACATATTTCCTACACTAAGGGCAGCAACTGTTGCTGAAGCCCATCAACATGCATTGTCTGTGATGTCTGAGCTAAGGATGGTATAATGGATTTCACATTCATGAAGGAACCCATCTATCTGATCTTTTAAAATCATAACCCTTTTTCTCTTTTGGCATAATGTCACTTGGGAATACTCTTAAAGGTTTGGATTGGATTGTTCCTGAAGCCGACTGGCTAAGTAAGTAAACAGAGCCAGCATGGCAGGAGCAGGGGAAGAGGCTAGTTGTTTTTCTCAACACCTGCAGTGCTGTTTTGTCTTGCAGTAATTATAGGCTACTGGAAACAGACTATTCCACTGCCATATTCTCATATTAGATCTAAAACAATCTAAATTAATTAAATTCAATGAAAGTATAAGACCACTGGGTTATCAAATTGCATATCAGTAGCGTTGAACTTTACATGTTCCAATTTAAAACTTTTGGCCTACTTTTAGACAAAAGAGTTTCAAATTTCCTGCAGAATACACCACAACTCCCCAGGTGAGTATGATGCAAAGATTTAAAGATGTTACACAGCTCAGAAATGGAGTAAGGTGTTCTCAGAGTCACCTGGAATTCCTTTTTATGAGTGCTCTTACTCACACTGTTATAAAATGTCCGTTTTTAAGGTATCACCTGGTAAGTGAAGCATCTTCAGTACTCACGCAGTTGAGAGTAAGCAGTTCTATGATACTGTGTCTGAGCACAGTGGCTCCAAGTATTACTGCATTACTTCATACAATTCAAGCACAACAGCACATACTCTGACGTGCACTTTTAGAATGGCAACCCAGTCTCTCTCACTCTGTTGTCCATTTCTAAAGAGACATTTTTTGTCTGTAATTACAGAGGAAGGATTTTCTGTGTTCTAAATTTTTTTAAATATAAATTTTTATTGAAATTAGAAGCAATCTTATTTTGCATATTAATCCCTATTATTCGAGGCAGTAGTGAGTCTGTTCTGATTCTCTTCAGCCTGACTGGGTGTGTTAACAGAGTACAAGGAACCAGTGAGATAGTCACAGGGTCAGAAGGTAAGCACGTCTAGCTCCCAATCGAGAGTCTTGGATTTAAGAAACTACCTGTAAAAGACTAAGCCCCTTATCCGAAACAGAATCTGAATTTTTCTACTTTGGCAACTGCCATTCCAGCACTGGTATTGTCGCCAATATCACAGGGCAGCTCTTCTGGGTAGATTCCTGATCATTGAATGTCCAGACACTTACCAGCCCAGACAACTCTGACCTGTTTTCTCATATTTCTGTCAAATCAAATCGAACATTGATCTCACAGAGCTACAATCATGCATCTGCCTCTCTCACTCAGAATTCCCCCTGCATTCCTCGGTTTGTGGTTTCTTTCAAAAGAAACAGTAGTGGTTGAGTCCTTCCTAGATAGGCCACTCTTGAGTCTCTTACAGCTACTCTTTCAGGATCCCACTTGTTACATGAGCCCATCATGATAATCTTTTTGTTTTTTTGTTTGTTTGTTTTGGTTTTCTCGAGACAGAGTTCCTCTGTGACTTTGGAGGATGTCCTAAAACTATCTGTTGTAGATGATAATCTCTTTGTTTAAATTTAGCTGGCTTACATCCATATAGATTCATGAAATGCAATGTTACACACTTCAAAGTATGTACATATCTATGATAGATCATTTTTTGTGTATCATGATAGAGATTAAGAGCAATTAAAAACATGGCAGGAATTATCACCAATAGACTTTGAATTCTAAAGTTATTTAATTCAGTAGAAGAGAAATAGAACAGATTTGTAACATTATACAATAGCACTATTTTGTTTGTTTTTGTTTGGACAGGGTCTTTACATAGCCCTGGATGTTCTATAATTTGCTATGTTGATCAAGTTCCCTTAAATTCATAGATTTCTGTCTGTCTCTGTCTCCCAGGTGCTGGGATTAAAGGTGTATGCCACTACAAATGGTTTATACAACAGTACTGTTAAATTTTAAATATCCAAGTTTTAATTTATTAAAGTTGAATTTCTTCAAAGGACATGTGACCCATTTTTAATTAGTATTAACTAAGTTTGGTTTAGCTAAAGGCTTAGATTTTGACTCAAATTCAACCTTAAGAACTAATATTCAGTAAGTTTCCCTATTATGGTTGTAAAGATGAGATGCTGGGTGTGGATTCCCACCAGCCATGCCTCTTAGGAATCAATCTATTCCTCTTCACCTGTTAGCCCTGTGTTTCCAGTACTCACGCTATCAGACAGATTTTCCTTCATAATTACATACTGTTGGTCCAACCAAATAACATGAAGAAAAACACCTGGTAGATATTGGCAGCAGAGGGGGATCCAGCAGGGACCTTTCCTACCTCCAAACCCTCCCACACACTCCTTGTTTTTCTTCAAATTCCTGGCCTCTCACCCCGCCCCCCCCATTGTGTTTACTTTAATGTTAACTTATTTAATTTTATGTATATAGTATTTTTCATTCATTCATTCATTTTGAAAATATAACAAAATAAAATATAGTAGTGTCAAATAAAAACTATCACTTTGGAGGTGGGAAAGACAAACAGCAGAAAAAGAACCCAAAAGGAGGCACAAGAATCAGAGAACCACTCATTCACTCACTCAGGCAGGATGCCCACAAAATCACTAAACTGGAAACCGTAATATATATGCACAGGACCTGGTGTAGCCCGGTGCAGACCCTGAGCTAGCTGCTTCAGTCTCTGAGTTCTTAGGAGCTTTGCTCATGTTGACTTAGATAGTTTTGTTTTCTTGGTGTCTTCCTTCCCCTCTGGCTCTTACTGTCTTCAGTTACACCTAATGCCCTCCCCTGCCCTCTTTGAATACAGCTCCAATGGTAACATGAGAAGGGGTCTGTCCTCTACAGAGAGAACAGAGTTCACTCCCCCCTCCCCCAGACCTGCTGTATAGCCATCAGATTCACTCTCTAACAGGGTCAGATCTTGATCACATTGCTCCCTGAAATAAATAAGGTCTTTGTAGAAAATCAAAGGCAATCACAGTTTTGGATGGTGGCAGTGGCTGTGTTTTAGCATTGTCTTGGTGTCATAGTTTCTGCTTTGCCCTGGCCAATAGTCTTAAGAGAGATGACATCCTTCCCTTCACTGCTTGAACTGACTTCAAAGCCATGGATATAAGCTCTTGGATGAGACTGGGGGTTCAATTTTCTTGTCACAAGAACTCTCATTCATGATCTGGATAAGAATGAAGAACACCCACCCTTGATAGACAATCCAGGCAGGCTGTCCCACCCACCTCTTAATACTCAGCTCTTTATATCCATTAGCGAGCAGGAGAGTGGGCGATGCTTATTATTTTAGCTCAATGAAAGGCAGACATCCATTTCAAGATCCCAAGGAGTCTAGTCAAATTTTCAAAGGCTGTGTCTTGAGAAATCTGTATTTTGTCTTGTTTCATTTTCGTCATCAAAGCTATCGAGGGCCAGGGCTGGGAAAATGGCTCAGTGCCTGCTCTGAAAGTATGTAGACCTTAGTTCAGATCTCTACCTCTCTCCCCACCATTTAAGGAGCTGGGTTTGGTGTATATGCTTCACAATTCCCAGTGAAGGGAAAGGTAGAGACAGGGAATTCTGAGGGGTTGCTTGCTAGCTTATCTAGCTAATGCTAGTTGTTGAGATCCTGATCGGCGAAAGCAATAGAGGGAAACAGCCAACTTTTATGTCAGGCTTCCAAGTGTGTGTGTGTGTGTGCACGTGTGTGTCTGTGTCTGTCTGTTTGCCATTGGTTTTAAATCTGCTTTTTTTCTGTTCACTAGCCATTGAGTCATATTGAATAATTTACCCTTCCCTATTTTTGAAGTGAAAATATTAAAACTGATGCACACCTATATTAAATCTGTGAGTCAGCTTTTCAGAAAGACAGGACTTCAACCCCTGCTTTTAAATAATAATAATATATATTTAATGTCAGTGTGTGTGTAGATAGTGTGTATAAATTCCACAACCAGATCACAGAGGTTGAGTTCTGAGCAAGTCCCTCAGCTGCATGCTTTCATCTGTTCATATGAAAAGCGGAATTTATAGGAATTAACGACTATGAATCTCAGGAGACTGAGTAATAAGTAGCTTAGTTGTTCAGAAAGGGCTAATAACACCAAGGTAAGCCAATACCTATAAAGTAGTTGATATGTTCAATATGTTTCAGATTAAATTTGTTTAAAGTTTACCTATTTTCCTTCAATTTTTCTGGGTTTTGTATTAAATAGTGCATTGACCATGGTTTTCTTCACCTAGACTGATTAACATTACTAAGAACCAAAAGGCAAAATCACTGAGAAACACTTGGTGGACATTGAAGGTACGCAGGGCTATCAGTCAGGTGACTGGAATAAGCTGTTCAAATGACATCAGATGCACTTGTTCTCATTGGCATCCACACATGAGAATCAGATTCTTGATATAAGAGGACAAAAATAATGTTTTTGTCTTCTGATCTTATATCATTGTATTATATCTATACTGCATGCATGTCAATACTCATTTAATATACACTGGACCATTCAGTAACAGTAAATTAGAAATAGTGAGAGTGAAGGCGCTGAGTTATGGGTATGAGGATTTTGTGTTATTGGAATAAATATTCTGAAATTTTGGTTTATTGATCAAGGAAAACTGAGAACACAATTTTATTATGACATTAGCATCATCTGAATTCAACCTCAGGGTCCCCTGAATGCACTGCATGAATTTACTTAGAGAACTACCTAATGGGAGTACTTAATGGGCTGGAAGGCTGAGTTGTAAAGCTCAGTATGTCTTTTTCGCTGAACTTTATTGATCTATACAAGGGAAATCATGACCCACTATCTGAAAACAGACAGACAGACAGACTGATGGACTAATACATAAGGGACAGATGGATGAGTCAACAGAGGAAGGCAGACTGAATCACACGATGGGGAAGATGCAGTGCTGGCCGAGAGCCTGCTATACCACATTTGTTGCAGTTCACAGACAATCCTGTCGTGGATGCCTTCATGTTGTTCACTAGAGTGGTGTCTAAACAGATGAAGGCTGATGTTTATTTGTCCTAGAAAAAGTTATAGTTTTCCTTGCTTCTTTTCTCTTTTATGCCCTAAAGATTCTGGTGAATTTTCTTGTACATTTTATTGATATCGAAATATAGTATTTAATTATCATGATCACAATGTAAGCTGCCTATAATTAAATCCTCCACATTAACCTAAATATAAAACATGTAAATACGCAGCCAAGAATTTCTCCATAATCAGCCTGTCATCAAAATTGTATAGAATGAATAGTTACAATTTGTAAATATTTTAAGTTATGACAACATTTGGAGTATTTTCTTGTTTAGGCTTTATTACTGGTGAGAGTAGATTCATTTTCATTTTGATGAAACAATCTTTGTTATTTCTATCAAGTTCTTTTATCAACATCAGCATTAATTTTTATGGTTTACCTTGGACTCTTTGTCACAGAAGGGGAAACCAAGCATGCTTCTGCTGAATGAAAGACAGGTTCATGTGGGGCTTTCTGTTCTGAGGTTCCTAAATCTAGTTCACAACCTATACTGGACTAAGTCTTTCTTCTGAATACCTCATGTAGTTATTTTACCTGTCATGTGTTTTATTCTCCTTCCATTGATGGACACCAAAGTGGGCACTTCAAACCCTTTGTGTCTCATAAGATATTGAGGGCAGTTTATGTCTTCTTCATTCTGTAAGTGTTTGAGATCCTTTGAAATCATGTTCTTTACAGTAGAGTCCTAGAAGGCATCTATTTAATATAAGGTATATTAGAATATAAGTTCACTTCCTAGGTAAATGATAAAACAAGTTGTTCTAATCAAGGAATATATACATACAATTATGTATATATGTATATACATACATGGATGTACATATATACATTCCTGAGATGTATGTATATATCCCTTGACCAATTCTTCCTATGAAGAGTCTGAATCACGCAGCAACAATAAATGACTTCAGATACAAAGCCTAATGTAGATCAATATTACTCCTGTTTCAAAGGTAAATAAGAAAAACTTGTTTTCTGCTCTAGATCACAACCTAATGAATAATTAATTTGATAAGCCAGACTATGCATGCTACAGACAATACAGTGGTGCAGAAAACAATAATAATTTTTATGACATAGGGAAACAGTACGATGATTAGTGGCTCTCCTCCTTTGTTGTAAAGTTTACTTGAGGGATGGTGAGTATCCCTCCATCGGGAATGTGCTCCCAAAGTCCTTTTGTGCACCAGGGATACATCCTGGTTCCACTGTCAGAGGTGCCTTAGATTGCCCAGGCCTTCTAACTGAGACCCACATTCAGGGGTTGGTCCAATGCAGGTTTCCCAGCTATCAGTCTGGGGGTTCATTAGCTCCCTCTTGTTCAGGTCAGCTGTCTCTGTGGGTTTCTGTAGCCCGGTCTTGCCCCCATTTTCTTATTACTCCTCCCTCTCTGCATCTGGATTCTAGTAGTTCAGCTTGGTGTTTAGCTGTGGGTGTCTGATTCTGTTTCCTTTAGCTACTAAATAAGGGCTCTATGATGGTGGATAAGTTAGTCATCAATCTCAATATCAGCAAAGGGCATTTAAGGTAGCCTTTCTACTGTTGCTCAAATTGTTATTTGGGGTCAGTCTTGTAGGTCTCTGGACATTTCTCTAAGTTCAGTTTTCTCTTCAAACCTATAATGGCTCCCCATTTTTTTATGCTGTCTCTCTCTCTCTCTCTCTCTCTCTCTCTCTCTCTCTCTCTCTCTCTCTCTCTCTCTTGTTCTTGTCTACTCCTCTCCTGACTCAATCTTTGAAAGAGAAGTGGAGGAGAGGAGAACATTGCTAACATTCTTAAGAATGGATTTTGTGAGGGTACAGCTGGGGAAGGGCCAGTCCAGCTAGTGTCCTCCTGGGTCTGAGCAGGATGGTGAGTGTTGGAGAATCACACCTCCCCTCTCCTCAGCCAGGAGCCTGTCAAAGCAGGAGCTATTTTATTGCATCAGGCATGCACTTGAGAAAGAGGGTGGTGTCCTCAGGATGGATCCAATTATGATTCATCATGTCAGCAGTAGCTAAGCAGATGTAGTTTTGCTGAGTCACTCCTATGCAGAAGTGGCAGGTCACCAAAATCTAGCCAGGCTTAGGAAGCCCCACTAGGCCTTGCATCCAGACATTTTTAGGCCCAACAAGGGTCCACTTGACAGGATCTGAAACCACCTAGAGATACACCTCAGGATCTAAACAAGGGTCCACTTGACAGGATCTAAAACCACCTAGAGATACACCTGAGGGAGTTTATAGATTGCATTAACTGAAGCATCCACGCTGCATGGGTTCAGGGCCACTCCACACATGAGGTCCCAGCCTTCAGAAGAAAGAGAGAGTGTGTACCAGAAGCCATTGCTCTTGGCTTCCTGAGTTTAGAAGCAATGTGACTAGCTGTCTAAAACTCCTGTCATCTAAACTTCACTGTCATCAAGGACTGTACCCCCAGTGTACCAAAAGAAAGTGGTGATGGTGCAAGCCTTTAATCCCAGCACTCAGGAGGCAGAGGCAGGCACATCTCTGTGAGTTCAAAGCCAGCCTGGTCTACAGAGCTTGTTCCAGGATGCAGGACTATTACACAGAGAAATCCTGTCTTGAAAAACAAACAAAAACAGACAAACAAAAAAGGTCCTCAAGCTCCCTTTCTTCCTTAAGCAATGAGAAATGTTACTAACCACATAAAACTGAACTCTGAAGTATCTTACAACTTATAAAATATTTAACTCTTATTTAGAAGATTCCATTATTACTTTCATCACATCTACAATTTTACTCCATTAGGTCCCATGTAGTGAATTAAATACAGATACTTTATCTTATAAAAGCATGCCTGTTTCCAACATGCCTCCGGGTTAATTCAACTTTTTGTTTGAAGGATTCCCTTATAGACAATTGACCTCCCTATGTACAAGATGAAAAGGATTTGTCTAATTTGCAGTCTGAGCCTACAGGAAGGAGTAGATGAAATAAGCCAATAAGACAAAAATATTAATTATTAAAAGGTCATGGTCATTTGAAAATGCTATGTTCTTCTCCCAGTCATCAAAGCTAAAATTGGAAGTCCCTGGCACACAGAAATAGAGCATGATCCATATACTGTAAGTGGAAATCCAGACAAGACACCTCTGCCCCTAGTGGAAAGAAATCATTGCCTTCAAACCAAGGGCAGAGAAGTGGCATGATAAACCAAAATAAGTCCATGACACAAATAGTGCCCTGATGACACCTGAGGGCTAGGCACAGGGCTTTGCTCTGTTGTTCAGTAGCTCAGGTTTCTGCACTTGCTACCCCAGCTCATAGTCATGTCAGTCCTGTGGGGCCCAGAGCCTCCAACTTCCCTGCGTTAATTAGAATTTTTGCCCAACTACAAAACTGAGAGTTAAGGATCAAATTTTCTACAACATTAATGTCTTTGAAGTTAGACAAAATCTTGCATTTGACCTCAAGCCAAGTAATCAAATAAGGGCAGAAATGGTGAAGTATATAAATATTAGGATATATATATAACATAAATGTAATTTTTGCTAATATTATTTGGAAGGAATTAAATGTTTATAAAATCCATGATTTAATGGAGACATAAATTCTATATTTGAAAACTGTTATGTAGTCCATATTAGCAAATAAATTTGAACTTCACCTGTAAAAATGTATTCATTTATTTACGTGTTATATTTTAGTACTGAATGATTTTCTGAGTCTCTAATATCCAGAACTGAGCTAAAAATTCAATTTTTGGATCCTATTTAATTCATATTAGTTTCTTTAGCAATGAGTTTTTATAATTTCCAAATGCAAAGGCTGAAAAAGTGGTACTTAGATGTGAAGAAAACATACCTACACACTGACTGGACAGAGTGCATCATAAGCTGTGGAAGGACTTACAAGGGGTCTTTGTGTTCATTGTTTTTATTGTTATTAGAAACAGTCTCACTATGTAGCTGTGCAATCAATGTGTACACTTTTAACACATTTCCTCAACTCAAAAGAATGAGTACAATATGCTTTATAGCATCCCCCTTCTATATTTTAATATTTTCATTCAGTTCAAATATGCCAGCATCTGTTAATTTATTTTTCTTATTTAAGCTCTGACTTATAGAATACCAGTTAGTATAGTTTATATTTAGCTATGACAGTGAGGTAAAATAATTGTTAAATACTTACATGCATATATTAAAATCATCCCCTTCTGACTAAACATGCCTCTGCAATGAAACAAAACACCCAAAATGATAATTGCAATGATAATAACAATGAAAGACCAGTCAGAACATTGCCCATCTTACCAGGAAGTAACTGTATAGCAGCCGTGGAGAGTGGCCGTTCATGCTACCAGGTCATCCTCCTGTGGCAGTCTTAGCCTTGGGCATCTGCTAAGCACAATCTCTGCTCTTGGTTGTCTCTGATTTCTTCTGTGAGGCTCATCTGACAACCAGACACACAGAGTGAGGGTACAGCTGTGAGTGCCCCCTGCTCCTCAAGACTGAGTTGAGGTAGGGATGGTGGCACTTCAATAGCCTGCCCAGGTTTCATGCTTTTAGGAAATCTGTGAAATGAGAGAAGTGTTCCATCTACAGCACAATGCTTTAGCATTAGGATGCCTCTTAACTCATTCTAGGTCTCTAACTCTCCGCTAATTATCCCCCTACGTGAATCCATGTGCAATCACTAGTTCTATCCCAGAGACATCATAGGTGGTATTGATAATAGATCACCCCAAAGAGGGGTCACTAGCTCTTTTGTTTTTCCTCAGTGTGGAACCCTTGTGACTTAGTAAAGATTCCCCCCATAGCTGGGCTATTGCCTAACAATTTTTTTGAGTTTCTGGAGACAGGATAATGCAGAGACCTCTATCTTCTGTTGCTACACACTAGGGGGTCAAATAGTTGCCTGCCATTTGGACACTGCTAAATATGGGTAATCAAGGCAACATTGTTCAGTGCCCATGTGTTAGCAGACCTAGGACCCTTGCCTGAGTATGCTGAAATTCTGCTCAGTACTGAGCCAGTATCAATTTTTTCCTGCTGTAACAAGAGTTCTAAGACTGAGCTTCAACAGGCCAGATTTCACCACCTGTCTCAGTATACCAATTAAAGCAATGTTGAAAAGTAAAGGGAAAATTACTCCATGTTGTTGAAGAGAAACAATTAAAGGTGTCCATTTATCTAAATTCATTTTTGTGCCATTGACAAGAACTTTTGGCTGAGGTAGAGAAAATGCTGAGCTCTGGGATGTAATTAAACCATCTTAGTCATTGTCTAAACTATGGTCTACAAGGTGGTCCAGGGAAATTATTATCCTTGTCATTGCTTACTTTAGGAGAGCAATCCGGTTCTTGTGAGATTATTGCTTCTGGGCCAGAGTGCAGTCACCGTCATCCTCATGGATAATTGCCCTCATCTAGGGGTGGCCTACCCCATGAAATTTTACTGTTCATGGAGTCCAAGGTGACTTTATACTTAGAACAATAACTTACTTTAGGTATTTGGCCTTGAAATGAGGAGATAGGTTGGGTAATAATTCATCCTTCTTCTTCTCTCAGTTCCCGTGCTCTGCCAGGCCTCAAACTGTATTTTCACACTAGGTAGAGCTCTATCTTTTCATTCTGCTGTCCAGGTTTCCTTCATTGAAGGCTGATTGTTTCTAGCTGCTTGACCTTGTGTCTCTGACATAAAAAACATTATTGGGTGTTGCTGGCCCATCATATTGAGTCTTGCTGTTTACATTTTATATGTGATATCTCATAAAATTTCAGTTATTTCTGACATTATGACAAAATGGAATGTGTACAAAAGTTACTTTATTGTTATAATTAGTTAAATTAGATGTTCGCAAACCTCTAACTGATTTGAACTATACACAAACTAATCCTATACCCATAAGCAAAGGTCAATGTGAAACTGAGTTTGGTCTGATTTGAGTGTTTTCATTTTTGTTTGTTTTCTCTTTGAAAAGGTTTGATGCTAGTAAAGTTTTGAACAAAGAGCAAGCCTGGAGAATTGTAATTGCCTCATAATAAATTCTTGTTAAACATGTTCATTTATTGGTACATTTATTTATATGTTGAAACAATAAGACACAAACATATGTGCGCATTAGTAAATTTTTAAATTTTCAGACTGAAATCAGTTGGTTCATTCATATACATATAAATATACGTACATACAAACAGTCTTTTAAAGTAAATAGACATTGTGACTATTAGAGGTCACAGCATCACCAAATCAATTTTTAAAGTCATTTATCCATTTTTATTTCCTGAATGTTTGGATCGTTTTCTTTAATGTTTAAAGTGTGTTTTGCCTGTATGTATGTCTATGCAGCACATGCATGTGGTATCAGTAGGCGTCAGAAGAGGCCACTGGTCCTGGACACAGCCATGAGCTGTCATGTGGGTGCTGAAAATTGAACCCTGGTCCTCTGGAAAAACAGCCAGTTCCCTTAAACATGGAACCATTTCTACAACCACACTGTTTGGACCCTAATGTTTAGTTCTGTACTAGATTACAGAAAAAGAGCTTAAAAGTAATGTCATCGTCTAGCACATAGCTTTCACTTATGAAAAGACTTTTCCTCTCCTTCTATCTTTTATACTGCCTCATCCTGAAACAGAGAAGTTTTGGCATGATTTAGAGAAACTGAAAGTATTAATTATGGGTCTCACCACTGTACCAAAAGCCTCGCAGGAAATAACTTACAGGACAGGCTTGCCTCAGAGTCCACAACTGAGGAAATCATTGGCAAGAATGGCTGCTGGGCAGTGGGCATTAGGCAGCTTATTATGCCCATTTCATCAGATTTATAAGCAGATCTGGGCTTGAAAGTGTGAACAGGTTACAACTCTCATAGCCTAATCCTCCATGGTCTTCTTCCTTCAGCTAGATCCCAGCGAAGAAAGGTTTCATAGCTTCCCAAAACACTGCCACCACTTAGAAAATATGACCATATGATGACATGAGCCAATGAAGGGAATTTTACACACAAATCCATCACTGCAAAATAGTATTTGAAGGCCAGTTCTAGCAAGATGCTTAAGCAGTCATAAAGAAATATGTCACCACCTCTCTTTGAGAAATACCTTACTCTGTGAATGCTGGCATTTCTACAAGATGTCCCAATTTGACAGAAACCTGCTCTGCAGTAGTCTTAACCGCGGGTGAAATAAGAGGTGAGCTTGAATTGTCTGAAGCTACCTATACATAAGCAGGACACATAGGGGTTTAACTGGATCCCCACTCGGATTCTGAGATCCCAACAAACCACTTGAAAGCCTTTCTACCATTTAGAACTAATTTCTCTGGAAGAGTTTTTGCTGTCAATGCTCATTATCCTCTTCAGGCACACCTTTTATAGACTTACATCTTCATCACTGTATTTGAACCCTCTCTGGGATTTCCTCTGGCTCTCTGGTTTTTAAGTGATCATGCAGCCATGTTTTTTTATATATATATAAATTGATAATATTTTTTACCAAATGGAAAAGGACACTACTTTCCATATCACCTAGTTAAGCTGAGCAGGGGATGATGAAAGGAACAATTGTGTTCCAGGTAACCCATCATTTCTGAGATGTGTAAACTTGGCTGTGTTAACACATTTGTTTATGCACTGAAAGTGGGAGCAATGCATTCTTTAAATAATGCTTGTTACAAAGATCAAGGGAGAGAAGAATGGAATGATACATTATTATCATTTTACCTAATAATAGGCTGTATGAATTCATTTAATTTCAATAGCTGTTAAAATAATATTTAAATTCCCCTTGCCTTGCAAACAGTGCATTGTTATTCTGTCTAAATCTTTTAAAAGCTGAATACAAGTTCTATTTGGAGAAGTTTAGTAGCTTTAAATGTTTATTACACATACTAGTCATTCTCATTTTTTTGCATCCTTTATCTACATGGACCCTAAGAAATTAAAATGGAATATCCTAGTAAGTACTATTAAATAGCTTCTCCCATGATTTTAGAATGGAAACTACACATCTACACTGGTTCATAATTCTTTAGCATGGTTCAAAAATACATGAAATTCTTGGAAAAGTAATGCATAGCCTTCCACCAGCCTGTGAGGCAGTGTCCTGCCTAGGGGATGGTAGTAACCCTGGTAGGTTACTGACTACAGAATCATATAGTATACTGTACACTCGTTTGTCTGTCTTTAAAACTTGAACATTTCAATTCTGTATTCCCCTAAGTTCTGGTCCATCTCTCCAAGAGTTCATTAAATTAACTTCACACATCTAGTTTTTCAGTACTGTGACATGACTCTTAGAGCAAGGTCAAAGCTGTAGTGCAATAAATGGCTGAATGCTTAAGGGACATTCAGCCTGGCTTCACCCTCAGAGAGTTAATTCATGTACTGTTCTCTTGCCACACACAACCAAATGGAACTTTCACCACGATGTGACTTTATATTTTAGTTTAGTTTACTGCTATTGGTGATTGAACCTACCAGGTTACCCAAAAACAATTTATTGGCCCAACTATACCACAACTTGTGACTTCAAAGATTTATTAAATATATTATTGCTAATGTGTATAGCATTGGGTTTTATAAAGATAATCCTTTCCTATATATCATGAATTTTGATCATATTCACACAGTTATGTCTTCCTTGATTGATCATGGTTTTTCTGTATCCCCATTAGTGTGTTTCCATCTTCTAGTCTCATGTCTGTATGCATGTCGCTTTTACACAGACATACACACGCACACATATGTACTTATGTCTGAATTATATGCTTTACACATTTGTGAAGAATTTTGTGGCTAACAAATAAGAGAAAACATAATAGCTTTTTTTGTCTGGCTTATTTCACTTAACATAACCGTCTATGGTATCTGTTTGCCAGCAAGCAGCACAATTTCTTCTTCTCTATGTTAAATAAAGTATCGTGTGCATACACTGCATTTTCTTTATCTATTCATCTTAGACAAACACACAGGCCAATTATGCAGATTGAATAGAGTGAATTGTGCTGTGATAAACATAGATGTCAAAAGCATCCCTGAGTCTTTGTGGTCCAGTATCTTGCTGTATGCTCAATAGTAACAAATCAGGGTCATTTGATCATTCTAGCTTTACCGTTTTTTTTTCTCTGAATGAAACTATTCCTTTCAGGTTGTCTGCATCAGTTTGTTGTTTGCCCATTTTTTTTTTGGGGGGGAAGCACAGTGAGAAAATGCCACCTATCTCAAATATAGAAGAAATTGTTAACTACATATTTGTTACATGTTGCATTCCTTTTTTCGTATTTAAAATTTTTTATTTAAATTTGAAACAAGCTTGTTTTGCATATTAATCCCAGTTATCTCACCCTCCCTTCTTCTGCTGTCCACCCTCACTCCCTATCCCATCCCCTTTCTGCTCCCCAAGGTGGGTGAGGCCTTCCATGGGGAGTCTTCAAGTCTGTCATATCATGTGGAGCAGAGCCTAGGCCCTCCCTCATGTGTCTAGGCTGAGAGAGCATTTCTCTGTGGGCTCCCTAAATCCACTCGTATACTAGGGATAAATACTGATCCACTACCAGAGGCCCCATAGACTGCCCAGTCCTCCTAACTAACACACACATTCAGGCAGTCTGGTCAGTCCTATGCTGGTTTCCCAGCTATAAAACTGGGGTGCATGAGCTCTCCTTTGTTCAGGTCAGCTGTTTCTGTGGGTTTCTCCAGCCTGGTCTTGACCCCTTTGCTCATCACTCATTCCTCTCTGCAACTGGATTCCAGGAGTTTGGCTCAGTGTTTAGCTATGAGTGTCTGCTTCTGATTCCATCAGCTACTGCATAAAGGCTCTAGGATGGCATATAAGGTAGTCATCAATCTCATTATTCCCCAAAAATGGGCATACAAGGTAGCTTCTCCACTATTGCTTATATTGTTAGTTGTGGTCACCCTTGTAGATCTCTGGACATTTCCCTAGTTCCAGATTTCTCTTCAAACCTATAATGGCTAATATGGTATTTTTTTTTTTTTTTGCTCTCTATTCTTTCCAGGACTCAATCTTCCTTCTTCCTCATGTCCTCCTTTCCCTTCTTCTTCTCCCCTTCTTTTTCTACAAACTCCCTCTCCCCTCCCACCATGCTCTGAATTTGTTTGTGAGATCTTGTCCCTTTCCACTTTTCCAGGGGAGCATGTATTTCTGTCTTAGAATTCTCCTTGTTTCCTAGCATTTCTGGTGGTGTGGGTTATAGACTGATAATACTTGGCTCTATGTATAAAATCCATATATGAGTGAATATATGTCATGTTTGTCTTTTTGTAATTGGGTTACCTCATTCAGCATGTACTTCCATTCATTTGTCTGCAAATTTCAGTCTGTTTTTTTTTTTTCCACTGAGTAGTAAGTGCTCCATTATGTAAATATACCACATTTTGTTCATCCATTCTCAGTTGAGTGGCATCTAGGTTGCCTCCAGGTTCTGGCTATTACAAATAATGCTGCTATGAACATGGTTGAACACATGTTCTTGTTGTATGAATGTTCATCTTTTGGTTATATGCCTAACAGTGGAATTACTGAATCTTGAGGTAGACTGATTCCCATTTTCCTGAGGAACCACCATACTGACTTCCACAGTGGCTGTGCAAGTTTGTACTCCCACCAGTAATGGAAGTATGCACCCCTTTCTCTAGCATAAACTGTCATTGGCGTTTTTTTTTGTTGTTGTTTGTTTGTTTCTTTGTTTTGTTTTGTTTTGTTTTAGCCCTTCTGACAGGAGTAAGATGGTATTTCAGTGTTGTTTTGATTTGCATTTCCCTGGTGGCTACGGATGTTGAGCATTTTCTTAAGTGTCTTTCAGCCATTTTATATTCCACTACTGAGAATTCTCTATTTAGTTTTGTACCCCACATTTTAATTGGATTATTTTGTATTTTGGTAACTAGATTCTTGAGTTCTTTGTATATTTTGGAGATCAGCCCTCTGTCAGATGTGGAGTCCATGAATATCTTTTCCCATTCTGTGGGCTACCATTTTGTCTTATTGACTGTATTCTTTGCCTTACAGAAGCTTTTCAATTTCAGGAGGTCCCACTATTAATTGTTGATCTCAGTGTCTGTGCTACTGGTGTTTTGTTCAGGAAGCAGTTCCTGTGCCAATTTATTCAAGGGTACCTTCCACTTTCTCTTCTAAGAGGTTCAGTGTTGCTGGATTTATGTTGAGGTCTTTTGAGTTTTGTGCATGGCAAATAGACTATCTGTAGTCTTCTACAAGTCAGCATCCTGTTATGCCAGTATCATTTGTTAAAGACGCTTTCTTTTTTTCCATTGTATAATTTTAGCTTCTTTGTCAAAATTCAGGTGTTCTTAGGTGTGTGGTTAATATCGGGATTTTCAATTATATTCCTGTGGTCTACCTGTCTGTTTTTGTGCCAATACCAAGCTGTTTTCGATATGATATCTCTATAATAGAGCTTGAAGTAAGGGATAGTGATGCCTCCAGAAGTTCTTTTATTGTCCAGGGTTATTTTGACTATCCTGGATCTTTTGTTTTTCCATATAAAGTTGAGTATTGTCCTTTCAAGGTCTGTGAAAAATTGTTTTAGCTTTACTTTTAATGTGTGGGAGGGAGGGGCTTATATATAAATGTGTTTTGGAGACTAGAGGTCAACTATTGTTGTTCTTAACGAGCCATCTACATTATTTTATGTCATTGTAACATGGGCCTAAAAGATTGGGGTAAGCTCATTGTCCAGAGAACACCTGGGATTCATTGGTCTCTTCCTTCCCATCTCTGGGATCACAAGGGGGGGTTACCATGCTGAGCATTTTATACGAGTCTTGGGGGCAGAACTCTGGTCCTTGTGTTTGCCTGGCAAGCAACTGCTTGCTCTAGCTCAAGACCTTAACTTAAATGAAATCCCTTTTTATTGAACATAAATTCTTTTCTCATACAATGTAATCTCAATGCAGTTTCCCCTCACTGTACTCCTCCCAGATCCTTACCACCTCTCTCTTATCTGGATCCACTTACTTTCCATCTCTCATCAGAGAAGAACAGATTTCTAGAACATAGCAACCTAACATAAAATAAAGTATGAGATAAAACAAAACCATCGTGTCCAAGTGGGACTAGACAAGCCAACAGAAAGATAAAAGAGCTTCCAACAGAAGGTGTAATCCACTCAGTTAGGTTTTAAGTTCAGGGGTCCCATAAAAGCCTAATGTGGAAGCTGTAGTATTTAACTTTGGTCAGGACCTTCTCTACTCTAGTTTCCATACCAAATGAGTCAGAGTTCCAGGTTGCAACCTGACATTTGGGCGACAAGCCTTTTGCCAAGACTACCTTTTAGTTCCATGTGTAATAATATACCTAAAGATCAAGACACTTTGTGACTGTGTCCTGTTGCGAATTCACAGCCTGCCAATTCATGGGGAGGACATGAGTGGGTGAAATGTTCACTATTGTGCAGACCAAATCAAGACTGACTGAACCTGAAAGATAATGAGCAAAGTGAGTGGACCCGATCAGCAGCTGAAGATGGAAGTTGTGCTTTAGAATGCTTTAAAAGCAAAATGCCCACTCTATTTCAACCAAAGGGAACAGGTGGGGGAGACATGGGAAGTGATTGGAAGGGTAGGTAAATCTGAAAGTCACAAGTAATTTGTTAGGAATTTTGCAATTAAGACTGTACCTCTGTTCACATCAGGTGGTTACGAAGTTTGTACTGACCTGCCTAGCAAAGGTGACTCAGAGGTCTTTGTTCCTATAAACCTAGAAAAGGGAACATTTTCAATGTGGCTGTCAAAAAGGAACAAAAAATACCAGAAAAAGGCATAATTAGCAATTAAGTTAAAGTAACCAGAGTGTACCAGCCCTTGTCAATGGGGAGGTTTTACTTTTGTTGCTGTCTGCAGTAATCACATGTGGATGAGACCTTTAAAAGCCAGTCTGGGTGGCTCATTGCATGCTGTTTTATTGTGTTTTCCCCTTGCCAGCATGCACATTTGCTTGCAAACAGTTTCCCATCTGCTCTCTGTAATTCAGTGATTACATGAAAGCCTTGTGTCCTCCTTGTTTGTTTTAAAACACAGTGGAAGGTCCAGGAAAGTGCTTAGCATGTGTAGATGCTTACGGCCACACCTGACTACCTGAGTTCAATCCCCGGAATTCATGTAGTGGAAGGAGAGAATGGCTGCTCACAAATTGTGAAAGTGCATATATGCTGTGTATGCATGCACCCAGAACATGCACATTAAATAAGTAGAAAATAATTTAAAAATAAAATCATAACAGAAAGCACAATTTACACTGAAAACCTAGATTCCTACGATTTTGGGGCACACACTTAGAAAATTCAAGTGTCTAATGCAGAAGGATCTGGAATTTGGGACCAATGTGTATACCACAGCAAAGTCAAATTCAGCCAAATTGTGAAATTATTTCTCAAACAGAAAAAATGCTCAAAGACAACTAAACACATCTCATATAGTTTGGTGAAGTTTCCTTGATGTTTTTCAAACCCTTACCCATGTTCACTCTTTTCCCTTTCTTGCTAAAGACAGGACCAGGCTTATTGGGCTTATCATATGTTATTGCCACAGGATGATTCCTGCTGACAGCTATTGTTTTTTACTTTATCATTATCAGTCTCCATTCTTCTCAGCGTTGCACTCAGTTGTGTGATCAATTAGATGGGTTATCTGTTTGAGTAAGTGAAAGGCTCTATAATGTGACTTCATAGCCCTGTGGAAGAAGCCCAAGTGTTTTCTGCTTTTAATTGTGTGGGAATCAAAAACAGGCTTTGAAAAGTTAATATGTAGTCTCGATGTAGTAATTATTAAGAGTTCTACTATAAGTAGGCTTGGTTGCCAGTAAATGTCTGTGAATAATATTTATTTTGATGCGTGTTGCTGTCATTGGAGGACTATTTAATTTTTCCACTGTCACTCCTATGCAGTTTCACCTGCATGAACAAGCTTATTTTCTTCCTTTTATGTACTGTAGCATGCGTTGTTGTCTAACATAGGTAGACAGCAGGCATTCAACTGGCTGATTTTTGTTAATCAGGCTCATATCCAGAGAGGGCCATGGCATCTTTGGATTTCATTTGAATTCATTATTTTAGAGAGCCAGATTCTTGATAAAGGCAAAATTATTTTTATAAGTGAGCAGAATAGATTTACCTAGCATTATAAACAATCCCAAATGTTAGTAGAAATACTTGCATTCTGACTGGGTAGTCTTCAGGAAGTCTGAGTTTCCCATGTCAATATCCATCACTTCAGTAAGCTCTGGTACTTCAAGAAGTCAGAATGGGAAATAGTGCTGAGCTTAAGCAGAGAGAGCAACCTCATGACCACAGGTACATTCCCAGTATTGCCAAGGATATCCCTTCCTCTCACAAGGCAGGCCAGGACCCATCAAGTTGCATCATGAGTGATTCATATTTATTCATAAAAATAAAAAGACCGAATTTATTTTTACAACTAATGAATAAAACTATGTGTATTCTTTGTCAGTTACAGACCTCAGCACATTTTCCACAACCTGAGGTCTGCAGACCCAGAGATGATGCATGGATATGGTTTCTGTAAAACACCCAGTGGGGTCCTAAGATGACTCAAGGGTGAAATAGTGACATTTTCTGGGAGTTATTCATAGCAAAGGAAAGTACAGCATTATGGAGCTTTCAGCCAATACTAATTGACTCTTACTGTATAGACTATTGGTGTTATTTTTGAACTATTCAAAACATACATATTATTGGCTATCTATACTGCAAATTATAAATGGTGGCAGGTGCCTCTTGGAGCTTGTGGTGTATTCTAGAACATGTGGGGCACTTCAGGTGATTCATATGTCTGTCTGTTCTGAAGATAGAGTTGTCAGACCAAAATGTAGTCATATTTCAAGGCCACTCAGAATGTCGAGCATCCAGAAGGATTTGGGATGACTTTATGAACATCAGATGCAGGGTTTTATAAATATAGTATGGCTTATATAAAAAAGAAGCCCCATTAATTTCGTGTGTGCTTATTATATGTGTGCATTGTTAGGAAAGTTCAATAGAGATGCATATTTAATTACTTGAAAATATTCCTTGCCATTGTTGATTACAAAGAACCATTGGGTTGAAATAATGTCTGTTCATGAAAATGAAAGAGTCAAGGTTAATGTGATATTCTCATACTGTTCCACTGATTGCTTTATGGTATAACTTCTGAAGTATTGTTTTTATTATACAAAGTAGTATTGTGAAGTAGAAAACTGCATATATTTATACACACACACACACACACACACACACACATATGGAAAGGAAGGGGAAGAGAAGAAAATATAAGAATTAAGTTGGTATTTATCTGGTTAGGGGAAATGCACTGGTAACAGGAAAGCAAAGACCTTCTTTTCTGTTTTATATTTATTTTTATTAGTTTTAGAACAATCTTATTTTACATACCAATCTCAGTTCCCTCCCACCCCTTTCTTCTACTCTCCCCACTCTGTCCCCATCACATCCCACCTCCCATGGGGAATCATCAAAGTCTGTCACATCATGATATGACCAAGGCCCTCCCCTGCCCCCTGTGTCTAGACTGAGCAAGGTAATCCTCCATAGGGAATTGGCTCAAAAAAGCTAGTTCGTGCACTAAGGATAAATACTGGTCCCACTGCCAGCAGCCCAAAAACTACCCAAGGCCCTCAACTGTAACCGACATTCAGGGAGCCTAATTTGGTCTATTGTGGGTTCCCCAGCTGTGAGTCTGGAGTCAGTGAGCCCCCACTTGCTTAGGTCATTCTGTGAGTTTTCTGGACATGGTCTTGGGATTCTATCAATTTCTAACATTGCTCAGGCTGATTGTAAAGAGCAGCCATGTCTAGATGCCACTGCTTGCAATAACATTAGCAAGGAAAGCACATACTTTAGATGGCTACAGATGTAGAGTGGGGCTTCTGGTAGAGGCTGCGGAATAATATTTTGTGTGTTGGTTAAAAAAGTCAGGACTAAGAAAGGTCTGTTGTTGTCTAATATTATTGTATTTAAGTCTGTGCCTGCTGCTGTTTTGATCACCTGGAGGAAATATGACATAAAGTAAGATTGCTTTGTAATTCACAGAAGTAACTGAGTCAGCAAGGGAGTGGAATAATTTGCTGTGCAAGTCGCTCCTGGGTGTGTTTATAAAGCTAATCTGCATTTTGTCAAATCCTCTTTTACTTTTTGTCATTCAACCTAAAACCAGCAATTCGTGTTTTAAAGTTTATAAGTTTATGTTTTAAAAACTGTTCCTAGTATACAAAAAATCACTTCACTTCTTTTTTTTGTTTTTTTTTTTTTTTTAGTTTATTCTATTTTATTGCTTGAACCATGGAAGCATTTAGTTTCTATTGGCCAATGGTATGCAAAAGGTGTTACCTTTACTTTCTCACATTCATTATCACATTTAATTTACTTAATCAGCATGTAAATTTATTGTTCTTATATTTTTCATATTTTTATTAATAATATAATTTAAAAATTTTACATGTTGATTCCAGTTTCCTCTCCCTCCTTCCTTCCCTCCCTTCCTACCTCCTTCTCTGTCTCCTTCTTTCCCCTCTCACATGCACCCTGACCACCCTCCCCTCCCATCCCCACACCCCCATTCTACATGTAGGGCTATGCTATCCAGGTGAATTAGTCTCTTGCAAACTTTGCATTTTGAGGACATACATAGGTGAATGGTATTAAAATATCTATTGAGGAGACCAAGAGGCTAGGATGGACCAAGATGATCAGGATCTCACATAAATAAACCAAAACCAAATAAAATAAAACAAGTAAATCCACACTGAATTTTCCATCCTGGTGCTTTTCAAAATGGATTTCTTGACTTTGGCCTGAAATTCAGCTTCTGATAGTTCTCTGCTTGGAGCCCTCCCACGGAGAATGCTCAACTCCCCCACTTTTGAGTGCTTTCCACTCCTTAAGCTGTCTACGGCTGAAATAAATTCCAAATTACATCTAGTTTTGCTGTGGAACCCACTCATCTATATTTTTAAAGGCAAATTGATAATGTCCAGAAAACACAATTCAGACAGACGGGGAAGGGAAGTAAACCTCACTGTCACAGTGACCAATGACAGAAGGGACTACACACATCATACTCTCAGGTCCCCGATCCCAGAAGGGAAGAGGTCATAGAAGTACCAGTGGTCAGCCCTTGCCCCTTAGTCCCCTGGTAAAGTACCACATATATGCTATAGGGAAAAGTCATGCCAAAGCCACACTGTAAAAAGACTACTATAGGGTACCTGTCCAGTCACTATAACTGATGATCATTTTATCAGAACAGAATGAAAATCCTGAGTTGGGTTTGCCTGTGCAGTATAAGATGATTGATTAACTCCTGTTTTGAAGCATTTGCTTTCAGCATACACTAGTGAGATTATGCGAGTGTACAAGTACAGCAAACTTCCTTAGGTGGTTCCCTAGAGAAACTGTGAGGACTCTAGTACCTAGACAGGCACCAAGCTTTCCATTGTGATTGGACTGTGGTGAACAGTGCAATTGCGATCCTTGTGAGGACATGCTTGAATATTGTCACTTGAGAGTTTACATGAATTCAAACACATGCATACACATATGCACAAGAACACACAAACGCATATGAGCACATATGCCTGCACAGGCATGCATATACAAGCACAAGCATATACACACATACATTAATATATATCACACATGTATGTACACATACATACATCTGTTAATGTGAAGGCAGTGATTCCTGAATGAGATGCAAGAACTAGATTGATGTCAGTTTCTTCACTGTGATATTGTGATGTATTAATGCAAGATGCTACCATCTAGGGAAACACATTTGAATCTGCCTGAGCATCTTTTCTTCTCAGGCATGCTTAGGTCCCCTGCAGAGAAAACCAAATCATTTCTTTCAAACAGATGGCACAATGCACTACTCTAATTGAATGCACAGTGTTGGTTGTAAGTCTGTCTCTCCACTGAACTGCAAGCCTCTCAGAAAATTCCTCTTTGTCTAACCATTTCTAGAACCTGTCCTCACACTTAGTATGTCTCACTTTATATCCTGTAAAATGAAAATATCCTCTGAGGACTTCATTAGGTCTACAAAGTTTTTGATTTGTTGAAAGTGAAATATGTTAAAACTAAGTACTGTATTTTATGAGTTGGTTTCGGGCAATATAGCTGGTTTTTTACCTTAAGTAAGCTAGTCTGTTCTCTATCATAAAAGGTATGTGTTCAATGTGTCTTAAATATAAACAACTAGGTTACATCACTTCTATAAAAGTGATAAGAAGGAGTGAGACTCCTGGCCTTAACTTTAATATGGGATATGTGTCCCCAGTGCAATTTTTCTCTTAAGATATGTTTGCTAGAGTAGAGAAGATTCATGTTGAGATGGTATAAGAAATATGAAAACTACTGTCACTTCAAAAAGAATCTTATTCTGTGATTTGAATATTTGAGTATTTATGAATTTGAGTATTCTTTTAAAGAATAATATATGCAAGCCAACATTCAATGTAATACTACATCAGGGTAAAATCATGTAGTCTCTGCATACCAAAATTCTAGACTAAGGCTTAAAAGCTAAAAGTAAATATGAGAAGGGTTTGCAATCAGTATTTCAGATAATGACACTGATGAAAGGAGTATACTTCCTGTAGTATTTTATCTCTGATGCCATTTCATTTCTGGGGCTGTTGTTAATGTTTATACATTTGAAGCTCCCTCATATGATTTACAGATATAAAATGTGCCCTGTCTTGGGTTATTTTGAAAGTCTGTTAATCAGATATGAGTAAACAATATAAGATGGTGTGTAGTGGAAAATAATGTTGGAGGAGATGAATCAAACTTCTGAGCTTTTTCCTTAGGAGGCTGCGTTATACAGATCACTTGTAGTAACTAGTGGAATGATGGGGGTATTCTTCTGCTTACACTTTTTGATTAATTATAAAAGGGCTTCATTATTTACAATACACTTAGTAAAAATCTACAAAGCAAACCCATTTCTGTAAATAACACCAGGCAGGGAAACAAGACATACTTTGACTCTGCTCATTAATTTTTACCACCACTGCCTCACCAGGAGCAACAGTTGCACTGAGTTCACAACAGCATGAAATAGCCATGTATGTTTTTCAAAGACCACTTCCTGAACTTAACTCCAGTAGCACAGACACTGAGATCAACAATTAATAAGTGGGACCTCCTCAAACTTAGAAGCTTCTGTAAGGCAAAGGACACAGTGGACAAGACCAAACGGCAGCCCACAGACAGGGAAAAAATTTTTACCAGGCCTATATCTGACAAAGGTCTGATCTCCAAAATATATGAACTCAAGAAACTAGTCAACAAAACACCAAATAACCCTATTAAAAATGGGCTACAGAATTGAAGAAAGAATTCTCAATAGAGGAAACCAAAGAGGCTAAAAGACACTTAAGAAAGTGCTCAACATCCTTAGCTAACAGGGGAATGCAAATCAAAACAACTTTGAGATACCATCTTACTCCTGCCAGAATGGCTAAAATTAAAAACACCAATGACAATGTATGCTGGAGAGGATGTGGAGAAAGGGGAACACTCCTCCACTGGTGGTGGGAGTGCCAACTTGTACAGCCATTTTGGAGATCAGTATGGCAGGTCCTCAGGAAAATGGGAATTAGTTTACCACAGGACCCAGCAATTCTGCTCTTAGGTATATACCCAAATGACCCACATCCATGCAACAAAGACATGTGCTCAACTATATTCATAGCAGCATTATTTGTAATAGCAAGAACCTGGAAGCAACCTAGATGCCCTTCAACTGAAGAATGGATAAAGATGTGGCACATCTACACAATGGAATACTACTCTGAAGAAAATACTCTGCAGAAAAAAATAACGGAGTCTTGAAATTCGCAGGCAAGCGGATGGAACTTGAAGAACCATTCTGCATGAGGTAACCCAGTCACAAAAAGAGGAACAGGGTATGTACTCGCTCATATATGGATTTTAGACTTAGAGCAAAGGATCACCAGCCTATAATTCACACCACCAGAGGAACTGGGATACAAGGTGTATTCTAAGAGATTCATATATAGTCCCTCACAAAAGGGGGAAGGGACAAGTCCTCCAGAACACCTGGGGGCGTGAATGGAGAGAGAACTAGGATAAAGAGAAGGGGAGGGGAGGAAAGCACATGTGACTAGGTAGATTGAGTCAGGGTAGGAATAGAAGACAAGAGAGAGAGAGAGAGAGAGAGAGAGAGAGAGAGAGAGAGAGAGAGAGAACATAAAACATATTGGTTTGAAGAGAAAACTGAACCTAAAGAAAGGTCTAGAGACCTATAAGACTGACTCCAACTAACAATTTGAGCAACCGTGAAAAGGCTACCATAAATGCCCTTCCCTGATAGTGAGATTATCAACTAAATTGTATACCATCATGGAGTCCTCATCTAGTACCTGCTGGAAACAGAAGCAAACACCCATAACTAAACACTGAGTCGAACTAGAATCCAGATGCAGAGAGGGGGGCAAGACCAGGTTGCAGAAACACACACAGACAGCTGACCTGAACAAGGAGGAGCTAATGCCCCCCCCCCAGACTGATAGTTGGGAATCCAGCATGGGACTGACTCAGACCCCCTGAATATGGTTCTCAGCTAGAAGGACTGAGCGGTCTGGGGGTCCTCAGACAGTAGAAACAGGATCTATTCCTGGTGCACAAAAGGACCTTGTGGACACATCTCCCATGGAGGGATACTTCCTTAACCTAGAGACAGGAAAGAAGTCCTAGTCCCTACTTCAAATGACTTGACAGATTTACATGACCCAACCTGGATAGTGAAGCCCTACAAGTGGCATGGGGTGGGGGATGGGAAGAGAGGGTGCCCAGGGTGCATGTCACAGGGGAAAGAGTGTAAGAGGAAGGGAGGGAGGGAGGGAGGGAGGGAGGGAGGGAGAGAGGGAGGGAGGGAAAGAGGGAGGGTGGGAAAGAGGGAGGGAAGGAGGAGAGGGAGGCAGGGAGAGGAAACTGGGGTTGACATAAAATTTTTAAATTATATTTTAATAAAAAAAAAGTTTTAAAAGGCTTTGGCATTATGACTGGCATGTGCTTAGGACTTCAGAGAACCGTTGAATAACAAAAGATGGTTCTCATGGCCTAGTCACTTTTCTTAGTCTGAATGAAAGCATGCTGACTGTGAGAATTGGCAAAGGGACTCTGTTATGAGCAGTTCTCCAGCCAGCCTAGTCCCAGAGCTGTGCCAGCCCCAAATTAAAAAAAAAAAAAAAAAGACGATTGCTTTGTGAATGCTTTACTTTGCTTATAGTTCTTTGGGGATGTCTTAATGATTTACGTTACAATAATGATCACTGAACTTTTATTGCTATATAGTGTTCTTTTTTATCTATCAAACTATTGCTCATACTCATCTGTGCTGTTTACAGTTTGTCACGTTTTGAGCAGATGTTCTAGAATCAGTCTTGTGGATGTCTCTCATGTTTATAACTGCCTTTTGTGAGTAGTATATATCAAGTTTGAACTTTTTGCGTCATGGGGACATGCATGTTCACCATCAGTACATGGTACAAAAACATAATCTGTGATGGCAGAAGCAATCTAGATCCATTGACTATTTCCTTTAGTCTAGTGTAAGCACATACAATGCTACTTTGGTTATAGCTTATGTTGACATAATAACTAATAATAATATATGTAATCTGCTTTTAGCATCTTTTAACATTTTTCATTTTCTTCTTCCTCCATCTTCTTCTTTCCTTTAGATTTTTTTTTTGTTTTATTGAGACAGGATTTATCTGTATATTTCTGGTCCCTGGCTGTTCTGGAACTTGCTCTGTAGACCAGGCTTGTCAACATCTTAAAAAGCATAGGCTCAAATTCACCTTTTCACATCATGTTATGTGCTTTTCCTGTTTATTGTTACATGTGTTCATTGTTCAGACACTGCTATTTTAAAGTTGCAGTGCTTTCCAACTCATTGTAAAAAGTTACTCAGTACTTGTCTTTGATAACATTTCTATGTTCTCAGAAAATGTTGCCTATCCCAAGAACATAAGTCTTTATACATTTTAGCATATATTTGTCAATACAGATCTAACACAATACATTAAAATCATAATTGTTTTGCAGTGTTATGTGTCATCTGCTATGAGTCTGGCGTCTATCAGCAAATGAATCTTATTCTATACTTTCTCTTTTGTTCCATTACTTATATTTCTGCAACTCAACATGGCATAAATAAGTAATCTTATCAATAGTGCTGATTGATGTGATGTTCATCTTGAGGGTATTTTCTTTTAAAACGGGCAAGATGAGCTTTCAAAATGCTATAGCTAAAAGATCTTTGAATAGGAGTATAACACATATTTACAACTGAAGATTTTTTTAAAGGACTGAATGTATTGGATTAATAATACTTCTACTTGTAGTCCAAGATGCTGGTGTGTTTACCAAATAGAATTTTCCAGATCCCTATGGCCATACCTCATTGTGAATGTTCATACAGTCAATAACTCTCTCCCTCTAAAATGCAGTCCCAAGCTACAGATTTTTTCCAGAGTATCAGTTCATCATTAGTCAAGAGATATTTGAGAAACCGTCTAAACAGCTAATAGAATTTGCTGCTGGTTGGGAAATTTGCTGTGGACTTCCATAACTACGTGAAGGGCAGACTTCTGGTTCCTGCTTTGTGTGAGTTTCTTTACTAGCTAACTGGAAAAACTGACAGAAGTTGCAAGTAATAATTAAGTTGCAAATCATTTTGTTCAGAGAGCTTAACTTATTTAAAGAATGTTTCAAATACACATGTATATTCAAATTTGTAGACTAGAAATATTTTTAACTACATCTTATTAATTCAATATTGCTCAAAGTTACTAATGGTGTACAGACTACAGTTAATTAAAATTGATTATAATTTGAGAACCATGGTTTTATTTTTTAAGTTGATTATATCTATAATAGGTAGACTGACAGGATTTGGGCATTAGCCCTATATTTAAGTCTCATTTTTTTAAAATAGTTCATTGGCAATGATAATTAATCCTATGTTGCACAATGTTTTCCCTATAAAATGGAGGTTGATAACCTCTCTCATAAGATATTTCTGCAGGTAAAATGGGAAGAGGTTTCTAAAACAGCGTAGATTACTGGTCTACAGTGAGTTTTTATTCTTCAGTTGTGTTCTCTGTTAAACTTCATGGAATTGTTGCATCCAAGACTCCAATATGAAAAGATTCAGACTCAATAAAAGATGATGTGTTGACAATATATAGTTGTAAATATAAAATCATATTTCTCAGGGTGGCAATTGACTAAAGAATATCAACCTTGGACCTCCATACATATGCCACAGAGGCATATGTGCACACATACACATATGAACACACATATGTATATGCACACACACACAAAACCAAATACCATTCCTTATAGGAGTTCCTAGTAATCAAGCCAGAGGTCAGATAATCTAGAATTTTAGGGTGCTTGTCAGAGTAAGGGCTGCCTGCTTACCGGTTACCTAAATTTAAAAGTTATACTATAGATTCTGAAAGTAGAATTGTAGATCTAATTACAAAACCTTTAAAAAATATGCTAGTGAATATTACAATTTAAGAATAGTCATCCACTTAATATGAAAGAAAGGTAGGAATGTATACATTCTAAATAGCCCTTCAGATTGTCTTGGAATTTAAAACAATTACATTTATTTGTGTATGTGTATGTCTGTGTCTATAGTATATGCCTGCAGGACATTGTTTTTTTTCTTTCCACCATGTGAGTTTTAGGGGATTAAATAAGGTCATCCTTATTAAACCATCTCTCCAGCCCAATATTACATATTAAATTGGTGTAATTACATTGTCTTTTACCAAACTGTCTATTTTATGTGATAAGTGTGGATGTGTGTGTGCATGTGTTTGTTTGAATCTGTGGGTATGAGTATGTATACATTTGTTCATGTGTCCATGTATAGATGTATGTGTGAATATTGCATATGTATGTAAATATGTTTGTATGTGTATATGAACTTTGTGTGCATGTTTGTTCATGCATGTATGTTTGTATGAGCATGCAGATATGTATGTGTGTAGGGGCTAGAGGGGTTAGCATATATGTGTATATTTTGTAACCTTACTTTGTTATTTTCTTCATGGTCTTGTCCGTAACTAAGGATATGCTATTTTCATTTGTTTTTATATAAATGTTCTATTATTAATTCTATGAACTGTTCCATTTTAATTTAATTGCACTGGACTTCTCTTTTGTTTTTACTACCATGCATCCTGCATTTGAGAAGTGTTCCTTCTATTTTCTCATATTTTGGTAGAGAGAGAAGAACATGAAGAGATAGGCAATGACAATATGGGTTTACATTTTATTCTTCACTTAGTCTGCACAGTTTTTAATTCAAGGCAAAATACCAGAAAGTAATAAGATGTGACATAATGGACCACTTCTGCCTTCACCAGGGTGCTGTCTTAGCATTGATTAGTTTGAACAGAAATGGTTATGAATAGCGTTCTAAGTAGTTATTTCATTTGCTATATATAGGCTGGGGTTGGGAGGCTATAATCTGATTAGCTAAACTGGACATAATACCATGTAATTATCTTTAGACAAATACACATTTGCGTTTAAAAACAGGAAATGCCAAAATTCAACCTCCCTGCTAGACCCAGCTTTGAAATCCATTGAAATGTCACTAATTACAATATGCACAGCCAAATATACATACTGATACACAGCAAAATATTATTGATGGTACACACAGGTTCTTTACTCTTATGAAGCCCACTTAAATAATTTAAGAAGCTACTGAGAAAGTTTGGCACACTATTACAGCCTTACAGTTTCCATGGTTACATATTCATTCTTAGTTTAAATGAACAAATTGAGCCTATTTGTCATATATATGGAGATTATCTTAAACTTAAGTTTATAACACAGAAAGGTGGCTAAATTTTGTCAAATTTGCTTTGATTTTCTTTCAACAAGTCTTCTGTTTGGAGAATATTTTGAAGTAATTGATCTATTTGTCTCCTCCACACAGCTCTTTAGAAGTTACTGTGTTTATGGAAAGGTTATTTAATTGTTATAAAAATAAGCAATGTTGAAGGAAGAAAGGGAAACCAAGGGGCTCATGGACCTCAAGATTTGAAGTTACAGAGTTTTTCCTCCAGTAAAGGAGCATAATTGATGATCAGAGACCAGCAAACCAGCACCATTACAAAACACCTGAAGCTCAAGTTCTGAAGCGTGTGCAAATTTAAGTTCTTTCTTGAACTGTCTGTGATACCATTTATCTGAGACAAGAAACCTCTGTTCTCTAATAATGTCTAGTTGTAATATCACACCAATCTATCCTAGTTATTATTTGAGTTTGGCATAAATTATGACCAGTCAGTCATTTCTAAATCCATCTTAAATGGTAGAAAGCTCAGTTATAAGTTTTATGTGGGTAAAATTATACCAGATCATTAGGTGAAATTAACAGAGTGGTGACTGCACACAACTTAGGTGCATGATGGTCTTACTTAACCATGCATTTATGTACTTGTAATAAGAGATGGACAATCAAAATTAAGATGATTGCCACCATGTCTTCTTTTCTTGTCATGTCTTCTAAAACTGAACACCACACTTGTGGATTCTCATTTTATAATGGTGGCTTTTACTGAAATGGAGGCAGAGGATGTGGTTTCATCCATACCCTGTGTCTGAATTCTTTATTTGGATGTGAGGTTTTGTAATTTAGTTCTGAGAGGATACCTCAGTATTTAATTGAATTTCACCTTTCACAGAGGGTATTTCTCATGTGAACGTGCCTTGGCTTTCTGTTAATTCTCCAGGTAAAGGGAATTTTGTATTGAGTGTTTGCCTGTTTCTTGTGTCAGTTTAGGGTTTCCCTATTCTGTACTGATGTTTTTTCCTCACTGTTAGATCTCTTGAGAAAATCTGCTATGCCACAGACAATTTTTAATTTTATAGGAAACTAGGAAACAGTCACACCATTTTATACTCCTGACACCAATTTTATTTCTTCATTCATTTTTATTGGCATCATAATTTATTATGATTAATATTATAAAGTAATATTAACATTATGTAGTAGCATCTTATGAGTAACGTAATTAGCATTTCTTTGATAATCAATACCATTAGACATATTTATTGGCTTCAATACCAAATGTGCAATAATTTATTGAAATGTCTTTTAAATATACTACCTATTTTTCAGCAAGTTGCTTGAATGAAGATGATTGATTTATGGAATTAATTTACAAACACTGGAAGCAAAGTCTACTATTTCATCCTTGGATCTTAGATTTTCATGTTATTCCTTTGATAGGCAAAGGGTAAGAAGCCCTCTGGAATCCTGTAGGTGTGCAATGATTTCAGAAATTCAAAAACTTCAATACTAACAATAGGACAGTTGAGAAAAATTGTGGTGACTTGTCACCCCAAAGCCTAATTTCTGTCCCTTTTGAAAAATGTATTTTATTGTTTTATGTATGGAGGTGTTGTGCATGCATGTGTATGTGTGTACCATATGTATACCTGGTGCCAAGAGAATCCAAAAGTCTTCACTGGATCCCTTATAACTTGATTACAGACAATGAGCTGTCATCTAGACTCTGAGAATCAAACCTAGGTGCTCTGAGAATGCAACCAATGCTCCTAACTACTGACCCATTACTCCAGCTCTTCTTTTGTTTTCTTAAATATTTTTTTTATTAATTCTTTAAAAATGTCATATATTACACAATGAATCTAATCATATACATCCCAGCTACCCTCTTACCCTCTTCAGTTCACCCTGGAACAAGAAAACACATCACTTGCCCAAAATTATATTATGTATGTTTTATATTATGTATGTTTTATGTTTGTGTGTGTATGTGTGTGTGTGAGAGTGAGAGAGAGAGAGAGAGAGAGAGAGAGAGAGAGAGAGAGAGAGAGAGAGAGAGAGAGAGGACGTGCATGAACCACTGAGTACAAACTGAGCTGCCCAGATGTGCCTGGGTTTGGAGCTGTCCACTAGGGTATCATCCTACCCAAAAGAAAAATAACTCTTCATCCTTCAGCAAACAACTATCAGCTGCCATGCACTCTTTAATCAGGGATGTGGCCTGGGTATCCCTTCTTCTGCCCTTGCTGGAATTGTTAACTGTATTGATTTTGTGCACATACCCACTGTTATTTTAGGTTTGAATGTGTAACAGCCATGTCATATACAGAAGACAGCCCACCACAACACTCTTCATCTTCTGGTCCTTTATTCTGTCTCTTATTATTCCTAGTGTACTTTTTCTGACTTCACTACCTAACTCCATGGTTAGTTTGATTTAGTCTTTTTCCCTCAACACTTAGCATCTGTAAGTTTTCATCACACATACACACACACACACACACAGAGAGAGAGAGAGAGAGAGAGAGAGAGAGAGAGAGAGAGAGAGAGAGAGAGAGGGGTTAAATGTTGGAGGAAACTGGTAAATCTAATTGAGCATATCTTCAAAAACAAAAGCACCAGAGAGCATCATGTTCCAATTGACAACAGAGAAAAAAACAGTCATTAGCTAAACCATGTAAGGGGATCTCTTATCTATGGAACTAGACAATATTTTGATGAGGAAAAGTCATGAAAAGTCCTCTTCCATTTTCTTTCAGTTGTTGAATTTTGAATTTTCAGCTGTGGACACAGGTTGTTTTTTTTTTTTTAATGAATGGGCAGTCCTGGGGGGGGCTCATAAACTCTCAGAGGGCCTGAAATATCAGGCCTCAAAATATAAACATTTAAAGCTAGCAAACATTTTGGGACATGGTGTTAGTGCATGAACCCTGCACATATGTCAAAGAGGCAAATCATCATAATAAAGACTTGTCTTTCTAACCTTTCTCTTTCATGGCTGACATGTGGACCTAAAGACGACCATCTTTTTTCACTTGCATACTTTCCCAGGAAGCTGCCAAGTTTCTTGCTTCCATTGCTGTGTTCACTATTTTCTAATGTCTTCACAAGCATCAAGATGGTATTCTTAGCTTATATGTATCACATGAAGTCACACCCACCATACTCAGATCTTCCCATTTCATTCAAACTTAAACCCCAAACCATGACCAACTCTAGAGGCAAAGCATTGATTTAATCTGGTACCTGATGAAGCTTGCTTGGGACTTTGCTTTGATTCAAATGTGGAATATCTTTCATTAGTTTGTCTTTCTCCATCCCCATGAAATGGTTGTTTTCTAGATTTTTTCAAAGGATCTCCCTTCTTTTAACTTAGCTCTTTACTCATATTATTGGCTTTTCTTGTTTTATCACATGGTCTATCTATCTGTTTCTTATGTTATTTAATATCCTTTACTATTTTACATTTTTAAATGCAGGTATATTCCACAATGCTATATGTGTGCTAGCATGTTTTTAGCTATCCATTAAGTGCAAAGTACAGTGTCAAGTTGGCATGGAGGTCTTGATCATTTCTTTTTTCTATTGGAATGAATGAAAGAACGCAGAAGAAAATAAATGTCATTTGTATTATTTCAAACACAAATAGCTAGACAAAAGCCATCAACTCTCTTTTTCTTCAATATTACGATATGGTATTGTGTTCTAATTAAATGATTACGGGCCAAACAAGCCCATTAAACACTTTACAGATGGCTAATTTAATTGAGGAATTGCATTTAAAAACTTTATTAACTGGATTAAGTTTAAAAACCTCTATGTCTATAGGCCATGAGACATAGAATGGAATAGACAGAGAAAAAATAACAATAAGCTATTTTTATAAGCATAGTTTATTGACACAAATATTCCTTGTAGTATTATTTTCAACCTCCTTTAAGTACTGTTTTATTTTAGAGGTGTCCCTAGTATTAATGCATCACTTGTAATTTGAAGTAGACTGCAAATTCCTTGTTTTAATGTGGGCTTATATTAGCATTGTGCGTTGTTGGATATTATGATGTTGCCTATAAAACACACCTGTTGTGAATCAAAGAAATACAAATTTTGATATTTAATTCATAAAATATTTATGAAAAATATTCCAAGAAACTGGCTAAATCAGTAAAATTCTTGCTGTGAAAGCTTGAGGACAAGAATGTAGACCCATGGGACCTGTATGAAATGCAGGGCTTGACTAGTGCATCAGTAGCTCCAGTGTTGGGGAGGCTAAGATAAGTAATGCTTGAAGTTTACAGATTGGTCAGCAAATGGATGAACTCCAAATTCATCAGACTCTATCCTTAGAAATATGGTGGGAAGAGGCTGAGACACCTAATACCAATCTCTGACCTTAACAGGCATACATACTTTTACACACACACACACACACACACACACACACACACACACACACACAGTTTCAAATATGACAGAGGTTCGGATGGATGTCTTTAAAAAATTACTGTGAGGAATTTACTTATTTCATTAGTATGAATAGAATTTTACCAATGTAGTAATGAGGTACAAATTAATTACCCTTTATACACAAGTTCTTTCCATTCTGCCAATAATTTAAGGCGGTTAGACATTTGACAGTCTAATACCAACAACGGCATTGCTGAAGTTAACCACTAAATTGATCCTGAATACACACACACACTCACACACACACACACACACACACACACACACACACACACACACACATATACATATATATATGATGAATTATGAAAGCAGATATGGACAACATACTCATTTAAATCATCAAACTACTTTATGTTATTAGTTTATGTGTTTGAAGGACTTTAACAATAATGACCATAATGGCTAAGGTAGTTTCTCTCAGCTTGAAGAACAAACTAACAGTGGACCCTAAAATGATCACCATATCATACAGCATAGCTCTGGATTTTCTAGAGAAATCTTCCTCCCTTTCATTTTATAATATGTGTACTGTGTACTTCCAATGTCCCCTCATCTTTGATAGCAGTTGTCTCTTTAATATGCCAGCTTCTCCTGGGGCCTCTGCTCTATACCTTCATCTCAGAGACAGCAGAAATACCAGGCTAAGCGTACATGCCTCTGCTCCTGTCTACCATGGAGATCATGCCCATCTCATACTCACTCTGAGAAATGCAAAAAAAGATACTACTCTGGACTTTGCAAGAGACCCAAAGATACACTTGGCTACACCGATTGCATTCCACCTTATGTGTTCCAGAGACATAACTGAGGTCATCAGGTTTGGCTGTATGTGGGGTTACCCACTGAGTGATGTTATTGACCTCAATCAGGTTGTTAAGTGTGGAATCACAATTATACTGTGTGAGTCATATATTTCATGGCACACTTATTAGCATATCTTTGTATGTTAATTGTGGCAGATGGTGTAGTGTTTTCATAATAACCAAATGTAATTGTAAACTACCATATCACTATGTTATCTAGTATGATGAAATAAAATTATTTTGATATGAATTTATGTATAGTTTAAAAATGTATTCTCCAAACACAGTGTTTCTCTGTCAGATGTTAAGGAAAAAAATTGTAAAACATATAACACAGACAAAATAAACAATTGTAGAAATTCAATGCCTTCATAAGAGAACCAGAAAAATCACACACAATTCACCACTGGGAAAAATATTGGATTCATTCGGTGTTTTTTCAACCCCCAGTTTTGAAGTTAGTATGAATTACAGTGTAAATCTGTCTACTGTGTTATGGTTCTGATTTATAGAGTTCAAGACTGACAACAGGGTGTGGAGATTGCCATAGTTCAACTCTGACTTTGAGCTTTATAGAGGTATTATATAGTTATTCCCATAGTGGAGTGGCTCACCTTCATTTTATAGAGCAGAGTGATGGATAGCAGGCTGAGCGCCTTGAACAGAATGTGCTTCTTAGAACACCGAGGTGTGTTGACTGTGTGTAGAGAGCTGCCCACCGTTAGCCTCTAGGATGGTCACTTGACTTGGATGTAAGTTAATTATCCCATGCAAGCAAATTGAATATTCCTGGACAGTTAATCAGCTTCTTTATTGAAAGTGAATTCATCTAATAATATAATACCACATTTTGAATATGGAATGGAATAGGGGAGAGCTTTCCTTTTAATTACACAACAAAAATTGCATTAAGAAAAAGGAAATTTTATATCATCTGTATATCATCTGAGACTTTTCCAAAATGTAGATAAAAGTTTCTTCTCTCTTAAACATCCATCTTTGCACTTTTAGTTAAATAAAAATGTTATTACAATATATGGAAACTCATTTCTATATTCATTTTACTCTACTGATGAGAGATGTTATTCTGTAAATATGTTTCTCATACTGGTTAAACAATAAAGCACTGTTGAGCCAATGGAAAAGCAAGATAGGCGGGGCTAGGAGACAAGGAAGAAAGAGGAAGTAGTAAGGAGGAGTCAAGATGTAGACAGGGAGGAAGAAAGACTCTGGCCACGGCTCCCCGACATGATGACCACGTGGAAATATTTAGATAAGTAGAAATGGGTTAATAATTAAGACAGAGCTAGCCCATTAACAATGATAGTCATTGGCCAACAGGATTGTATCAAATACAGAGTCTCTGAGTGTTATTTGGGGCTCACATGGCAGTGGGACTGTGGCGGCAGGACCGGGAGGCCAGCTGTAAGGAACAAAGAGTGGGTCAGGCAGCCGGTGGGAAAAACCTGCTGGTAACATTCTACTGTGATTCCCCCCAGTGTTTTCTCTTGACCTCTTTTATCCTGTCCTTAAATGTCATTTTTCATAATTTCAATGTTTTTATTTAAATTAAATCAATCTTATTACACAGACCAATCCCAGTTTCCTCTCCCTCTTGTCTTCCTACTCCCTCCCAACGCCACCTCCACATCCCAACCTCCATCCACTCCTCAGAGTGGCTGAGGGCTCCCATAGGGATCATCATTGTCTGTCACAGTTTTTAGGGGCCAGACCTATGCTCTCTTCCTTGTATCTAGGCTAAGAGAGTATCCCTCTAAAGAGAATGGGCTTCAAGAAGCCAGTTCATGCACTAGGGATAAATACTGGTTCCTGTTTGTTTTCATGTTATGTGTGTGAATATTTGCCTGCTGTAGAAATGTAAATCACATGTGTGCCTGGTGCTTTCAGAGGCCAAATGGGAGTAGTAGGTCTCCTGGAAATAGAATACAGAAGGCTGAGCTGTGTTGTGTGTCCCAGGAACCAAACCAGTGTCCTCTATGTGAACAGTCAGTGCTCTTAACTGCTGAGCCATCTCTCCAGCCCTTAAATAACTATTCTTAATTTCTTTTCTCAAATTGCTACTTTTAATCACTTGTGGGTGATTATAATTAACTACTGGTTTGTTTGAAGTTGACTTTGTGGCCTTTCCCATAATTTTCTAGTAGCCATTTCAATTCAACATGTCCTTCACATAAATAAAACCATCTACATAATTCTTCAGCTTTTTTTACCTCTCACATACATTGATATAATATTCAAAGCTCTTCCAAAAGTCACAAATACCATGTGAAAGCAAACCTAATTGAAAGCTAGAGAATCTGGTTTAATCACTGCAGTTTATAACTTTTTGTGTTAAAACAATACTGAATAGTGTATATTGTATTTCATTTATATTCATAATTCTATTCTTTCTATTGCCCTAATGCACCCTTATTTTACACTATGGCAGATTTTGCTTCTAACTAGTCTACTCTTGTGGCTGTTAAATAAGATGTAGATTGACATTTCTTTAAAAAAAAAAAGTCTCAACACAGCTGGTACTGGTTCTCCAATACCTACCATAGTGATAGATAATATCATTTAAAAGTTTTAACCCTGAGTTCTCTGATGCCTGAAAACGGGGCAGACATGAGAAGAATCTCTAAATCAGCAATATGAAATGGAAGAGCTGATCTCTGCATGTATAACTCAGTTTCCTGCCTAGGGGAATTACACAAGCTGTTTCCTGCACTCCTTTCTTATCCACCTAAATAATCCATATTCATCTTAAAACTTCCTTTGATGTTTTTTTCCTCTAAGGGAGACCATACATCTGTTCTTGTATAACTGAAACTCTATAATAATCTCAAATATAAATACATATATCTTGTCTCTGTCATTCATTTGTAAGCTTCCCAAAGGTACAGATAAATTATGTTTGTAGGCAAAGATTTAACAGTTTAAAATATATTTTATCCAGGCCTTGAGATTCAAGCGTGTAATCTCAGCTACTTAGAAGGGTAAAGTGAGAGGTTTGCAAATTTCAAGGTCAGTCTAAGATATAGCATAAGTTAGTGACCAACCTGGAAAACTTAGTCAGACCATATCAAAATAAATCAAACGCAAACCAAACCAAAAATAGCTGAAGACATAGCTTAATTGTATACAAATTTCTTATCCAAAACAAGGTCCTGGGTTCTTAAATCCTCAAAGTAAATTATACACACACACACACACACACACACACACACACTCACACACTACAATATTGTATTAAAACATCATTACTAATGAAGTTTTTGAAGAAAAGGTAAGACATTTGTGTGTCCATGCCACTTTGGGAAAAATAAGTGAAATTTGACTGTCAAAAACAAACAACAAACAATAAAAACAAATACTGCAGTTTTGAATATGATAAAGCATTGATTTATATTGTTTATTTGTAGACAGTGAGATGATGAATACTTTGTGTGATTTTCCTTATGACTAAAATATAGGAAAGATAGCCATGGTTAAAGTGTACAGTATTAGAAATGAGAATTATATTATCTAGGTAGTTTCTTGTATTTTTATACATTATAATATGAGAATACTGGGAGAAAGAACCTTCACACAGTGTTTATACATAAACTTAATTGAATGTGTAGAACATGCAGAGAATAATACAAAAAATTATCACAGTTTAAAATTAGCAAGCATCACATTAACAACAACAAGGTGGTATTTTACCCTATGACCACTCTGGTCTAGCAAATGTTGGCGGTAACAATGTGTGTTAGGCCTCAGTGATGACAGTCATGCTAATTTTAAAAACTCTGTAATGATAAGGCTTAAAATAACTTTCTGTGGGTGGGGCCTTTAGAGTGCCCTTATTGCTAATGCCTGATCGAACATAGAACATATGCATTTTTGAAAGGAAATATGTCTCAGATTTATTGAACTGTTGCTTACCTTATTGTACAAATGTTATTCCCAAACACAGCATAGGAAATGCTACTTAATACCATTTATTTATAATTCAGCATTTAGCTATGGAAATATAAAATAACTTTGTGTGTAGGGAATTATGTTTTGGGCACATTGTTATGCTCAAGTCATCACAAGTGTATGTCCAGTGTTCTAGCATCCTGCCTGCTCTGCCTTCTAGAAAATATTGAGGAAATACTACTACAAATAACAATTCTAGTTTAAAATAGAGAGCCTAAGCAATTAGGTAGAATGAAAGTACTATATGCATCTTTTAATTTCAACATCTTTTTGTTTGTGTTGTTTGTTTTGTTTTTCAAAACAGGGTTTCTCTGTGTAAGCGCCCTGACTGTCCTGGACTCCCTTTGTAGACCATGCTGGTCTTGAACGCACAGAGATATACCTGCCTCTGCCTCCCAAGTGCTTGAATTAAAGGCATGTGCCACCACACCTGGCCCTAATTACAAGATCTTTTATAAGAAGCGGTTTGAATGTGTTTCCAGTCTCTGCTTCATAAGACATTATAGACCTTTCAAAATATTAAAATTTTCAAACATTTATTAAAATATGGTTTAGGTGTTGGTTCTATGAAGAAGTCAAATTAAGAAATGACAAGTTAATAAGATATACAGCCTAGAGGAGGTGCAAGGAGTGCAGATAGTGTTGGGAGCATTTTTTGTACTGAGAGAGCCTGGGGATTGGGTCAAGTGAAAAGAATTCAAGCATCACTTACACTTAGTGAACTACACTTGAGCAGCTCCTTCATCCAATGACACATGTGGCAGCCCAGTTAATGTATGTAGATAGTGACTGAGCCTCAAGAGATATCAGATAGAAGTGACATCTAATGGTTGATCTAGATAGTCAACTTCATAGAGTTTAGAATCACTGTGGAAACAAATCTTTGAATATGCTTGTGAGTTTATAAATTAGGCTAATAGAGGAGGGAAGATACACTCTATATGTGGACAGCACCATCTTATTGGTTGAATAAAACAGGAGAGTGAGTGAGCTGAACACCAGCATTCATGGAATCTCTCTTGGCTTTCATTGTGGATGCAGTGAGTTCAGGCTCATTAAACTCCTGATGTCATGAGTTCACCACCATGGTAGAATTCACTTGATATCTAAGCCAGAATAACACTTTCCTCCCTTAAGTTGCTTTTGTCAGATATTTATCACAGCAAAAGAAAAAATGACTAAGTCTCTCATCACAAAAGAGTGTCAAGAAGTTCATAGTCACCCCTTTTATCTTACTCATCTGCAAGGAGAAAATGCAGAACAGAGGTGAAAGTATGAAAAGAAGGAGTTCAGTCTTTTTGAGGGGACCATTATCATGAAAGAAAAGGAGAATCTCAGAAGGTCTTGATTACAAAACCAATAGGGAAAAATTAACAATGTGTTGTATAGTAATAACGAAGACACTGAGAAGAAAAAAGACAAGGCTTGTAGGAAGAAGGTGAATCCTCAGTCCTTTTCAGGTAGCATAAAAAAGAGGAATAAGGATGAGTAGATGATATTCCCATAGATATTACTAAGAGACTGTTGATAAATGATGCCTAGAGATGGGCAACTTGGGTAAAATATAATGTATTAAGGGAACCTCAATGTCTTTTCAAGGCTTTTAGTGTGAGCTAAATCCTGATCTGGGGGTTTTATGTAAATCTTGCAAAGGATAAAAGACTGTTACTAGAATGATGGTGTGATGACTGCAGTGCTAATGTTATCCCTGTGGCTTAACCAGGAATGCAATGCCTCCCAGCCTTCGAGATGGACCACCACACTCTCACCTTTTGCTCCAGAATGCCTAAGAGGATTTGTAACTCAGTCTTTAATTACTCTTAAATCTTCTTACCAGCATAGACACATGGCTTAAAGTTTATTGTCACATCCCCACTCCATCTTGAGCATCATAAACACAGTTTCACAGGACTTAGATGCTCATAAATAGGCCTTCCTACATACTTCTCTTACATGCTTGTTACTTTGGTTTAAAGCAATTCTTTTCATCTGGTTGTAGAAGCCATAATCTTCCTGCTGGATCCTTGAATATCTTGCCCTTTGTACATAGTACACATACTCGATCAACAAAACGCATCACCTCTGACTTCAGAATATAATGGCATCTCTCATTTTGTATTCATAGTTACTGTAAGCACCCATTCTGATTAGAATTATAACTTAATTATTTTCTTTATTTTTATCCAACATTTTTTATTTATAACATAGTTTCTAAAGTAGAAGAATATTAATCCATGAATGAAATTATACATTTTATATTCTGAAGGGAACCCTTCAGTGGCTAATGGTGCCACTAATTAAAAGCCACAATCAACACAATGGATATACAACCTGGATAATTCACCATTATTTCCAGGCTCTTCTCTTTCTGCCCTCAATGGATTGTGTGATGTTCCTGGAACACTGATAGACCTATAGTGACACCAATCTGATTCTTCATATCTCTCTCTCCAGAAGCCTTTCCTCTTTGGTTTCAATGTAGCTTGCTTTCTTACTTCTTGAAACTGTCTGAATATGACTTTAGTGATATATTCACCTGTCCACTCTATTTTACCAACCTATCTTAGTGTCAACATGTTACATTTTCTTTATAACCAACATCATACAAAATTCAATATAGTCAATTAAGAGCAGGTTTTTTGTTTAGTTTCCCATAATATCCATGAATTGTTGACTTTTTCCTTTTTGGCAAGTGTACCTAGAAAACGCTTGAGTTTGTTCATTAGGTAAAAAGTGTTGGTGGTCAAGGCAGTAGAGAGGAGAGGTAGCCTTTAACATGCAAGACAAGGTCTTTAAACAACAACATAAAACAATACCTTTATACTAAGTATGTGACATCCTCTCAGGAATCTTAAATGATGCATCTTTAGTGTTTATTGACTAACTACTAGCACTTTATTTCACGAAAGAAATGGAAGGGGAAGAATGGTAAGCCTCAGTGTTCCTAGGCTGTCCTGGATCTCCATTGATGAACTAGAAAAAGTGAAATTAGATTGTACCTGCTTTAAAACTTCTTTTTTTTTTTCATGTGTTCATGCACTTAAGAGTCTTCTCCCCATTTTTAGATTAAACCACACACCAGACAAAAATCACTACAGGTGCTAAGATGACTCTACCTGTTCCTCCTGTGTGCTTCTTAACTTTGCATGCTATCATTTCAGTGGTGGAGAAGGATGCTTAGATTTTTTCCTTTTCATCCAAGACCAAGAGTCAAAGGAGGACAAAAGGAAAGGAGCAGAAGCATGGATTGAAAGAAGGAGGAGAGGAGGGAGTAGATGGAAGGGAAAGGTAGACTTGGTAAGGTCCCTGGAACAGAGTCAGCACAGTTTTCAGGAATGGGAACAGTGTCTCAGACACACAGGTGAAGCCATTTTTGTTTGTTTGGTTTTGGATAATCACTTAATATGTGTATGTTTATTTATATTCACTCACAAATTCAGTCACTATTTGGGGACTCTCTGCCATGCGCCAGGCACTGTTTTAGGTGTAAGAAAAAACAGAGCCCCCCATCCCATGGGGTTTATTTATGTTACACTGTTGGAACATATAGCCTTAGCCCTCATCAAGATTTTTTCTGTTTATAGTTACAGCCTCCTAGTGTTTGTCCAAGCCAGCCTCATGTATAAGGTGAGTTCCAGGACAGCCAAGGCTACACAGAGAAACTGCCCTCAAAAACATACACAACAAAGTAAAACAAAAAGAAAATGGATTCTCTGTCTTCTTGAACTCAGAAGAAAAAAGTTTTCTATTCCTGACTCTGGTGTGTACCCTCTTAGCTTGTTGCACACTCTAGAGTTAAGGATGAGCATCCTGTATGCATATTTGTCATCAGACTTGATCTAAGGCATCATTTCTTCCTTAACTCATTGCGTTTGCTGGTCTACTTTTCACTTTATCATCCTAAGTGATTATCATAGTTATCATCATCATTATTAATCTCTGAGACTTGATATTTATTATATTCATTATATAAAATGACATATTTTATCACAAACCACCCTGTATCAATTGAGTTTTTCCTCATTGGTGCCTGACATTATGGCAGTGTACCTTTGGGCACTGCCATTGGGCTATTTTTAGCATCAAGAGAACAAAAGCTTAGATGTGCAGCTAAGCAGAAGGAAAGGGAACATTTTCTCTTTTAGCGATGAGTTTGTTGAGCTCCCTATAACTAAAGAAAGATCAGAAGAAGATCATCTGCATTTACACAAGTGCCCTGTGACAAAAAAGGATCTGTAGTGAACAAAACACTAAAAGGCAGGAGAAACTATCATAGTCAGCCATCCTGTAGTGCCATCCCAGGAACAGGCTAAGATCCAGGTAGCACAATGTGCTTGCTGAATTTAGTGTCCTGTGTCTGCACACTCCTGCCTTTGTCTTCAAGGGTAAGGTTGTCCTCAGGTCTAGGAGTGCTAGGAGTGCCATTCTACAATAAAGGTTTTCTATGCTGTTGTGCATGAAGGTCTGGCAATTCTCAACTGGTCCACTCTAGGATAAGAGAATTCATCTGTTGGTTTTTTTTTTTTTTTTTTTTTTTGAGGAAGGCTAAGGTCCATGGTGTAGCAGTGCCTGCTGTATGCAGGCTCTTCTCAGTGATAGTTCACAGGCTGTTTCTCCACAGTAAAGAATTATATTCACCAGAATAGTGTCTATTCCGGAGAAGAAAAAATTACTTCAAACTTTTGATACTGTGCCAACTAAAACAGTTCTCCACAGTTGAGATCCAAATTCAGCTTGGGTATGAGGGTCTGAGCACTTCTTATAACTGAACTTATCACATGACTCTAGGTAATATTGATATAATCTTGCCAGAAATGGATTATGAGTTACCTCTTCTTACATGTGTGAGAGACTACCTCTGAAATACAGATGTTTTCTAAAAATTTTACATTTGCTATTAAATATGAAATATGTAAGCTTAGTAATTTTCTTTGGTAATTGGCCTGGATACCTATAAGAAACTATTTTTTGTTTCTTCATCTCTCTCCAGACATTCACAGCTAATAAAACTTTCTCTTTGGTATACCTAGAAATATGTCTCTAAAATTTCTGATGATCACAAGCAATTACCAACAATTATCACTGTGTAATGTCCAATATCACCTAGCCATTAAGTATGTGTCACTAAGAAGAGATACGGTTCTGTGGAATGAGGTTTACTTATTTTTATTTTTTGTTTTTTTTTTCCCTGCAAGCTCTTCTAGTTAGAAAAAAATCATATTTTTATTTCAAATATATTTTCTACTTCCAGTGTTTGGGAGTTTTATTGTAGTTGTTTAAAATAAATGTACTTGGATCACGGTGACAAGGAGTGTGTGTCAGGCTGACAAGGAATGGATTTGTGGTGGTTAACCTTGTCAGCTTAACTCAGTTTGGTGTGACCCAGGAAATATGCCTCTGGGTGTATCTGTGAGACCTTTGCCAGAAAGGTGTGACTGAGAGAGGAAGGGCCTGCCTTATTGTAGCGGTACTACTCCTTAGGCTTTAGAATGTGAACTAAATATAAAGGAAAAACTGAGCCGAGCATCCTTTCTGATGGCAGACACCTGTGACCAAGCACCCACAAGCTTCAAGCAAAAGCAGCTCTGGCTTTTAAATTTTCTTTTCTGTCATAGGTATTCATGTGCAGGTGGAACACAGTGTGTCTATTATGGACTCCCTACCTCTCCTTCCCCAACCCCAGCTCCTAGGCTTTACCTTTCTTGTGTCTTATCCATGGAAATGCAGAATTTGACAGCCTAACAACCACCACTCAGCATCAGATCTAATAGAGGGCATTGACTATACCATGAACAAGTTGACATCAGGGTGAAACTGAGAGACTGACTTTTCCTGGTTTGTCCTTATTGGGGATCAGAGAATATTAGGAAGGCTCAATAGAAAATTAACTGCAAGAACAACTCAGTATGAGACAATGGATGGAACTCACACCATAAGAGGTAAAATAACCTAAATTGACTGTTATCAGTCATATAGTTCAATACATTACAAGTGAAAGTATTAGCGGTCAACACTGGTCAGTGATCATTGTCAATGTATGATGGCATATAGCTAATCATATGCATATTCTTTGCCTCAACCACAGGATTTAACTACCTTGGTTTTCTATTTAAAATAAATATGTATAAAGGGGAAGGAGTAAGGCAAAGTACAATTAGATTGTGCTAGAACAAGCCCTTGAATTTCTAGTCAGAGGTAAGGCCTGTAGGAAAGGGTCAACTGAAGTTAGAAGGAAATTACTACCAGAAGTCTAATTGAGTCCTAAATGAGTTGTCTCATTATTAGCTTTAATATATATATATATGTATATATATATATATATATATATATATATATATATGAGAAAAGATCTTCAGAAAAAGAAACTGTTAAATACACTGTCACACATGGGTTAAGGGGGGAGTCTGGAGAGCGGATTTTCTTTGTGCCTGTTGTGATCTAGATTCTACTACCAAGAAGCTCCTAGCTGGGCTTAGCAGAGGAATCCAGAGAACTTCGGGGACAAGGGACAAAGCAAAGCTTCTGATTTCCCCTCCTTGTGTTCCACCTTTTTTCGTAGAGACGTGGTTCCTCTGCTCCTTTTCTCAAAGCCGGGCTTCCTCCAAGTGCTGCATTTTCCAAGCTTCCCTTTAGCCCTTCTCTTGTCAACTCCTGCCACTCCTTGGCTCTGTTCTAGGTGGACATCCAAAGGGCCCGAACTGAAGAGCCAGAAATATTTTCAGATACTGTTCCTCTTCCTTCTTCTGTTTTCAGTTCTTTCTCTAGCTGCTGCTCTGATCCCCACTGATGCCTGTGGACAGAACTTTGGTCAGTCTAAGCTTGGCTCATATTCAGCTCCTTTTCCTCCAGCTTGAAATGGGGTGGGAGAAGTGCCTTGAAACTGGGCAACTCCCTTGTGTTCATTTCTAATATTTTCTTTGTAACTGACTTTTGTTTTCTTTGGGAAACAAAGAAGAAAAGATACTTTCACCGTTTTTTGTTTGTTTGTTTGTTTTTGTTTTGTTTTCTCTTGTTTTTTTTTTTTTTAAGACAGGGGTTGTTTGTGTAAAACTCCTGCTGTTCTGGAACTCACTCTGTAGACCAGGCTGGCATCAAGCTGAGAGGTCCACCTGTGTCTGTGCCAGCACTGCCCAGCCATTCCACCTTTCTTGCCTCTAGAGTGGGAGGTTTACAGGACACCTCATCTCTTTTGTTTTTCAGTACAAAACCTGGTGGCTTGGGGATCCAAGATCTTAATAAGGCAGAGTCTGGAGTGACAATTAAAGTGTTCATTCTCTGATTGTATCTTTAGGTTCTCACTTGCAGATTTCTTTTTAAATTCCCAAATCAAAACCAACTGACTGAGTGGGTGAGTGGTTTCTTGGACCAGATGGCCCTTTCAAGAATTCTGGGATCCTGTTCCTGTGATTTGAATGTGTATGGTTGCAGTTTCTCGAGTTCTTGGATCTCCTATTCTACTACACTTCTGCATGTGACAGGGCCTGAGTAATGTTTGGTTTATGGTACAGGAGTCTCAATAGAACTTACATTGAAAATTGCTTCATGCACACTGAATTCATCCTCTACTATTTTTGTGCCAAGGATATTTTCCCCATAAAACTTTTCTTTAGATGGCTTCACTCTGAGTTATAATTAAGAAAAAGTAAATAAGTCATTTTAGATTCTGTTAGGTGTTGGCATATCACGGGTTTCAAAGATATGGGGAAAATTAAAAATTCAAAACCCTGTGTTGAGACTCACTATTCTTTTCCAAAATAAAGCATTAAGTATGATATTGATAGAGTAATTACGGCTCCAATCACCAACTAGTGTTGTTCAAATTTCCTCTCATTTTTCTCTTTCTAATATGTTTTTTAAATTAGCATACAAATTACTGAGTTCCCTTATGGTATTTTTCTTACATATGTGTCACCATGTTTTCTTCTTATTCATTTGTCTTCCCATTACCTCTCCCAGCCTCCTCCATCCATTAGCAAGAGAAAACAATACTAGTTACAAGGTCACACACTTACCACACTCCTGTACTCTGAAAGAGCCTATTCTTTGAGATGAACATATCAGATACTCCAAAGTATTAATTTGCAAAAAAAAGAAATTTTAAATAATAAAAAGATTAAAGTAAAATTACAGTGTTAAAGACAGCCGATTCTCATGCTCAAAGAGACTGCTTTGAACACTCCCTGAGAAACCTAAGTTTTTCTTCTGTTGGAAGGCTGGAGAAGGCGTGCCATTAAGTCCCCTTTATGATTTCTTTAGTTTTGTTTCTTAAAAAAAAAAGAGAATATTTAACTTTCCAAGAAATGGAATACTTGGAGAAAAATCTAATAAACTTTTCCAACTCTTTTGTTACATGAGTCATAGTTCTAGACAACTGTAGCTTCATCCTCATCTAGATAACAGTATTATTTCCTCATATTTTAAAAACCATGGCATAACATATGTGTATGGAGAGAGAAACAAAAATAACATGAATTTAGGGAATGACTACTGTTTCTCAACAGCTTCAAACAACCAAACATATTCAACTCAACTTGGAAGACTCCTCCAAATTCCTAATTATTTTGTATGTTTTTCTTCAAAAAAAGTCCTACATGTTTCTGTTGGTTGCCCCTTTCCTGTCACTTCTCTATAGTATAAACCACATGTTTATCACATTGCATACTTACCAGAAAACCTAGATGGTTTTCCATGTTTAGTTTCTTCAGTTTTGAATTTAGTTGAAATGTGTGAGGTTCTGATTTGGCTTGTGGTTCTTGATTAGTTATTCCCTGAAAGCCCATTTCTGTGGTGCTTGTTGTTGATCTGGGGAGACTCAAATCTACTGACTATCTCTTACCATGGCAAAAGTAAAACCGGGTTCAGAAATTGTCTGCAACCTGCATTCTTTCCAAACTTCTGTATCATTTCCATTATGTGTTCTCATTAAGTTATTTCTTGACAAGCAAAAGTTCACAATGTTCTAATTGCCTTAGTTATTGAATAATTAGTGAGCACATGGTTTTTAATAAATGAGTTCTATTAACAACTATTATGCAGAGTATTATATAGAACAAACAGGGTAATTATTTTATTCTTTGTCTGTGTCTATTGGTTCATTAAGAATGTCTCCTGTCAGTGAGGGCCTATTTTCTACTCCAAATGACTTGACAGATTTTGTTGATCCCTCCTGGTAGGCATCACCCTCTTGTGGAGTGGGGGTGGGCATAGGATGGGAGGGTGGTCAGGGGGCATGGGAGGGAATGAGAGAGGGAGGGAGAGAGAGGAAACTGGGATCAATATGTAAAATAATAAAAATAAATAAATAAAAACTAAAAAAATAAAATAGTTCTAAGATAATTGCCAAAAAATAATAAAAATAAAAAAAGAATGTCTCTTGTCAATCATCCTCCATCCTATAAGTACATTAAGAATCTGTGGTTGCTACATCAGTGTGTTTGGCTTCAGTCCATTATGTTCTTTACTGTGATTGACATCTACCATTTCCCAGCATTAACCTGTATGAGCCTCTCCATTTTATACTAAAGTCAAAGAGTTTTATTTGGATTTGGCTTGAATATTAAAGTAACAAGTGTCTATGTTTAGTCTTAATAAGAGAAGAGAAAATATTATTTAATGAACAGCATAATCAAGATGTTTGCTTTTGAAATAAAACATCTCTTTCCATTATTACTGCCCCAATTAATCAAAACGCCATACTAGTTAGATGAGCATCAAGTATAATAGTCAGGCCTCCTAAATAGCCTACAAGCCCTGCTGTTATTTACAAACGATAGTCATGTGGAGGCAAGCTCTGCCTATTTCTTCATTCTATATTTTTTTTTCTTTCCTTCTATTTTTCTCTTGTATCTTTCATTGTAGCCCTGCTGTTCTGGAGCTCATGGGTAGAACTAAGCTGGCCTTGAACTCACAAAGATCAGCCTGACTCTGCCTCCTAAGTGCTGGGATTAAGGGAATCGACCAATAAACCCAGTTTTATTTCCTTTTCTGTTATATGAAACTTTAAAAGTTCATTTCCCTCACAGACATTGAATGGCAGCCACATTTAGTGTAATCCTCCTTAGGGTTCACATAGTAAAATTCATTTATCTATGAGTTTCCATTTTCTCCTTATATTCTCCCTCCATTATTATTGACTACTTCAATAATCAGTATAAATAAAGCTGTGCTAATAATCGTGTGGAATGTGTGCTCTCTCATCTTTCATCTTATTGATAAAATTTATTTTTTTCTTTCATTTTTCTCAAAAGTAGGTAGTATACCTGTTCTTTCATTTTCATTTTTAATTTTTTTATTTTATTTTACATTCCAACCATAGTTCTTCCTTCCACATCTCCACACCCCCAAAATCTCCCTCCCACTCCACCCCCAGTCTACTTCTCCTCACGGTTAAGGGCTCCCATGAGAAGTCAACATAGTGACACAGTTACATTTAGATTCCATTTATGAGGCAGAATGTGTGCTATTTAACAATCTTTCAGAGCCTGGCTCACCTCACTTACCATTACATTCCCAGTTGCATGCATTTCCCAGCAAATGTCATCACATCAGTCTTCGTCATAGCCGAGGAGGGATTTCTCAAACATCCCTAATGGTCCTAAAGTGATGGGGAACACTGACGGCATAATTAACACTGAAGGATATAACAGGATGGAGAAGAGTTTTCTTCCTTCAAACCTCCTGAGTCCACACAGAATGTCCAACAGCTTAAAACCCAACAAGACTGAGGTTGAGGAAATTGTCAGATTGAATTTACAAAACTACTTAAACAGCCTCACTTGTTAACTCTCTGTATAAAACACTTGGTTATTTGGTCCAAAATAGAAGTCTCCTTGCCCTCTTTTGGCTCATTGTATGCATAAGATGTATGTGCAATTTCTAAACTGTTCTTCAGAGTTTATTTTCAGGGAAATATTGCAATTTCTACTGTAATTAGGTGGAACTATCCAATTTCCATGTAACACAATAGCTGTAATTATTCCTTTTTTTGTTTCATTTGAGGCTTTTTAAATTTTTGAATCAGAGGTCTCATGTATTCCTGGTTATCCTGGAACTCCCTTTATAGCTAGAGATAAAACTGAACTCTTGACCTTTCTGCCTAAGTGTCCTGGATGCCAGTACTGCAGTGTGCATCATTACCCAAGGCTAACAGCTATAATTTATAAATAATGTGTTAGTGTTAAACCATCCTGAATCTCTTTGGCACTTAGTGAAAATGCATGCACAACGTATAATAGGAAACTAGATCATTTATCTCATCAAGAAAAGAATAAGATCAGTTACTACTGCCAGAAAACCCAGTCCCCACTTGTGACAATGAAGTGTTTTGTTGGCACTGTCCTGTTTATTAAAGTAGCTTTGTGTATGCAGATTTCATCAGGGAAGCCTTATAATAATGCCAGAGGTGAAGCAGACACCCACTGTTTCTTAAGCAAACAAAAGCTTATTTTTAACATTTTGGCTCTTGGAGGAACCTTGAATGCTAATATCAAGTGCAAAGGGCCCTTTATTGTTAACTCTTGGTGTTTAATAAGTACAATAACTAATATGTGAATGAATAAGGGGATTGGTTGTTGTTTAACAAGGGTGTGGAGTTCTAGTTTAGAATAGTTGAGAGATCTCATTACAGATAAATAAAGCAGTGTGATATCATGACAAGAAAATCTTATAGAAATTGCCTTAGGGAGGGCCCATGTATTAAGTTATTCTAAGTTATAATGCTTCCAGAATCTCATCCCCCCTCTCTCTCTCTGTGTTACAGACACATATGTAATTAATCCATATTCCTGTTTAATTATATATTCTTAGCAATTGTTTTGTGGAATGATACATTCCTAATTAGAGTATACCTCTATGAGAGCCTCATGCATAGTCTCCACTTTTCCTTGTCATTGGAGAGTAACAAATATGAATGGAGAAAAACAACTTTTTGAAGCAAATTACTTAATAGTTTCTATATTTGCTTCCTAAACACAATGAGAATTTGTAGCTAATTATTTCTCTAAATGCCTTCCCTTCACCCTCTTTAGATAGAGTGAACATCTTGGCAATTCACAGTATCATTCATATCTTTTTGTATTTTTATACCTGCCTATACTCCTAAAAAATACTTCTTGAAGAGATCGAGGAGTATATCAGTATTGAACAAAGTCCTACTTTGACTTCAGCTGCACTGAGAATCAGGAATTCTGCTGTATGCCTTTAGCAGACAGGATGTATCCAAATGGAAATGCTTACTTCCTTTAACTCCTCTTAATTACTAAGACTTTGGTGGAAGGTAAAACTTGCATTTTATTCTGCCTTCACTCTAAACCATGCACTTGACACCCATGTTTTATTATCTACCTACTTACGCATTCCCTGTGTGTGTGTGTGTGTGTGTGTGTGTGTGTGTGTGTGTGTGTGTGTTTGTGCGCGCGCGTGTGTGTGTGTGTGTGTGTGTGTGTGTGTGTGTGTGTGTGTGTGTGTGTGTGTGTTCAGGACAATAGGCTGCTCTACTGCTCTATCACTCTCCCTAGTGTTTCATTGACCCAGTGTCTCTTACTGAATCTGGAGCTAGGCTGATGGAGATCCTTCTATTTCAGCCTCATTCAGCGTGGGGTGGCAACATTCCTGGTTTTTAGCTAACACTTACACAGCAAATTCTTACTCATTGAGCTACCTCAGCAACTTCCCACCTCACTAATGAATACCATCTTTTGATATATTAAAGGAATTCAATGTCCTTGAAATTTAAAAATACTTCATATATCCCTGTATCATTGTGATCTCTGAGGACAAAATTAATTATGACAGAATTTGAAAAAGATAAAATTTCTTCTTAGGAAATACTGAACAAATATTTTGTGTCTCTCTTGAAATCAATCATCAAATTAAATGCATTATACCATGCTTTTATTTTTCTGCAATGTGTAAATATGTTTAAACAATTTGAGGTATCTTACTTCATGTATTTAATTATTTTCCTGAAGGCATGTATGTGTACTACAAACATTTAATACCCAAGGAGAATAAAAAAGGCATCATATCTCCTGGATGTGTATAATCTACCATGTGGATGCTGGGAACCAAACCCAGGTCCTCTGGAAGCAAATCAAGTACTGTTAAGTGTTGAGCCATCTCTCCAGCCCCATTGCTAAAATTACTATGGAATAGACAACTTTGTTTGATTATGCTTTACATTTCAAAGTTGGCTTTAACTAAATAGATCCCACTAACAGCTTAGAGCAGTGGTTCTCAACCTTCCTAATGCTGTAACCCTTTAATATAGTTCCTCATATTGTGGTGACCCCAATCATAAAATTATTTCCATTGCTGCTTATAACCATAATTTTTATACTGTTACAAATCATAATGTAAATATCTGATATGTGACCCCTGTGAAATGACATTTGACTCCCAAAGGACTCAGGACCCATGTGAGAACCACAGACTTTGAGGCATACAACACTGCTTTTTACATCAAGGAAAAGAGGAGAATCATGATATTGTATTTTATGTATGATCTAATTTTCAAAGAGAGTGTAAATATAGCAATTACACAGAACAGGTGTTTGCAGTATCATCCCATAGAGAAAAGCATGGTGACCTGGCAGTGCCTTTCTCTCCAGGTCTGACCCTCTATTTCTCAATCATTGTCTCTTCATCTACAGAACACAGGTACCTTCACTTCCACGGAAAGTAGATCCTGGTTTATATTTTTCCTTGTGGAAATTAAAATGCATTCTTAGTAATTTTCTTTCTTCCCATGATCTATATACAGACGCATATTTTCTGTTCTATAATGCTTGTTATATTTAGCCTTCTAGTATTTACAATTCTATCTTTCTTAACTGTGTTTAACATGTCTTTACATTATATAACAATACTCCATTTAATTTACTCCTTGTACGTTTGTTGGTTGTAGAGCTGTCTCAGTTTGGAGACTTGTGTCACTCATATTTTTGTCATCATTAGTGCATATCTTTGTTGGGCATATATCTGGGAGAACAAATTACCAGATCTTAGTGTATATGTCCAACTTCCCTGGAAAGTGATTGACCATTTTATGAATTGGCTGAAATTATTTAACACTTGTCCCCAGCTTATCTGAGACTTTAGAGGCATACAATTGTCACAATCTATATCAGTGAACCAATTTTAGACTTTTCGTGTGTGGTGGCATTTAATTATGGTCTCAGTTTTATTTCATTGGCTATTAATGAGGTGAGTCACATTTAATATATTTATTATTGAAGATTCACATACTGTATCTGTGAAATGCTTTACTAATTAACTGTTTTCAATTTTCTTCTCTGTTCTTATTAATCCAAAGAATCTTAATTTTCTTGAAATATGGATTTGCCAGTCACATGTGTTACGTATCTTCCCTTTAAACCTTATACATTCATTTTTATGTTGTTAATTTTATCATTGTTTGAAAAATAACAGACTTGGCCATAAATGTAATATTTTATGGATTGTAAGTTTTTTCAACAGTTTTAAAATTATTTTTCTGCCCTAAGATCAAACTATATGTCATATAATAACTTTAAAACCTACATAACTTTGTGTTCCACATTTCAGTGCATCACAGGTGGGCTTATGTTCAAAGATTTAGATCAAGGTCATTTAAGTATCTACAGTGTGAATCAATTTGACTTAACATAAACTTTAAAAAAAGTTTTTCGTCACTTCTCTCTAATCCAAACCTTGTGTTCCTTGTCTAACTGTAAAATACTTTGGGATCCTCATGTAATTAGTTTTTCATGTATATTTTAGCTTCAGCTTTGCCTTTCCCAAACTAATAGTTTTGCCAACTTGATCTTATATCTTGTGTTCATATTTAATGTCATTACAATACAACATCTTCCAAATCCCCGACTAGATGAATTTTTGTGTCTATTTATGTTTCTTTATTTCCTTTCCATGAGAATTTGTTAGGTGTACAAATAGTGGTCTGGAAAACTTCAGTTAGAATCATTACTCCATATTTTTTTCATTTTTTCATATAGCTATATTTATTGTAAAGGGTTTTGTGTTTAAATTTGTTCATGTTAAATTTCAGTTAATGTTTATTTATTCTTTATGTTTTTCAACAAATAAACAATATATTTTAATCTTATCCCCTCTGCACTACCTTGGTCAAACTCTGCTCTGATACTATCAATCCATGTCCCTTCCCACTTCATATCCCCAAGACTTTTGTTATTATCAGTGCTAATCATATGTACAAGCATGCGGAGCCATCTACTGAGGCATGGATATTCTACCAGCAGACATACTTCCGGAGTAAATTTTCTTTCCTTCCCTCATTAGCCATTACATGCCAAAAGGCCCTAGGATAGGGCTGGGGCCTTGGGAGGCCTTTCCCACATATATTATCTTTAACAATTTCTGATTTATAGAGGTTGGGCTTGGCATGGGTGATTAGAATTACTTCTGTAATCTGGCAGATCAACGTTGTTGATTTCATTTAAATGTTTGGAGAATGCTTTGTATTCTGTGTATGTACCAAAATACCATATATTACTAATACCAAATTATAAATGATTTTCATAATTTAAAGTTATTTTTCTTCATGTTTATTGTAGGAAGTCCAGTAAATGCTCCTTCCTTCACTCTCATTGGGAAAATATTGAATAAGTTTTTTTTACATGTTTATCTTCATAAGTTTTAAATATCCATGCAAAATTAAGGATATTTTCATATTCATATATAATTATTTTTCTTATTTATTAAAAATCTTTTTTTATTTTAGACAATATATTCTGATTATGCACTCTTTCCGATTCTCCCTACTTCCCCCACTCATCCAATAATCTTTTTTTCATCATTAGAATCCAAGCAAAACCTAAAATAAAAATATAATTAAAATAAGATAAAATAAAAACAAGGAAATGAGACTAGGTCAAATAAATCAAATAGAAAATAAAAATAACCAAAGGAAAAAACACAAGAAATACAGATACATGCTGATACACACACATACATACACACATTGGCACATTTGGCACATGCAACAAATCCATAAAATAAAATCAGAGATCATGTTATATGAGCAAAAAAAAAAAAAAGATCAGGGAAAATTTCTAGACAAAGCACGATGGGACAAAAATGAAACACAGCAAAGCAAAACAAACCAAAATCTCATAATATAATTAGCTAATTCTGTGTTGACCATCTGCTACTGGGCATGGGGCCGGCCTTTTAGTGTGGTTTGTATACCCTGTAAGATACAATGGAGAGAACTACCTTTCCCTTTCCCTTTATTAGCTGTTATCAACTGGAGATAGCCTCTGGCTTAGGGTTGGGAACTTTGGTCCACATCTGTTCAATGCTAGAACCCTATTTGGCACAGACCTGTTCAGGCCCTGTGAGTGCTCCCACAATTTATCCTGATCATAGTCTCTACTTCTAGAGAGTTGCAAGTACAAGTGATGTCTATCCAAACAGCTACCACTGCATTTTATAATAAAACAGCCATGCATAAATCATGAAGAGCTTTACTTTGTAAAGGTACATTAGTGGTTATAGATTATTGATAAGAAATAACCTAAAGGAGAATAGAAAATCAATGTCAAATATCAAGTCCCAGTTGAACCATTGCTTAAGTGTTGGTTATGGTGAGCATGCTTGTTAATGTTTCTTTGCAGAGCCAGTAGAACACATCTTAGAGCTTTAACTTCTAAAACACTTAGTCTTGAAATTAGGGAGAGCCTCTTTGGTTTTTCTCCTCTTCCTTTTCCTGTGTTTTTATAACTACTGTCAGTGGGGATTCTCTTTGTTGAAGAACTTGATGAGTATGGCCATTATATCCAAAGGAAAGCTAGGGCAGTTTTGGGGAGAGTCAGTTTATGTGGCATGGAAAATGATTTAGAAGATTTAGAAGGTAGAGAGATTTGTGTTTGACGTTAATGTTTTGGAAAAGGCCAGGATGAGAATATAAATATGTAAATAATAGCATAAGTAGCTATTATTTATTGAATGCTGCCAGAATTGCAAATATACAGCTTATAGACATTTAAAAGTACATTTGTAACTTTTTCAGTTTTTAAAAATATTGTTATGATCAGCATATCAATGTCTTTATGTTGCAGAAAAATAAACCAAAATTTAGGGAACTCTATCAGGCTTTTAAAGTGTAGCAAAAAACAGATGATATTTCCATGTATTCCTAGCACATCTCTGTCCTTTAGGAACCAAAACATAAACCCAACTCCACATGTGTCTCCTTCCTATAGGAACCAAAACATAAAATCAAAGTGTGAATAAGCCAAATAAAAGCTGTCCTACATTTGTGAATGATGGATCTTTAAAGACAGGTACAAGGGGATATAATTTTCATGAGTATCCCTAATATTCTGTAACTGAATAAACTCCATGGTGCTGTAATGAACAGGAAAGGTACTGTCATAAATATCTGTGTATCTAGAATTTTTGTTTAGGGATTTATGACTTATGTGTTTTATAGCAGTATGAAAATAATTTCAATGTGCTTCTAGATTTTCACTCTGTTGAGATGATCAGTCTCTGAATCACGAGCTGTGTTGGCTTATTTGACAAGGACTCTTCATTGAATTAGAGGAGTGCCCTAGATTTTATTTAGCATTTTTGCAATCACCATAGCAACCTTATTTATTTACAGTGCATGTTTATTTCTCTAAGTGCTCTATTCTTGAACAACTTTCAAGTTACAGAGAAAGGCCAGTTGTTCCCAGTACATGATCTTTTATGGAGTGCTCTTCAGTTTGGGGTACTGTGTAAGTGGTGCTGATTACAAACATCATCTCTGTGCACATTTTGCTGAGTTCTTGTCTACGAAGAAGTACTAAGTTTGTAAGACTATATTTTTATCTTCCCCATATATTGATGTTCTGAAGTGGTAAGTTTGAAGAGCATGTTTGTGCATATGAAGCCGGGCATGAGGGCAGGATTGAGGATCGGAATCGGGACTTGGATCCAGAAGGAATGAATAGTGGGACCTGGAGGGGTGTGGTTGTCATGAGGCTGGAGATCCAGCACAGCACAGACTACTTAGGAACTTGTGGTTTTGCCTATCCATCATGTTGTTAGGCTTTCCTCTTGAGAGCAGTTAAAACAAATATAAAAGCATTTTACTAGTAAAATAGTTTTGGAAAACTTCTTCATAAAGCAATGATAAATATTTGAGAAGGCAGTCTGGTTTAAAAATGACAATGTGCACATCACATAGTACCTCAGATTTATGTAGTTTTACATATTTGCTAAAATTTTAAAAATCAAATTCTTATAAAAATATTATCTGATTAATTTACTTTTTTGATTGTTGTTTTATGCTTTTGTACTTACAGCAATTTTATAAAATTGTTGTGGTTCAACACAAACTGAATATTTTTTTGAAATAGGTAAGTCTTTGATGTATAGAGATAAAGTTGACCTTTATTGTAGTTGCTTAAACTACTTTTAAGATGATTAGGAAGACAAATGCATTCATGTTGGGTTAAATTTTCTTGGGGAGACTTGAATAAATGTCTATATATCTCAGATAGAGCCACAAGGACAAACCAAAATAGGGGTTACATGAATGTCCTCCTCAGTGAACCAATAAATATGTTAGTGTTACTTCCACGAATGTGAATAAATGATTATTTATATGCAGGTGCATTGATGACTCAAAAGTAGCTAAATCCCCAAAAGGACTACAGTGGTATCCATTTGTGAAAACTACACTCCTGGAGCTCTCTTCACCACTTACCAATTGCTCAGTAGGTCACAGATTCATTTACTCAACAGCCATCAATGCTAATATCATTAGGGAGAGAGGCAATTTATGAATCCTGTAAATTTCAGGATATTTCTGAAACTTGTGAGTTATTAACTCCCTAAATCTTAAGAAGCATTCCCTTGGGATGGACATTTTCAATTTATAGAATAATGCTATACAGCATTTATAAGAATTTAACATCAAAGTTTGCATTCTGCCCTTGTCTGGCCTAAAGATGTACTATGTGATATGCCCTAGAGATATAGGGCTACCTTGGCAGCAAGTGACAGCTCTTAGTAGACCTGGCTGTCATGAACTCTGCCATATCTATTGCACTAAAATATCCTGTATTTAGTAAATCACAGAGTATGGCTAAATAAAAAAATAAGACTAGTTTTTTTTGTTCCTCTAGGCTGTTTAGTGCCTGTAATATATCAATGGAAGGCTAGGCAAAGGTTTGAAGTTAACTAAGTTAAATGTTACAAGATTGGTTTAGTTTTGTAACTTTTAACCCACCATATGCTGAACAAAATCAACCCATTACTAATAAAAGAATATTCCTTAATTATACAAAAAAATATGCACTTCTAATTTTGTTTAAGAGAGTTTTAGAAATGTAGATGTAACCTTGTATATTAACATATAAATTTTAAAATTGTAAGACGTATGTCAGATCATTTATATATCTGAACATATTTCAATTGGGTTATATGTATATGTATGTCAAGGACTATTGATTATACAACCATATACATTTTATGATCTCTGAAAAAAAGACAAATAATACATATAATGATTTAAAAATAGACAAATTTGGGTAATAGTTTATAAACATTCCTCATAAATCACAGAATTTTACAGAAGAAGCACATATAGCTTTTACTATCATAACCAATTATTGAATCATTTTGGGAGACAATATTTCAATGTTATAGTAATTTTGCTTTTAATGTCACTGAGCAAGATTTGAAGGTTATACAGTTAAATATATAACTTCTTTGTGTTTGTTTGACACACACTAAATGTAGACAGCAAATGATAAGAAGACTATACGGTTTTTCTAGCATTGCATTATCACCTCTAGTTTTTAACAAATATTATTGAAAGTTTGATACATGGCAGTAATACCTATACTGAAGTCAAGGAGAAAACCTATTTCACATGGGTGGTAAGTGTTATTCTCCAAAGAACTCTGCAATTTAAAAAGTAATGAGAAACACATTGACTAAGCCAGGAAATACAGGTGAAGGGATATCTAGATGGGCTGAAGAGATGACTGACTGATTGTGAGAATTTGCTGTTATTCTCATGGTCCTTATGTCTCTTAGGCAAACCTTTTTTTCTTTGTAAAAACAGTATAGATGGGGGATAGTGAGATGGCTCAGTGGGTAAAGACACTTGTCACCAAGCCTGAAGACCAAATTTCAATGCCTGGCATTTTTGTGGTAGAATAAAACTGACCCAAAAGTTGTCTTCTGATCTCTTCAAATGTGCCCATCCATGTATAAGCATGCACTCTTGCACAGGTACACACACACACACACACACACACACACACACACACACACACACACAAATAAAAAAAATTTAAAACATAGAATAGGTCTTCCTTGCTTTTTATAACTAATGTCCTCTACTATTGGTCATATAAGAAATTCTTACCTTTAACTACAACATAAAAACACCAGGAGACATGCATTTGGTAGCTAGCTGGAAAGGCAATTAATGGCTTCCTTTGGTATTATAAAATATGACACAAATAGATTTTTCTACTAATGCCTTATTTATAGTCACCTCTTCTCAGCAGCTTGTCCTAGAGCAACATGAAAAAAAAAACAATTAATAAAAAAATTTCCTCTAATAGGGACTGATAACAGGTGCAACCCACAATGAACAAATTACGGCATTTGTAATGGTCTGTTGCTCCACTGTTCTTGCAGTATAAGAAACAGCATTGTGTTTCTCTTAATAGGGTTCTACCTACCAAGAGGCAGTAAGTCATTCTGTATCATCACACATGACAAAATATATTGGACATACTTGTCAAATTACATTCAAAGTTTAGACCCACATAAAGGGTTGAGAGACAAGGAGGATAGAAAATAAATATGATACAATTCATGTATTCAAAATGATCAGTGTTGGAGCTGGAGAGGCGAACTGGCAGATAACAGCACCTGCTGTTTGTTTTTGGACTCAGATTCCATTCTTAGTACCTAAATAGTATCCTAAAGAATTTGGGTGCTTTCTTCCTGAGGGCACTAGGCATGTGCATGTCTAGGTTCATGGACATTCATAAAGGCAAAATACCCACACACATAAAATAAGAGATAAATAGTATCAGTGTGTGCTGGGTATTACAGATGTACAGCCCCTCATCTCTCTTTATAATGAACTGCATTCTCTCTCTCTCTCTCTCTCTCTCTCTCTCTCTCTCTCTCTCTCTCTCTCTCTGTGTGTGTGTGTGTGTGTGTGTGTGTGTGTGTGTGTGTGTGTGTGTGTGTGTATGGTTTTCTTTCATTAATTTTTTAATTATTTTTTCTTATGTTACATATAAATGCCAGTTCCCTCTCCCTCCCTTCCTGCTCACTCACTCACTCACTCCCTACCTCCCCACCATGCCCCCCAACCCCACTCCATCACATCCCCCCCAATTCCACAGGAATGATGAGGCCTTCCAGGAGGGATCAACAAAGTCTGTCAAGTGATTTGGAGTAGGGAGTAGGACCTCCCTCCTGCCTCTAGGTTAAAGGAGTATCCCTCCATGGGAAATGGGCTACCAATGTCCTTTCATGGACCAGGGAAAGGTCCTGGTTCCACTCTCAGAGGTCCCTCAGACTGCCCAGGCCTTCTAACTGAGAACCACATTCAGGGGGTCTGAGTTGGTCCAATGCTAGTTTCCCAGCTACCAGTCTGGGAGTCCATTAACTCCCCCTTGTTCAGGTCAGCTGTCTCTGTGGGTTTTTCTAGCCTGGTCTTGCCCCCATTTTCTTATCACTTCTCCCTATCTGCATCTGGATTCTGGGTGTTCAGCTCACTGTTTAGGTGTGGGTGCCTGCTTCTGTTTTCATCAGCTACTAGATGAGGGCTCTTTGATGGCAGATAAGTAAGTCACCTCATTATCAGGGAAGGACATTTAAAGTAGCCTTTCCACTATTGCTCAGCTTGTTAGTTGGGGTCATCCTTGCAGATCTCTGAACATTTCCCAATAGTCAGTTTTCTCTTCAAACCTATAATAGCTCCCTCTTTTATGGGTATCTCTCTTTTTTTTATGGGTATCTCTCTTTTTTATGGGTATCTTTTCTTTTTCCTTTTGTCTGTTCTTTCCCTGACTCAATCTTCCTAGTCCCACATGCTCTCCTCTCCTCCCCTTCTCTTTCTCCTAGCTCCCTCTCCACTCACTGCCCTCCCCCCACTCAGTCTAAATATGCTCAGGAGATCTCCTTCCTTTTCTGTGAAGGACATTATATGAATCTCTTAGGTTCCTCCTTGTATCCTAGTTTCTCTGGCAATGTGAATTATAGCCTGGTGATCCTTTGTTCTATGTTTAAAATCCATACATGAGTGAATACATACCAAGTTTGTCTTTTTTGTGATTGGGTTGCCTCACTCAGGATGATTTCTTCAAGTTCCATTTGTTTGCCTCCAAATTTCAAGATTCCATTATTTTGGTTTTTTTTTTTTTTCTCGCTGAGTAGTATTCTGTCGTGTAAATGTGCCACATTGTCTTCTTTATCCATTCTTCAATTGAGGGGCATCTAGGTTGCTTCCAGGGTCTTGCTATTACAAATAATACTTCTATGAATATAGTTGAACAGATGTCCTTGTTGCATGAATATGGATAATTTGGATACATGCCTAAGAGTGGGATTGCCGGGTCCTATGGTAAACTGATTCCTATTTTCCTCAGGAACTGAAATACTGATCTCCAAAATGGCTGTACACGTTTGTACTCCCACCAGCAATGGACGGGGTATTCCCCTTTCTCCACATCCTCTCCAGCATAAGTTGTCATTGATGTTTGTAATTTTAGCCATTCTGGTATCTCAAAGTTGTTTTAAATTGCATTTCCCTGATGGCTAAGGAATTGAGCACATTTTTAATTGTATTTCAGCCATTTTGGATTCCTCTATTGATATTCTCTCTTCGGTTCTATACACCCAATTTTTTAATAGGGGTATTTGGTGTTTTGGTGACTAGTTTCTTGAGATTTTTTTTTTTTTTTGGATATTTTGGAGATTAGCCCTCTGTCTGATGTGGGATTGGTGAAGATCTTTTCCCAGTCTGTATGCTGCCATTTGGTCTTGTCAACTGTGTCCTTTGCCTTACAGAAGCTTCTCAGTTTGAGGAGGTCCTATTTATTAATTGTCGATCTCAGTGTCCTTGTTACTGAAGTTATGTTCTGGAAGCAGTCACCTGTACCAATTTGTTCAAAGGTACCTCCCACTTACTCTTCTAAGAGGTTCAGTGTGGCTGGATTTATATTGAGGTCTTTGATCCATTTGGATTTTAGTTTTGTGCATGGCAATAGACATGGGTCTGTCTGTAGTCTTCTACACACCATCATCCAGTTGTGCCAGCACTATTTGTTGAAGATGCTTTCATCCTCCCATTGTATACTTTTAGCTGTTTTGTCAAAAATCAGGTGTTCATAGGTGTATGGGTTAATATCAGGATTTTCAATCTGATTCCATTGGTCTACCTATCTATTTTCATGCCAATGCCAGGCTGTTTTCAGAAGTATAGCTCTATAGTAGAGCTCAAATTCGGGGATCCTGAAGTTCCTTTATTGTACAGGGTTGTTTTTGCTAAACTAGATCTTTTGTTTTTCCATATAAAGTTGATTATTATCTTTTCAAGGTCAGTGAAGATTTGTGCTGGGATTTGATAGGGATTGCATTGAATCTGTAGATTGTTTTTGGCAACATTGCCATTTTTACTATGTTTATCCTACCTATCCAAGAGCATTGGATCAACAAAGTCTGTCAAGTAATTTGGAGTAGGGACTAGGCCCTTCCATTTTCTGGTATCTTCTATAATTTCTTTCTTTAAAGATTTGGTAAGCATTACCCCAAGATACTTTATGTTGTTTGTGGCTATTGTAAGGGGTGATATTTCTCTGATTTCTTTCTCAGCCCCTTTGTCCTCTGTATATAGTAGGGCTACTGATTTGTTTTTTGTTTGTTTGTTTTTGTTTTGTTTTGTTTTGTTTTTAGTTTACCTTGTATCTTGCTAATTTGCTGAAGGTGTTTACCAGCTGTAGAGTCTATCCCTGGTAGAGTTTTTTGGATCACTTATGTAAACTACCATATCATCTGCAAATAGGAACAGTTTGACTTCCCCCTTTCCAATTTGTATCCCCTTGATCTCCTTTTGTTGTCTTATTGCTTTAGCTTGAACTCATGTACAATATTGAAGAGATATGGAGAGAGTGGGCAGCCTTGTCTTGTTTCTGATTTTAGAGGAATGGCCTCAAACTTTTCTCCATTCCGTTTGATGTTGGCTCTTTGTTTACTGTTCATTGCTTTTTGTTATGTTTAGGTATGTTCCTGTTATCACTGATCTCTCCAAGACCCTATCATAAAAGGTTGAATTTTGTCAAAGGCCTTTTTCAGCATCTAGAGAGATGATCATGTGCTTTTTCTTTATCAGTTTGTTTATATTGTGGATCACATTGATAGATTTTCATATGTTGAACCATCCCTGCATTCCTGGGATGAAGCCTACTTGATCATGGTGGATGATTTCTCTGATGTGTTCTTGGATTCAATTTGCCAGTATTTTATTGAGTATTTTTGCATCAATGTTCATGAGGGATATTGGTCTGTAGTTTTCTTTCTTAGTTGTGTCTTTGTGTGGCTTGGGTACCAAGGTGTGTGTGTTTTAACGAGGATGATAGATTAAGAAGAATAGCTCACCTTGAACTTCTGTCCTCATGAGGCTAATGCTTAGAGAAGCTGTTCATTAAAATACCTTGGAATTAATTTTAGAACAAAAGTAGTCATGGGGTTGCATTTATGTTACTAAGGAACATAGAACAAAGCTCTGTGAGATGGAACCATTGTCAGAAATGTGCTGGTGTGACCAGTCCCTGGGAGACTTCTTTTCAAGAGCATCTTAAAATAAGAATATCCATATTCTGTTGGGTTGGAATTGAAAGAACACAGGCCAAAGTGTGTTGAAAATATACTTATATAAATTAATGATTTACTTGTGTCATTCACCAGTTAATGTTCAGGTTTGATTTTTACTTTATAATGATGTTTAAAATCAAATGATCACACACAAAGTGTTTGTGTGTGGGGTGTGGGGTATTAACTTCTTTATGTGGCAAAGCATGACAAGGTGAGATATGCTTGAGTGTGAAAATATGCAATTCCTTCTGTTTCTCTCAAAGTTAAGCAATTTTATATCTAGAGTAACGATTATGATCTCATCTATATAAGTTTGACTTTCATTCATAAGCTGAGATTAAAAAAAAGAGCAAATATATTGCTTTTCATGTAAACCTACTTGCAAATAGAACATATCCCTGAGTTTAAAATATTCCAAACAAGTTTTTAAATGAAATGCCTTGTTTATTTGTAACTATATTTTAATTCAATAAAAATTTCCACAAAAACATTCAGCAGTGTGCCTTTACTGTTTTGTTTATGTTTTCCAAAATGGCATTGTAGTTTAAAATTAAATATGATTATATATTGTTTATCTAGGGAAACTTGATTCTTTGTTGTCAAGGGAACACAACTGAAAACTTGGATATTTGGTGTAGGAAGAGTGTAGCAGTGTCTGAGGTTGAAGGACAATTAAGAAACCTATCCTATAATTATTTCATATACTAAAATATCCTTATCATATTTTGACACCATGATCCTAATTCTGATACAGACCCACTGTTAGAATTTGTTTATACATTATCCTCTTCCATTCTCAGAATCCTGGCTTTTGCAGCACCTAACTTTTTTTTCTCCTCATGCCCAACCCTGTGCATAGCAGTTAGGTTAGAGGAGTAGGAATGATGTCAGGGCTCCATTGATGGAGATTGCATGGTAATTGCTCTGTAACTCTCCTTTTATACTCAACTGTTATCTACTCACAAATCCTGAGTCAAGTTTCAAGAAGAAAATACTTGATCATTCTGACAAATAAATTAATTCATTTCTTTCAAATTTAGCCTCACATGACTTACTAGGATGTAGGCAGACTATAACCAGATCATTTTCTTTTAAATTTTTTATTTATCATTTTTTTATTTTACAATCGATCCCAGTTCCTCTCCTTCCCATCCTTCCACCCCCCACCCTCCATCTCATTCCCCATCTACTTCCCAGGGAGTTGGAGGCCTTCCATGAGGGATCATCAAAATCTATCAAGTCCTACCCCATGACTCTAGGCTAAGGGAGTATCCCTCCATGGGGAATGGGTTCCCAAAGTCCATTTGTGCACTAGGGATATATCCTGTTTCCATTGTCAAGGGTCTGTCTTATAGACTGTCCAGGTCTTCTGGACTGAAACCCAAGTTCAAGTGGTCTGGATCAGTCTGATGCTGGTTTCCAAGGTCAGACTGATAATCATCAGATGAATGGTCTCCAACCTAGCTACTAACAGTATGAATTCACCTGTGAAATGTCTTGAACCTGCTCTCCACTGTTTGTATTGCTCAAAGCATTATAGACTTCCATGCTCCTACCAGAACAAATGGCTAAGTGCTTATTATAGTACTCAATGGTTTTTCTATGGCATAGTTCCAAAGACATCTAAACTTCTCAAAAACAAAACAAAACAAAAACAACAACAACAAAAAGCAATCCCCAACATCCCAACATGGTCTTTTTTTTTTTCATGAAAAAAAATCTGCTTTGCCGGATAACAACTTCTGTAGTAGTTATTTTCTGAAACTATGATAAAATGCAATGCCCAAGAGCAACTTAACTTAGAAAGGATTTTAGTTTATGGTTTCAGAAAAATAGTTCAACACGGTGAGTATGGCATGGCAGTAACAACAGGAAACAAGCTGCTCATAGCTTATCTACATAGATCCAGACCAAGCAAATAGGAAGTGGGATGAGGCTATAAACTCATAAACTCATACTGCCTGACTCACATTGATGTACTTACTCTGGCAAGACTCCACCTGCTAAAGCTGCAAGAACTTCCCCAACAGCCCAACCAACTGTAGATCATGTGTTCAAATATATGAGCCTCTAGGAGATATCTCTCATCAAACACAATGCTTATATAGGTACCATCAGCCTCACAGAGAAGGAGGTGGAGGTGTAGCTTAATTGTGTAGCATGTATGAGACCATGAGTTCAATCTCCAGAATCATGTAAGAACAAGTATGTTAGTGTACCCTTGTAATCCTAATTCAAAAGAAGCAGAAGTAGGTGGATAATAATTTGTAAGTCAGGCCCAACTATATAGCAAGCTCAAGGACAGGCTGCACTGTATGAGATCCCATCTCAAAACACAGAAATACGGAATTAAACAAAGGCATGTACAGGATGCAATTGCTTTATTCCTTTTACACTGAGTCAGGATAATTCTCAGTGTAATCTGCTCATTTATGATTTATTTATTGAAATTAATTGGACTTTATCAAACAGAGACTAATTATTTTAAAAAGAGAGTTATTAAAAATTATAAGTAGTTTAAAACACTTTTAGACTAAGTTATTTAGAAACTAATTTATTCTTTTAGATATTTTTAAACTCACAAAATAACTAATTTTTCTCTGATTCTCTGTATTTTCGTTATTATAGACTAAAATGATAACATTTGACTACTACAATTAATACTAGGAATTGTATAGTCACTGAGAAAAATAAACAGATATTTATTTAGTTGACAGTACAAATTAGATTAACAACAACAACGGTCACAGGAGAAGTGGGAAACACCAGTAACATAATGATTTTTAGCCCCACAACCGAAGAATGGATACAGAAAATGTGGTACATTTACACAATGGAGTAATACTCAGTGGAACAAAAAAAAAATGGAATCTTGAAATTCACAGGCAAATGGATGTAACTAGAAGAAACATCCTAAACATGAGTCACAGGAAGACAAACATGGTCACTCATATACAGATGTTAGACATAGAGCAAAGGTTTACCAGAATACAATCCACATCTCTAGAGAAGCTAGAAAACAAGGAGGACTGTAAAAGAGACATACATGGTCCCCTCATGAAGGAGAAAGGGACAAGAGCCTCTGAACAAATTGGGATCATGGGGTGGAGGTCCGAGAGAGAGAGGAGAAAAAGGAGGGAAGAAGAGAAGGGGAAGGAGAACATGAGAGATCAGGAAGATTGAGTGGGGAGATGAATAAAGGAGAACAAGAAAAGAGATATATCAATAGAGGAAGCCATTATAGGTTTAAAGAGAAATCTGGCACTAGGGAATTGTACAGAGATCCACAAGGAAGACCCCAACTAACACTCTAAGCAATAGTGGAGAGGCTATCTTAAATGCCCTTCCCCAATAATGAGATTGACTACCTTATATGCCATCATAGAGCCTTCATCTAGTAGCTGATGGAAGCAGAAGCAGATACCCACAGCTAAACACTAAGCCGAACTCCTGGAATCTAGTATCAGAGACAGAGGAGTGATGAGCAAAGGGGTCAAACCATGCTGGGGAAATACACAGAAACAGCTCACGTGAGCAAGTGGGCTCATGGACCCCAATATGAGAGCTGGGGAACCAATGTAGACCCAAACCAGGCCCCCTGAACATGCGTGTCAGTTAGGAGGACTGGAAAGTCTATGGGACCACTGACAATGGAACCAGGATGTATCCCCAGTGCACAAACAGACTTCAGGAGCACATTCCCTAAGGAGGGATACTTTTTCAGCCTAGAGACTTGGGGGGGGGCTACCCCAAATGACTTGAAAGATGTTGATGATCCCTCATGGAAGGCCTCACCCTGCCTGGGGAATGGATGGGGGATGGGATGTTGGGCAGGTTGGAGGCATGGGAGGATGTGAGGGAGAGGAAACTGGGATTGATAATGTAAAACAAGCTTGTTTCTAATTTAAATTAAAAAGAAAAAAGTTACAAAGTAATAAACTGAAGAAGAAAGGAAACCAATTTATTATTTTGAAAGCATGTATAAAAATTAACTTTGATTTGTGGAAAGAAAAAATGACTCTCTGAGAGTGAACACGGGATTTAAAATATGAAACAGCCTGTATACAAATTCATAAATATCTGATGTTTCAGCAAGAATGTAAAAATTAACTTTATACTACAAGACACAGATATTTCAAGACTGGAATTTCGTGTTTGAATTGCACATAAACATTTTGCATATGCTATTTCAATTGTACCACTATATTATTCATTAAAGGAGTAAAATTCCCTAAACTAGGTCCCAATATTCACATTCTTTCACATTTTACTTTTGGGTGCTGAAAGGTAAACGTATTTCTAACTGTACACACTGAGTATTTCTCCTTGCATCCCACTGTTTCTCTGGCATGCATATTTTCAGTAATCTTCATCTTCACCCCTCAAAAGTGTTTTCCTTCATTCTGCAGTTGTTTTTAACCACTGTGCCACTGTGGCCACTTTGCTTCCTGCCACTCCTCCATGAAAATGTCCCTGAAAGGATGGGCACATGAGATTCTGCTTGTGTGCCGTGGTTTCCATCTGCTACTGTGCTGAGATGCTTGATATTTTATTAGCTGCAATTAAGTAGTAAGAGCTCTTTTCTGATGTCTTGATGCTATAGCTTTATAGAATATCCAAAACTTGGAAATTCCAGTTGTAATTGCCCTTCATATATTTTTAGAGTCTATTACTCAGGAGAGGCATACCATGTGTGATTTGCCAAGCATATTCCCTAATTTCTTTAAAATTCCAGAATTGTCATAAATGTAAAAGTCACTAACAAGATGCTTTTGAAAACATTATATTAACAAAAAATATAGTATCGAGTTCAAGTTCAATTGAAATATGATAGTGAGGGGAAGGGTTGATTTTTGATTTAGATTTATTTTGTTGGGCCATTCCCATCCAGTCTTGGACACTGATTAATTTTGTTTCCACTATTCTCTCTAGAGTTTGATCTTTCCTTTATATTTAATATCGTGTAAGTTTGTAAAGTTGTTCATAAACTCAACAGTATTTCAAAAATATTAACAGAAGGTTAAATAATTTTTGTATTTAAAGATATCCCTTATTATGCCTTCTATTGGGAATAATGTATGTAGTGTTTTTGCCCATGATGGTGTTCATATAAAGGAAGAATGTGGGCATGATTGACAAGTCTCTTTCCTTTTAAACTCTCGTAGTACTTTATATTCTCAAAGTACATCTGTAGGGTTGCCAAAGCTCAGCCCTGAATGTGTTTCATCACTGAGGGAACGGTGTGTTGGTGCTCTGAGAGTCACAGTGCCATACTTGCAGATTGTCTGCAGGGAATGAACTGGGTCACACTGGTTCGTGCTCAATGAGGATCTTACACCAGACATTTTGTTGGACCCCGAGGAGGCAGGAATTCGTCTCATGCAGTCCATTAGTGCTGTTTCTTTGGTCTTTCTTTTGGAATAGCAAAAGCTGTTCTGTGCCACAGGGGACTCCTGTGCCCTGAGGCCATAGTTGGCTTCCAATGCTCACTTTTGGATTAGAGTAGTAGTACTCTGCCTTTCACTGCCTCTGCCCGAGCAGACATCAATGCCTGGCAGGAATGCATCAGTTGGTCTAAGGCATTTCTTCACTACCTCTGATGGCTGACCTTCAGCTCTCATGCTTCACTTAATCCAAAAGGTTGCAAGTGAAATCAAATTATGTAGAAAAGGAGAGGTAATTTTGTGTATTTGAGCAGTGAGATAGGTATTCATCCACATTGGCTCAGTCTATGGCAATGCCTCTGTGCAGCTGTGCTCACTGAATGAGCCCAGAAGCTGCTCAGAGTGGCTGTTGGGAGTGGAGTGATTTTAATACTTCTCTATATTCTTTAGGATTGTGGAAGACTTTAGGTATAATTTGTTTTTAAAATAACCTGGAATCAGATCTCAAGTTTTACAATCATTTTACATTTTAAATTCTGTTTTATTACACATTTTAATTAAAGTATAATTTTATCACTTCCCCCTCCACTTTCACCCATCTAGCCCCTCTCAAGTCCCTTCCCTCCAATTCTTCTCATACCCTTCTACTCAAATCTTCTACCTTCATTATTATGATTAAAATCTGCTAGTCCATTTTAGTTGTTTACGTATGTATGGTTTTCAGAACGGACTACATTGCATTGGCAATGACAGCGCTGCTCATCCCTAGGAGAGGCTAACTATCACTCAGCAGCCAACAGTTGCCTATAATTTCCTGTCCAGGCATGTGACTCAATGAAAACTCCCTCCTTCTTGCTTAGGATGTTACAAATTGATATTCAGGATTTTATCACAATGTGGAACATTTGAAATAGTTGAATGTGTGCATTCTATTGTTTTGTAGAACATTAATGTTCTATGGCTGCAAAGTAAGATACCAAAGAACCTTAGAAATGAAAGTAGAGAACATATATAGATTTTATCATAGAGGCTATGTGCTGGTCTCCACTAGTGAATTGTTAGAAGAGAAAGAAATGTCATGTAAAAACTTCACACCCCCTTTTGGTGCAAGGTACAGCACTTACTGGGTTCTTGTATATATAATGAAATGTCTTGTATTAAAGTGGTAATTTTTATTTAGATCTTATTACTTTTATTTTTAAAATGTTAAATTTTTATAAGGCACATAATGTATTTTTCTCAAAATCACCCCCCCTTCAATGTTTCCCATATATCTTCAACAACTTTTTCCTCCCAAGTTCATGTATTCTCTCTTTGTCTCTTTCTGGCCCTGTCTCTCTCTGTATTTCTGTCTCTGTGTCTCTGTCTCTCTGCCTCTGTTTAACTATGTGTGTCTAGTTAGTGCCCAGTGTCTAGTTTGTGTTGCCTGTACATGAGTGATTGTGTGATCATCCAACATGAGTATTGTCTTAGAGCCCACATCCTTAAAGGAAACAGTTCTTCCTCTCCCAGCACCATCAATTGTTGATGCCTCCTCAGACAGAGGTGGGACAGTAAGAGCCCTTTTAGGGACTCCATGTTGGGATTTGAGCTGACATGACTTTGTGCAGGGCTTGTGCATGTAGTAACAGCCACTGTGACATCTAGTGTGTAACTGTGCTGTTACGCCTGATCAATATGATTTTATAAAAATATCATTTTAAAAATAGGTATTTTAATTTTGAAGTAGAATTATATCATTTTTTATTCCCTTTGATTTCCCCTGTACCCCCCTCTTGATCTCTTAAATTGTTTCTATTCCTTTCATTGTAATATATACATACACAAAATATATATGCATATAAAACTTGTATATATATATATGTATGTATACATATGTGCATATATGTATACATATGTTATTCCTAAAAATATAAATGTAACCTTATCCATCTGTATAATGTTATTTGCATGTGAAGGTTTTCACAACTAACCATTTGATACTGAATAACCAATATGGGCCTCTTCCCTGGAGAAGAGTTCTCCCTTTCTCAGCATCAGCATTCCTTAGTTACTTGTAGTTCTTTGTCAAGGGTTGAGGCTGCACTTCCCTTTCATATTAGCATATTGCTTGATGTAAATACAGAAAAAAAGTGACCATGTGGTGCCCACAGGCAACTGATACATCTACACTACAATTCCTTGACCTGAGTCTCAGGGATCACAGCATACAGGTTCCTGGCTCAGATAATGGTACCAAGCATAGTTTGCATCTTGTGGAGTAGATTTACATATATTTAGAAAGTTATTGTTTACTAACTTAACATTTGCGCAATGATTTTATCAGTGATCCTATCTTGCCAGGCCAGTCATTACTGTAGCTACCAGTATCAAGAAACTCTGGATAACTTTTCATCTTTTCTCCTATACACAGAACATACCAGCACAATAAAAACTAGCATTTTGGATTGAAGCTTTGAGGCGAGGGACAACTAAAGTGTTCCATGTTCTGTGACATAAGCATATCGTATCTGTATCAAAAGGTCTTATTGTCAAATTCTGTAAGGTAACCAAGAACAATGGCATTAATCTATGATGGTTTTTGGTGGGGAGTCATCTGTAAAACCACACTGACAGAGCCGGTGGCACACACATTTAGTCCCAGCACTCAGGAGGCAGAGGCAAGCAGATCTCTGTGAGTTCAAGGCCAGTCTGGTCTACAGAGCAAGTTCCAGAACAGGCTTCAAGGCAATACAGAGAAACCCTGTCTCAAAAACCTAAAAAGCAAACAAACAAACAAACCGCTATATGACCAATAAATCAAAATGAGGTAACTCATACTGATATTGAAATATTTATTTAATAGCCTATAGTGCCTATAGAAGGCTGTATCCCTGTTATAGGGCAACTAATTTAAATCCGCTTTTATATATAGATATGTATTTCATGAAGCTTCTGCTATAGTAGATTTCCACATGATATTTTCATAAATCTTTGTTGTAGGTTATCCCTTTCCACACTCCATTGTCTTCTCTGGTCCCCAGTTCACATTACTATTTTTCTCTTCCTTTTCTCTCATCTATGTCATGTGAGCTTTGAATCTTTAGATATGTGTGTTTAAGTCGAGTGCCCATAAAAGGCAGGAAGCTAGTAAGTGACCATGGAGAGGTTTCAAGGGAGGACAATAGGAAGCAAGAAGAATAAATTGTACACATTTGATAGAAGAATTGATATAAATTCTAAATAGAGGGACACACTGTGAACACAGATTGAAAAGGTCAGTATTGTGCTTCAGTTAATGTTTCACAATTGATTACATCATTAACATAATACTCAATGAAAAGAAAAGACAAATGTACATTCAGGTTCAATTAAATTTCCAGCAAATTCTAGGCAGGCTTCTCCTAAACTTTATGTGAAATGTCAATGAAAGCATGAGAGCTTGCAGAACTTTGAAAGAGAATGAAATACAAGTTGCCAGTCTACCTGGCTTCAAGGCTAATTGTCCAGTTACAATGATCAATACAGTAGCTTTGGCAGAAGGACAGAAGTTTGGATCAATAAAACAGAATAAGGAGCTCAAACATTCCCACAGTACAAACTGCTTTTGAGAAAAAGTGCAAGAGGAACTCAGTGTGGAAATAGAGTTTCTCATAAACTCAAGATTGGTTTAAACACACAGAAATTTAGCAAGGTCATACATTATTCAAAAATGAAAATTGATAATAGATGAAAATGTGTAAATATAAAGAAAGGAAAAAAGAGTCTCCTGGGTCTTACACATTACACAGCAGCACCAGAAAGCTGAGTCACACACATCAAAGGATCAATCTATGGTAGGGGCTGGACAGATGTCTCAGCAGTTAAGAGCCTTATTGGTGCCTCTTCAGGAGGACACAGGGTCAATATGCAGCACCCACATGGCACCATACAACTGCAATTCCAGTTCCATTGGATTTGGTGCCTTCCTCTTGCCTCCAAGGACACTGCATATACTCGATGACAGACATATATGCAGGCAAAACACCTGTACACATGAAGTAAATGTAATTAAATATTTTTAAGACAAATATTGTTGTTGAACTTCGTCAAGATTGAAAATCTTGTTTTGCACTGCCAGCTGAAGAGATTAATCAGCAGCTAAGAAAATGGGTAGCTCTGTCCATAGGACTCATATTCAGTTCCCAGCACCCACTTGCTGCTCACAACTATCAATAACTCCAGTCCAGAAGATCTAACACCCTCTTCTGACCTTCTCTGATACTGCATGAATGTGATGTGTGTACAAGCAATCAGACTAAATCCATACACATGAATTAAGTAAATGAAATAAAAGTCGTTGCTGTATAAAAGATCCTTCAAATTTAAGGGAAAAGCGGAAAACCTACAGATTATGAGCAAATATTTCTAAATGCTGACATCTTATAAAAAATTCTGAACAGTAAACAATGAAAAAGTTCTTGGTGCCATCTACTATTTCTGGCTCTTACATACTTTTGTCTTCTCTTTTACATAGTTTCCAGAGCCCTGAGAGGAGAATTTAGTTGAAGGCATCCATCCCACTTGGAACTGAGTTCTCCAAAGCCTCTCACTTTCTAAACATTGTCCAGCCGTGTGTCTCTGTATTAGCTCTCTGTATTAGTTTCTGGTCAGGAGAGACTTCTCTGATGATAGATATAGTCATCTATAATTAGAGTTTATTTTATTGCTGTGTTTCTTTATCAGAATTATAGTATTACACTTTCCCCTAAGCCTATAATTTATCTAGTCTCAGATTCTTGCCCACTTTAGTGGGTCTTAGTTCAATCAGAAATTGGTGGATTATTCCTTTAACATATGTGCCACTATTACACCAGTTTATCCTGAAGGGTCATACCTAGGTTGATATAGATTTATTACTTTCCTCCTCTGGTAGCATGCATGTTTTCTGTGTAATTTTGATTTTGATTTTTTTATTGGTTTGATTATTTCTTCAGAAATAGGAAAAGACCTGGGAGGTGCTAGGTTAAGGAAAAGCATATGATAAAATATATTGTATGAAAAAGGGGCTTTAAATAATTAAATAAAATTGTGTTATAGCATGGAAGAAAGACAGGGAACAGGTACTTTACTGAAAAGCTAGGCTACTGTGCAAGTGAAAGATGTTGAACTCCATTGACATTTTTAAAGGTCATAAATACAGTTAAATTTGTGATGATACTCTGTCACCCCTCTAAGAATGCCTGAGATGAGTAGCAATGAACTTTGAACCCAGGCAAGGATGCAGAGAAGCTAACTTTCTTAAAGGTAGCTTCCAGGAATATCATACAATGTTGCCATCCTGGAAAACTATTTGCTACTTTCTTACAAACTTAGACTTTGAATCTCTAAAGTGGCAACTGTCTCTGTGACTTGCATTAGGTGTATTTCCAGACAGAACACAAGACACATGTGTTCTCTCCTCTGTTAGATTTTAACAGTGTGTTTCTGATGCTTTCCTTTAATGAGTGCATCTTGCACAGTGTATCTGTGGTTATTCTGCTGAACAATGGGGCCACAGTGAGAGTGCAAAACTTATGAACTACTCTAATATCAAACTTGAATGAATGGACATGGGGATCCTGGACTTAGGCAGTTTAATGATAAACTAACTTAGGTCACTATCTGGATGTTGCTGTCCAAATTGTTTATGAAGGGCCCAATGCTACAACCCTGTATTCTTACTGTTTCAACTTACCTTATTCATCAGATAACATACTGTTCACTGGTAAAGGCTAAATTTATCTACAAGACTCTTTGAATCATGTTGTATATGCTAAAATGGTACACTTTGGGGTAGAGAAGTGTCCAATCTGGGCAACTCGTTCAGTGGCTATAACAAAATATTTCAGAGACAACTGGAAGTTAAATTGTGACTAGAAAGCCAAAATATTTAAAATATAATCTTGGACCTTTGTATATTAAGTTAACACAGAAAAATTTTTCAATGTAATAAGTTAGGGCAAAATATAACTATGGAATTTATTGATGGATTATCAGGATGGGTTATGCCAATGGATTATCAGGCATGCATTTGATTGCAAAATATTGTGATGTTGTAACTAAATTTCACAATTCCCCATTCTGCCTTGATGTATCTTTAACTATTCAATATCATGACCTTGTGTGAAATGCTTAATAGTATCCTTACCTGTTGCTGATTAGTCTGCCCTAAATTGAAGGCTTGCCGAGATTAGGAAGCATCTGCAGACCTGTTCATCTCTACAGATTTCCACCCAGATCCAAGTTCTATTTTGTGATAAGGCCACCATGTTGATAGCCTCTTTCCTTTAGAATAACAAGGAATCTCAGAGATTTGACAAAGGGTAGAAATCCGCTACTGGCATTCCAATTACTGCCAGATAAATATTCTACCAGCAAATGTAGAACTATGGGATTCCTCTCTGTAGCACCTCCAATTACTTGCCCACCCACTGCCTTGCTAGCCAGGAGCTCAGCACATTGACTCACATTAAGAAGGACATCATTTATAATGGGTGTAATTTGAGGAGGAAGACATAAGGGAGACATTGGATTGGAATTGCCTCACTCACCTACAGATTGACAGGTAAAACATGTAAGTTGAAGCCACCATGGTGGGGTTCATTAATTGAGCTTTAGGCTATTAACTTATAAATCACCATGGAGAGTTTGTATGTTGTTTCTATTTTTCAAAGACAGGAAGAGGTTACTACAGAGCTTAGTTATTCAGGAAGAAACAACTGTCTATTTTAAAGTTAGGAATAAATTATAAAGTATCCAACCTAGACTAAAGATTGATTGTACCTTGTAACCACTTAAACTCAAGTGTCAGACTTTACACTTGAGTGTTCAGTGGGTGCTGAGTTTCATGGCATTCTAAACCACTTGTGGTCCTACCAACACTGTCCCTCCATCACACCTTAAAAATGAAGGTGTTTCCTTTCCATTTTCAGAGTGTAGCTGCCCCCATCCCAGATCTGCCTGTCTTTTCCCACCACTCTAAGAATCGTTGGTTGTTTGAGGATGTGCTCATAGCATATGATCTCAGAGCATTTCCAGAAGACAGTCTTGATAATTCTTGAGGATGGTAAATGACTACGTTATTTGAGTAGGATGTTTGCTCGAAATCCATAGAATTCTATGTAAAGAAGAATATATACATATATATATTAATTTTTAAATCTAAATATCTACATTTAAATCTAAATCTAAAATTTGAAATCTAAAAATGAGAGGAGATGGAAAGTAAATGTGCAGATACTTTTGTGAGCCAATGAAGATATGTGTGGTCTCTAACCCCATGTCCCATGAGAAGACTTTCCCAATATTGTACTTTCCTGAATAATTGGACTGACTGACAGCATACATTTTTCTTTATATTAGTTTGTGGTACCTGATACAATATTTTTTCAATGCCTTTTCATTTCTGAACAAATACAGTAAAAGTAATACAATTTGCTGTTCACGGTGAACCCAGTTTAGCCATTTCTGAATTAACTGTTGAGAGAGACCTGCAGAGTGGAAAATGGAGGACTGAATGACCAAGTATGTGATAAGAGAGTTCTGACTTCCAGCAGGTAGGTTGCAGGGGCAGGGGAAGGGGTGCTGAAGCCTGGGTGTCAGTCACCCAGGTGACAATCTGGGCTTTGACTGATGTCCAAGGTGTGTCTCAAGGTACCTGTCCTAAAACTCTGCACATCACTAAATGGATTCTCTTACTCATTAGTATTAAAATGTAGGAGGTGCTGTTGGTGTCTGGAGTGATAAGGTGGGGAAAACACTTCAAAAGTGGCATAATATGTTTTATGTGCATCTTTTACAAGAGTTTTATTTTTCCATTTTCCTTAAAATAATATTTTGTGGTGATAAGATCTATGCAGTAAGAATGTGCATTTCAACACCAATCTGACTAAAATTAGAGAGAACTGATACGTTCAAACTGTTTACATTATGTGCTTTTTACTAGGTAGTCCCCATGGCCAAATAGAAGGACTGGACATTTTTATAACATTTCTGTGCATCTAGTCTTGTATATTTCTTCAGCAATTCTATTTTTCACGTCCCTGGGTTTTACTCAGCAAATTGAAAAGTGTCTGTGTCCTGCAAAATACCAGCTCCATGTTTATTCATATGTAAGGGAGAGGCATTTTTAAAGATGGGTGTATTCAGCTGACTCTGATTCAGAGTCACCCTCGCTTCTGACCTACATTACAGAAGTGTGGGGATTGCCAGCCTCTAGACTCCAGGATAGCAGCTTACATAAAAAGCACTAATACTTCTTTTATTTGAAAGGGAGAAAGGTCTAACATTGCTGTTTTATTTTATTTTGTTTTTGTTTAATGCTCGGGTTGGACTGCAGATCTCCCCACAAGCTGGGCCTGTGCTTTCTGTAGACCTGCACCCCTCTCCCAAGGACAGTTATTTTAATAAATATTCCATAGGAATATCATTTCAACTTTTGACAAACTCCAGCCTAAGCATCCTCTATCATAACATAAAAAGAGGTAGCTAGGGTTGACATTTCCACTTTATATTTAAAGCTCAACACTTCTTGCATATTTTCAAATTCTTCTAATATAATCGTTTATCTGTGTGTATGTATGTGTGTTTTTGTGGTACACGCTTGTGTATATGAAGGTAATTATATGTGAGTACATGTGAAGTACAGAGGTCAACATAGATTATCATTTCTGAAGTTCTCTCTAACTTTATTTTGAAATGGCATCTCTCACAGGACTCTAGCCTACCAAGTAGGCTAAGCTGGCTAGCAAGTAAAGCCAAGGAATCCACCTGCCTCCATCTCCTCAGAGCAATCATTAGAAGGGTGTTCTATCATTCTAGAAGTTTCTATGTAGATTCTAAATATTATACTTAGATTCCCATACTTGCAACATAAGTACTTTATTGAATAGGGTATTTCCCTTGCCCCCAAATGTAGTCTTGACAAATTTATTTCCTTAAACTTTCATCCAGAATATAAACATTATACATTGGAGGTAGTATTTATTAGTTAATATACCAAACACTGTGGCTATGTTGATAGAATTGTTTCTTCCATCATCATCCTGGATGTAAAATTTAGCAAATATTAATATGTATACACAGACACACCAAAGAGCTCTCATACATGTGCAAACACATTTTATATTGTTTGTCTATGAAGGCAACAGAGTACAGACTTGCTGAGTCGACTTAGAAAAGATGTTAAGTGAAGCCTCCTTTCTCCAAGAAGACCCTCTCTTATTTCACACTGTGAATTAAAATGTTCTAATCAATAGCTTTTATATATTACCATCATGCTTCTCTACTAATGGAGACAAAAAATGCCTTCTAGTCCCAAATATGAAATAAATGAATGTACTATTTTAGGCAAATACTAAGGGAGTAATGATAGGGCTAGTTTTAAATTGTAGGAATGATTTGAGACCTTAAAATAAAATTGAAGGTTTAACAAATGGGTCCTAAAATAGTAAGCCTATTAAATTTGTACTTGGTTCATACAAATGCATGGTAAGAAATATGTAATGAAACTTGGGAGAGCGGAAGGGGGCAGGGAGAACTATTCTTCATCATAGATGGTGAAATGGGCTGCATCTAACTTTCCCATATAAAAAACGAATGTGAAAGATCCAAACTGTGACTGATGACTCAGTTCATCAGAGGACAAAGGGAAGCTTGCTTTGGCCTCTGCCTAGGTAAGGTTTTAAAATTCTACTCTGTAAGCATCAGCTTTCAAACTTTCCTTCTTAATTTATCGTTGCACTCTTGGTGACTGTAGAAATATCAACATAGTTTGCATGTAATAAATATCCAATCCATGCCAAAATTATACAGAAAGAGGAACTCGCGTGGATGATCATTCAGAAATCAACAAGTCTGTCTTTCCTATTGAAAGTTAACTCTGTAAAAGCAAGCATAAACACACACACAAATAGCAGCAGCATCTCTCCCTGCTTAAATAATGTGAAAAAGAACAGAAGAAAGCTATTACTGGACTTAATAGTTATCTAAGGAGCATGTTGTTTTGGAAACTGTAGTCATGTCATGATATGGTTTCCCTGTAATCATTTTTCATAAAGAGCTTCATTTCAGTACAGTATTAACCCATAAATAAAGAGTGAAGGGTAAAAATAAAATCAGGATGTCTGTTGGTGATCTTAGGAGACTCCTGTGGTTCTTCAGATTTTCACATTTATAATGCAGAATTCATCTTCACTGCTGTTGTCTCTATAGCTTTTGGTAATGCAGAAATGGAGACAATACGTGAAAGAAGTGTCCCAGCCCCGTGTCTGTGTGGTGCAGAAGGTGAGGTTAAATACCAGTATGTGTTCACTGAAGCCTCTTCAGTCAATGAATCTGTTTGGCTGAGACAAGCGCTCTCCAACCTTCTGTAAAAATAATGAGTTATAGTTCACCAGGTTGCATGGCTTACCCTTCTGTCCAGACCCCTACTGTCCTGAAATAATCCCTGCTCTGTGGCTTGCCACACTACCATTCACTGTTTAGCGGTTGGGGATGATATCCTTGGAGGCACCAGATCAATTATTGGTTTACTCATTTTAAAAAAAGATTGTCTTTGGTAAATAATTACTGTATTTCACTCGCATTGCATCTCATTTTACCCAGGAACCTCTGCTACACACATGTATAAGGAAATAGTAGTAATTAGCAAGCAAAATTGAGAACAAGATGAGTGTAAGTTTAGGAAGGGAGGAGACTAAGGATGCACTGAAATAACAAAAAGGAATTAATTTTAAATAAGATGGACATTTTCAGTTAAAGAATAGTATGAAAACGATGTTGCAAAAATGTTTCTTAGCATAAAATATGTCCACAATGTCTGAAATAAAATGCATGTGTATTGGGAAAAAAATCAAAGCATTATATGATATGTGCATATTAAAATACTGTTTAATCACCTTTCTATTAGCTTATTTGGTCACTATTAATCTGTACCTATGGTAAATAGTAAGTATAGCACAGGTGTATAAATTGTTGAGATGTTAGGGAAATACTAGACAGTATGTGATGCTTAATTTACTCTGTATTAGTGTTTGAAGAACACACCCTTTCTCTGTGTTCTCCAATTCTAAATTTTCTTGTTTACACCATCTATTGACCATTTCTGTTCTCTTTTTTAAATGCTGAATCTGAGTGACTACTAAGGAAAACCCAAACGTTGAACCACACAGTTTCCCTAAAGAAATATCACAAGTCTTTTAACATCCATTTCTAAGCTGCTTTGCCTGATCAGGATAATAATCTTTCTCTCTTTCCCAACCAAAAGGCAGCTAATTGACTTGGGGTGTGCAAAGCAAAATAGGAGCATTAAAGTCTAAAATTAAAAGGCATATCAGAGATAAAAATACTCCAGGGAAATGACCTCAGTGTTTTCCTATGGTAAAGACGGAATGGGCAACTAGCTAGCGGGCTTCAATTACTGGTATATCATGAGAAATAGAAAAACAGTAGGTAGAACAGCCTTGCAGAGCTCAGAGCAAAGGATCACATTAGGCAATTCCCGTGTAAACTCTGCCCTCAGGATCACAACTCATCCTTTTGAAGGGAAGATCAGGGATTCTGGGTGATGTCCTCCTCCTCCTCTTCCTCCTCCTCCTCTTCCTCCTCCTCCTCTTCCTCCTCCTCCTCTTCCTCCTCCTGTTTTTCCTCCTCCTCCTCTTCCTCCGACTCCTCCACGTCCTCTTCCTTGTTTTCTTCCTCCTCCTCTTCCTCCTACTCCTTACTCCTCCTTACTACTCTTTTTTCTCCTCCCCTACCTTCCTCCTCCTCCTCCTTTTACTCCTCTGCTTCTTCTCCTCCTCCTCTGCTCCTTCTTCTTCCCTTTCTCTTTCTCCATAAATGTCTTTGGGGGGGGGGGGGGGGGGGGGGACTGGGAATCGCCACTACTCATGGTAAAATTTGTCTTTATTTCCTGTTGAGAATTCATTCTCAGTGTAGTTTCTCTCAAAGGGAAATCGGGTGTCCTGTCTATCCACATTCCACCCAACCACCGCATGGCTCTCTTGAACTGCTTGCCTTGGAAGTGTTCGCCAAGCCCTTTCACCTCGGTATTATGAGTCAGAGAAGCTCTGTGAAATACAGAACTCATGAGAGAGCTAAATGTTTTGATCAGAAAGCCGTGGAGAACAACCTATACTGAGTAAGATATGACCCACAAAGGCCATTAGGTATCTCTGGGTTCACAAGAGAACTTTATGGAAATTCAGAGCCAATACTTCAGCTTATTGCTGAAATATTATACAAAATAATTTATGAAGAGATTTCTCTTGATTTGCATATGTAACTGATCAAATACAGTAGCAACACAATCCAGATATGATTTTATCAATATTTGTGTTGCTTTTTATCTTTGAAAAAGGATAGGTATGAATTATTTTTTCTTTTTTCTACTTAGTGCCTAAAACATGTGTCTTATATTTTATTCTACCCTCCAGGCCATTAACTAAGAACCATAAAGAGATATGTTAGTGATAAGTGAAATATTGAGCTTGGCAAAGACATTTTCTGAAGAAAAAAATAATGTTGGGAAAAAATAGGAAAAAAAAACCCTTCATTTAACCAAAAAAGTATTCTGCATAGTAAATAACAAGCAGGAATGGGCTTAGACACCAAGCAAAGAAAAAATTCTGGTGTCTAGGAAGGTGGTTGCTTCATGCTGCTGGGCTGCTGTAGGGTGGTGGTTAAATGTAGACAAGTAGAATGGGTGGTGTTAAAATGTCTTTGGAGTGCAGATAAAGCTCATTTGGTTTTAGAGGAAGTAAGTACAAGGTGTGGGAGGAAACAGAAAGACCTGAAGGATGAGCATGGATTCCAGGCTTGAGTGACTGGAATGAGGAGTATCACTTTATGGAAAAAGGTTTCTGAAATGAACAGAAAGTAGACAACAATACAGGGCAACAGGGAAAAGGTAAAGATAACCAGGTGCATTATTATAATTTTTTCTCTGATGTTGTCATTGAACATTTTCTTTTCATCACCAAACAGTCTCTAAATCAAGAGCAACTTCTGAGTGATTTAGGACAAGGAATAAAGTTATAGAGCTATAGTTGAGATTTTAGAGAAATTTTCAAAATTGGAAAAACAAATTGTGTGTGTATGTGTGTGTGTGTGTGTATGTGTGTTAGCATTATACACTCTCAGGTCTCCATTCAGTTTTTTTTTTTTAATGCAGTATGGGATAACTACCACCCATTTCTTCCCTAACATCTTCCTAGAGCCTGTTACAGATAAGTTAACTTTTAAAAATCCATTATGCACCTCAAAATTACTTCACTAATTGTGTTATCAGTGTGGAAGAATTGGCTACATTTCAGCATAAAATATAAATGGATCTAACTTTTCTCATTAATATTTGATGCGACATGGTTTAATTTTGAATTGAAGCAGAACCCCGAGGAGATCCTGAAAGGATAATTTATACATGTGAATTTAACTACAGAATGATAAAGTAAATCTTAGCTTTAGTTCCTCTAGGTTAGTGTGTCTTGCTGGACTTCATCAATGGAGAAAGAGCATTCTTTTAAAAGTATTGTACCTCCACTACTATGGTAAAGACAGAATTAACAGTGTCTTCTTCAGTATTTCATAAGGTACCCTATGAAGAGTCATCAGAAGCCACTTACATGCCAATCTTGATCACCATCTCCAAAAGACTAAGAGGTTCTATTTGGAACATGGAGCCTTGGTATTGTCTGATTAATTCATCCTGTTAGGCTTATCTACATTGCCTTCCTTTTGTTTGATTTTTTAAAAAAAAAATAGAAACAAAGCATAACTAACTGACCAATATAAACAAATTCTGTTATTTTATTTGAAATTATGGGATCAGATTAGCATTTGGCTTAAATTTTGCAAAATAGCACAGTGGACAGATCATTGAATTGTGTGTTCTCGTAATTGAAAATTGGGTCTTGTAGAAGCCAAGTGTTTGGGACAATAACTACTAAGAACACATCTTCAGGCCACATGAATAGGAGAGACATCAAGGATCATGAGACTCTTAGCATGGTTGTTCAAGGTCTCACAACTCACAACTAACAGGAACTATGTGTTTAAATAAAATTTTTTGTACACCTTTTTAAAAAATACACAAAACAAATCAAAAGGAAAAAAACGTATAGAAAAAGAACAAGTGCACTCACTAAAATAATCTCAAGCTAAGAGCCTGAAAGCAAGCTAAGAGCCCTTCAAGTGAGGGCAACATTTAGCTGCATAGGTTGTTTATAGAAGCAGTTAGAAACTGAGAATTTAAGAAACTATGAGAATACTAACCCATAACGTTAGGACAATACTAACGTCCTATCCAAAGGCAATGAAATGCAAGACTCCAGTAACATTTCCCAAAGAGAAGAGAATTTGTGTCTATGGAATGGCATGCGTGCTAGTCCCACACTTTCTTCTCCACTGATCTTACATTCCTACCAATCTGTCAGTGTATCTCTGTTGCAGGAGTTTAACAAGCATCTACCTACATAGCCTCAGGATGCAAAGCACTAACCTTACTTCTTAAAATAAGTCAATTTTTAGAGGTGATAGAGGGAATGCCTCACATCTAAAACATTGATGTTCAAATTTGCCCATATTATGATTCATGAGTATTTACTCCTATTCCATTGTCTAGATAAGGCAAGCTCTAGAATGGCAGCCCTGCAGAATAAAATGAGTCTGTGCATATAAAAGAAGTGTTAACTGAAGTATAAAAGGGAAGCTGCTTGTGTTTAGAGTGCTGTGTGGGCTTGCCTCAGGCTCCTATGCTATCAGGAGAGCTCAGACTAGTTCTTCTCAAGCTGACAGCAATTCTAATGTCTTGGCACAGGTCATTCACATGGATGCAGAAGAAGGCGAGGCCAGTCACCCTCAATATTCTACTTTTCCAATCCTGTGTGAATTCTAATTTACCTTGTCAATTTACTTATAACTGTTCTTCCAAAACTCATACACGCAGATACATCAAATTAAAGACGTTAAAATTGGGAGCTTTTATCCATTTTAGATTAATGTCTCATCTTATTTGACATTTAGTTCTTTATTAAAGCAGCCATTCATTTTTTTGTATAGACAGAAATTAACACTATGTCAGTTCATAAGGTCCACCAACAAATAAAAAGTCAGGTCTAAAAAACAAAACTACTATGGATCTGGAGGGATTGTTCATCAATACAGAAATAACACTCTTAAAGCAATATGTACATAAATTTTATGTGTGAAAGTAATTCATTTCTTTGCTTTAGTTGACAATTTAACCTTTAAGAGCACTCTTCCCACACATGAAGTGATCTTTCACACATTCACACAGAATTCCTTCTTTTTAAAAATCAAAATGGAGGTGACATCTCTACTTGCTAACTCTCATGAGGAACTCCTGTAGATGTGGTAAGGAATGCTGAGGATGTTGATGAATACCACCAGAAGAGGTGTGCCCTGGAATAGTGTTTCCTGTCTGTAAAATGTAGTGTTTTGTCTTCTCTGGCACCTTTTATGGGGTGGTATGGCATCACTTATTAGAACTTGGGATCATGGTAGTGTCCTATCCACCTGGCTTATGAGAAGAACCCAGTCAGTCGTGCAGGCAGAGAGAACTCAGGAGCTAATTATGCCACTTCACAGAGGCAGATCACTTCTAAACTTCCCCTCGACCATTTCTGTATCTTAGTACGCCTGGGTAAACATGACCAAGACCAGGAAGGTTAGCCATTTTCAGCAATCTATTTTCTGGTTTTCCAAGTTTCTCACAAAAAAGATCATATTTCCACAGTTGCTCACAATTCTTCTTACATTCTTTGGATTCCCCTCTATGAGATGTTTCAGAATGAATGGATATTCAAGAAGAAAGAAATACAGGCATTTAAAGGAATACTGATATGCCTTTTGCATAATGTTTCCAACTTACCTAAATTGAGGAATGTGGGTGGTGGGGGAATATTCAGAATAGTCCCATCTTTTAAAAGTCAACACAGCATGGGACTATTTTTAAGAAGAGTTGTGCTTTTAGATATAGTGACCATTTAGAATTTCATAGGAACACATGATAAACCAACTTAGAAAAGACATGCTGGGTGGCAAATAGACTTCTCCTTGAGTTCTTTCTCTCTTGTTCATTGATTGTCAGTCTCTAATCAAAGCAGTATCTGTCAGTCAAAGTGGGAAATATATAGTCAGGGAGAATAGCAATGACAGGTCCTGTGACAGATTAGATGTTAAGAATGATATTCTCAATGAGACAAGCAGCATCCTGATAAGAGATTTTAAAAACATGTCTTTTCAAGCAAATCTTTGGACTAATGTAAAATGGACAACTCTACAGATCCTCTAAATATAGACGGTGGTAATTTGACAGCTGGCACAAAACATAGGCAAAATTAAGCCTGAGAAAATGTCAGCATGAGTGGGAAAAGGGGGCAATAAAAGCCACCCCCAAGCCTAGGAGCTATTGCAACTGATGGTGATTGCAAGAGGGGGAGTCAGTTCTCTTCAGAGATGTGGTTCCTGTCTCGCTTCCCATTCTCCAGAAGATGGCCCTGCACTTGGGCAGTATTATCTAGACTGAGAATTATTTTTAAAGATCATGAAATTTGGAGGTGGGTAGTGAAGGAATTTGGGAAAGAGATGTAGGGGAATTTTTTTCAACACATGTAATATTCATGTATGATATTATCAAGCAAAAAAGCAATAGTAAATAATGTTAAGCCAACTGTGGAATCATAGAATTTTCAAACCTTGTTTGTTTGGTTTTTACACTCTAATTTGACAGCCCTGAACCTCACACCTCCCTTGGGTATTGAGATGTATCTCACACATATTGTTAGGTAACTAGAGACTTCAGTCTTACTCCAAGAGTTGAGACAGAACATACTCAGACAAGTACATATGGGGAGCAGAGCTTGAGTGACACAATTTATTCTGAAAATATGTAATCACAGAACATCAGTGAAGTTTATTCAAAGTAGCTCTATTCATATGGCCTGGAAAATTTGAGCATGAATTTAGTGTACCTGACCATCATGCAATGATGTTTTCAATTATGCTCATTAAATTTATTCCCAAATTGTAAGTTATCTTTAATATTAAAAAATTGGTCAAAAGATAGAGTACATAAAAAATAAGGAGTAATATGATGAATAAACTGTAAAATGTTTAGTTAACTACTAATAAATAAACAAATAACAGCTTAAGTTTGCATGTTACAAAAGTCAACTTGCCAGGTGGTAATACTATCATGGTGGTTTCAGGGAAACCAACTGATTCCTATCTAGATCTGAGGCTAAGATCTAACTGGATCAGTGGGAGTGACTCTGTGCCAGGTCACAGGTCCACGGCTGGGAAGCTCACAGGCCTAGTGAAGTCTCTGAATGAGTTTTTTGGAAAAGAGATTCTAAAGTATTTAAAGAAACCCATTGTATATTTATACAGATTACTACATTTGTATTTATGCATTAACTTTTGTAGTTAATAAAATTGTTATTTAGCTTAGATTCCTATATTTTTCAAACTTCTAAATCAAGTCGTATGTGACTTTTCTCAAAAGTACAGTAGGATATATATTTATTTGGAAATGTACATTACACCCCACACACTTTCTTAACTCAAGCTCAAGGGAAAACACACTGCTCTCTGAGACATCATCATATTTCCTTTCATCCCTATGTGGGCAAATTAGGCAACTATGATATGAGAAGAGTTCCACTATAAAGCTTGGAGTTTCAAGCAGGTATAGTGTGTTAGTGGTCCTAAAAGAATTTTTCTTGTTACTTTGGGATCTATAATCTTTCTATCACCTATCTGAAAGTTAATAAACACCAAGAACACACATTCAGTTTGTGGATCTTAAAATTCTATTCCCATTTCAATTTTACAGGTAAACTGAAGGGGGTATTAGAGTTGCATCCTGTCTAAGTCCTGCCATAATGAAAGCAGCCAGTCATAGCAACATATAAATGTCCCATACCAAAATGAAACACAGAATTGCCATTTGTGCATTTTACTTTCAGAGCAGGTAGATTATACTCTCTAACTAGTTTGTGTGCACATGAAATGTCAGCCACTTAATGTGTGCATTATTTTTGTTACAACAGACATTTATTTAAAGTGATGCATATGTAAAGCAAATAACTCTTAGATTGTGATTCAGGTTGAAACAACTGCATAAAATTATGTTGAGACCAGGCACATCCACAGATAGCAACTACAAGATCACTTCAGTGCCCATTCTTCTTTCTCTTTCCTTTCCCGAATAACCTCTTTCAGATAGGGTTCATTATAGAATTTGTCCTCCTCATATTTTGCCCACTACTCCTTAGGCAAGATCTGATACCTCATGGTCAGGTCCCGGGCTCTTTTAATTTGAAACATCCTGTCATTATAAAGATACCCAGGAAGTCTTCTTAAGGCTTCTTGCACACCTTCGGTCTCATACATTGTATCATCTTTCATTAACCCAGCTTGTTGAGACCATTTTCAGAAACCTATGCTTTACACTGAAACACCCAGTCTGTCTGCCATTTTGACCTGAGAATGTAATGTGTACATTTTTACAAACAATATTTATTTTAGATTGTTTTTCTAATTGGTAATGGAGAGAACTGAGAGGATGTTGAAACTAACGTACATGTACAGTGCCCAGAGAATTCTTTTTCCGTTTTTATACAGTGTTGAAAATGGTGTCGCTAGATACTTTATGATCTTTAGCTGCAGCTTGTGAAAATGGATAATCAAATTCTTTTTCTCGTTGTTTGGAGTTTTATAGACTCACAGGGGAGCAGAGCGGATCACTTGAATCAGGTGTTGTGAAGAACCACAGTGAAGATATGTTTAAAGTGTTTAAGAGAGGGAAGGATTTAAAAAAAAATAACTGAGCTAAATCCTAAAGCATACTGTGTGATATGTTGAGAGAGAGTAGATTGTGAATAGGAAAGTCAATCTACTGACACAGGGGCTGGAAAAGCTAAAACATTCTTTCAATGTCCTTACCCATCTCTCTTCATTATGCCTTCTGATTCATAGTTGGGATTATTGTTTGGAAATAAAAAAATTAATAAAAGTATTTAACTCCTGAGCTGTGTCGTGCGACATCATGGCAGGCAGCATGAGAACTTTCAGGGTATTAATTTCAATTTAACTACACTTAGAGAGGATTATCCATGAGTGGCTTGGGTTCTGCTCTTGACTTCCATGTTATTTATTTATTTATTTTCCCTGACAGATTGAGGAACTCAGAGCCATTCTGTTGAGTGCTCTAAGTGCCTGGCCTAAGTTTCCAGGGAGCTATTAATTCCCCCTTCTAGTCTGCTGTGCAGCTTTTATTTTAAGAGTGGTTTAGAAGCAAAGGCACAGTTCCTTATCTACACCCATGGCTTACTTTTATTCTCTGTTTCTAGAGCAACATTCACCTGTGTGGCGTGCAATGATGGCACTATTTGAAAGATTCCCTACATTGTGTAGAGTAGAATCTATTTCACTAAGCTTGTCAAAGCATCCTCATAGAAATTTATTTATTTTTTTTTTTAATGTCACTTACTCTGGGGGAAATATGTAAAAGGAGAGACTTAGTTCATTTCCACAATATTAGTGAATTAAAAGTTGCATCTCTGCTGGGAGTGTAGTTACTTGGGGCACAGAGACCTCAATCTTGGCAAGGGAGGTCAGAGCTTTAGTCAAACCCTGTGTAAATGGAGAGAGTAGAAGCCTGAGCCAAACTACCCAGACTGAATTGCATAGTCCTGGCTGATGAGCCAGGGATGAGGCTGCCTATGAATCTGACAATTAAAATGACCCATTTCCTTCCCAGCGCCTATCTCCATATTTGCTGAGAGCTAGAAAATGCAAATTGTGTGACCCATTATCCTCTTTTTTAATTAAATGGTAAGGTATCTGATTCTGATGTTAGGAAGTTGCTTCGAACACTCTTGAATGCATACTCTAGTTTACTGCCGTGACTCTTTATCTTTTCAACAGAAGGACAAATGTCTACTTAGAGAAGGAAGGCATCTACTCTTCACTGCAGGCACCAGAGAACAATTTCCATTGGCAAAAAGGGAGAGAGGAAGAGCAATGGGATAACTGACACCTAAAATCTTAGTTGGATAAATTATTTTGAAAATATTTTCTTTAAGGCTTCTTCTATTACTTAATTCACTTCTTCTTTTTTTTCCTAGCAGCAGTAGAAAGGAAAAGTTAGAGCCCATTCTCTAGTCTTTATGAAAGCTGTTCTTTTCAAAAATGAGTCTTGGTCTGTATCCAGACACTGTCAGGTTTTAGTCAGCAAGCCTCATGCCAGCGATATATCAGATTTAACCTCTCAACTTATGGATTGAAAGGCTTCAGGTCACTGGCATACCAGAGGTTTTAAAGTAGCAGCTTTGGAAACTAATGTTCATCATTCCTTTTTGAAACAAATAAATGCATATGTGCATTTTTACTATAACATGTTTAAAACACAGAAAAGGCTGTAGAGATAAGGAGACAGTATTTCCACCCATTTATACTAATTATTTGGCAGTAATCAAAACCAGTCACTTGGCAATGAATACTCTGAAACATTTCTTTTTTATTTTGCTTACTCATATATATTAATTAGTAAGTATTGACAGTGAAATTGCTTTTTATATCAACAAATGAAAATGGTGATCTTCCAACAAACGACTGAACAAGTCATCTTTGAAGTGCTGAGACTTGGACCCAGAGTCTCCTCTTTGCTACACAAATGCTGCCATGAAGCTGAAACAATAGCACCCTATATTTTTACTGATTTATTAGAAAATGGTGGTTGTCCTCATATCTTGTTTATTCCCCTTTTTCTTTTCCCCCACTATTTATAAACTCCCTATTTAGTCTACATATCCCTCTCCTCTCCTTTCAGTCCTTATTGGAATTAGCTGTGTTTTCCACATGTCCTTTCTTATATTTAGAGATCTAGTTTAGTTCTCCCTTGCTGTTGCTGCTTTCTTACCTCTGTTGTTAGGTGAGAATTATTACCTTCAGAGAATTTGTCCTTGGAACTTTCTCCAAAACAGGTAATATTTCAATACATAATCAACTCTTCAAAGGAAAAGGGGCAACTTATGACCATAATGGAATTAAAGCAAAAATCTGTAGTGAGTGGACATACAGAGAATATACAACTATGAAAATTTTGTAATGCTTTTTAATGATCAGTGGATTGTTTTAGAAACAATGGAGACATTTTGAAGTTGCAGGATAAACTGAAAATGGAAATGTCATTTACCAGACTAAGAGAGATACAATGAAGACATATGTAACATAAAAGCATATAGCTATGAATGACTATGGTATAAAAGAGGAATGGGCTGGAAAGATGGCTCAGTGGTTATGAATGCTTACTGAACTTCCAGAGTGTCCAAGTTCAGTTCCCATCCTCCCTGTCAGGTGACTCATGACCACATGTAATTCCAACTTCAGGATGTCAGAAACCATCTTCTGGTCTCTGAGGACACCTGCAGCACACATGCTCATACAAATACAAAGATGCACACATGTGCACATACATACACACACAGAGGGATAATGAAATAAATAAAAAACAAAGTTATATATTCCAAATAAACTAATGGTACTCTTCACTGTCTTGGAAAAATAAGAACAAGCTGGACTCACCATTGTGAAAGAAAGTAAACACTAAAAATCAGATGATATTATTAATGAGGAATGACACAAAACACTGAGGAAGAAACTGTTTTATTCTTTAGGTGGGTAAAACAAGATTGGCAAGTCATTAGTTAAATTAATCAAAGTTAATAAACCAAAATCAGAAAAAGAAATCACCAGAAAATATTCCATTGAAAGAAGAGAACAGTTGGGAGATGTTTGGAAAATGTGTATTTCAATCAATAACAAATACCTGGGAGAAATGAATGAATTTGTAAACACATAAGGCCTACCTATTTCTAGCAAAGAGGGCATAGAACACTTGAAAATATTATCAATAGGCAATAAGATCAGAGCAATTATAGAATTTCCAGGGAAATAAAATCTCAGGACCAACAGGATTCATAGCTGTAGTATGCCAGCCTTAAAGAGGAACAACTATTTTGCTCATGCTGTCATATAGTATAAAATAAAAGAGATCACACCAACTCATATACTGAATGCAAATCAACACTGCTTAACAATTACACAAATAGTGAGCAAATGGAGATAACTGAAGTGTCTTAATTGCATCTTGGGGCCAACATATTTAGCCTTTGTTCTAGGTGCTGACTCATTTCCCATTCCTTCTCTTGCTGCATAAACCACCAAATACCCCAAAACTATAGTTCAAACCCAACTTGTCTTAAATATCCCTTTCTTCTCATATTTAATTTTTATTTTGTTTTGATTCACCTAAATAAGGGGGCAAAATATAATATCAATGTTTGGAAAACAATGACACTTTGAGTGTTCACAATAAATAAAGGATGAATGGAAGAAGGTGGTGAGTTTAAGCAGTGTAAAATCAAATTCAGGGAAAACAGTCTAGGTTAATAGGAGTACACTTTTAAGCAACTTTAAGTAACTTGTTTCCAAACCTGCTGACTCAATTAAAAGAAGCTCTTCTGTTATATGTTTGAGAACAGAGTATGTTTCTATTCTAATTTCTGTTTGTCTGACTCAGTGAAAATAATACACATGCAAGCATAATGTCAGCTATGATGATGTCATTTTGCTCAGATTTATAAATTCTGGAAACATTACTAATTTTAATTTTAGAAAGTTACCAATTGTTTTCAGTTATTTAACCATTTATAAAAGAAACAAGAATCAAACAGCATATTGGTTTCACTATTTCACCAAATGAATAGCACATTAAAAAATTTTTGAGGGTTAATATTTTTTGTCAGTCCATGTGAAAGATTAGACTCTAAGTCACATAGAGTATGATGTGGAGTACATAAAGTAGAGTATGAATTGGTACTCCATGAAATATCAAATGTACATGCTTGTGCATGGCTCTTAGCTCTTGCATAGAATAGCTTTCTACAATGTAATGTAATGAGACTGCCTTTAACATCCTTATAAATACTGTGTTGAGAGAATGAGGTGCAAAATAAGCCATTCCTTCATGTGTCTACAAAGGGGTCACAATAAGTAAGACATGTAAACAGCAGTTGCTAATGTCCATGTTAGTGACATGGTAATGAGAAAAAGAAAAGTCACATTGATTCACCTATGGAACCTGTAGCATGAAGGCATTCAGCTCTGTGAACACTTCTTCTGTAGAACTGTGATTATAACTGGCCCAAATGTGATGCCATGTTTAGTAGTTGCTACTAGGTTCCTACTGAGGTATGCTTCAGGGGAAATGAAAATGTCTTAGTGGTGTCTTAGTGAAGCTTGAACTATTCTTGACTTCTGGAGGCCATCTTATCAGTTACTTTACTTTTGAATTTTGAATTTTAAAAATATTTTAAAATATGAACCTCTTGTTCTGTTGTGCCTCTAAGATGATTTAAAGTGACCTCAATGATATATCTAAGAATTTACTTATAGATGAGAAACCTTTGGTCACATTTATTTACATATATGTAGTACTTATATGTACTACACACAGATATGTAGTACAAAAATGTAGTATGTACACACACAGAGAGACCAACAATCCAATGGAATTTAAAGATAATGATATTTTGCAACTTATACTGAATTGATATTTATATTTTATTTGTTATAGATCAAACTTCAATCTGTTGCTAATGTAATATAAATTGACCTTTAAATCAATGCTCTAAAAAGATACCAAAACAATAAAACGACATTGACACTAAATACAAACTTGTAGAATAGCTTGTAATTTTAAAAAAACACATGGTAAATAGGAAATTATAATTCAACAGGGATTTTTTCTTTCTGGAATAGTGACTCCTCTACCTGTGAATAGTTTTAAAGTTCAAATCCCCTTTCAGAAACTTCCAGAAATGTTGATCATTTAATATGTAATCAGATTCTGTTTTCTAATTTCTTCTGTGGTGAGCTGTCAATTATCTGTTGGTGGGCTTGTATGGCTGCATTACTGAGAACTGCTAACACATGAGATGGGTGGTGGGCTTGTATGGCTGCATTACTGAGAACTGCTAACACATGAGATGGGTAGAATTTTGGAGGTGCCAAAAACATGCACATCCTAAAATGGATGGTGGCAGAGATTCTCAAGCATGAGTCACAAATGAACAACTGGACAGCATGTCTTCTCATGACAGAGGGGCCTACCCACATCATCCTTGCAGTAGTGCAAGGGACTGTCATGAGTCTCTTTACCTTAATCTTTATCGTCAAGATTACAGCTTTTGTCTTCTGAGATATATCACTAGGAGGAAGAGTTAACCTTTAATAACTAGATTGTTCTGAAATATTGTCGGACATTCTCATCCATGCTATATACATTCTATCTAATATAGCTATGAGAATAGTCAGGGATTATACTGATTTATCAAGTTGTCTCTTGTTGGAGGAATTCTGATTGTTAGCATAGAATGACATCATATGGACAGTTTTGTATAAACTCTCTTATTTTGATTCTTATTAAATTTGTGGCCACGTAAGTATTTCATTTTCAGTGTTTAGTATTTGGAGACTATCAAGATAACTCAGGGGCATTCCAATTCAATATAATGGATTATTGCAGCCCAGTATAATGACGTGAGATATTGGCAAACTAGAACAACTTGAGTTTCTGTCTTCATGATACAAGGTTAACACTTAGAGTCTCTTGAGATTTTGGGGTTTTGCTTTGTAAAAAAAACCTATCTGTGTTTCATATAACTCCACAACTTCTCTTAATTATTCAAAAAAGACTCCAGCACCTTCACTTTAAGTGTTAACAACATTGGAATCACAATTACATGTTTTATTTTCTATGTGTGAGGCATTTTTTCTTTTCCTGAGAGACTTTTGACCCTTGGGGAAACTACACTTCATTCCTCTTTGTCATGCTTGGTGTTGAGTAAGTCAAGCGTGCAATGATTGGTTCAAATAAACTAAACTGTTTTGACCTAAAAATGGGTTACCTACCCACTCCACTGACTAATCACTTGCACGGGCAAAGATGTCTTGCCTTACAACCATTGTTTCCAGATGTATCTGTGGACCAGAGGTGCATAAACTTCATGAACTGTAGTCCCCTTCTTAACAGTGTCTTCCAAAACTGTCACTTAGCCAGAGCATTCAGTTTCTGGAAGAACCACATATAAAACTCACAGCCTCTACCTTACAGTACATCGTCTCATCTATTCATGGTATAGGAAGTAAACTACTACTGGTCTTCATCACACATAATAACTATCTTCTCAAAGTGTGATTTAGTGAGAATCTTTAGTTACAAAACTCATGAATCACTTCATACACTTTAAAATAATTTCAGCGTACTAAACATGCTCTCATTCCCACCATCAGTTGCAAGCTTGTTGTTTCCTAAGCAAAGTTATGCATAAAAGATGCTGAGACACAACGTTTCTAAAATATGAGGACTTTGAAAAAACTTCTGTGTCTAGCATTTTGTATAATTTTCCATCCAAAATACTAATTTTGCTTCAAATTTAATATTGGTACCTAATTACCGAAATAGCATGTTTTCATGGTTGACTTCACCGGATTTGGCAATGTGCTTGACTTCAAATATGTAACATACTGTCTGAAATAACTATGTACTTAACTCACTGAACCAAGAAGTAAAGTGTTTTAATTTTTATAGTTTTTTTTTCATTTGCTGCCACAAACTGTATTAGTCAGTGGGTACTTCTGTGTTTCTGTTTTGTGTATGATCCTAAATAAAACATCTAATTTATAAGAATAGCTTTTTTATGTTTATGAGATTAGCTCCCCTCCTATAACAAACAAAATAATAAACAAAATAAAGAAACAAAAAAAAACCCCAAAAAACAAAACAAACAAAAAACAGCAATTATTTTCTGTGACTAGATTCTCCATCCAAATCAGCATCTGAAATTAATATACTTACCTAATCCTTCTAATGCCTTCTATTACACAAGCAATTTGATTATATTCTGAACATATAATTTGCCTCCCTGCCCTTCTCTCTATTTATGGCTCTGCCTGTTCCCTCTGTTCATTATTAAAAACTTGTTTAGTTGTAGCCTATTGGTCTAACATAATTGGTATTTCCTGATGTTTGAAATGTGGACATCTTCCAAGATGACCATTGTTTATATTTAATCACTTTTATTAAATAGAATGCTACTGTGACTCAGGATTTCTATTATAACACAGAAGAATTTGCAGAAAAAATCCATTTGTTTCTCTGGGAAGATTCCCTTCCCTTTGTGTAAAGGTTAAAATTACACATTTATTGATAATGATGGTGGTGTCTTGATATCCCAAATAGAAACATTTGAGTCAGTTTAAATATGTTATTGGGACTTTTACTGACTAAACTCTATGTTGTTAATTTTTTTTTTGAGACAGGGTTTCTCTGTGTAGCTTTGGAGCCTCTCCTGGCACTTGCTCTGTAGACCAGGCTGGCCTCAAACTCACAGAGATCTGCCTGCCTCTGCCTCCCGAGTGCTGGGATTAAAAGTGTACACCACCACCGCCCGGCTTCTATGTTCTAATTTAAATATATTTGTTTGGATATCTGTCTTTCTGCATTTCTAACATTCCAAATTTATCTGATTGAGTGTAAATCGCTCCCCTCCTGGTAAGAACTTTTTTTTTCAGGGCAGAAGACAAACCATCTCTCTCCAAATATTAGAAATCTCCTTTAGCTTCCTTTCACTTTGCTTTTCTTGACTGTAGGATTTACTCTCAAAGCAGTGCCATTTAGACTTATCTGTGTTAACTTTTAAAAATTCTAATCATATTTGCTTTGTTGGGGCTAGAAGAAATGACTTCTAGCTGGATTGTTAAGGAAAGGAAATATGCATATTTATGTAAATCCTGTTTCTAGTTCCAAGGCTCTAGAATTTTGAAAGTAAATAAAAATGAATTAAGGGTTTTAGGAGAAAGCAAGTGGCCAGTGTCAATTTTTGGCTACCCCTCATTATTTCTTCATCAGCATCCAATGGCATGGATTAGGCAGGAATGCTGTTCTGAAGCATTCTTGGGAGGAATGATGGTTTGGATTGCTGTTTTTGTGGGAAGTAGCATGTGATTTTCTGCCCAGAAAAGCAGTTCTCTGCCAAGATTGACATGTAGAATCCCACTGGTAACTCTAGGGGAAACTCACCAATTAGAGCTAAGAAAATGCAAACAAATGTTACACTTCCTTGATGTAACAGAAGTCAGAAGGGATGGTTCAAGATGGAAGATGGAAGAAATATGACAAATAGAAATACATCATTCTCAAGAGTTGAGTTTACTATTAGTCTTTTGCAAAAATACTATATGACCACACTTTTATTCTGTCTTGTCTCCATGTGTAAAAACACAAAAGTGGAGCTGGAGAGATGGCTCTTGAGTATTTGCTTCTCCTGATTGCACCCAGGTTCAATTTCTAGTACCCATATGGCAGACCCATCCATAATGCTAGTCCAAGAGGATATTATGCTCCCATCTGACCTCTGAAGGCACCAGGAATGCATATGGTATATATGCAGGTGAAACACCCATAAGCATTAAACAACAATACACAAAGGTATCATGTTTAATCTCAGTGAAAGCTATAGCTATGAGTATGTTGGGTAATTTATTACTATATGAAAGTCAAGTATATCATGACTTATAACAGTTACTATATATGTATATTAATCAATAAATGATAGTACTGTATCCACTAATGATCGCAGTCATGCCCATGGTCATTTATTCCTGGGATGACAAAATATGTTCTTATTAAAATTTGCCTACTAGCAGTTCCAGAAGATTCCACAAATTTGAAAAGATCTGAGGTGCCCATCAATGGCAGAATGACTAACCAAACTATAGCACTATTACACAGTGTGATGGTCAGTGAAAATATGTAGAAAGTATCAGTATGTACTACTATGATATATTGAACATTTTCAATCAGTTCCCAAATGATTCTGTATAGTTATTATATAGTCACAAAATTATTGAAACAACAAGATCAGGAAAATAGGGGAAAAAACAAACACCTATAATCACTCCATTTAAATCCAAGAGACAAACTGAACAAGTAACATCTTATGGGAATACACACATGAATACTCACACCTGTATACACACAAACATGTATACTCACACATACCTGTACACACACACACACACACACACACACACACACACACATGCATACTCACACATTTACACTCACAGACATACACATGTATGCACACACACACATGTATATGAGTACAAGATATATGCATATCTGTGCATCAGATGTAACTCTTTTTAATGGGTAAGTCTGTGCCTATCTGTGCTCATACCTCCATTTACTGTTTATTGCATACAAATAGAAGTACCTAGGACCCTGGGAATGAGAAACAACTCTGAGAATAAAAACAAATTACAAAAGTGTGCAACGTAGAAGAGAGAATTAATAAGTTTTTTTGGGTTGTTGTGATTGGAGAGAAAACAAAAGAAAAGAGATTCCTAATTAAAATTAATGTAATGTAAAATTAACGTACAACGAAGTAACATTAAAATTAAAGTCCAGCCAGGTGGTGGTGGCGCAGGCCTTTAATCACAGCACTTGGGAGACAGAGGCAGGTGGATCTCTGTAAGTTCGAGACAAGCCTGGTCTACAAGAGCTAGTTCCAGGAAAGCCTCCAAAGCCACAGAGAAACCCTGTCTCAAAAAAACAAACAACAACAACAACAAAAAATTAAAGTGTAGTTTGGGAGACTGGTTTCTTGTTCCCAGAGCAATATTACCTGCATCATTGCTCATATCCCATTGGTAGTACTGTGAGAACAGTATTCCAGCCCAATGAGAGAATAGACCTCTATGGAAATAAACCAGATACTAGATAGCTGAGACACTGACTGATACTTGTGAAATATGAAAAGTAAGGTGTTTTCTGCACTCAACAAGAGGGATGGTATGTGGGACCATGAGGCACAGTTAGACACTTACTTCTTGAACATTATCAAACCTGGGGTTTGTTTGACTAATTTTGCAGATACTGCTTTGTGCAGGATGATGAGGTCATCACAGAGTCAGTACTAAGGACTGAGCAGAATACTTAATTCCAAGACACCTGCTCATGATTGTCGCTCTAAACATGGTTGCCAGGACAGATCAGTTTTTAGTTTAGTGTTGTAAGGTTTCAGTGTAATGTTGACATGTGGCCTGATTGTAAAGTTGTTAGAGGATGTAGAAACTGATCTTCACAATTTCTTTTTGGTTTATGGATCACAGAATGCCATCAGGGGAAGTATGATGACCAGGCCAGGTCATATGTTGTCAAACATATTGGCATGATTTTCATCTTTTTCTGAAATGATTTTGGGGAACTTGTTGATATTCAGATGTATTAACTACTAGAATATTTAGTACTTTTGAACATCCTTTTTGTTTTGTTTTGTTTTGTATTTGTGTTTCAAGACAGAGTTCCTCTGTGGCTTTGAAGGCTGTCCTGGAACTAGCTCTCGTAGACCAGGCTGGCCTCAAACTCACAGAGATCCGCCTGCCTCTGCCTCCCGAGTGCTGGAATTAAAGGTGTGCGCCATCACCACCTATTGCACATTCTTAAATAATTCAACATTGAAAGATTCTTAATCCATTAAAAAAAATGCAAGGCATCATAATCTTTGTATTTCTTGGTGTTTTAGACTTTAATGTAACTGTAAAAATTGAGCTTCTTAAATTGAAGTGAAAATGAAAACCAGAATTCTCCACATAAACATCAAATGTGGTTAGAGCATCCCTACTGTAATTAAGAATGGCAAATCAAATATTATTTGAAGTCAAAATAGTTTTTTTTTTTACCAATATGTATGTGGCCAATGCTTTTATGTATGCCACATGAGAGTTTTCTCTCTCTGTCTCTGTCTCTGTCTCTCTGTCTCTCTCTGTCTCTCTCTCTCTTCTCTCTCTCTCTCTCTCTCTCTCACACACACACACACACACACAATCACACACACACGGAAACCCTTACTTTATCTTCTATTTTGTTTTCCACCTCTACTTTCTGCAAATTTAATTTTTGTTCCTGACTAAATGAATGTAAAATTCTTATACTCTACAACATCACAGCTTGTGTAGAGACAAGAGATGGAAATTTATCTTTAACTCATTTTCTGTTCCTGCATAGAAGAACAGGTGTGCTAACTTCTACTTTTATGTGATACACCTCTTGATGCTCTCTAAAGAGTGATTGATTTTATTTCAATGTCCAGTTTTGTGCTTTAAAATAATGGAAAGCCATTTCAATTTCTAGCTCCTGCCTGAGTTTCAAAGGGTGAAGAACTTCAAACAAAGGGAGTTTATGTGTTAGAAGGCATGAAAATAGTGCACCCTATATTTAATGAAACAGTAATGGTACAGAGAAAAGGTTCACCATCAGCAAGATGTTATGTCCAAATAAAATATTTAATTTCTGCATCTGCTAATAAACCCCAATTTTCTTTAAACTTGCCCATTAAAATGTTTGGCAGGCTCACATGAACAACATTATGCCGACATTTTGTGAGTCTTAGGTTTGGTAGAAATCATTTCATTTATAAATTTATGCATTCTTATTGTGACATTAATATTTGGTAGGACAGTGAATTCCATTGGCACATAGTTTTTATATGAACACACCAGACTCAGTTGTTCTAATCATATTATGTAAGGATATACAGAACTGGTGAATGAATGTGAAATTGTGTGCATACAAGTGTGTGTCTCTACATGTGCATGTGTGCACATGTGTATATGTATTTGTGTATGACTGTGCATGTGTTTTGTTTTTTGTTTTTCAAGACAGAGTTTCTCTGTATTGCTTTGGAGTCTGTGCTAGAACTAGCTCTGTAGACCAGGCTAGTCTTGAACCTGCCTGTGTCCTTAGTGCTGGGATTAAAGGTGTGAGCCACCATTGCCCAACTGAGTGTGCATATATTTGAATGAGTATAGATATATGTCTAAGTATAAGGCTATAAGAGTGAGTGTACATATATGTTAGGATGTTGTGCTTGTTTATAGTTGTATGTGTTTGCCTGTATGTGATATGTGTGTTCATGCATCTCTGTATACTTGGGTGTATTTGTGTGCCTACATCCACTTGTATGTATGAAGTTTGGAATATACATATTTATCCACTATCGCTGTATTAACACTGTACAGGCTTGTTAATAAAAAGCAGTTTGGTCAGTATCATAACTGTTTTTTCCTCTAACTTTTGTAGTTAAATACACATTATCATTCTATTATTTTATATTGAAATGCATAAAAACATTTTTGTATACCAAAACCATGTATTAGTGGATTATTCTGGATAAAAAGAAAGACTGACTGATACAAAAATGCAGTTGAATGAGAATCATACAAATGGCAGGTCAAGAGGGGACAGAAGATCCTACTCTACACTCACAGAGAATTCTCTATTACAACCGTCTCCATATTGGCCCAGATACAACATGCTCAGAAGAAATTGAAAACAAAATTATGACAATTTTTGTCTCAAAACATTCCATTGCATTGAAAATATGCTTATTGAATAATATAATACTAAATGCATTTAAGGTGGTTGTTTCAGCGTGACTCATAAATTGAATTGTGTTGCTCTACAGAAGGAAAAAACACAGGCCAACTGAGACAAAACATTAACAGCTCTCAACAAGACACTGTGGCATTGGTGACTGTTTCCTGAAAAAAAAATGAGTCATTTTAGGAAGGTACTTTTGAGCAAGGTTTGGTAGATTGAATGAGGACATTTTAGATTTGGTAGTAGAGGATAATCAGCTGAGACAGAACCTGTGTTTGAAGGACCCTCTTAAATCAGAATGCTGATAACTGTAAACATTATGTTTTGTATTCTAACATTTATTGTGTTCACCACTATGCTGATCCCTGAATGGTGCATGTCTGTGATGTCCATGATGGCACTACTTTTGTTTAGTGGATGTTGAGCTGTCATTTGGTGTAGATGAGATCCTCACTCGGAACAGGATCAGTGTGAAACATCCCAGAAATAGAAAAAAATTCAAGGTCTCTTTAACAGCAGGATATGGTAGATAACCACTAAATGAAGGGTTTTTGAAAAATCTGGGATTGTTACTCACATAAATTTGCTTCTTAAGTAGTAAATTGGGACCAAAATTTCCCCACAGTGTTTTCATCACAATTTAGCTGCAGCACAGCCTCATGTTGCCATTTACAATTCCCTGCTTACATTTAATATTCATGCAGTGTTGAATTAAATAAAAACCTGGAGCTCAGCTCTTGTTCATTTGTTGTGTATTTCATGGAATCTGCATAGAGTTCAATAGTACATAAAAATATACAATATTATACTCATTATAAGCAAGGTTACCCACTGGTAGGCCACCCTGGGAAATAAACTTGCTTTTCAGGCAACATTTTTCTTATCTTTTACCAACTCCTAGTTGTTTTATTTCCTATACTGAAGGCTGGTTTTGGAAAAAAAATAAAACTGTTTATAAGGATATTCATTTGTAAATTCCATATCTTACCTCCTAAAAATGCATTATAAAATTTTCCAGGTACTTCAAATGTTCTTCAACCCAGTTTCTTTATCATTAGTTTTTAATCCCTTCTGCCTATTGTAAAAACAACTTCATGGTTACATGGGCCTATGGTGTGTGTTTTTACCACCTTTATGGTAATATTCTACAAGAACTCACTTGATATGTAACAAATTTTCCAATTTAATTTTTCGTATGACTTTGACTAAGAGTTTTCCTAATGTGATTTGAGAAAGAACCTCTTTCTGTAGATGTGCCTGGGCTGAGCCTCACTATCCAGACCAAGGCTGTGTTGAGCTCTCCCTAGTCCTTCTGTCTTCGCACCTTGAATGCTATGTGTCGCTGAATCAGCTTAAAAGTTCCTTTTTAAAAAAAAATTATGAAAGTTGATGCAGTGGTCCACACAACTATAGTCCCAGCACTCAGGAGTCAGTGCAGGTAGAACTCTGAAGTTGAAGACAGCCTGGTCTACAAAGCAGGTTTCAAGACAGCCAGGGCTACACAGAGAAACCATCTCAAACCAGCAAACAAACAAAAACAAAACAAACAGAAAGACCTGAAATGCATGTGGAGAGTCAGTAAAAATAGACTTGTGTTTTGAGTGGAAGTCAGGAGCAAAACTTTGGCTTCTCTTCCATTTGCAGAAATGCTACAGCCACATGTCAACAGATATGGAAAGAACATCACCAGGCCAGCACGTGATCCCATTCTCCTGCTTTTGTTATTAAAAGTCTGGAATACCACCCTGCAATATTTGAAGATAAACTCACAGAACAAGCACTTCTGAAAAAGCCTCAACTATATTCACACTTCATCATCGTAATGCTAGAACCTCAACTGCCAATTTTTCAGTTAACAGGGTGCAGTGTCTGTAAAAAAAAATTCTACCTAATGACATTACAAATTTCAGAAGAGGTAGGTTTTCAGATAAAAATATTTTAAATTCTGAAAATTCACCTAGTTTTACATATTATATTCTGAATGACATTTTGCAAGTAATAGATATTATTTCAATTATAATCATTTGAAAATAAGGTGAAACTAAATCAAATACCTGCCTATTTGATGCCTTATTTGCAAATTCAACTTAAGTATAGTATGATTTAAAAGTTAAATGAGGCAGCATAGGTAAGTGACTTCTAGATACTATTACATTAACCTTTTTTCAAACTGAATTTAAGCATATTTTCATTACTAAAGTCAGCAATTTTTTACTAATATCTTATTCCTTATCAAAAGGATAGAATATACTTATCAGTAATTGTCAGCTGTGGCTTACCATGTCTTCCAATGGAATGCCCATAAAGTTGAGGTGCATTCATACATAGCATCGTCTGTTAGAAAACATTTTAATTCATATGATGGTAATAGATTCAATAGGAAAAGTCTCTCTGCAGATATTCAATAGTATTTCAAAATACAGAATGATTGTTACCTTCTAAATTCATATTGTGACTTAATATCAGGAGGAGTTTGATTTCATGTTATATTTCTTTTCATTAGAAATAGGGGCATTCTCCTACAGGCACAATTTGTTCAATACTTGAAATTTGCATCTCTCATTAAACACACTTTTTTGTGGTGCACCTCATTAACTGAGCAATCAGAAGTTAAGCTTCTAGCCATTATGATGGAGGGTGAATGTAGATGCTTTTTCAGAAATTTGTCCCTTGTTCTATGCATTTACCTTCAAATATTTTGCAGGATGACACATCCAAGATTGCCATTCCAATGTTACTTCCAATTTTGCTGAATCAAATGACTTTTGGAAGACATTTCCTATACAAATCAGAGAAAGAAGGTGCCTACTTCACTAGCACATACTAACAGCACTGTTTTTTAAGCACTAATGTGTTGCAGGAGCTGTGCTAGACAAGACATTTCCATGCAGACATGCAAACCCCAGTCTACTGTTGAGTATATTAATATGCTTCTTCCTTTTAACAATAAAAGAAAAAAGAATAAATTAAGAAAAAAATAATTCAACATTTCCCTTCTACTGTGTTCCAGGAGTTATATAATAGATAACTTATTCTTAAAATGTTAAAGGAAACTTGACTTTGCAATGAGAGGCAGAAAGAGATTCTTGGATGCTGTGGTCCTTGACTAAGCAGGAATGCTAAGCATTGTGGTCAGGCTATTGATCTGACAGGAAGGAAGAAGTGTCATGTGATTTTGAGTTCAGTTTGTATTGAAGAAGACCTAAAGAGGATGGGTGAATCTGTGGACTGTAAGAAAACTTGAAATGATAACAATCAGAAGATTCTAAAATCCAAAGAAATCATGAAGGATAATTCCATCTTGTTTAAGTTGTCAAACCCATGGGTTAACCTATAAATTAGGAAAAAGGGATATACAAGGAAAGAGAAAAAGAGGACTCTTTACTTGCTTTATTCTGACTCATAAATTAGTCAAATATTTGAGTAAAAAACTTTTATTTTTGTCAAGTATAATTTATTCTTTCATAATTATATGATTAAGCAAATGTATTATATATACTAGGGCTGAAATTCAATGTATTTACTACTATTTTAATTCTTTGTTTTATCGACTTAAACTTTAAAATTAGTCCTCTCACTTAAGAGTAGTAACCATTTCATCAATAAAACATTCTGTTATTTTAAGGCAGAAAGACATAATTGAACCTATGCTCCCCAACATTATCCATAGTTAACAAGATGAGACACGAATAGAAAAGCTACTAGAGATAAATGAAAGGACTTTCATACTGAGTGGCAAAGAAAAGTCAAGAAGCCAAGTCCACCACTATTTTGGTAAATCCCATCATGGAGATGTGTAAAAACTCCCATCCTTTTATTACAATAGCAAATACCCAACGTATTCACTTAGGAGGAGGAAGGCTGGTCTTTGGTCACAGTTGAGGTGGTTCTTGTTGCCTTTCACTGGGTGATGTGATGAGCATCATGGGAGTCAATGGAAAGGAAGCTATTCCCATCACAGCAGGCAGGAGGAAAAACTAAAGAAGAAAGAGGTTGGCCTTCAGTGTCACAAATGGATATGCTGTACAGCCTAGCATCCTTTGAGTAGAGCCCACCTTCTGAACCTTCCACCAACACCTGACAGTACCACAGAATGGGGGACCAAATGGTATCACCAAAGCCTGTGTGTGACTCGCATCTAGAATGGAAAAGAGTTTCTCCAAATATTTACCAGGATATTTCTACCTCACAATGTAGTTTATATTTAGTGCCCCTGAGTTTAGTATGTGATATTTATAATAAATGATATATTAAGATCTTAGATTGGATATGAATGAGAGCTACTATCTTCTAGGATTTGAAATTGTCAGTCATAATTTAAATAAAGCCACTGCATCACAGGGGGCTTAAAACACTGGTAATTAAATTGAGCAAAAGATAGAACTCAGTGTAGCCTAATTAAGAAAATGAAAAATGTGAAAGGTGTTTAGAATATTACATGACCTCTCATATTACAACCCTTCCTCCCAAGGCACAGGTACACTATAGAAGAGGCAGAAAAAATAAAAATAAAATTAGGATTCAGAGGTGGTAGATAACTACAGCAAAACAATTTTTATGAGGACACAACAGTGCAGTTAAATATATGAACTCAAAGACGCTCTTGTTACCTGAACAGGACCTGTGAAAAATCAAGCCAGACAAACTTCTAGCATGGGTGGGGGAGGCACTCATGATGCCCCACCCATAGCTGGGATGCTAGTGATGGCTGATGGAGAGGGGAGAGTCTGTTTTTACTAGGGATGCAGCCCTTCAGAGGCTACCCTGGTTCCAGTAGACAGAATATCCCACATTCTGAGAGCAGTAGGCAAACTCAGAATTTTTAAAAAGCCAAAGCACATGAACACAAGAGCAAAATGTGGGAAAGGGCAGAAATTTGAAGGGAAGGAATGAGGGAGGATTTGATCAAAACACATATGCATGCCTAGAATCTCAAGCAACGAAAAAAAGAAATTGCAATACCATATGCTTAGGGGGAATGGGTGGCAGGGTGAGTATATTGGCTGTGTACCTCACTTCCCACAGCTTGAAACCCTGCTAACTGAAGTGTCAGACTGTGGCAAGAATTTGCACATTTGGTAGTTGGCACTGAGACACATATATAGCAGTCAGTCATGAAACACCTTCCTTGTGGTGTGCAAAAGAGAAGGTAAGGGGAAGCAGCTCTTATGTATAAGCTCTGGGTCAACCCTGATATCCATGGCTCATTTGACTCCACACTGAACCTCAGCCCATCAAATATTCCATTGGTTTTGTTAGCATTATTTAAGATAGCTTTTGCAGAGTTCTGTTTGCCTTATTGTTTCATGTACCTGATACATAAACATATTTAAATGTTTGTGTTATTTGAGTATTTCTTGCATGTGCATGTGTCTTGATCAAACCCTCCTCCATCAGTAGGGTTACCAAAATGTCCTGAAATAAGTCTATATAATAAGCAATTGACGTTATGTTACCTGATGAGAACACTCTTGGAACCTTTCACCCACACGATTGATTCAGCCCCCTGTTTGTTGCATGGACAGGCCAGCAACGACCTCACCTGGCTGCTCCACCCTTCAGCCTCTTTTCTCTCTTGGTTGTTTCATTTTCTATATCATGAAGGTTTTGCTTCATTTGCTTGTATCTTTATTTTGGTAGATGAGACCCTAACATAATTTTCTAAGAGTTCTACTCTGAGTAACAGAGAGATGTATATTCCAAGTTTGTCTGGAAATAAATTTAATAACCCCAGAATATCATCATCATTTGTACATTCCCTTTTATTTTTATAGTGTGGGTGAGATGTATGGCAATACTACTCTGTGATTTGTATTTTTCTTTTCATTTTTTTGTGTGTAACATGTTGCCTCACAATAGGTATTCCTTTGGTTCTACTGAGTTGAATACTTTAGATTAACAAATCACATTTTTTGATACTAAGAAAAAAATAGAAATTTTTGTTAACTTTTTGTTCTTTATTTCCATGTATCAATGTGTTCGTTTGGTTTGGGTTTCAAGAAAGGTTTGAAATCTATAGCACAGGCTGACCTCGAACTCACTATGGTGATCAAGACCTTCAAACTTTTCTTGTGTAGCGTAATTACAGATACAAGCAACTGTGCTCAGCTTTCTTCTTTTACCTGTTTTCACACTGCTTTATTTTATGTGTGTGGGTGTGCTTGCATGTCTGAGCACCACGTATATGTAATGCATGCAGAGGCCAGCCAAAGGTGTTGCAACCACTGGAAGTGGAGTTACAAACAGTCCTGAGTCACCATGTAGGTGCTGAGAACTGAACCTGTATCCTCTAGAAGAGCAGCATGAACTCTCAACCCTTCTCTTACTTCTGTCTCCATTTATCATGTTTGTTTGTGTTAACAAGACTGTCAAACATATTTATGTCTTGCTCATTTGTTCTACTTTTTGACACTTTCAATTCTAAATCACAAAATTATTTTATTGTCAAACATCATTGCTGGTTGCTCTATGTGTTATTTTTACCACCAAGAGCTCTTTATTTTCTCTCTATGTGATTGCCAGTATTATTACTGGCAGTATTATTGCCAGTATTACTGCATCCTGATCTGTCCAATAATCTTGTTGGTGTCTTTCTGAAAAAATTCATCCTATGATTAAAGAAATATCTGCGATTTTTTTTATTACTAGCTCATCTGAAATTACTCTTTTCTATGTGATCCATGTCATATATTAGAGGCTTTGCTCACATGTTATGTATTGACTAGAAGTTCATATGAGATTAGAAGATACTAAAATATTAGATGTTTTGTGTCCAAGTTCATGCCTTACTCATTTTCATTTAGGGAAGTTTTGAAAATCCTGCGTTCTTGCAATTGCTGGCTCTAAATGGAACTCAAATAAAGCCTGGGATTTAGATGTAGAATTCTAGCTCAGCCTTCTGAGAGGCACAAAGTGGTGACTTGTATTCTCACTGCTAAGTATTCACTATTAGTAGCACCTCCCTAGCATTCTATGCTATTTCTAGCATCCCAACATTGGGAAGAGCTTAGCTTCTAATCAGATCAAATCATGTGTTACCCCATCTTCTCCAGTTGCACCTTGCTATGAAAGGGATTTTACTTTATTTATTAATACAAGGCTAATAAAGGGATAGCAGTCAGGAGCCTAAAAAGTCAGACTACTGTAAAATTCTCAGATGCCACTGCAAATAGCATGAACTAATGTAGCAAACATGGTTATATGTGTTTTATATGTATACTTGTTTATTTCTAATCTGTGTGGGAAAATGAAGTTGATATATGAAGTCATCCTTGATAGTTCTTCTTTTTCATTGAAGCAGGTTCTCTCAACCAAACACAGCTGGTTTTATAAGCATGCCATTTAGAGAAATTTAGAGATTTCTATACTGACACATGCCTCAAATGCACTTTAACTACTGACCCATCTCCCCACCTGACATTTGCCTGGCAAGCTTTTAACCACTGAGTCATCTCCTCTGTCCTAGAATTGAGTGAGATGGAGCTATCCACCATTTATGTTCCTTTGTTGTACTGTTTTCCAAGTTACAGTGCTACATTTAGTTTGTCATATAGTGAACATCACATATACACACACCCACACACAGACACAGACACAGACTCACAGACACACACAAAATATTTTTTGATGAATTCATATCCTCATATAGGGCATAAGGAATAAATAAATAGCAATCAAGATTGTTTCAGTTAATAAGTGTTAATAATGTATGTAAAGAAGATAATGTCAAAGTGGCCAGTCGGTAACCTAAAGAATTAAGTATGTCAGTGCCACAGATTTTCTGGTACTTAGAAGGACAGCATCCTGATAAAGATCCAAACATACAAAAATGGCAGAGTAAACAGCACATGGGTCCAGACTAAGAAAAGAAGGCAGAAATGCATGGCTGAGTTTTGTGTGCATCAAGATAGGGGTTAGAGAAGAACTGCTCACATGAGCTCTGTGTGGCATAATATGAGATATGGATTTTATCCAATGAACATTGGAGAATTAAGTAAGAGAATAAGAATCTCTGATCCACTGGAGTATGCTCAGGTCCTCCTTGTGCCAAGCAGTGGGCATTCATCTGAGAGGTCTGATAATGCCCTTCCCTGTTCGTGGCACATCCCTCCTCAAACAAGGATAGTAGGGCTGAACGGCCTTAGGTAAAATGGCCACTCCTAGACCCAGGCCACATGGCAGCTAAGCAAGATGCTAATAAAAAAATTCACACACTGTATTCAAAACAAATGCAACTACGTCTGTCAATGCAGAAGGTTAAAGTTAGCCTAGGTCAGAGACACAAACTGATGGGAGGTCCTCCAGGCAAGACTTTTGAAGTCACATTTCAAAGGCAGGAGGGAAGCATTCTTTCACATTTTTTAATCTACATTTTTTTGGTTGTATTTCTTTTTAAAATACAGTATTTTAATAACTTTTAAAGGCTTTCATACTACTCTAGCTTCTCTGATTATTTATCAGATTAAGGGAAGAAAGAAAGAGAACAGTTGTGCCTACTGGCAACCATCAACCAGAAAATTCCAAGAGATTTGGGATCTTAGAATTAATAAGAGGCTTAGTAATTTTGTCTTCATACTTTCCTACCTGATACAAATCAACTAAATTGGGAAAATCAATAAGGAACTCTCTAACTCAACTTGTTTGGAATTCATTATGGTTTTGAATGGTATTGATGTCTCTCTCTTCACTGTTGCAAAGTTTTGTATCACATGACCATGTCAGCTATTGACAGACCTTTGTGTGGTTTCTAATTTTCGGCAATTATGTCCATGAACATTTGGTATATACCAGCTGGAATTTCTTTTCTAATTGACAAAGTAATTATACATTTTACCTGAAAGGGTAAAGCCTGGTGAGAAATACAAATAGCACTACACAGAAGGGATAATGACCACATGATGACAAAATGCAAAATATGTAGTCTTAGGTTTTCTGTTGCTGTGATAAAACATCATGCCCAAGAGTGATGGGGAGGAAAGGACTGTTTTCCCCTTACATCTTATAATTAAATCAAGGGAAGCCAGCACAGGAATGCAGGGCAGGGATCTAGAGGTAGAAACAGGAGTAAATGCCATGGAGGAGTATTGCCTACTGGCTTACTTCTTACACACCCCTAGGTCCATCAATCCAAGGGTATCACTACCCAAGATTGTCTGGGTATGTCCACATTAATCACTAATTAAGAAAATGCCCTTGTCTTCAGGCAAATTTTATGGTGGCATATTTTAAATGGAGAATCTGCCTTCCCAAATAACTCTGGCTTGTGTCAGGTTGACATAAAACTAGCCATCATATACATACATATGTATTAGCTGTATCAACAAGTACATCTATAGATATATGACATAAGGGAATATTGCCTGAATAATGAAATTTTGTTTCCATATATTAAACCATAATAATATACATCACAAATTATTTAAGATGGACAGGTTTGCCCTGGAGAGTAAAGAAGAAAAGAGGACAGGATCTGTCACCCTCATGACACTAGGTTGGGGGGAAAGATGTATCACTGTGATATCTCTGCGTATGGGGAACTTGTTTGTTGACTCCTTGAGTAGACAACTGTAATGCTTTCATCGTTATAGCAAAATGGTAATCAAAGCAATTGGAAAAAAATGAGACTAGAAAATGTAAAAGTATGGTCAAACAGTGAACCCAAACTAAGAAGAAAAGGGACATTTGTTTCATATTGAATTAAACAAGTATATCCCTTCATGGTCTACAGCCCCATAAAGTCCTCCAAAAGTGTCAGAGACATTAATCAGAAAACCAATTATTTCAGACAGCTTCTTTGTCCAAAGCTAGGAAGGCATTGTACATATTAGGATACAGAGTACTGAATAAATACAGAGTTACCTATCAGTATGATGAGCAAGGCTTCAGTGGAACCATTAGACCCAGTTGGCACATATAATTTATGCAGTGAGGGTCATTTGGAGAGCCAAGAAGGTTGAATTGATAACAAGGCAAGAGAAGGTAGGCATCGTTATGACTTTGCCTGAGCAAGCCAGGATGGATAGCCACTCTGGAAATAGAGATGATATCAGTTTTTTATGGTCTGCTAATCATGAGAAAACTTCTGTAGTCCTGGGATATATCTGAAAGGGAAAGACATGCTAAGGTTATTCTGAGGTGACTTCCTTCCAAGGGGGGGGGTAATCTAAATCTCTGAATTTAATATCATTACCAGGTGAGAAGGAAGTACATAGAGGTGATTAAATAAAGTTGTGTGATGAACTTGATGAACTCTGAGAAAATTCTGTTGACTAAAGACTCATTCTCCCTCAAATGACGCTCATTTCTGAGTTATAAATAGAGAAGTCAGCACAGCATAGATGTAGGTGAACTGTTTTTCACATAGGAAATATCCCAAGTGGCCTGTACAGAAATGGAAGGATTCTTAGAGGTTCTCTTAGGTGAGCTATTCTCTGGTGGATGGAGGTTTAACGACAGCCAGAGATGGGTATCACATGAGGTCACTGTGTTTCCTTCTTGGCTCCTCTTAGTTCTAGTTTGAGACAGGTTTGGCATAGAGCCCAGTATTTAGCATAATTGATAGCCTAGCTCCAGAAAACAGCAGCTGTGAGTCTCAGACCAGCATTTATTTCACCTGAACCTTGCAAGGACCTGCCTACTTACCTTGAAGGAAGTGAGGGCAGCAGGGGATTGTCACACTCTATGCCCATATAGAGTCAAATTGGAATGGAAAGCTACTACTGTAGAAATTTTAGAGGGTTCCTCCAAATCTGTTTTCAGGGACAAATGGAATGTTAGAAGTTACAATGCCTCTTCTTGGGAACCTAATCCCTTTGCTCCTGGTTCTCACCATTGTGCTTGCCTCATTCTGTTTCTGTATTACTTTTTTCTTACTTCCTATTATTCTGCTAGCCCCATGCCAGTTCAGATGGAATTTTCTCAATTGTCTGCAATGGATGAAAATATCACGGGAGGAGAGTAGTATTCTTTTCAAGACAGATATGAACACAAGTCTTCCTACTAGATGTGAGTGGCACAATCGTCCTTTCTTCCTTAGTTCTTTATATGTAAACCTCTGGCTTATTTTAAAGTTACTTGGAGGACCAGGGACAGCATATATAACACAGAAAGGCTGGAGTCCTAAATAAATAAAATGTAATAACATGGAAGAAAACTGCTGATGAGATTTCAAGGGTACTGCTATAGATTATGACTAAAAGCTGTCCTAGACATCTTTATATTTGTGCTGGGGTTGGAGATCAAACTCCAGAGTGCTTGCCTAGCAAGCAGAAATGTCTTAATCTCTAGCACCTTATAAAACTGGTCTTGCTGGTGAACCATGCCTGCAATCCCAGCATGGAGGGGTTAAACCTTGTTACTGGTGAGTTTGAATCTTTTCTCAGTCTAGAGAATTCTAAAGCCCCTGTGTTTCCACATAAGTGCTTCTGTGGCAGATCATGTCAAACTATTTTAGCGTCTTTTTTATTTTATTATTATTGTTACGTGCATGGGCACATGTGTGTGTGTGTGTGTGTGTGTGTGTGTGTGTGTGTGTGTGTGTGTGTGTGTAAGAGAGATAGACAGTAACTGTGGAGTTGATAGCCTCAGTTTTTTAAATTATATCTGTTACATATGGATGTGTCTGTCTGTGCACATATCTGCATATATAATACATGTCCTGCCCACTTTTGTTCTTTGTGTGTATGTGCTTTCTAGGCTGATCACAGCGCACTTGACAACCCAGGGAAGCTCAACCCAGGGAGAGGCTAATTCTGCTTCTCCTATTATTGGTTACTTGTATTAATTTGAGAATGGGCAGAGCATGGTCAGGGTTCTTGGAGAAAAATTGGGAGGGGCAAAAAGGAGTTATGTAAAAACAATTGTAACTCAATTGAAAGTATATTTTAAAAAGTCTTTCTGTCAGTTTAATAAAGAAAATCTCCATTCCCAAACATAAATTTCCCATAAAACTTAGCTATAGTGGAGACTGATTAAAACAGTAAAGAAATCATGAATGAAAAGTTGAAATAAGTTCTGAAAATAATGACTAGAATGTCTCATTTAATGTACAATAATTCCCTTGTAATTATTTTACTAAATGATCATTTATTTTTCCTATTACCTAGTAATTTCTTTGTGAAATCCCACAATTGTGGTCCAACATAATGAAGAAAGTATCTCTCCATCAGTTGTATTTTTACCTTGTTTTTAAAATATAGGAATGTGAGAAGATTTTAACATTACCTCTATTTCATGTATATTACTTGGTGAAATGTAACTAAGTTTCATTTTTTAATATTATTTTTTCACAATTCCTGTGTGTGTGTGTGTGTGTGTGTGTGTGTGTTTATATAACACTTTCCTCATGCTTACTCCCCAGCAGCCATTCCTACTTCCTTTGCAGGTTCACATACAGCATGCTTTGTTTAAAGTAGACAACTGAATTTCATACTGGCGTTAACTGCCTTGCCAAGCAAAGTCCTGACAGTGGACGGTCAATTGATCAAAATGCATACATTTGGCTGTTTCCATTCATGAAGCAAAAATTAAGTGATGCCAAAATTCCTTTTTTTTTTTTTTTTTTTTTTTTTGCTGTGTAATACAGTCTTTCCTTTCATCCATGGGATGTGGTGTCCACTGCTTAGGAACAAATTAGCAGAGGACGATGAAAAACGTACTGTAAGAAAGCGAGAATGGGTTTAAGGATTCAGTGGGAAAGAGTGGCAAGCATCAGGACCTGTGTTTACATCTCCTGCATTCATACAAAAGCCAGACATGGCTACATGTGCTTGTAACCCCAGAATTTGAGAGTTGACAGAAAGATGATCGAGGCTTATTGGCTAGCCAGATTCACAGAATAGAAAAAAAAGTGTATCAGTGGTAGAGCTCATCATGGGAATAGGAAAGAGCATAATAAAAACATCAGAAGCTGTGCTTTGGTGTGTGTGTGTGTGTGTGTGTGTGTGTGTGTGTGTGTGTGTGTCTGTGTTGTCTGTGTGTCTGTCTGTGTGTCTGTGTGTCATGTGGCATGCATGCATGTAGAGAGGTACAAGCAATGCCTCCCCAACACAGACACACACACACACAGGAATATTAATAAATGAATCCCTTACTTAAACTTAGGAAGTATACCAAACACATTATCTTTCATTTTGATAATGCAACAACTATTCAGATCCATACATGTGGTAACTAACAACCACCTGCCCACATCTGTTGTCTAGAAAAGACAACAGAGCTTCACAAACTCTAATTTGTCATTCAATTAAGAGGAGCTAACAACTTAGCATGTATATGTGTGTGTGTGTGTGTGTGTGTGTGTGTGTGTGTGTGTGTGTGTGTGTGTGTGTGGCGTGCATGCGCATGCAATTGGAGTTAAGCCCTTATTCAATTTTCAAAGACAAATTAAAATCTTGAAATAATTCCTTCTTATCCATTCTCAGCTAATGGACCTCTCAGATCACAAATTTGAGGCCTTTGGGGCCAATTAGCTCTAATACATTTTCTCCCACTCATCTATTCCTGAGTCCTAGACAGATGAATCAGATGAATGTGTTGCTTACTCAGAGTCACAAGAAAGAAAACAATGTGCATTAAATGAAACGTGTGATACTGTAAATCCTAAAAAGTGTTTCTCTCAAGTGCAAGCTGATGTCCAGCAGCTCTGGGTGTCAATCATCTTGAGAAGCAGCTTCAAAGGCCTGGATAGCCCATGGTAACAATGGCTTCCAAAGCTATGGGCATTCATAGTTTATATGTCTTCAAAACTTTACTCCCCTGAGTTTGCAGTGGCTTAGTCCCAGTCTCAGCATTATCTTTAAAGAGTGACTTGCTTCCAGAAGTCCATGCCTTTAATCTCAGTACTCAGGAGGCAGAGGCACACAGATCTCTGTGAATTCAAGGCCATCCTGGTCTACAAAGCTACATAGAGAAACCCTGTCTCAAAAAAAAAAAAAAAAAAAAAAAGAGGGACTTCATTCATATGGCCAGCTGAAATCATTCCAGATAGATGGGAGAGAATAAGCCTTTTAAGGAAAAGCTATGAGCAGTTCTTCAGGAAAAAGGGTAAAAAAAAGAGCTGAACATATTGAAGAGGCAGCCCAGAATGAGGCAACCCTTCAATTATGTTGAACAAAAACATTGGAAAAGAACCAAACCTACTGAGATGATCGTAATTTTATATAAATTTATATAAACTCATTTTATATAAATTTATAATAAAAAGTGTTAGCTGGAAGGATAGCTTAAAAGTGCCTCCTGCTCTTAGATGAGGTGGATTTTGTGTTGGGCCTGGGTGGTAGGTGTGTTGGTTACATCCTTAGCCTTCCCTCAACATCACTACACTCCCCTGGCTAGTTCTCCAGCAGCGCCTGGGCTAGTTCACCTAATGTAGTTACATCAAGAAGTGGGATAAGTTCTCCTGCTCTCAGGCCCTCAGATCTAGGTCCCCTTTGATCGTGTCACCCAGGTCTTCTCTACTGTTTTGCCCAGGCAGGGTGCAAGGCTCTCTCTCTCCTGATTGCTGTAGGGGGAATAAGAGGGGATGGCATGTTCAGCTCTCCTCCTCTCATGCTTTCAGGTCTGGCTTGCCTGCGCCTGCAATAACAGGGACGGTTCAGGTGGGGTGTGGTCTGGTTTCCTGTGTGCTATAGCTAGTGTGGGGCAGGGCTATTTCCCTCACTCTTGTAACCCTGGTGTCAACTCTCTCATCTGCCACAGGTGACAGATAGCAAGGACCAAGAAGGGAGGGCATCTTTCCCTCACCCATGCCTCCCCATGGCAGATGAACAAAGGGCTGAGGTGAGCTCCCTGCTCTCATACCTTCATGCCCTCAGTTAGCTCACCTGTGTCCTCGACCACAGGGTCAGCTCTTGTGTGCTTCCCAGGTGAGGTGCATGTCTATGGGATCTCCATCTTTCCGAAATGCAGAGCTAGCTCTCCCCAAAGGGGTGGGGATAGCTTGCTTGCTGCAGGTCAGGGGTGAGGCCACGTGGGCTACGGACATCACCACAGATCTAGCTGCAGCAGGACCTTGAATCTGAACATGGCCTTTGGCAGCAGCTCAGACCCAGATGCCACCTCAGCCCCAGTGGCAGTACAGGCCACCCAAATCAGCAAATATGGGAGAGTTACAATAATTTATGCAAGGTCATAGTAAGGTCATACTTACCTTATATAATTTATGCAAGGTCATACTTACCTTATAATGGCAGGGTTTGTTTTTGTTGTTGATTTTTCATAGAGAGCGGTATTTGAATCTTGGTGTTTATGGGTCTATGATGTCAGTAACACATAAATAAAAATGTATAAAAATAAAATTTCTCAGAGTTAATTTTATGTGTCAGGAAATCCAGACAATTAAAGCCAGATTTTAAAACAAGCTAGAATTAATTTTCCCTCTTTAATGATGATCATAGTCTGCATGGTTGTGAAGTTCAGAAAAATGATAATCACAGCAATGTAGTCCCATCAATTGAATACATGTATTGTTATGCACACTAGATGCTTAATAAATATAACTCCAGGTTCCTGGTTCAAGAATTACAAAATTCATTTCTAGAAGATAAGGTAGTCATTTGGAATCAATAGTAGGTAATTGGATACCTTATTATGTATAAGTGTATAATGAAAAATGCTCTCTCTACTTACATTGTTAAACCGATAGGAATGATAAGGAAGTTTTTCATGAAGATTGTGTTTGAGGTCTGGAATGAGCTGCTAATATATTGATGGGTTTTATGGTATTTTTTTTTATTTAAAGATTGAAAGAATTGCAACAGCTGTGACGAACCTCATCCCCATCCACAACGAGTGTATTTAATCTCCAACCCACAATGAAATTGTTGAGGAAGTCTGATACACAGGAAACAGTGGAGCAAACTGTAACACAACTGACAGAATTCAGATTTCTTCATTTCAGCCTCTTTCCATGGGCCCCAGGCCCCAGAACACCGTCAGAATGAGAACAATGGGGGCACGGTTCTCAGGACCATTAAAATCTAGTTAATAAAGTTTTCTCTTTCATTCTTACAGAAAGCTTTCTCAGAATTGGTCAATACTGATGGAAACTGGCTCAACAAGCTCCAGAAAGTTTTTCTAAGGAGGAGGGTAGGGAGATGAGAAAAATTTGAAATGAATTATTTGCTCCAGTCTCTCTCAGAAGTTAGTTATTCCTTTAAGGAAGAGGGAGACCTTTAGGAAACCATACATACTGTCACCATAGCTGGCAGCAACAGGACTTCAAGTTTAACAGAAATTGTAGAGTTCCTTGATGTCTTAGTTACTGTTCTACCACTGTGAGGAGACACCATCATGAAGATAGCTTATAAATGAAACATTTATCAGGTGCTTGCTTATTGCCTCGAAGAGTTAGTCTGTGATCTTTATGGTGCGGAGTTTGGTGACAGGTAGACATGTTGGTAGAACTATAGCTGAGATCTTTACATCTTGATCCATAGAGAGCATGGAGAAAGGGGGGGGGCTTTTGAAATATCAAAACTTACTCCCAGTAACACATCTAATCCTTCTGAGAAATAATGGGGACCAAACAGTCAAATGTGAGCCCTTGGGAACCATTGTCATTCAAACCACCATATGTTGATGGAGTAGAGTAGAGCAGAGCAGAGTAGAAAAGTCAGGTCTATTTCCTCATAAGGGAGTATAATGGCACACTTGTGACCACTCTTCACCCTGAGAGATGCTGCTCCCCCCCCATGACTCCATACAATCCCTACAAAAGTATCTTCACATGTGGGCAAAGCAAACTGAAAAAGTAATCAAAGAATCAGTTAACAAAAATAAATAATTAATAAAAAGACTATTCTTTGTTCATAATGTTTTCATAAAGGCTAAAACATGTGACTTATAAAGCCTCAATCAATTAGTTACAGTTGAGTATCTTTATGTCAATGCTTTTAGTAGGGAAAGTTGTGATCACATTTCTCTTTGCCTTGTCATGTGAAGGCACTAAACATGACCACTTGGCCATATGATTGTGCTGGTGTGCTGCAGCCACCATTTGCCTGCAGTTACATCTCAGAAGATGTTGTCACAATGTGGGAGGGTTTGGAAGAATGAGAACTGACTTGGAGTCATTAGCCATAAAGAATGAAGATGTAATGAAGAGCTGTTTTGAAAGCAATATATTTAAATGAAGGAGTGAGATAAAGTCAGGTTAGACTGCCATTGATACACAGATGCATTGTAAAATCCTCATAAACAATCAGATGAAAAGAAAGACTAATTGTATCTTCTCAGGTTGGCTTTAATTAACACTATACTACTGAGATAATAAGACTGGATCTGATACAGTTAAACCTACACAGAATTGTGGACAGGCACTGATTACCAAATTGGGCATTGAACTAACAGAAAGGAAAGTTAAGAATATGCAAAGGAGCCATCAAATCTGTCATTAGCTGCAAAACATGCAGCTGTCAAAACTCAGTGATGATTGATCACTAATGACCAAAAACATACATAAATTAAGGACCATAGTTAAAAGTACTTTATTCCAATGACACACTGTTACTTTATTTTTACATTTTGGGTATTAGGTATTGAACACACACTTCACATATGGTAATATAGCACTCTACCAGTGATTCTCATAGCAGCTGTAGCTCTGATGTGTCAAAAGAAACAACTTTATAATATTCAAATTCATGATGTTGAGCAGTATGCACACTACATATTTTCAAAATTGTGGCCAATAGAGAATGTGAACTGGTCAATGTAATTTAATTTTTTAAAAATAGAATCTCACACCAGTTATTGTATAATTAAATAACACAGATTTCTTCAAAGGCATTTACCAGTGTTTTGGGAACATATTTTTTCACATGGAATTGCTTTGTCTGATGACTTCTCTTACTATTAGACATCAGCCTCTCGTTTTTTACATTTGCAGCATCAAGTGAAGAGAGAATGTTTCTCTTCCATGTCTTCTGAAAGTAAGGTAACTGCAGCTAGACAAGAAGGCTGCCTGACCAGCTTGCATTAAGTGAAAATATGTTACTGTGACATTTTAAGCATGTAAAATTATCTGTCACTATATGGAGACAAGACAAAAGCCCCAGTGTATCACAGTCAGAGAAGCTGTTTTGTTTTTTTGTTTTTTTTTTTCTCTTCTCTAGGACAGTGCTTACTTCTTACCAGTCAATCATGAAGATTATTTCCCACTGTTTGTTCATGTTGTTGTACTTTCTCCTTGGACTTATGTATTAAACTCAAATATGTTACAAACATCTTTGCTTACAGTCTAACCATCATGGTAACTGGGAACTTGCAGGGCTGGTTGGGTTCAATTATATGGTAGTTTTAACTCTGACCTCTGAAATTATAACACATTTAATCCCATCATTTATTTTTTATTTATCTTCATTTTACTTATTAATTTTATATATGTGTTTGTGGGGAGTGGGTACACATGCCATGGTGTACATGTAGGAGTCAGAATACAATTTGAAGGACTTGATTTTCTCTATTCATCATGTATGCATGTGAAACAAACTTATGTTTTCTGGTGTGCCAGCAGATGGTATTACCAGCTTTAGCAATCCCACTGGTCCATCTACCATTTTTTAAAAACTGTTAAAAAAATGCTAACAGTTCATCTTGCACTAATTGTGTTACTTAAATTAAATAGTTTTACTTTGAAAATAGCTTTGAATAGTTTAGCATACATTAAGAACATCATAGTTACTATTATAAAAATATCTATCATAGTCTTAATGTGAGAGAAAAAACAAGTTATTGAAACAAATGGTAAACACAAATGTAATAAATTATTAAACAATAAATAGAGCTAACTGTTACATCACACCCTTGACCAAGACTCAAGCTTCTTACCTCAGGAGTTCATGTTTTCTGTCTGTGAAATGGTGAGAATAATGCCAATTTTTGTTTTGTTTTGTTTTTGAGGCAGGAGTTTATATATCTCAATCTGGCCTCAAATTAACTATATAGCAGAGGATGCCTTTGATCTTCTGATCCTTATGCCTCCAACTCTGAAGTCCTAGGATCACAGACAGAACATCCACACCTAGTCTATAGAGCAGAAGTAGACAAATCTCTACCAACTGAGCTCTATCCACAATCTTAAAATGCATGCCTTTCTTCTCAACCTCTGAAAACTTGGTTTTACTAAATGAAATTTTTCATAGAATATATTCTGATCACCTTTAACTTCTGTACTTTTCCCAGATACTCCCCAAGTCCCCACCCACTTAATTCCATGCCCCCTCTCTCTGACTATTTAAAAAAAAAGAAAACAAACAAAAAACAAGAACATACCTTAACCCTCATACACCAAAACCACAAAAATAAAACCCAAAATATACAAGGAAAAGACCAACCAAAAAGCACAATGACACAAAATGCCTATGGACGTACCATTGAGTTTGTTCTGTTGGCCAACTACTCTTGGATTTAGGTACTTTCCTGAAATATATTTACTATACCTGTGATACTATATTGGAGAAAATTACTTTTTCCATTGCAAGTGGCTATCAATTACAGATAGCTTCTTGGTTAGAGTTTGGAGTCCATGTCTACTTATCCTCTTGTGCTGGGAACCCACCTGGGTTTCCTGTGCATGTTGTCACAGCCTCCGTGATCTTGTTAATAGAAGATACTATTTTCTTGGAGTCATTCATCACCTCTGGCACTTAAAATTTTTCATCCTCCTGTTTGACATAGATTTCTGAGCCCTCAAGGGAAGGGTTTTTTGAAGACACCTCATTTTGGACTGAGTGTTCCAAAATCTTTCATTTCCTGCACACTGTCCAGTTGTTGGTCTGTGTGTTTCCAGCTAATGTAAGAGTCAGCTTTTTCTAATGATAACTGAGTGACATACTGAGATTCAGGTATAGCAGAATGTCATTTTCTTCCTATGTTCCTTTAGCAGAACAAACGTCTTAGGTGTTCTCCTAGGGAATACCTAGCTCAGGTTCTTGGTCAACTAAGCAGTATCAGGCATTTGTTTCATCTCATGGAGTAAGCCTTAAATCTAATCCCAATCAGAGAGTGTTTGGTTTCTTTCATAATATTTGTACCACAATGTTTATGATAGCATTGTACCAGCAAATCTCACAACAGGTCACTTTGTAGGTTTTGGGGTTTGCAGCTGGATTGATAATTTCCTCTCTCCTTTGGTAGTATACAAAGTACCTTTCAGTATCATGACAGCTACTCAGTAGTAGCAGAGCGTCTATGGGCACCAGCATGACTTTTACATATTTCATGAGATATGTAAGCAATGTCTATAGCAATAGAGGCTTACCATAAGTTTTTGTAGAGCAACCTTGGAAATAGCCTAAGAAAAGACATTCTTAGAGAAATATAAATACATGTGTTCATATGTCTAGATGAGCTCTGTGACTAGCATTTTGAAATCATACATCCAGCATACTGTAGCTAAGATTTACATTATTAGATAAGTTATTTTTTACATCATAAATGTTAGATGATGACTTTATCATCGTTTGAAAGCCCTATAGATTACCTATGTATATTAGGTCGAAATACCTGTTGTGTATTATGCCAAAATACCATTCTATATCTGCATATTTTCTCAGAGATATATACAACATATTTAGAAATTAAAAACATGACAATGGCATCATTCATTTCCATGTACATAGACAGATAATTAATGTTAATTCATGAGCAGGTAAGACAAGAATCCTGAATTCTTAAGAATAAGAAAGTCATGAAATACATTTAAAGAGAAAAATATTCTTCAGAGATGAAATCTATGGGAGTCTTATTGAATCATTACATTGAATTTAAATTGAATAATTTACATTGATTTGTTCTCTTCGGTTAAATAATGATGGCAAATGCTGATATCACTGGCTTGTACAGGGAGTGGAACAGACCTCATTATCTACATGTTTTAAGTAAGTCTTACTCTAAGGGAATGTACAACTTATTTTAATTAATGGGAACATTTCATCTTTATTCATTAATTTTAACTTCATTATATGCATTCTTTGGAATGAGTATGACTACACATGTGACTTGAGAAAGTATCCATAACCTAACAGCTGACTTTAAACCTAAGCACAATGAATGAAAATGGAAACACCTTGGCATAGATTCATATACAATTGCATAACTAGAGGCTATATTCTGTTTTCTTTAATTCTGTTTACTACAGTGAAAGTTGGAAATATTCAATAGTAATAATGGTAATACTAAAAATAACCCTGACAATCCTGTCATACCTATGAGGAAATGTCTGTATGACATCTGAAAAGTGTACTTTACCTTGTAAAAGTTCAGCCTGCCGATGTTCAGATGATTTCTCACACAAATGGGTACATGGATTTTTTTTTCAAGACAAGGTTTCTCTGTAGCTTTTGGAGGCTGTCCTGGAACTAGCTCTTGTAAACGAAGCAGGTCTCGAACATACAGAGATCCTCCTGCCTCTGCCTCCCAAATGCTGGGATTAAAGGTGTATGCTACCACCACCTTGCTGTGCACATATATTTTAAATGTTTTTCCCTTTGGAAAAAAATTTACTTTTAAAATATATGTTTTACAGCTGTCTAGTTATATAGTCATTTTAAGGTAAGAAAGGAAATTCCCCCCTATAATAGCTTTTTCCATTTGTATCTTATCTATACTTTGGCTCACATCTTAAGATAAAAAATGTATATATATGTCCACTGCTATTGCCCATGTTCAGCTCATGTTTAGGCAGTCATGTTGGTGAGATTTTATGTGTGTTTAAGAACATATATATATACCTATATATGTGCATGTAATCATAGTAATGAAAAACAGAGGCCATGAATTTAAAAGAAAATGAGGATGGTTCTATGGGAAATTTTGAAGGGGAAAGGGAAGTGGAAAATGAGACAATTATATTATGTTCTTAAAAGCAAGAGATTATTTAAACATTTTTAAAATGTATATACTACATACAACTTTACTTAAAGATATACGTTCTATACAATATATCTGTAAGTATACACAAACTGTTACTCATGTGGGGGAGAAATTAAGAGAAATGGTATCTTTCAGCTGACATCTTTTGCCTTTAACTACGGAAAATGATCAGTGAGATAGGCCAAGTAGTTTTTTACTATGCAAACCAAGAAATCTGAATATTGAGATTAATTATTTGCTGCTGTATGATTCCTTTGAGTTTATCTTGGAAATGTCCACATTTCAGTAGTAGAAAAAGTAGCAAGAGAACTTCATCAAAGCTGAGGCTAGCCTTAAAGGGAGACGTGACCCAGAAAAACCACATTCCAATGAAAATGTTCTTAGTTTGCACACATTTAGTGTCCATTCACTGAGAGAAATTTCTCCCTTATGCAGAAGTCTGCCTAAGATATATTCTATCCTAGAGGCATACACACACACACACACACACACACACACACACACATATATATATATATATATATATATATATATATGTATATATATATATATTTAGGAATCAGTCTCATCTGATTATAAATAGTATCATACATGTTAACTAGATGCTGAATGACCGTGCATGTAACTATCCAGTGATTTTAGTTACAATTGAGGCAGAAAATTAATGATTAAGAAATATCAACCTGTTTATATAGAAATTAGGTAAGTTTAGGCTGAATGAAAATGCCCAGATAAGGAAGAGTCTCACAATCTTCCTTTTATATATTTCTTATGTACTAAGATGAATATTCATAACTGTGGCTATAAGGACATAAAAACAGTCTCTTGTCTTTTAAAGATACACTTCTCTTTTACTGTCAAACTTTTCTCTGTGGGAAAAGTATACTTCAACTTCTCTTCTTTTACCTGTTTTGTTTTGTTTTTCTCAATAGTTCAATTCTGGATTGGCAGTCTATGTGTTGCTCTGATGCAGGATTTGAGAGGCTGAAAATAAAGGGAAAAAACATGAAGCCTGTTACCAGGAACATTTTCTACAGATCTTGTTAAAGGATGCCAAAACTAACCTTTGACTCTATAAGACTCCTGAGGTTGTCTGGGGTCACGTGGTAGTAACGGGGGGAGGGGGGAAACAGAGAAGTCGGTGTCTGGGTTATCAATTACAGTTAGCCATTTGATCTCATTTTCATTGTTGAAAACATCCTGAAATATTTTTAACATCCCTATTTTAAAAGATATCTAGCTAAACCCAAAAGAGGACAGATAAGTAGGTGACCTTTGCCTTTAGTGTTTGAAAGCTGAACTTGAAATCTGGATCTGACATAAGAGTACACCATGAGCTACCACAGTCATAGCTTTTAATTTTCTAATCCTGCATTTCCAAGAGAAGCATAACTGTCACCTACAAGAGAATAATCACAAAGTAAAACAAAACAAAATACAGATCAAAACGTATGTTCAGATACTCAGGCTGTTACTGTCTCAGCGATACTGAAGTGGATGATAAACTCGGGACACTAGGAAAAGGCTGGCTGGGTAGGATTTTATGGAAAGCTGAATAAAAACATGTGCTGGCAGCAAAGTCAATAAAAACTCAAGAAAGAGCAGATGGAGGACTCTGCCCACAACCAACATGGTGTCAGAGGAACACGGTTCAGCTGGACCTGTAATTAAAGCGATACTCACTAATGACTGAGATAATGTCTGAGACTGTTAGCAGGAGAATGGGTAAACAAAATGAGCACTTGTTGTTTCTCTGCGGTGTACAACTGAATCCTTTCCGTGAAAGGCCTGAATGCGTTTCAGTGGAGAAAAAAATACACTGCACGATGCCTGTCCGAGCTGGCTTATTCAGTGATGCATTACATTGATCCATAGAGAGCATCTCAACTTCATTTCTATTACTGTCAAAAATAACAAGAATATTTAGCTCGATTTTATAACTAGGTCAACTGCTTTATGAAGAATAATGATAATTACAGTGGCCACATCAAATCGTGGGCTTTACACATTAAATGTTTTATCATCCATCACATGTCTCATTTGTGGATGATAAATAGTTTTTCTCTAAAATTTTCTGGACCTTGGATATGTGGGTGTCTTAGCATTAAAACTAGGTTGTTTCCTATTTTTCTAATGAGAAGTTGGAATCCTAAACTAGTATGATGAAAAACTGAGCCAATTGCTAAGTTGCTAAAATGAGTATTTCTGTGGCAATTTCATGTTCATTAAGAATTAATTGAAAATTTGTATACAAGTGTTTTATATAATCTTCATTTTGATATCTATGTTCTTCTGAACATTTATTGTATGCCAGCTACTATACAAAAGTTAATCATGTTTAATTCCATTTGTCTTTGTTTTCATGTTACTGATGATAGGAACGAGGGCCTTAGTAATGGGGTTTGACATCAACCCCACATAAGGTGGATGATGCTTTGTATTATCTTACTCTCATATGTGAACTCTCACAAGCAGTAAAGTACTAATTGAGATATTAAAGTTTTTATAACCAGAAATTTTCACAGAACTAGAATCAGTATTCCATCTCCAGGTATACATGGGCGCGCGCGCGCACACACACACACACACACACACACACACACACACACACACACACACACACATAAACACACACACACACACATAAACACACACACACACACACACACACACACTGTTCTTAAGTTCCATACAATCCTGTTTATGTATTATTTTAATTTATATAAACATGACAAGAACTAGTCATGTGTTTAGATCAATGTTCCTAAATTTTATGAATGTTTCAATGGTGAATTTATTTTCATAATCATACTGAATAAATTTGGCTAATTTCAAGTTTGTTTTATAAGTATAACTATTGTAAAGATTTTTTTATGACATCCCAAATTTTTTCTTGTGTGCCTATGCTATAGTTTGTAATTTCTAGTTCATATATTGAGAATTTGTTTAGCTCCAGTAAATAGTAATTTTTTTCAAAATATTTTAATCAAGTAACAGTTTCTGTCATCAATGCATCATGGAATTTAGTCATTCTTACAAGACATTATTATTGTTGGTCTACAAACATTTTATTTCAATAAAATATCTCAGTATCATTTATCAAAATTTTGGGCAGATAATGAAATGGGGTATAATTAGTCTAATGCATTTTAGTATAGTTTTATTTAAAACAAGTGATCTAAACAGTAGAATGTAGAGTGTTTGCTAATCTTAAAGCAGAGTTCTGGAGAATGTAAGTTTCATAAACACCCAAAATAGTTTTATTGAGTTGACGCTTTTTAGTTACAGCTGCATGAAACTGTGTAGTTATACCTCAATAGTAGTAAATAATTATAATTTGTTATATTAAGATCATGTGAGGAATCAGTTAACGATAATTAGAGAGGAAGGCTGCAGGGTTTTCTTATTGTATATGTTTTGAAAAAAAATGGTGGTGGGCCTAATATCTTACTAGATGAGTGCTCAGCCTCCAACATGAATCCACAGTCTTTGAGATTTTGGAGAAATATCCTTATTTTAATCATTTTTCTTGTGTATTTTATCTAAATAGTCCAACTTCCAACATTACATTCTAAAATCCACGAGTCCATGAACATTCTGGTTTTAATATACAAACAATAGACAGGTTCGAAAAGTAATGGCAATAGTAAAGCTATTTGTTATATAACTGCTAATTCATTCCAAATCACTCAGCCTCCTGTGCTGGATGCATGTGCCCCTCATCTTCTGTGCTCACAGCAGGTCTTTGCACACTCAGCAGGGCAGGCTTTTCTAACAGAAAAACTGATTTCACAGGTAATGCTTTGATGGTTAATTTATTATTGACAATGACACAGTGTTATGAATCACAAAGTTTTGTTTAAACTCAGGCTAGAACAACAAAAGAAGTGGAGAGGGATGGGAAGGTAGCCATGCTCATATTTTCCCCCAGGATTAGGGCCTATACAAGAATTGTAGAAGCAGCTATTGTCTTGTCTCTCATAGTTTATGTTCTGCATGTAGTAGCAAAATAATATCCAAAATAATAATGAACCAATTGCCTACACCAAGTTGTACATGTGCATGTTTTAAAAGAGCAACCCTTTCTCTCTTTATTGTTTCCTTTCCCCTAAGATAGCAAATACACAGTTATGTTTGTCATCTGCCCCATGTAATTCTGGGAACTTGATTGTAGTTGAGACTCCCTTAAGAAACAAGGGGCTTGATGTAGTATGGATAAATTTCAACAGGAATAGAGAAACTGACATGAGGAGAAAATAGTTTTAAGAAAAAGGAAGACACTCAAAGGCTGTTGAGTATTTTAAAAGGGTACAAGGAAAGGCACTGACGGACATTAACTTTAACAAACACATCCTACACTACTTCAGAAATGGTGTCACAGTGACACCGGCATAACTGAATGATGTCTTTTAGAATACCTGTGCAAAGTGGGGATAGCAATGGTCTGAAAAATGCTGGGGGTATGTTTAAAGTGCATTTGAAGTGGTAGTTTGTAGCACTTGGCCAACACATGTTTGCAGCTCTTAAAACTTTACCTCAAAGTTCAGCACTAGAAAAAGGAACAGACAGACCATCAGAAAGCAGAAACACTGCTTAAACAATGTACACTGGGGACACGGCTCCGGAGCTAGGGGCAGTTGGTGCTCTTGCAGAGGGTTCTTCATTGACTCCCATCATTCACACTGAGTGGCTCACCACTGCCTGTAACTCCAATTCCAGTGGATCCAATTCCTTCTGTTGCCTTCCATGGATTCCCACATACAGATGACCATGTGTATGTACGTATGTATGTACATATACATGAAATGCATTTTTGAAAGATAAATGTTTTAGCCACTAATTCTACAATAATTCATTTTGTATAGCAGAAGGTATGGAGAATTTGTAAGAAGAAATTGTTGAGTCAAATGAACTCCCCTAGGCTGACACTATCAAGAAGTGAACAACATAGATGGTCCCTTTTCTGATATGGAACCAACTCGCCACCTATTCTTCAGCTACAATCTTAATTAAACTCATACGTCCTCCACACTGCACTTGTGTAGAATTATTCTTTGTTCTGATGTTGCTCTATCTGGAATGAACAGTTGTTTTCCATCTCCCCTGGAAAAGGCACAGTAATACTTGGGTACTTGGACATCACAGGAGAACATGGAGGAAACACTGAAGACCACATCTCCATATATAGCTGCCATGGGAAATGATAGACATTTTCGTCAAAGCCATAAATTTTCTCACATGGGCTGGAGACAGACCTTGTGTTCCCTTTCTTTTAAGTTTATGGAAGTCACATGTCTTTGATCTTTCTCGCTGTCCTTGCTGCTCCTTGTCCTGTGTCACTGAGTGATTTCATTGTGCCATTGAACAAAGATTATTCCTGAAAACCTAAAAGGGAGTCATGTTCTCTCCAGTGAAGCTAGAGTTTCCATATGCAGCCTCTACAGTGCTATCCTGCTGCGCCTCTTACAAAAGCAATAGTATCTGAGCAGCAATAATGTCAATTAACACTCATCTGGCCTAATTCTAATGTAGGAATTCTAATGTCTACTTCACATATCTGGGTAAGGAAAGAAAGAAGAGAGAGGTTAAACCTTGCCCAATTACAGATATATTTCCATCACAGAGATTTAATTCCAGATGGAAAATTTTCAGAGTCTATGTTCTTCAGGATCATGAATGCTGTGTGAACAGAGTGTGCAGAATATTGTGTGTCTGTGCATGTATCTGTGTGTAATCATATGGGTATTTAGTGAGTATGAGTGTCTGTGAGAAGCTGTGTACATAAATTTGTGTATTTATGAATGAGTTCTGGTGCATATGTGTATGACTATTTGTAAAAGAGAAGGTGTCCAAATGGTGTATGCTTGATTGTGTGTGTGCCCAGGTATAAAGAGGTGTGTTCCTGAAGGGTAGATACAGAAAGGCAGATACATAATAGATAACTGATACTTTAAAGTCAGAACCTAGAGCTGCTGGAAGGGGAAGTTTTGTTTTGTTTTGTTTTGGCGTTATATTGTTAAAACCTGAGAAAACTTGGTTCCATGTGCTTCTATTTTAAAGCAAAAAATTAAAATGGAAAAGTTTTTTAAACTTTATTTAAAATGAAATTAAAATTATAGAGAAAAATAATTGCTAAATTTGCTAATTGAATTATGTCTTGGAATATCAGATTTCTTTGACTCATTCATTCATTCAGTCAGTCAGTCACTTATTTTCTTGACATGACATTGGTTTGTCTTTCTCCTGTTATATGGCTTGATATTTCATCAGTCTTCTCATTTCATGTGTTTGGGGATTCATCTTTATATAGTTATTTGATTATTTTACATCCCAACTGCAGTTTCCCTTCTCTCCTCCCCTCCAAGCTCCTTCCCCCACTTCTCCTTTGCCTGTCTCCCATCCAGTCCTCCTCAGTTTCTATTCAGAAATGGGGAGGCCTCCTATAGATATTGCCTATAGATATGGCATATCAGGTTGTAGTAAGACTAAGCACCTACCCTTGTATTAAAGTTGGGCAAGACCACCAGTATGAGGACTAGGGTCTCAAAAGGCAGAAAGAAAGTCAGATAAGGCCCCTGTTCCCACTGTTAGGAGTCCCACAAGATCAAGCTACACAATTGTCACATATATGCAGAGGACCAAGGTCCATTCATCTTAAAGAATAACCACTGGTTTAGTTTTGCTTCACCCTCAGTGAAGTTGTACCCCTACTCATTGCTGCCATAGAGTGCTCTAATGTAATCTCTTCAAGCAAATGACCTACCTCCAGCCTTTAGAGTTGAGTTATGTTTTCATAGTGTTTTGGGGGGGCTTTTTGCTTTGTTTTTCTCTATCTGTTATTCTCTTTGCTACAGTTTAAGGACAGTGGCTTAAAGCTGATGTATTCCCAGTGGCCTGAACAAGCTAAGTAAAATGACTGTCACATACATGTTAGAGGAAAATAATTCAAGCATTTTCACCAGGGTATCTGGGAGGTATAGTTGGAGATATAATGTGAACATTTGAAGGGAGAGTGAGGAAAAATCACTGGATGCCCAAGTGTCCCTGATAGACTCTTATTTATCCACAAAGATTATTTTGTATTTTAGGAAACATACAAGTAATATGTTAAATTAATGCAAGTTAAATTTAATTCAAGTTAAATTAAATTTATTTTACAACAACTTTTTTTTGCCATGAGGAACAAACAAATTTAGCAGCTATTGTTTTATTGTTCTTACAGTTTCTAGCATACTGGAAGTATGGCTTTCCTCTTAATTCACAATGCTAGTCTCATGTCAGCTGTTTTTCGCTGTGATGTAGACTCAGATGGCTGGTCAATTTCATCAGTCACCAGTGCCCTGATGGATGGGTAGATATCTACCTTATACTTAATTATATACTTTAATTTTTCTGAGGTGCATATTAGAACCAATACATGAATTTTTCTATGCCAAAGGCAGATAATTGAATCTCTTTAGGCACAGCGTCCAGAACCTGATTTTCTTTCTTTCCACAACTCATATAACTGGTGCTAACCCATTTTATTTCAGGATTATCAAATTCACTGACCATTTCCCTGGTATTTAACGTTCATCAGTTCTGATTTCATCTTTCTTCATATTCCATTTGATGGCTTTATCTTTTGTCAAATTTCTATCCAAACTTTCATTGTCCTTAGAAACCATCTTCTGGGTTTTTCCTAACCCTGTACTTCCCTGAATCTCTCCAGGATTCTAGAAAGTTCTTTAGATATTCTGCATAATCTACAGTTGCAAATGAACAAGGCCCTAACCTCCCACTTTAGCACACTCTCTGGGATGAATTTGTTGGTTATTCTTTGAATATTGTAGATGGGCTAGCTCACCTTTAGGTTTCTGAAGAATTTGATTGGCAATATTTGATTTCCTTGAAAGTATTTTTCCATGTAAATTCTAAACTAAGACATAAAAATAAAAGTAAGCAATCAAAGTTTTTATTGGAAGGGGCTTTAGTACTACAAATCGAGCATGCAAAGGTTCTCACTCATCCAGCCAGGAAAGCAGTCTGCTGCTGAACCATGGCTATAGTTCCAGAATCATTTCCAAGTAAATTCACATCATGACACAGAATAATAGTTCCACAAGATTTCATTACAGGAAGTGAGACTACAATGGTACTTCTGTGACAAGAGTCTTCTGTTTCCTGTAAAATTGAGTATCTTTGTGGTCAGGATGGATTGGCAAAATATCCTATCTATGGGAAAGAACATTTTAAATATAGAAATTCATGTTTGGACCCACGAACTCCACTTTCCATAAAAGCGAATTTCACAGGGATTCAATATATAGTTATGTTTTGATATGAGCTACAGAAAAGTGAATATCAGTTATCTATGCTAAGGAAAAAATTTCAATTTAAGGGGGGAATCATGAATGCTAAAATAAGGAAGCTGTGCTTTACTATGTGGAAGTTTAACATCTACAGATATGCTGTAAGACACTCCCACACTACAAATTAATTAGTCAAATATTGCAGAATTCATGTTTGTATAACATAATTTATACAAGATTTTATAAAGTAGACATAAAATAATTGATTGTCACAATTGGCAATTTTAACATTAAATTCCCAAGTCAGCTGCCATTGTTAATGGTTAAATTCGCTGTTAATCCTTTTTAAATATTTACTTGTTTTTACTTTATATGTAAGAATATTTGCCTACATGCACAAGTGTGCGCCACTAATTTCTTGTGACCACAGAGATCAAAAGAGAACTTCGGATTCACTGAAGCCACAGTTATGAGTGGTAGTGAGCCACCCTAAGTGTGCTGCATAGCAAACCAAGTTCCTTTGCAAGAGCAGCCAGTGCTCTTAATTGCTGAGCCATCTCTGCAGTCCCAGTAATAGCCACCTTTGATTATCCTCTTTAGTAAACTCACTTCCCAAGTGAGCTTAAACAATCCATGAAGGATTGTTGGTGTCAGGTTAGCCTGTGGACAAGTCTATGGGAGGATTGTCTTAACTGGGTTCCTTGGGATGGAAATGGGGGTAGCCCTATTTCCTGGCCTTGGAGTTCTGGGCTGAGTCAGAGGAGAAAAAGAGAGCTGAGCAATATGTATGGTTTTGTGTATTCTCATTCACTGTGGTCTTGACTATTGAAGTCATGTGACCAACTTATTCAAGTCCCTGCCTTGCCATCTACCCAATGAAGGACTGCAGCCTAGGGCTACAAGCCAAATAAGCATCCCCTCCCCCCAGAAGTGGAGCCATCTATCACAACATAAAAATAACTACAACAGCCGCAAATACAACTATAAAATACAAATCATGCAGTATTATATGAAATTTACCTATGACTAACCATGACTTCCTATGAGATTAAACCAGAGAAGAATGCAAGGACAGAGGATAACCATGTAGACACACTTCCCACACAAGCAATCTTGTTGACACTGACAATAGACTTGCTTCTTATTTTTCTCCTTCCATAGTTTAAGATTTCTCTAGTTCTTTCCTGGGTTTTAAGAGTTTTGATGCAGATCCCATGAGTATCAGAGAATTAAACAAGAGTATAACAGATATCCATGACTCTTTGTGTTCACTTGCTGCTGGTGATAAATTCTACAGCTAAATAATCTTGCCATGGGAAAAAAAAACAAAGGCTACAAGGAAATGGATATTTCTTGGTGGAGGATATTTTGTCATCTAAAAGAACTGCTCGTGACTATGATTTCGATAATTTTACTTACATTTGCATAAAACAAGTCTTGTTGACATATATATATCTAAAAGGTTTGAAAATATACAAAGCTATTGTCATCTTTCAAAAAACAATGTGACATTGAATAAAGATTTGCTCAAGTAGAGATAACCTAAAATAATTACCTCTTTAATAGAGTCATATATTTAATTCCTGCATCTGTTTTAACATGCACAGGCCTGCCTCTCCCTATGGCACCTCTAATTTTATTTTTTATATTCTATCAATATCATAAATGTTATGTAAGACAAGATTTCATAGTGGTGTAGTCTGTGTGAGCTCTCTCAGCAGGAAGAGGTAATGACTAGATGTGTGTTCTTGAAGTGTGCAGAAAATGATTCCATGGAGCTGTTGTCACTTTCTGAGTTGTAGAAGGCCTTTGCAACTTCAAATAATCCTCATTATGTTTCAGCACTAGGACAAGCTGGAGTGGCTATTCACTATGCATAGCGCTATGCAAAGTGGTCACTTTACTCTCAGGAATGTATTGAATTAACTCTTCCAGTCACAAAACTGCTCTGTTAGTAGATGCTTGAAAATTTTTGTGCCTGAGCTTATACTGAGCATACTGCTTAAGACTCAACAAAACAAAGAAACAAAAACACCTTCATTTGTACAAGCTCTCATCTTGAAAGAAATCCTGCCATGTTCTCATGGGGTAAACAATTTGTTTAGGGAAGGAAATTGTAAGTAATTATAGCAACTAGGAATTAACTTTTAATCACAAGCACAGGAAGAGACAAAGACAAAGACATGCTGAAGGCAAGTTACAGGTTTTACCATCTACCAGTGTGCCAATTTCTGATATTTACATAAGTTACTCAATTAATTCAGTTAGGTTCTGTAACTTTGAATAGATCATATTTTAATAATAATAATAACAATAAATAATAATAATAGAAATAATAAACTGAAGTTGCCTTCATTCAGTAATTCACAGTAATAAACCTATTTGGTTTCTCCTTCTCCAAACAAACCATTGAAAAAAAAATGAAATTATGATAATAATGCCATGTAGCACAAATTCTAGTTGGTCTTAATAATAAAAACCAAGAGCCAGATATAGGGATTAATGCTGAAAGATCAAAGAAGCAGAGTAACCAGCCACTAGTTCTTACCTTTTCCGAATCCTCAGACCAAAGGGATGATCCTATCCCTACAAATCCTTAGACTAAATGCACAATCCTGTCTCTAGGAATCCCCAGACTGAATGCAATGAGCTCCTGTCCCCTCTCATCTTTATTCCTCTCTCCACCCAGCCTTATCACTCCTGTCTCCACCTCCCTAGTGATGGGATTTAAGGCAAGTGATTCCCAAGTACTGGGATTTTGGCAAGAAATCACTGACTGTCTCTGTTTTTTTTGTTTTGTTTTGTTTTTGTTTTTAGACTGGATCAATCTCTTGTAGCACAGGGTGGCTTTGAACTCACGGAGATCTGCCTGTCTCTGCCTCCTGAGTTCTGGGATTAAAGATGTGAGCTACCATTGCCTGGCCTCCATGGCTAACCAGTGGCTAACTCTGCAGTCTGCTCTCCAGTCAAGCTTTATTTGTTAAAAAACAAGCAAAATATCACCACAATGGCATGTGATAAAAATTTTTAGATAGAGGGCCTAGACAGAGCTACTCTTTTCAAGAACTCTGGTTCTAGTCTCAGCAACCCTACTGTGGCTCACGAGCACCTATCACTTCGTCTCCAGTGGATGTGACTCTTTCTTTCAGCATTCTCAGTCTGTGTACTGACATGTACATTCCCACCTCCCCCTCACACACACACACACACATACCACATAATTAAAACTAAAAATAAATCTTACAATAGACTCAAAAGTATCTTGTTTTCCATTTTTGGTGGTACTGACAGTGAAGCCAGGCTCCTGCACATGCTAACCAAGTACTTTCTATTAATGGGCCTCATCCCTGCCTCTAAGGTAAAGCTCATGGTGTTCCATTACTTTGCTTGAATCTGCTCGCCATACACCAAACAGTATGTTTTAAGGTTTCGTTTAAGAAGAACTTATTCTCTGATTCCTCATTAACGACAGACAGACTCTTGTCTTAACAAGGTATCCAGTGCAAAGTAAATTTTCATTTTCTAAGTACAGACATACTCTAGTACCTGGGTGACAGCCTAAACTCCCTGGGCCAAATTTCTAGTATGTGGATTCAGAAGATATGTATTCATACTTTTCACTTAGATGGCAAGATCATCTGTAACCCTTTATCTCAAGATTTAATGTAACATGTAAGTAAATAAGTAACTCTCTTATTCCATACCTAGCAAGTTTGTTTTTAATGTGCCACTGACCAGTAACTTTCTCTTCAGGATGATGGACGCACCCTTCATTGCAAAAGGCTGAAGTCATGGGTCAGTGAAGGCAGAGGGACAAGACAGCAAGGTGAGTAGTGATTACTGTTTCATAGAGTTGTATTCTTCATGTACTTTTTCTCCCCTTTAGAAGAAAACAGTACTTCGACAGGTAGTTCCCATTGAATTTATTCAGTGTGCCTAGAATTTAATTAGTGAGTCCTGTTCAAAAATCTTTAAGTAGATTTATTTTTATCTGAGGCACCTAAGCCAGAAAGAAAAAAAAGGAGCTAATCAGAGAGTTTACAAAACTCTTTCTCTAGAAAAGTGAAATACCAGGACATTCCTCTATAGTACATTAAGAATAAGCAAACCTTCGACTCCATTTAGATGTATTTGTTCTCCATTGATTGGGTCATTCTCTTGGAAAATATTCCAGTAGTAATGTAGGAGAAAACTAGCATCTATCACACGGTGTCAAAGTGCTGTCGGGTCCAATGTTCCTTTTGAACCTGGTTGTTCACAAAACCACAGTTAAGTGTAACAGGCACAACTTGGATTTTTCTGGATGAAAATCAACGTGCAGTTATGTGTTTCTGAAGTGAGGCTCATGCTTCAGTTGCAGTAACGGCTTTAGAATTTCAGCATCATAAAATGGGAATTAAGATAAGATTTTGACCAGCAACAGCATCAGTGATAGAGAAGAGGAACAGCCTACTTGTCTCACAGTGATTTAAAAATCAACTGATAGAATCAGACAAAACCATACAAAAATGCATGAAGAAATTGCATTGTTTCAACAAAATACAGTAGCCATGAATGAAATTCATGACTAACTCATTTAAGGTTGGAACATAGTATTTCAGAAATAATTTTCATTTACAATATGTGAAACACAGGCAGATCACTTCCCACCTTTGGCACCTTCTCTGCTGCCTGACCTGGTTTAAAACACTATGTGGCTCCAGGGTGAGGACACTCTCGACTGTCTTCCAGTGTGTTTTCAGCAGCTACCATATTGGCATGAGCTAGCAGGCACTGTATAAACAACTGTGCTCACTCAGGATCAGAGATAAAGGTTCAGCAATTGAGGTCTCAAGTTCTATCCCCACCTCCTACCTCAGGCAGCTCACAGTTTCCCATCACTCCAGCTCTATGGGATCTTATGTCCTCTTCGGGTTTTGGTGGGTGCTGTCAGGTAGTGTTCACACACACACACACACACACACACACACACACACACACACACACTTAATTAAAAAGAAAATATTTCATCAAAAGTTTAAAAATATGTGTTTTATATGAAAGTATTAATTTTTTTCAGTTTTATATTTTTTAATTTAGATGTAAATGCATCCTAAAAAATTAGTTTTCTTTTTTATTTTATAGTGGCTCAAGCAGAATATGCAGGATTTTTCTGGAGGTATATACTGTGTAAACTGCTAAGTACAAAAATCATGGGAGGGATTTTCTCATGTCCTCACCACAGAATATTTTTGATGTTTGAAGTTGTGCAGATGTTTATTCAATAGAATTACTTTTCATTATATTTACAATCATTATATTTCTTCATTATTTGTAAGGCATACAATTATAATTTGTCATTTTACAATGAAAAACCTAAATTTGGCTTAAGTAGCCTTTAAACACCACCAAATCAATAGTCAAACATGTGTTGCCTATTATACAAAAAGGCCGCCAAATTGTGAGAATGCTGTTTCTTGGGGGAACTGATAAAATTTTGGATATAAGGTTTTGAAGTAGCTTATCTTGCAATCATAAATTCAATTTTAAAGATCTACCATACTTTAGAATATTGACTGCCCTTACTTTAATAATGAATGCAGATAAATGAAGCCTGGAGTTCCAACCATAATTTTTGTTCCTTGTGGAAGAATATTTAAAGTCCCAGATAATAAGATATTTCAGATTGTCTTTCTATCCAAAGGATCACAGGAAATGCATATAAATGAAAAACATGTTGTAAAGGAACAAATCTGGGGCCTAAAATATATTAGAGTTCACAGCAAATTCTTAATGAATTGTCTTAGGCCACACAAATTAGAAAATATAATGGATACTTTATCATTTTAAGATATATTAGTGAGTTATAAGCTCCTATGTTTGCATGTGTAGGAATATGGCTGGCTGGCTGGGTACAGAGGCAGATGAACAAAGGCTAGAGGTTGAACCAGCAGTTAAGTGTTGGATGCTCTTACAGACAGAGTTATGTTTCCAGAATGCACATAGTGTCTCACAGCTACCTACAACTCCAGCTGCAGGGACTGTGAAACCTCCTCTGGTTTCTAAGAACACTATACACACACACACACACACACACACACACACACACACACACACACACACACACACTGGGGCAAGGGGAGAGGCAGAGACAGAGAGATAGACAGATCTACATATAATTAAAAATAAAATCATAAAAATGGAACCAGAGAGGCAGACACACCCTCTCACCTAAACAGCCTTTATCAACCCACTTTGTCCATGAGGTTTTATGCGCCTCTAAACTTTTGTGTAAAAACTGTTAAAAGATAATGATCTTCGTGTGTGCCTTTTAACTCTGTATTTGTGGTAGGTGTGTGTTAGATGCTGTCTAAAAAAGGCAAGACCATTAGGTGAACGTTTATTAGACATAATAAATGTCATAAAATATAAAATGTGTGATAGCTTCCTGTTTGCAAGATATTTTGGGATCTTTTTACTTGACTTTAGTATAAAGACAATCTTTCCTTGAGCTCTTGTTGTGTTTTCTAGGCACCACTAAGTGGCTAATTAGGAAGACAGTTAAGGAGAGAGAGGTCAGTGACAGTACAAAAAGCTCTCTGATGAATGCTTTAATTACTTAATTTCCCTAGGATTTCTCTCTCCTTTCTCTCTTTTACAGGTATTATATTTGCTAACTTTTTAGATCATAGCACATTACATAGCTCATTTAACTCTTTAGAACTACCTTATCATCACCTTAATAAATATATGTAATAGGCAATTTACTTAAAGTAATTTACATCGGTAAGTATTAGCACTCGTTTTCTCAGTTATGCGAACAGGTCAAAGATAACAAACGGAAAGACAAAATACTGTCGGACAATCATAGAGACTTTGACATGAAGAGGTGGTATGAGGTGTTGACACAGCCATACTGCTGGCTGTAGGTCCAGGAGTCCTCAGATCTTTCCTACTATCTCAGCTTGAATTGTGTCAACCTTGTGAGAGAAGGAGATGAAAAGGGGGGCTCTGACTCCAAGGCCACTGTAAGTTGCAGCTTCTCCCATCCCTGCTTCCCTTTGAGAATGAGGACACTCCCCCTGGGGTTACACAAGCCACATGATTTGTAAATATGAGCCAATATGTCTCTATGAGTGAGTATGCTGTGTCCAAAGCAGCCGAGGGCTGTGGTGTCCAGAACATTCTCATCCCTGTGTTGAGGAGAACACCTCAGTGGGCAGATCCCACCCTCCAGGAGCTGCAGAGTCTACCAGGAGCCATGGCCATGAATTTGCAAGGGAGACAGAGGAGACTGCAGATAGAGCCTATGATATTAAAAGTGTGTGTGTGTGTGTGTGTGTGTGTGTGTGTGTGTGTGTGTGTGTGTGTGTGTGCCTGCCTGTGTGCATGCATATGTGTGTGCCAGTAGACAATCTGTCTAAGGGCATTAAAAGGAAAAAGGTTTTGGGGTAGGAATAAGACAAGGCTTCATGTAAAGGATATTGTTTCAGGTTAACTTGAAAAGAATGGGCTGGCAAGATGGCTCAGTAGATAAAGGGATTTGCCACCATGCCTGGCAGCCAGAGTTGGATCCCCAGAACCCACATATTAAAGGGGAGAACTAGCTATTGTAAATTTTTCTCTCATCTCAGCATACATGCTATGGTAGGCTCAATGTTTAATTGAAAACTTTTGCTAGAGTTCAACAGATTCTGCCACCACAGAGAGGATTCTGGGAAGGCCTCTCTGCACAGAGGCAGATGATCATTTTGAAGAGGGGCTTGTCTGACAGCTAGTAGTCACCAGACAGGAACAATGAAGAGACAAGACTATGTCAGCAAGGTACCTGAAAGGAAGGCTATGTTTGAAGAATGCCAGCTAGGTGCTGTCTAGGCAATTTGTGAGGAAGGAAGCTACATAGTCACAGTGTCTAATTGTGTCACTCATATCATATGTTTAGGATGCTACATGCTATAGTCATGTTGAATGTTCAGGGAACATACAATCTTGCTAGGATATCCCAGTACTGAAGGAATATAACACTGTAGATTGCAATGCCTGTCCTCTGGAAAGATTGACAGAGAGTCCATGGGTGTTGCTGTGTTCAATGGTGTCAACATGTCCTGCTGCCTTCTCTGACTTGGGGTTCAGGATGCTGCTGACTTTCCCATCCATGTATAAGTTTTAACTGAGAAAACAGGAAAGGGCTTTTCCAAGGATGTGGCCCTTCTCTCCGTCAGAGAGCCAAATTTCCCAGAGGCAGCAACATGCCTTTCCACTTGTATTTTATGGTCCAGAAATGGATCACATGACCATGTCTTAATGGGTGTGGGAAGCAACCTTTGGCTTTATTATTCATGCTGAAGCAGAGAAAGGGAATGGTTTCTATAGACTCCTGAGGGATAATGAAGTATTTTATGAGACTTTTCACTAGTGTGAAAGATGATTTTGACCAATCTCTATCCTATCCATTCCATAGACTGATAAATATAATAATATGATAAAGTTATGGGAGAGAGAAAAAACCCAGTTGTCTTTTGAGAGAAGGGAAGCGAAGGTGTGTCAGATCCAAGTGACACCAGACGATCCTGTCAGAGAGGGATGTTGTAAAATATTCAACAGTATCTCCATTTGAAATGGTATTAGCATCTTTTTAGATTTAATACTTATTTATGAGTGGTGCATTATAGCTGCAAAATGGAATAAGACTTCAGAGGGATTTGCCATCAAAAGATCTGAAATATAATCCCAAATCCACCATTTACGGGCTATTTGGCTCTATTAAAGTCATTTAGCCACACAGGACTCCTGCCTCTTTCATCACTTCTAAAATGAGAATAATAATAGTTGTCCTTCACACTGTGTAGTTCTGTTACAAGGCCCAAATGAGGTGGTATTTTTACAATTGCCTCATCAACAGCAAAACACTAGAGGCTTTCTTCTCTCACCCATCCAACCTGCCCTCTTTCTCCTTCCTTTCCGTATGGTACGTGCACATGTGTATGTGCAAATCCACATACAAATCATCCTCTCTGGCCCTTGAGAAGAAAGGTAAAGTCTAAAGAAATAACCAAGATAATCTGGCAGTTTCCATACACATTTTGTATTTTCCCAGCCTTGACTGAATTCAGCCACAATGTCTGTCAGGTGCTGTGTTGTTAATGATTCCATGCATTTCTTCACTTTCTAGGTTTTCATTTCTGACCCCAGACACTCCAAAAGCCCATCAGATGTAACTGGCTGTCATTTAGTTTGTGTACACTATGAGGTTTATATATCAAAAAGAGACAGTCTGGACTAGGAAATCACTTCTGACTTGGAAGGTGGTCACTAATTCTTTCAAAAGACTCTCAAATCAATATTCGCACATTATATCATAAAGCCAAACCTGGCACATATCACCAATAATTAAAATGTAGCAATTCTACTCAGAGTAAATTTCACAGGTAAAATACCACAGCTGTAACAGGAACTAGTAATACACAATTTCCAAGACTTTTTGCCCTTAAATTACGTCTCAATCAGACATTCTGCAGGGTGATACATTTATTCTTTAACACATGCACAAATGATAATTCTTTCCGTGTATTTTCACATTGTTTTTCTGGAAAGCTCAGAGCCAAAGTATAATCACACTTAGAAAGGTATGCAAAAAAATTGCCAATAGTATATTTCTTTATTAACAGCAAAAGAGAAGGCAGAGCAGTAAAATACTCTGATACATAGAGAAAGTAAACATACACAGTACTTAGAATTGTAATTTAAAAAGGACTATGCTTGTTATGTAGACACACTCTCTTTAGCACTGACTATATACTTCATCTTATCACGTGCTGTGTTGGACTGTTTACTGTGAAACCTCCACAGATTATCTTGTGATAGCATAGCCTGTACGTTTCTGTGTGTAATATGTCTCCACATTGACAGCATCTTCCCTCCCTTTAGCTAAGAGCAAGCGTGTCCTGTTTGTTTTGTTACTCTAAGATCCAAGGAAAATCAATGGTTTTCAAAAAGAGATTGTCACTAACCCTGACTTTAAGCATATCAGAGGATAAACTCACTTCTCTAGTCTGAGAACAATTGCTTTAATTAGTCCCGTGGGCAGAGAAGGAGAAGCCATTGATTTTCAGATTGATTTGATATATTGGTTTAAAAGGAATTTATCAGAGGGTGAATGGTAACATTCTACACCAGAAATCCTTAAATGTGTCTATTCATATTGTAGATTTAATGGAATGAAAAATTTATTTTCACTACTTAGATCCAAGTATCCATTAAGAATCTAGCTCAGAGTGACCTTTGGCACATTACAAGGGAGTCCTCCATACTGTCTGCTTCCCAGATTAGGACACAAAATGACTCTAAATATCCTCTTTGCTTTCATGTCCCTATTAAGCAAGGGAGTGGGTCCCAATTGGGTCCCTTTGAGTTAACTTCTAAGCATATTGAACTTCTACAGTCCAATCTCCAAACAAAAACACACCGACATTTAATTCTCTTTATTGAAGAATAATTCTCTTTATTCTCCCTAGTATTTTCTGTTGATATTGGTTATTTTTTACTCCCTTTCAAAAGCATGCTTTATTCTTTATGATGTTGTAGATGCAGTGAACTGGGGAGATCATATCTCTTTCTGTGCAGGTTCTTGAGCTCATCAATATGAGTTTATAGACAAGCACAGCAGGCAAGCAACCCAGCAAAAGTTTTATTTAGTAGAAGAATCAAAGTCATCTGGAGAAGCCTGAGCACTCATGCTGAGAATAGCACCTTCCCATCACCCTGATAATGCTGGAGAAAGTTGAGCTCATAGATGATGTCATTCTGAGAAATAAAGTGTACTGCTGTAGCTGATGCATTTCATGTCTGTCATCTACACCCAATTACACCTCAAGATGCTGGGAAAGGCTAAGATAACAGTTGATGTAAAGGTTGGAAAAATTACACAGAACCCTGTATCCTGGGATCCTGGGAAAGCCAGGAATCGATTTCTATGGGCTTACAGCCCATAGAAATGATGTTTAGGTTAATTGAGATTATTTTTCTAGTTACATCTTTTATAGCTCATATGAGCAGTTACAGAGCCAAGCCTAGGGTGCATGCTTGTGATAACAACGATTGTGGTACTTGGGGTGAGTTTGCTTTCCCTTGTGTCACTCTTATTGCTCCTCATCTGAGCAAGGGCAGATGTTTAACATTGGTAGTGGTTTTGGGGTATTACATGTACTCTGGATTCTGTATGATAGCAGGGCATTGTTGATAGGGACAGTGGTCCTTTTTTTTATTGGACAAAAGGGATGGGAATTTGAAGAGGGCTTATGCCTGCATCCCTGGATTCCTGCACAGCACATTTTTCTGGGAGATTTCTATTCCCATGCCTTCATACTCATTTGTATTTACACAAATCTTCTTGCCTCAGACACCTGCACATAGACTCTCATGAGCTTACACTTAAAGACACTTTCTTTGGTAGACTCATGACTGCCTTCACTCTGTCTTTCTATGCATTAACCCGAGAAGATTTCTGGGTTCCTTGAAACACTGAAATCTGAAAATATGTGAAAATAACTATCACATATTAAGTAAAAACAGAAAAAAACAGTATTGCTCATATATCTAATTTTGAATTCTCACTACAAATGGACAGGGTAAGTGATTCAGTAGTGAAGCTTACTCATACACAAGGCCCTTGGGATTGACTTGCAGAACAGAGAGTTTTTGGGGGGAGTTGAGGGGAGGGAGGAAGAGTAGGGGGAGAGGAAGAAGAGAGACCCATAATTAGTTTTTAATTATATAATCATTACAACAACTGATACTGGTCTCAAAAATCTTAGCATATAGTAATCTACTTCAAACTCCATCCAGAATTGAGGCTGTATCAAGCTGGAAAGTGACATGGGATGATTCATGTTATGAGCTCTTACACTGTAATTTCTCACTCCGCATGTGCAAATTGAACTGCAGATTTATTCATTTCAGAAGCCACGTGTTTAAATGAGGAGCCCAACCTGTGAATTCATCAATTTGTTTCCTCCCCATTAGTGCTTGGCATCTTCTTTGTTAAGTCCATAATTGCAGCATTCCTGGACTGACAATTTTGCCAAGTATGTTTCCTTATCTGCAGTATCATAACCAGACATACTGCCTGCGGCAGCACTGAAACCATGGGGACCAATGCCTGGATGCCCTGCTGTTCTCATGAACTGAAACTGGCTGTGTTGAAGATAAATGAGAAAGGAGTGATGCTGGGCTGCACAATAGTCTATTAACAGAACATCTATTAAGGGATGGAGTTAAAGCTATGCCCAAACCAGCCAAAGCACTGAGGACCTTTGAGAAAATCCACAAAAGGCCTCCCCCTGCCAAAACAAGAACAGAACCATACTATCAGTAATGACAATAAAAATTCAGCTACATTGACAATGAAAATACAACTTGGCCTAGGAGCTCTCTTCCAAGGGAATGGAGCCAAGCTAAGCCATAGCTGATGAAGACCCTGGTGGGTGAGCTAGGGCCCAGCTTCCCTTGGGGTGAGCTTAAGAGACATAACTAGACAGGACATAACATTGGCAGCTGTAGGTTAAATTTTCTAGTTTTAGAAGGTGGGCTGTAGATGTGCTGGTGAGTTCCACCATGTTCTCTCTCCCATTCATAAGAAAATTATATAATTCAATCCCACCCATTATGTCTTACCCCTTTGTGTCACTGGTATGAAACACATCATAAACAAAATCCTTCTTGTGAACTTTTAGCATCACCTTACTTGAATCACCTTAATCAAATCTTAAACTCATTCAAAATTAGAGAATATTCTTTCTATACCATTACTTGTAATATTACATTTTGAAAATAGGAACTTGGTAAACACCAGGTAATTTTTGTCATGAAACAAAAAATTATAGGAAATGATGCTAGTTAAAAGAAAATGATTTACCTTTACCTTACAACTATGTTGCCACTGGATATACAATACTAGAGTTCTGGTTTCTAAATTTTAGTTTTGGTTAGGATATAAAAAAATTAAAACAGGACAGTTAACTTGTTATATACCTAAGGATTAACTTTCCTATTTACTATATGGATGTGTAGATGATGAACTGGAAATAACTAGTGTCAGCTGATCACGATCACACATGTTTTCCCAGTAATTATTCTTGTTGCTTGTGATTATTGTGTGATACCAAGATGCTATGAAGTTTGGTAGAGAGGGCCTAGGAGGAGCTGGTTGAGGGGGTAGTAATATGATAAATAATTGTATAAAATATATTAAAAGTAATTAATACAAAATGCTGCTAGGCTTAGCCTGTACTTGTTACAATCCTCGTGCCTCATTCTTTCTAATTTTGGTATTACAAGTGTTGACCAACACTCATGGCAATACTTAGCTTATATTTCATCTTCCCTTTCTTTCTAATTTTGCATATCTCACTCTCAAAGTTTTGCAAAATAAACTTCATTTTCTGTAATGTGAAAAAAAGTGTCTCAAAATTACCAAGTATTAAAAAGTACTTTTTCAGTAAATCAGTCTACTTTCTAGATTTCATATATGATAAATATTACTTTAATATATAAGGAAATTATAACTGAGAGATAAAATTTTTTAATTTTGAAAAATGTGGCTTTTTTCTCTAAATATTTCATCTTATAGAAAATATGAGTGGTTGGAGAGATGACTCAGTGATCAAGAACACTTACTGCTCTTCCAGACGCTTCAAGTTCAATTCCCAGCACCTGTGTAAGGTGGCTCGTAACCACTTGTAACACCCTACTCTTGTGGACTCTAGTCCCTTCTGGACTCTTCAAACACCTGCACTCATGTGCACATATACATAAAGATACAAATATGTACCCAGCATTTTTTTTAATCTTTAAAAAATAATTTTAGAAAAGAATTTGTTCTTTGTTTCAAAAAAAAATTGGCAAAAGTTTCATAAGTCCAATGGGATCCTTATCACAAATGAATCAACACAGCTTTGGCTCTGTAAATGTTATCACTTGACTTGAAAACATGGGGTTGCCCAGCTTCTTCAGAGGGCAAAATGCATACTGTGACAACTAACATGAAATATAGTTCTAAAGAGTTTCAGTTACCACTCAAATATACATCAAGTTTAATTTAATTTTGTATTCAAAAGATAAGAAGTATAGCATATAGTTTCTGATTTTCCATGTATGCCATGTAAATCATTAACATTACATCCATTTGTGTGCTTGCCTTCTAGGCAACTAACAATAAAATTTGAGACCTATTGCATCTTAAAACTTTTAAATATATCTTGCTTTTCCTTTTATTTTTGTGCCATCAAGAAGTACTTAATTTAATTAGAATACTCTGACTTTCCTGTGTCTATATTGTACAATATTTTCTCAACTACATGTGCTAATTAACAGACTATAATTGCCCCTCCCACAGTGATACTATGTCAAACAAATGATGTTCCTGTATGAACATCATTATCTGTCATGACTGATTTTTTCCATTTAAATTAGTCAACCATAAAATAAGGAACAGCATGTTTCTCTGGGAGAATTCCTAGATCTATATAGTTTAGATCTTAATTGAATAAATTTAGCAACTATTTCATATAAATTTGGCATCACCAAAACATAGACAATGTGAAAACTAGAAATAAAGTTAACAGTATCTAAAGCCTAGGTTTTCTTGAATTTTCTTGCATAAAACCTTGTAGCCATAGAAATTTATTTTCCTTTACACTAGGTTTTGTTATACTAGATTTTCTCCCTCACCCCCCTTTATCTCCCTCTTTATATATATGATCTGGTGATATGGCTACCTGTATCCTGCATAATTTATCACATGTGCACAATGTCCACTTGTCCACCACTTAAAAATTAGAACAGGGATTCTAGTTGCAGTTCTTGGGTTTCTGGAGCTGAAACAAAAAGCTGGCAGAAGACTAATGCTAAAGAGTATATATGAGAAAGAAGATAGGACTCTTCCCTCTTTTCCACAGTTGTCAGTCACATGAAAGCATATATTTTCTTTTGATTTCCAAGCCCCATTTAAATATTTCTTTTTGTTGCTTTTAACATAGATTGCTCATATCAAGATAAATATGCTTTCAAGCATCTCTCAAAAAGTCAGATTTTATCAAAAATTATCTATAACTTTTGTATTTTACCTATATCTTGGAACCTAATATGTAAATTGATATTATAGATATAAACAAATGTATATAGATATATTAATATATATATATACATAGCTGTCCATGATTTTAAAGATGCCATTGAATATAACTAAACCTATACTTATATTAAAAATATTCAATAAGTACTAGAATTTTTAATAGTTTAATATTCATTTACATATTTTTATAAGTTTAGAACTATTCATCAAAAAACCATTCTGTTTCCAGTATGTTGTAAACAATAACCTAGTTTTGTTTACGTTGCTATAGAACAGCTAATACAACAACATGCATTTGAGCTGCACTACTTACTAAGAAGCATATTTAGTATTTGTATGTTTTGTTTTGCTTGATATCATTAAGGTAGAAAGCTAAAATTAACACTGCCTTCCCTGCAGCAGCTGATACAGCTGCCATCGTTTTACCCACATTAGTACAATTTCTCTGAGCAAATTTCTCATTTGCTTTTTCACATGTAATCGGCATTTATCTTAAAATCCTGTCGTTTGTTCCAGTTGGCTTCAATTCCAAGAAATCATGCTGAGAATCCATTGTGTAATTCTTAGTAAAATTTTGTTGAAATGAGCTTCTTTACAAAGATTATTATGGGTTTCATACATATCATGAAAGTTTTGCAGATTTGTTAAAGAAACAACAACAAAATTTAAGTTGAACCCTGAAACAGCCTCTGTTCCTCTTCCTCTCATGTAATTACTTGCCATAGATTTTCCAATAAAAAAGAATGCAGCAAATTTTGCACAGTGAAAGTTTATATGGTAAGAAATGTAAGTGCTGTAATTAACTTTTAATTGGTGAGCCAAAAGGTTAAACTTTAATACTAATCTCCACAGGATACCTTGAAATCATAGGATTGACCCTGAAAAGAAGGTGAGCCCATCCCTGTGCTGTAAATTTAAATGTTCTGCAGTAATTTAAGTGGATGGAGGTGATGATTTACCTCTGTAGAGTGTGCCTTAGCTCACCACTGCAGAACTACTTTAATTCCTGTTCAGGCGTGGCTTCATCCGCACTGGATTTATGCTCCTCATTTTGAATTCACTAGAGATTGACTCTATCCTTGTCTGCTCATAAATGTTCATGTTGCATTTCGATATAATTTCAATGTCTCTGTGGATACACTGTGCACACCTTACCTCGTATGCTGCTTTTTGTTATTCTTTTGCTAAAACTTAGTAAGGAATCATATTTAGAAAAAATATGAAGCAGAGGAGAGCAGACATTAAGACTGTTGTTTGCCTCATCATAAAAACATGCAGAACACTTGTTCTATTAGGATGCTTTTTAGTCTTAAGCATGTTCATAGGATGAGATTAAATGGGGAAAATGATAAGACAAATAGAACTAGGAAAAAATTTTACTTGGTTGCCCATATTTAGAATATCATATTAGAGAGAAGGTAGTTGTTAATTCTGAGTTACCAAAAAATGAGTGAGATAGGAGATACTAAACTCCAAAATTGGAGTGCACCATATAAAAGTGAGAAAGATGGATATACAGAGAGGAGGAAGACAAAGTGCAGGATGACAAAGACACAGAGAAAAGAGGGAAGAAAGGAAGAAGAGAGATGCCCAAGCCTGGCTTACAGTTTAAACCTCCATGATGATCTAGTGTTTGCATGCCCCACATGGAAACTCTCCTGTAAAATATTTCATCTCTGAAATAGAATTTATTTTCTTATTTAGATGCCATTTCAAATGCGAAACTAAGACGTTTTACATTGCACCCAAAGTAAATTATAGGACATTTTTTTATTTAATATTTCAGCCTTATTTAGTAACATATAAACATTTTCCTCTAAGATCATGAAAATTCTATTTTTATAATTCTTTTTTTGGCATAATGTACCACAGTGATAAAATTTTTATACCCTGAATTGTTATAAAACTAAGATTAACCTTGTTCATTTGAAACAGACACAGGAGTCATATAATATCTATGTAGTATGTTTCTTGCTTTCTTCTACATTTATAGTGCATTATATCCTCTCCTAAATTTAAAATGGCAATAGAGTAACAACAGAATATTGAATAGCAATCATTGTTTTGATTATAGTCTAATAAAAATGTGAAATAATTAGATAAGTCATAAGTAATTTTAAGCCTTTCATTCTACAAATGATAGTTTTTCATCACTTTAAAGTATGGTAAGAATGTGATTGTTAAGAAAATATTTGAAATAATTTAATTTGACATTTTCTTTGAATGTTTAATCAAATTACACACATACTATATTATTCATTAATATTTGCTGTTTTTCTAAAAATGTACTTAAAATAATGATTTATTTTACCTTTGTCATATGCTAAATATCCAGATGTGTTATGTCACAGAATATTCTATATAAATTCATACTTTTATCAGTATTTTTTGAAAGCTACAGTTATTTCAAAAATCTCAAATTTCAAATACACAAATACTAAATTTTGTTACTTTGAAGGTATTTATATGGCACAAACCAAAGCTACTAGCAAAGTGTAAAGCATTAAGAAAAAAGAAATTTACCCAATGAACATGTTTCTAGGTAGAAACTGTATGTTTGCACATGAATTGCCTAGATTTGTTAAAATATATTTTGAAAATATGTAAAACCTTAAATACTCAAATTATTTTAAACATGTACAAAATTAGTATACAATAGTGAATGTAGGAAATATAGCAGACACATAAATATTCATTATTAGTTCATTTCTTTATCTTGTCTAATGACTATCTTTATACCTATTTATTGGCTTTCAAACTTTCTATTCCAAGCTATATTGAGATATACCCACAAAATGTGAGTAACACTTTTGGAAAAATATGTCAGTGACTCAAACTTTTACATTTCAGGACCTTCTTTTTCTCGTTGTGTGTGTATTTCTGTATGTGTGTGTGTGAGAGAGAGGAGAGAGAGAGAGAGAGAGAGAGAGAGTGTGTGTGTGTGTGTGTGTGTGTGTGTGTGTGTGTGTGTGTGTGTGTGCGCGCGCGCGGGCATGCATACGAAGGCTGTCATTTTTCAGGAACTTACCACCTTGTTTTCTTAGACAGGCTTTCTCACTTGCTTGGAGCTTACTGGCTAAGCAAGACTAGCTGGCCAGTGCCTGCCTATTTTATCAATACTGAGATTTCATTTGTGTACTACTATGCCCAAATTTTCTTTGAGGGTTCTGTGCTCTTGGATTCTCCTCTGTGAGAAGAGTACAGGTCACTGAGGGAACATTTTCCTCATTTCACTTGCTATTTTATATCCAGTGCCTGCGACTGGATCCAGATCACTCATGAACTAGGGTATAATTCGCTCAATTGAGAATGTGTTTTAAGATGCCAATTATTGGTGTCTACCCAACTTCCTTCCTGTGGTCCGTTCCATCTTCACCATGTTGTGTCATTATTAGCTGATGCCACTCAGTTGAGGCTTTACAGCATTGTTCAGTTCAAAACTACTGTTTTCAGTTGCTCAGGTATAATTATCAATTCCTTTCTATTTACTTTGAATTGGAGGCAATATTATTCAAAGCTTTACTCTCTTGATATTGAATGACATGGATTTCAGGATAGATTTACAAAAGGAATCTTTAGTATGATCTTATTTTAATAATTAAATATTTAAGTGCATGTATGTTTCTTCAGTGACTGTCTTACAAGCACTTGCACACATTGACTAAGAACGATTGGCCTAGACCTTGCTGCAGTCCACTGTCAATGTCCATGTATGTTGGAGGTTACAACAGCCTTGTGATACATTGCCAAACATAGTACCACCAATAATCCCTGGACGTTGCAGTTCTCAATTTTGGTGCTATTTGGGGATAGATAATTCTTCATGTGTGGAATGATAATCTCACTTATGTTTATATCCCTATTCTGTCTGTACAACCCTTCCCCCATTCACATTTAGGAAAACAAATGAAAATACCCTCGTATAAGGCACCATACACCCTAAAGAAACAACCATGAGAGCTGTGGTTGCTACAGTCAGTATCAGGGAAACCCCTACTATGTACAACCTGCCTCACTCTATGAACAACAGCACAACTTCATGACATTAGGAGACTAAAGCTTGATGGATGGGCTGCCAGATTTCATTTAGGACTCTATTCTATAGAAGAAAATCTTGATCAGGGATGAGCAAAGTATGCTATATTGAAATGTTCTAACGTCCTTTATGAATGTGGAGATAAAGCATAGCCTATTCCAAAGATATTGGCCCATTATTGTGGTTATTTGTGTCTTGGTTGTTTATCTTATTGTATGATATCACTTCTTTTTAATTTACCTTCATGTGATTTTTAATATGTCACTGAACTGAAATCTGCATGCGTTCTTGTAATAGTTGCTGTGATGTTTCCAAGCTGGTTATATTACATTTGCTACAGCTATGAATATTTTCAAGTAGATTTTTATATACTCAGTTTCTCATTCATTTTTGAACTTCATGTTCTATGGTGAATATATATTTAAGTTTAGGAAAAATTACCAGACAGATATCTACAGTGTTCGTGCCCCTTCCCATTTCTATAGGGGCTTAGCCTCTATTCCTGCCTCCCTGGTGAGTTAGCTATTGTAAACCAGACTCTATCCCTGCAGCTACCTGAAGATTATGGGGGGGAGTCATACTCAGAATTATGTTTGCACCTTCCTGAATTGTTGGCTGCATTCCATGTGGTAACTAGACACTAACACGACTTTCTTCTGAAGGTGTGGGATAACATTCTGCCCATGTTCACAGGAGTGTTTGCACTCAACATTCACTCAGAAAGCTGATATAATGAGAAGCTTTAACTTGCCAAACCCAAACCTCACAAACCCACAAGAACTAAGGCCTAGAAATAACCATAGGCACATACAATTAAGTGATATTTGACTTAGTTATGTATCAATATGAAGGCATGTATATGCCTGGTAATCTAATAATATATAAATCTATAAACATTTGTATGTATATAAACTCAAACATACAAGCTATACTTTTATAAATGTGTCTATGGTTATATAAATATTATTTTTAAATATCTGTGAATAAATTATCAAAAATATGTTTATATGGGGCTGGAAAGATGGTTCCAGTTATATGAGTATATAATCATATATATGAATACATATTATATACTCATATATATATATACATATATATATATATATGTATATAATATTACAGAGGACCCAAATTTGATTCCCAACACATACATCAGTCAGCTCACAACTGCCTGTAACTCCAGCTCCAGGGGATCTGATACCCTGTTCTGAACTCATAGTATAATATACTCACATGTATAAAGATGCATATGTCAAATACACATGTATAAATCATTTTTAAAGTAAAAATAAAATCCTAAAAAAGTATGTATATATGTATTTCACCTATAAATGACTCTCCATCCATTTATTTTGTACCTCTAACTGATTCCCAAGTGGTCTTGGTAGTCAGGACAGAAGAAAATATACTCTGTATTTAACAAACTGCACAAACATACCATTTGTTCACCTTACTAGGCTTGCTAAACTGTTAATACTATCCATTCCTTGTAAAAACCCAGGTTTATATCTAGATTTAATAGTTGTTATTCTTCATATTCCCATGATTTGGTACTAAAGCTGTTTGAGGGAAGGGAAGCAGGAAGGAGACTCTAAGACAAAGATGACCATTATTTTCTCTGGTGCTTTTCTTTATATTTACCATTCTAAGCTACAAATGTTTGCTAACTGTATTCCACTATATCTATTGTTTAGGATAGAGACTTAGGCTTGTGAGCAAAGAATACAATGTCTGAATATAATCCTGACTGAGTCTTTCTTAGGTAATTGCTTCCCAGGGTACAGCTAATAAAACTGGATTAGATGTTCACAGCAGACATGTCTTTAAAAATATAACGTATCCATAGATCTTTAGCTATGTGGAAATGGCTCTGTAATTGGCTCTCTTTACCAAGAGGCCTCTATTTTTGTAATATAGGTATCCATTTCTTTTTCCATTTAATTTTGAGAAACTTACATAAATTAACCCATTGGATTAACAGTTAAGGTGTAAGTGATGTGTTTATCTTTCTCATAATATATCTTATAAATAAAAGCTTTTTACTCATGTTATCATATCATTTTCACATACATGTAAGTGTCAATTGTGTCCAGCACTATTTAAATTAGTTATTTAGTATCAGAAGATAGTTTCTACTTTAGTCAATGCTGAACTTACCAAAATTTACTTCAGAAGAACAAAGTCTTGATTTGATGTGAAATCTAAAGGTTTTTAAAGGAAACTAACACAAATTCTTTTTTTTATGTTGAATTTTAATTTTTTGTTAAAACAGTTAACTTTCAAAATTAATTAATTACAATTCCAGTAATGAATATAATATTCATTCAAGAAAAATCAAGATATCAAAAACTTTCTAAGTCAATAGGATGAATGTGAACAATAGATATCTCTATTAGAAGATTGCTTAAGAATTGGTATTTTTTATTAATAATATAATTTAAAATTTTTACATGTTGATTCCAGTTACCTCTCCCTCCCTCACTCTTACCCTCTTTCCTCCCTCACATGACCCTGATCACCCTCCCCTCTTATCCCCTCACCCCCATTCTACATGTAGGGCTATGCTATCCTGGTGGGGTCATGTAAATCTGTCAAGTCATTTGAAGTAGGGACTAGGACTTCTCTCCTGTATCTAGGTTAAGGGGGTATCCCTCCATGGGGTATGTGTCCACAAGGTCCTTTTGTGTACCAGGAGTACATCCTGGTTCTACTGTCTGAGATCCCTTAGATTGCTTAGTCCTTCGAGTTGGGACTCATATTCAGGGGGTCTGAGTCAGTCCCATGCTGGATTCCCAGTTGTTAGTCTGGGAGACCCATTAGCTCCTCCTTGTTCAGGTCAGCTGTCTTTGTATGGGAAACTAACACAAATTCTTATGGGAGAAAGTGTTTCATTCTTGGAGAAAGTATTGCGACCCTGGATTTTTATAAATATCTCATTTCTGTTTTATTTATATTTTCTGTTACTTTCTATGATTGGTCTTTGCAATTCATAGAAATGTCTATTCTGGAGCCATCCACTGTTCAAGAGAGCAGACTCAAATATTAGACAAATGGTTGCACACATGGAACAATGGATGACTCTTGACCTGGGCAACAATAGAGTTTGAACCTTCTAGGATTGCAATTTGTCTGAAAGAGTAGAGGATTGCAGAAGGCAAGACTTAAAAAAAAATTCCTTCCAAAGCTGCACAGAGGACTCCTGTCTCAAAAAAACAAACGAAAGAAAGAAAAGAAGAAAGAAAAAAAGAAAGAAAGAAGAAAGAATACAAAACCGACCAACCAACCAAGCAAACAAATAAAACTCTTTAATAGCATTTGCAACATCCCCAAATTTTGAAACACAAATGACAGATTCAAAGAGGCGAGTGACCCTAAGACTAGTTGACACCAAGGAAACACACCCCGTTGCTGACTTCTGTTAACAATGGTAAATCATTGAAGAAAAATTTAAAAAATCGAAATTATGGGAAATCACTGTGACAGTTTTGAGTTTTACATTATCCCATGCATACACACACACACACACACACACACACACACACACACACACACACACACACACACCACACACAGAAAAGAAAGCTTTAATTTTTGATTATATTTTAGTTGTTTGTCACAGAGAGACATGCAAATGCCAAGGCATTTGTATGGAGGTCAGACTCCCAGCCCCTTCTATCATGTGAGGTCTGGGAATCAAACTCCAGTTGTCAGACTAAGAGAAAAACACCTTTATCCTGTGAACCATCTGGTCAGCTTCCATATAAGAAAATACTCACCTAAATCATCTAAACTTGAACTTCAAGAACATAGAAAAATGTTTGAATTTTCAAACATATACATTGAAAATAGATATAATCAAAAACTTATAAAGAGTTTTGACACATATGTATTATGACTGATAAAAAATAGAAAACGTACAGGATTAGAATCAGATCACACAGACAAGAGCATGATATGAGTAGGACAAGTGATAGAATAAAGTGTGTTTTTTTAAGATTAAAGACAAATGTTGGAAATATGTGACATTGATACTTTAGTATAAATACTAAATATTTCATTGAGTATATTTATTCCAAGAGCAACTCATTACATATAATATATGTATTATATATCATGTATATATGTATGAGTAAAATATATTCCTCAATATTTATTCACTATGACAAGCATTCAAGACACCGAGAACAAATAAATGAAAACATTTAAATTTTAAATTTAAATTAAATTTAAACAAATAAATGAGACCCTCCTTATTTCTAAATTCCAATCCAAACAAATGCATCTAAATTAGGGATCCACGTTTGCATCTAGACCCTTACCAGAAAGAGAAGAATTATAAGAAATGCCCCAGATTTCCAGATTTTTCATCTTAAAGTGTGACTGGCAGTGTGTTGGGAACAATGCATTGCAATCAGCCCCAAAACACAGTGGTTTCATAATATTTGGTGTCTACTAGGACCAAGCTTCTAGTCAGCTTCCCCTGTGTAAGCAACATTGGGAACCTGTGCTTTATGTTCTTTCCTATGCTGTTCACTTCTGTTTGTAACTATGTGATCCATTATTCTTGCTCTACCTTTGAGTTCACACAGCCTATTCCTCCCTTAAAATGTGTATGATTTTCTAATCTGCATCAGCCAGTCAATCAGTACTTACTAATTGAGTAAAAGATCCACAATTTTTTAATTTTAAATACCTCAGGATTGATATCTTATTAGTGACATGTCCTAAATACACTGAATCTATTACTAGAGAATTAACTTTTTAAAAGTCTTTATTTAAGAGGATTAACAAGAATTAAGTTTTTGTAGATTTTTTTGCCTTCTAAAGGACTCTATTTTAAATAAAGTTGTGAGGATTCAATAAGCCAGAATTGTAACTTCTCGCAAATACAATTACAACTTCCAGATGAGTGACTTATTTATACACCAGCTGGTTTTTTTCTATGCAGCTCTCTGGGGCTTGCAGAACCGCATGAAGGAGCCAATCCCTGATTGTCTTCTCTAGTTTCCTATTAAGTATGGACTTATTTTAGCTTGTGTATGACTTTCTGAGATGAGAAAAGATGTGGTTGAATTGGTTGTAATTTGCTCAAAGCTCTCTATTTTTCTCCCAGTGTTTTGCATTTGGAACAAAATCTTCATAGCTTCTTTTGGATGTTCAGATTTTTTTCATGAACTTGAGTTTCTGAAGTAACTTTATTTTTCTCAAAGTCTGAATTCAGAATGTCTCCTAGCAACTTGTACTTCACTTCCTTTTTGTCCCTTTACTTTGTCACACATGTCACTTTATATGGTTCTGTGCTGCATCAAGCTACTTTGCATGCTGGGGAGTGCACATTCTAAAGTTTTTGTCCTCATCCTCTAGAAATTCATTGTTTCTCAATATCTACAGCCAGGAATGTTTTTATTTTCAATATTATAGAAGTTTTTTTATTTTTTTTAATATATTCTCCTTGAAATTAAAAGGCATATCTTTAAATTGTGAAACTGGAAACCAAGTTAGATTAAATCTTCTTAGAGCTGAAAACAGAACATTCAGGCAGTGTGCTATCTTGTGCTAAGTTGAGAAGTGTTGGGGGGCAGATGTGAATGACTGTTGTAACAGATTCAGGCATTACGCTGGCCTGCCCCTGTTACCAGGCAGCATGCACTCATGCACTCAGGCAGTACCCTGGTCATCCCAGGGTTCCATGAGTACTAGTCTGCAGGCAGGTGTAAAGGACCCCTTTAAAAGTCACACCCCTGCCCACTTATGCTCTCTTTTATTTTCCCTTTTGCTCTCTCTCTCTCTCTTTCTCTCTCTCTGTCTCTCTGTCTCTCTCTGTCTCTCTCTCCTGCTTTAGGTTGGCCACCAGATACACCCCCCTCAACTCCTTTTCTCTTCCCCCCTCTCTCTCCCCCTCTCTCTTCTTCTGTTCTGGGTGCCTCTATGTCTCTTCCCTTCTCCCTCACTCCCTTTTCTAAATATACTCATTTAATCTCTATCTGCCTGGTGTGTTATTCCCTCCCACCTCGGTCATCCTTACCTGCTATGAAACCTGCTAAGCTCTCCTACATGGTCCCTTACCTTGGGACCCCACTCACTTGGGACCCTCACCCAGGACCACTCACCCCCACTCCTTCTCAATCTTTTATTCTTAGAACTGTAGCTGAAGAACAACTGTACCATGCAGACACAGTGTTCTCAATATCAGGAATATTTTCCTCCTAATGTCCTCATGTAAACATAAAAAGCCAAACAGACGACTCATCAGCACCATCTTTCCAGTTCTTTCTTGATTTGTTTCCATTGTGGGCACATTGTGATGAAGCACAACCCTGGTCTCCATGCACCAATTGGCTCAATCCCCCAGTACCATTTAAGTATCCTTCACAAATATAGGAAAACACTTTAGTATTCACAGAGAACTTTATTGGGAGGGCAGAGCAAGCTCCTACTACAGAAGGTCTGCAGGTGGCTTGAGAAAGCCGAGAAGGGAAACTAGCTTGTTCTTATTCTGTGGAGGAATTCTTACCCTTGTGTGCTATGTGGCTTGGTGGTTTGAATGCTATTATTTCATATATTCTTTCTTAGACCCCATATAGGACACAGAACAAATGGCATTTATATTTCTGTGTCTGATCTATTAAGCTTTGCAGTGTTTTCCTGTCCTAACTGTTCTGCAAGTGAGAAAAGTCCATTCTTTATTTCTTTGTAGGCTAATTAGCATATATACCACTTTCAGAGATCCACTAATGAGCACATACGCTGATTCCATATCATAGGGGTACCAATCGTACTACAATAAACACCACAGTGCAGTGAACTCTTCCATATGGTTATCTTCATTCCCCTGCAGCACATACCCCAAAAGTGAGATAAAAGAGCCAAGAGCAGTTTCATAGAAGGGGCAAGCAACTGTGTCAACAGTCACAGATATTTAAATGATATGAAAACAGTGACCTTGATGCTAGATTTGAAACATGAAAATAATCGATATTGATGAGTAGCTCTAATCAGAAACACAGCTTTTCTTAACCTATCTTCCTTGGGGCTCCTAGTGAACATTATTTGTGCTGAAACTTAAACCCCAGTGATTTTGTCAATTGTTCAAGGTCATAGAGCCTGTAAATGATTTAGCATCCATCAAATTCAGATCTGCCGCTCCCAAAGCCAAGGCTAATTTTAGCATATGCTAAATTTTCATCTATGAGTGACAGAATGTTTAACTATTTACATTTTTATTCCAAATTTTCCTTATGCTTTATGAGCAATATTTGTCACAAAATCAAATAAACAGTGAAACAACAAACCCAGTAAGGACTTATTAACTATTTTAATGCTCTGGGCTCTTCCAAGACAGCTGTACTTCTGCTGACATTTCTCTGAGCACTGGAGAAAAACACAGACATTTGTTTTGTTTTTTTTGTCTCCAAATTGAGGGTCGAAATTATAAGTATAGATTATGTACCCAGGCACTTTGGGCTTTAAAGAATATGCCTGAAGCAGGCATTAGAAGCAGACATTCTCTAAGAAACCTACCTGCCCAGAGTTGGTTGTCAAGGATTTCTTTAGAATTTCCTGATATGGAAATAGCCTGCAAAGTATTTGGTGGGTGATGAGACACATACATCTTGATATAAACATTGTAAATATTTACACTTGTTATCTGTCATGATAAAAACAAAAAAACACAAAAACAACTGAGCCTCCAAGCCACAAGAAAGCATGCAGGAAACAAATAATTAACTTAGCAAGGCTAGTTTTAAAAGGCTCTAGTGTGTGCTCACTTGGACAGCACATACATCAAAATAAAAGGCTGTCCTGTATGGTTCCAATGGGTAGGGAGAAGTCAAACTTATGGAGATGTTAGTGGAAGGAATAGGAGACAGAGTGTCTTGGTACTGAGAGGTTCAGGGCTATCTGGCTGCTCTGTAAGATGTCATGATGGTAGATTCTGATATAGCTGTGAACCTCCGGCTGTCTTAGCATTGTGTTGTTGTTTTTTATATATAGTATCGTATGAATTTGCTTCACAGTTGCATTGGATAAGACTGTTCTATATGAAATCTTTCTTTGAGCTTAAATTGTTTTCTAATCATCCTTCCAAGTCCCTCACCAAGAGCATACACAGAAGGGACCTCTCAATGAACATGCTGGTATCTATAGTAAGGCAAAATTATTTCCATTTGGTTCTCCCTGTCATCTTGTTGTGACTTACCATTTATGTACATTTGTGCAGATATATGCAGGTGTGATTTTACACCTCAGTAAAGTTGTACCGAATGCAGCAATAAGTATATGATATATATTAAATGTTATAAAACTTTTGACTTTTATTAATGAAAAGTAATCCATCTGATGATGGTAACTTACCAGTTTTCTGTATTACTTAATGATTTTGAGAAGATAAGAACTAAGTAAACTTCACTTGAAAAAAAAAATTTTAAACATTTATTTATTTTATGGTGGACATAATTATACATGCCTTTTTTAATGAAAACAAACATTTATAAACAATATTTGGGAATTTGGGCGTCGTTCTTTCCAAGCTGCTTCCTGCTGGTAGGGGGTGCTGTCATGGGGGAATCCTGAGAATATGCAGAAATCCTGGCTGTAGTGGTCTGCAAGGCTGCATTGTCCCATTGACGTTGCTTCAGGGGGTCTTGCTCGATCAAACCACATTAGTCTGGAAGGAATCCACAGCTTTTCATTTTCTGTGGAAACAAAATTAGAAATCCTTTTCCCCAGTAACTTGTCCTTAGGTTTAAATTTTGAAATCAAAGCATTTTAAATATATATATATATATATATATATTACATATATATATAAAATCAGCATTTTCCCTTCTTTTTTATTAATAATATAATTTAAAAAGTTTATATGTGGTTCCCAGTTTCCTCTCCCTTCCTCCCTCTAGCCCTCCCTCCCTCTCTCGCTCTTACCCTCTTTCCCCTGTGACACCTACCCTGGCCACCCCTCCCCTCCAATTCCCCCACCCCCATTCCACTTGTAGGGCTATGCTATCTAGGTTAGGTCATGTAAGTCTGTCAAGTCATTTGAAGTAGGGACTAGGACTTCTCCCCTGTCTCTAGATAAAGGGGATATCCCTCCATGGGGGATGTGTCCGCAAGGTCCTTTTGTGCACCAAGAATACATCCTGGTTCTACTGTTTGAGGTCCCTTACACTGCTCAGTCCTTCTAGCTGAGACCCATATTCAGGGGGTCTGAGTCAGTCCCATGCTGGATTCCCAGCTATCAGTCTGGGGGCCCATTAGCTCCTCCTTGTTTTTTAATAAGAAAACTTGCATTTTATTTTTCCTTTAAAGTTTCCTACACTCAATACTACATACCTACCAATGCAGAAAAAAAATATCTTCCCACTGTAAACCAACCCTTTGACCTCTGACCTTTTGAATTTTCGTTGTGAAATTATAACAACCCTTTCATAATCTTGCTTCTGATCTAAGTTACAGATAACTCTTTTATTACAGGTGCATTTTAAACTACCCCACTTGAAGTGTCAGATGTAAGTTCATGTTAATCCCTCAAAAGCTCAAAGAGGTTTCTTCTATTATGCCTACCTTGTGAATTAGGACATTGTGCTACGGCACTGAAGGTTAAAGCATTTGCCCAGAATTACTCTGCCAGGAAATGACAACGCTGAGCTCTGACCCTAGCAGTACATCTTCATTAACCTGCCTCTTCCGAGTGGTCACTTCACACATGAGTAACTTCTATCATGCTCAGTCAAGTGTGGCCCCATAGATTCCCATTCTCCTTCACATTTATGCTCATATCTTTAAGGGCTTTGCCTTGGTGAATTTTCTGACCTTGATCATTCTTTCTCTAACTGAGCCTTGTTGTCTCCACTAGGCCTTTCAGGAGCATTGCCCTCACCATCCTCCTTTATTCCCACCCACTAATGTCACCTCCCAATCCCTCTGTATCCTATCCAAGCCATCACTCCACAATCTTCAGTACCACATCCACTCTACCACTCTCCAACCCCTTTATCCTTATCCATCCTTGTTACTCCACAATCTCATTTATTAACATTCATCCTGGTCATTGCCCAATCCCCTATATTATCATCCATCCTGGTTATTCCCAAGCCTCATTTATTCCCCTCCATTCTGGTCATCCCCAACCCTCATGTATCCCCAGCCTCATTTATTCCCCTTAATTCTGGTCACTCTCAATCCCCTGTATCTTTAGTCATTATGGTCACTCCCCAAGCACCTGTATCCCATTCACCCAAGTTACTCAACATTTTATCTTCACTAATGCCAGTTACACCCCAAAGTCCTTTATTACCATTCATCCCAGGTGATCCAGGCATTGCTTGTACACCCAGCTTTGATTCCTAATAGTCAAAGTGATGATTCTCAGTTGCAATTTGGACCACAAACTCTTGAGCAAATGAAATACAGATACACAAAAGACAAACACATCAAGGCCAGTGCTATAAATGCTAAGTCAATAAATGCCTGAATAAAACCAAACTGGTAGAATGTTTCAGACCACCAAATAATCTCTTGTATGTGCTTCCTGTTTGTTAAATGCTACACATTGAACATGTAATATCAATTGTTTATTCCACTTTATATCAGACTAGTCTCCTCTCCCTATATTTTACTCATTTATGTCATAAACGTCCTTGGTGATGTCATTAAGTTGCTAAGTAGTGATATTCTTTATGAACATCACATATATACATACATTATAAAACTAATATTTGCATAATATATTATTGCTAATATTTATGCACCTGTGATTTGTAAAGGGTTAAAGGCCCATTGGGAAAAAAATTGCCTTTTCTTATTTCTTCATTCTTCTTGTTCTTCATTTTTTGCAAGTTCAATCAGACAGTGGCCTCCAGTCTTATATCACCCTGCCATATACATGTTGTCTCTATATCCAAAGAACTTATCTGTGTTTGGCAGAGAAAAATATCAAACTAGAATGCCTTCTTTGTATAAGAAATGTCCTTTCTTATCAGTAGCCATTTCCTCAGGCCTTTTGAGACTGCCTATTTCTTTAGGGCAAGAGATGGCCAGTTGGGATTCTGTCTCCATCTTTATTTGGAGACTTCATTAGGCTCACCTTTATATATTATACAAGTTCCAACTGTACTAGGTTTCCATACAACCCTTCAAATGCCCTCCACCTCACTCTCCCAACCCTGGCTCCAGTCCACATACAAAATCTATTCAAGAGAAGAGAAAAGAGAGTTCAGAATGGTAGAAATGAAGGAGAGAGCTACCTAAACAAACTTTCTTGAAAATGGTATAATAATATCTAGTAGTTTGCATTATAACTCAAAGTTTAAAATGTTTAAAAAGCATAATACCAAGAGATTAAAAACAGCCTAAATATCCAGGACTCCGACTGTTTTTTAACCAAAACTGCACCCCTTCACCTTTGAGAGTATCACCTAAGGGGGAAAAAAAGATTTTAAAGTCCAGGCATCACAGCTTACACAGAATGGATTGTATCGTTCCCTGAAATTGCTATGTCAGGTACAGAAACTGGCCCACGCTTGTAACTATTTGGTAGTTATCCCTTGTAAAAATAGCTACAGAATGCTAACAAGCATTGTTTCTAATTTTACCAACCAAACAGAAGGTGTCTTTTCATATACATATTTGAAACTAAATATAACTTATAGGTTGTAGCCATATTTATTTGAGCAGACAGATGTAATAAGTTCTCTGAATTCTTTTTATCATGAACATTCTTTTAAAGAAAAAGATTTTAAATGAAATTTTTAATGAAAGAAATCATGTTATAATATAGCTTGTCAACATGCATTTCATTATCTCTTTTCACATGTTTTAAACTTTATCATAAATAAATTATGAAATTAGCATAAATCACATACCTCTTTATGTACCCATTCAGGATATATCAGGAAGGTGACCAACTTTGAGTGCCTGGGAATCTTTAATTATATGTAAGCTTTCACCTCTTCTTTCCAACCTGTTGCTTGTATTTTTAGGTCATAAAATTTGGACAGCTCTCAATATTCTTGTTTGTTTTGAGAAAACTTCTAAAATCCCTCATCTTTCTTGAGAACATTTTTCTCTTTATACTATCTTAATGGGATTTAAGTTCTCCCATAGGAAATTTAGATGGATACATGTATTCAAAACATTATATTCTGTCCCTAAGGCCCCCAAAACATCTCCTTCTCAAATATAAAAATATATTGTATCATAAATAGTCTCAACTCACTGCAATATTTTTATGTTGAAGCCTCTTTTTTCAGCTCTTTAATCAGGTATGTGTTTCTGCCTTGACTGCTGGCCACCACGCAAAGAGGTCTCTATGGCCAAGAATGAGAAGAGTGCAAACCCTGAGTCAGACCTGATTCCAAACACTCCTTTTTTGTTTATACTTTAATGTATTAGTTACCGTTGGGATGTCAAAATTGCTACCAACAATACCTGATATGATCACTCCTGTAGCATTTTCATCTCATTCTCTGCTTCCCTCCTCAGTCTTACATTGTATCCTTCAAACCCTCAATTATCTGTCCCTTTCAGTTTTAAAATTAGACTCAAACTGTCACAAACCCCTTAAAATTTTATCCAATAACATTTTCCCTTCCATACTTCCAGGCATGCCTATATTTCCTGAAACACATTTAAGGCTTGTAGCCCATGATTATCACCTGTGCTCTAAATATGTGTGAACCTTAAAATCATTTCAATGTTCTATACTTTTCGGCAACTACTAGTTGTTGAATGAAATGCAGGTCACCAAAATGTGAACACATCTAACAAGTAGAATGTGGTGTCCCCTTTCTCCTCATGGTCCATTGACCACCAGTCTTAGTGTGTTTTGTGCTGCTGTAACAAAATTCCCTGGCTATTTACAACAGTGATTTGTAATTTGTCTTCTAGTTATGAAGGTTAGGAAGTTTGATATCAAGGCATGGGCTGGTTAGGTATCAGAGAAAAGTTCAGTCTATTTCTACAATAATGTCTTACTTTTGTGTCCGCTAGTAAGAGGAACTGTGTACCCTCACATGACTCAAGGGAAGGGAAGGTACAGGATAGAAGAGTAGAAGCTTCCATCCCTCTCTATCAGCTCTTTTATGAGACATTGATTGGTTTCATTCAGATTCTCACCCTTATTACATCTTTTATGAACATTTTCTTTTTACACAATCTCAATGAGATTTCAGCTCTCATACAGAAACTGCAGATAGAAAAAAATATTCAAAATAATCTATTCTGTTCCTGAGTCCCTCAAACTGGTTCTTCACAAATATAAAAAAAAAAATCATTCCTTTATCACAAATGGTGTCGACTCACTACAGCATCTGTGTTAAAGTCTAAGTCTAAAGTGTCTTCTAAATCCAATATGACTATGACTCAAGACATGACTCATCCTTAAGATAGCTCTCTTATAGCAAAAAGACCTTGAAAACACAGCCTGTGTTTCTACAAGTAGCAGTTGTGTGAACAATGTGTAGATATTTCTACTCTATACAAGAGATAAAAATAAAAGAGTAAAAGAGAATTCTGCCCACAAGTCCAGAATTCCAAAGACAGATGGAGACTCATGATACACTCATTCCCAACTTCTGCATTCACTAAGATAGATGTTGGGTCCCCAAAGCTTCTAGGCACCCACTACAATGTCTTAGCTTGTACCAGAGCTCTCTTGGGTCACAGTTCATTGCCATGGCTGTTCATGAAGGTTCTAAGTCTAAAGGCTAGTCCTTGTAACTACTAACATTTCCCTAGTGTGCATTCTGGTGGTGGCTCCTCTTCACAGCTTCCGGTCATGTTGCCAGCCCTACCTCTGCCTCCATGGATCTGTTTGCTGGACTGCCTGAGAGAGTTCTTGAAACCGAAACAAAGTAGCTGTATCTCCATAGTTGATGTGTCTGTTCATGCTCAGTATACCCTCTGAGCAGGGTTTAACCTACACCTGGCCAGCTTGAGCAACAGAAGGAAAGTCCAGGGACATTGAAGTATGGGCCACCTTTGGTGAATGGTCACACCAAGAGAGTTGTATATATTTGATGCTATTATATTTGACACAAATAGTTTCTCTCTAAATTCTGCCTTTCTGTTACTAACAGCAACTACTCCTCTTTGACTTTGGTCACACATCCAGGGCCACACATTTCCCATCACCTTCTAGGAACTTCCCTCACTCACACATTGAGATAAGGTCCTGGCTCATCTGTTCCCTATGCCCATGCTTCCTCTACATTCCCTCATTTGGTCCCAAGTCATATCTCACCTCTGCTTTTTCCATGTCCTCGGAATCCCAGATTCATATACACAGATACCTAGCAACTTAATTCTACAAAATTACTCAGCTGCTATATTTGCTCCGGAATATGTGTAAATTCTTTACTTTCACTTTTCTGACTCAGTCTTGTGTTTCTTTCCTTTTCAAGCCAAAAATAATTTTTCTTACAAAATATCAGCAACAGGTAGTTTATTCTGTCCTTAATTCGTATTTTTGCACCAAAGATTGTTGTAGAACTGACCTTTTTATACAAGTGGAGATTTTCCTTTGGCTATTTTTCTCTCTTTCCTGGTCAAGAATAGATATCATTTCTTCTCTGAACTCTAGTATTTTCTCATGGAGTGACCTGCTTGTCCTCCTGGTTCTCTGGCTTTCAGTGTCTTTTTGTGCTATGTGATCTTCTAGAGAACAGAAAATGTTTTCTGTTTTTGTTGTTGTTGAACTTAAACCAAAACATTATGCTTTTATAGCCACGTGGCCTTCTCCAGCCTTCTCCAACATTTTTCAGATGATCTATAATTACCTTAAAATCAGGGCCAGCTACTTGCCACCCATGTTTCTCCTTCCATTTCTGACCTCTGGCTACCAGTCTAGCTGGCATTATTTTTGTTCTTAGTGCCCCATTATGTCCCTGTTTTACATTTATATTTATTTTGCTTCCTCCCTGAGGAATATAGACCTGGGGCACTAGGCAATACAGTACTAGTTTGGTTCAAATGTTAGTCAAATGGGACCTTTTGAAAACTGATCCCCAAGTCAGAGCATTCAACCTGGTTAGAGTTGAAGTTCAAGAAAGGATTTGTCCTGGAAGATAGGAAGGTCACCAGATGCAGTCTTGACTAAGCCATTTGACGTATCAATTCTGAGCAGTTTGTCTACTCTTTTTTTGAGATCAGGACAAACTTTCTCTTGTGATCCAATAAAGGTAATTCCCAGAGTTTGTACTAGAATGAGGGGAAATGGTTCTTCAGAGGTAATCTGCTTGGGAAAAAAAGAAGAAAATACATAACTGCCATGAAAGTAGATGTGATGCTGTCTCTTGGGAAAGAAAGGAGAGTGTAGAGAAGTGAATATAGCCACAGTGCATGATAAATTTCAGTGACAATGTCTCACCAAAGCCTATTACTTTCAACAGTAAATATATGACATTAAAAAGCAATTTAAACCAGGTGATGGTGGTGCATGCCTGTAATCCCAGCACATAGGAAGCAGATGGATGTCTGTAATACAGCCTGGTTTACAAAGTGAGTTCCAGGACAGCCAGAACTTTTACACAGAGAAATCCTGTCAAGAAAGAAAGAAAGAAAGAAAGAAAGAAAGAAAGAAAGAAAGAAAGAAAGAAAGAAAGAAAGAAGAGAAAGAAAGAGAGAAAGAAAGCCCAAAAGCAATTTAAAAATATACAAATGTATGCATAGGGAGACTATTTGTTTCCTTCTTAGAACACATCTGCTTGGGCAGAGAATCAGTGCTAAGCCTGCTCTGTCAGTGGCTCTACAGATGCTATAAAAGCCACCACAGTCAATACACACATGTAGAACTAGATATTCATGCAGAATTTCATGCCCTACCATAGACCTCCCAAATCATACTTACCCTCATAAGGCCCCCTAAACCTAAATAAACAGCTTGCATCTGAGAATGATTATTACAATGTCCTTTTAAACAGGTTTTACAGTGAAATACTGAGTTCTGATTTTCCTGTTTTACAGCTCCCACACAGATATCAATGGGACCTTTTCAAGTCCCCAAGTGGATTTGTTAATATAATAATTTTATGAATTATTTGAGAATTTCTTATGATGTATTTTGATCATATTCACTCCGTACCACCAATAAGTCCTGTCATCCATGTTCTTCCATACTCAAATTTATGTCCTGTTTCTTTTTAGTCACAACTCACAGAATCTCACTTGTAATGTCCATCATTCTGGGTTTTGAGTCATCTGCAGGAATGTGGTCTACTCTCCATTAAAAAAAAATAAACTCTCCCTTTCCCAGAAGCTATCAACTGTCAAGAGCTCCTCATTGATGGATGCTCATGACATCCTCAAACCTGCGTGCTAGAATGCTGACTGGCTTCATCTTGTGGCAGGCACAGGTGCTGTGAGTTTGTGAGGACAGCTCTCCTCTCATATCCAGAACACTTTGTTTCAATCTATTTCACCCCAACACCTGGCTATTAAAATATTTCTGCCCCTCTTTCATAATGGTTCCTAAGCTTTGGGAGGCAGTGAGTCATATAGATGACCATTTGTGGCTGAACACTCCTCAGTCACTTAGTTCTCTGCATTTTGACCATGTGTGAAATTTATGTGTTAACCACCATCCACTGCACAGAGAAACTTTTCCTGACAAGTTTTGAGAGATGCAATGATCTGAGGGGATAGAGATATGAATCTAGAAAGTAGTTTGACAAGTTTTCTTATGGGGCCAATGACCTCTCCAAGCGTTTCTTTCTTTCTTTCTTTCTTTCTTTCTTTCTTTCTTTCTTCCTTCCTTTCTTTTTTTTTTTTTACTAGATTTGCACTATTAGACACACATGTTCTCCTGTAGAGTGACCTTTAGATTCAACCAACACCATGGCAACATTGTACCAATGGGTATGTCTTGTTGTTCCAGTCTGCAGCTCAACATCCAACTGAGGGAAAACACTAGAATGATAAATTTCTGTTTCTAATCTTTGCTTGGGTAAACGGACTCCCGAAAGCATACATTGACATAATTGAAGGCACTGCCTCTGGATGTTTTTTGAGCTTTTTAGATCTTATCTGTGACTAACTTTCCTTTCTTGCTTTGGATGCAGCTGCATAGTCATCCTACCAAAGAAGAGGGAGAGAAATCAAATGTGACCTCTATAGGATAGTTCCTTTCTGGCTCCTACCTCAGTGTTATTTGATTTTTCTTGGAACTGTTTGTCTAGTTTATTTTTCTCTGTTAAGTTTTGTTGCCTAACAGAGCCTTTTACAAATTAGCTTTTTTATCTCTCTAGAAACCCTCCTGGTGTCAATTCCCAATGTTTGTTCCAGAATAATTCTTGAGTCTGAATAGCTGTGGAGGCTGTGTCCTTCCCTGAGGAAATCAAGGTTCAAATGGGGACACAGCCAGGATGGAGCAGAACAGATTGTGCATCCCCCAGGAAATGAGGGGCTGTATTTTCAGGGCAACCTAGAAAACTTACCTCTAGGGCATGTAATCTGACTGCAAGGACCCTTTATATTCATAACCACATGTGTCTTAATATTGGTGAGTTTTATTGAAAAGTAGATGCTCTTTGTCTAGAAGGGCTTCCGGTGTTGCTAAGGTTTATGTGACTCATCTCTGGGTCTGTGGAACACCAAGCTGAGGATGGCAGATACTTTAGCAAAGCAAGTTTAGTTCACATTGCCTAAGTGGGTAAAGATGAGCCTCCCTCATTGTTAGGTTTGTTATTAGGAAGAAAGAGGCATAAAAAGTTACTCAATGTAAGTTTTAGGTGACACTGAAAACTCTAATAGCAAGTAAATGTGTAACAAGCATTTCTGCTAATCACAATGGATCCCAAAGAAATAGGGAAACCTGTGTATATCCAGCTAAGCTTTGTAAAGAGGTGGGTCATCATGGAGAGAGAAAAGGGGGTTAAAAGCCAGCATTCCTGAATATGTTCTCTGTCTTCTACCGCAAAATTCCCCTTTCAGCCAAATGCATGAGAAGCATATGCACTATCAGAATTTCAGAAATTTATCTTTTTAAGATTTAGTCTATTATTTTATATGTATGTGTGTGGGCCTGAGTATGCCTTATGTACTCAGCCAATGGAACCTAAATGAGGATATTGGATCTCCCTGGAGCTGCATTACAAGTGATTGTGAGTCACTGAACATTACTCACTGAACATTACGTGGGTGCTAAAAATTAAACCCAGGTCCTCTGCAAGAGTGGCAAGTGCTCTCAAACTCTAACCTATCTCTAGTCCCCAAATGATCTAACAGGAATCAGGAGAACATCTTAAAGCAGTCTCCCCATTCTTGCAGATCATTAAAATCTAAGGAGATTGAATTCTAAGCTCAAAGGATGTAGCCTGACTCTGTATTAAACAACTGGACCAGAGTATGGCAGTGTTGAAGGGCGATGGACAGATGACAACAAAGGGCGATGGGACCTAGTAGGAGGGAAGAGTTCACTTGGAGGTGGAACCTAATGGTAGGAAGAGGGCATGGGAGCTTGAACCTAGTGGAAAAAAGGAGGGCCAATAGAGTTGGAACCAAGTGGAAAGGATAACATCATTAAGGAGCTGAAGCCTGGTGTTGTGAAGTCTTGGGAGTACTGATTGTGGAAGGGATGGGTATAATAGCCATTAGCCCTGAGTTACTTTTCCAGAGACAGAGATGCTATAAAACTGGTCCTGAGCCTGTTATCAATCTCTTGTTTCTTTTCTTGCCTTAGAATTTCTGCTTACACACAGTCATGTGGTATTCTTCCTCCAGGAAGCCCTTAACAGGAAGAACATTATAAAAATACCATGCCTTTAAACATGGTGATGAGAAACAAATGTTGCTCCTTTCTCATGTTTCTGTGGAGACAACCATTAACAGCGTTCAATGGCTGTAATCCCTCAAGCAACCGAATCGCTACAGCACTTGTTTGCATGCATAAAATCTCTTTCTCTTTAGCAAAATCATTGGCCTTGAATTTTATCTCCTCTGATCCACATTTTTCCATATTTTGTTATATAAATTTGAGGCCACAGATTCTTAAAAGCATATAAACAAAGTTATAGATGAGAGTTGTGGGAGTATTTCTCCTTAGTATCATATTTAATTATATACTACCTCTAATATTTAGGACAGCTGAGTCACTTGCAGGATTTAAAGCTGCTTCTGGACACCATGATGACAAAGAATGAAAACACAACACAATAGACCCTGTTCCTACAACAGAAACAGTCAAGAAAAAAAGTGTTCTTAGGTAGAATTTCCTCACATAGCAGCACTAGCACCACACCATCTGTGCAGGTCCTGGGTCAATGGTTAGTAGACTGGAAAGAAGCATGATACTGAGCCAAAGATGAGACAGCTTCAGCACACTTTGGAAGAGCCAACCCAGTGACAAAGTTAAAGAGTGCCCATCAGATATTCCCAACCTTCCCCCATAGTTGCAGTCACAGACAAGCCCACATGAAAAGAAATAATTCCCTAAACACTAGAGAGTAAGTTGTAATGGGGAAGTGCACCCCATGATTGGATAATGCTGGCAGGAAGTAGAAGATCCTAAGCAAAGATCCTTCTCAGCAGGGAGGACAAACTGATTCAATTTATTTGAATCACTGAGACTAGAAGCCCGAATTCCCACCCATGGAGACTGCTACAAAAGACGATCAATGGAGGGGGAGAAGAAATCATATCAAGCCATCTAGAGAGAAATATTGATCTAGCTTACAATCTTTTTTATTTCATTTTATTTCTTATTTCTAGTATCTTTCTGTTTCGTTATCCACATTTTATTACATTGCTTAGATATTTTGCTTTACTTTGTAGTTTACCTCATAAGGTTATTATAACCATTCTTCTCCACAGCTACTCAAAAAAATATCTCCATTATTTCGATCCCTGACTCATATAATTCACATTCACAATGACTCCTCACACCCCTTTCCCGTTCTCTGTAGTATTAGTCATTAACACTATCAGTGCTGAAACAGTATAAGCTACACTTTTCCCAATCAGTCCCCTATTGCTGCTGTCAGTGAACCTTACCAGGGTGGCCATTGTGTGGGACATTCTGTCTTCCGCTAGCTGCAGTCAAGTAATTGTTTCAGTTACCACAGTAGACTTCCTGTATACATACTAATAAAGAACATATGTTCATGTACATATCACCCCCCCCAAAATCTAACAAACAAAACTATGGGAAGGGAATATTCTTATTCCAGCGGGTGTGCAGCACAAGGCAGAAAAACAACCAACTTAAAAAAAAAAGTGAAAATAAGTCAATATGGCACCTCCACAAACGTATTACTCCTTGAAACCACAAACCAGAGGTAATATAGGTAAAATGTCAGAAAGCAATTCAGATTCCTATATTTGAAAAGGATCAGTGACCACCTAGTGGACTTAAGTAAGCAAATGAATGAAATAAGGCAATCTATTAAGGACCCAGAAAAGACAGCAAAGCAGATAAATAGCCAGTGATAATTAAGAGAAACAAAAAGCATGGAGGAAAAGTTAAACAAAGCAATTGATCCTCTTAAAAGGAACCAAAGAGAACTTTTAGAAATGAAAGTGTGAACTAATTCTGTAAAACACAAGAACATAAGAATGGATTTGAGGGTGGAGAGTGCAGGCTTTAGATAATCATATAACCAGTTGAACACAAAGAAAGTAAAAGGCTGTTATCAAAACTTCCATGATCTCTAGGCATGGTGGCAAACCCCACTAATCCCAGCATTGGGGAAGCAGAGGCAGTGGATCTCTATGAGTTCTTGGCCAGTCTGGTCTATAAAGTGAGTTCCAAGACAGCCAAGGATATACAGAGAAACCCTGTCTCAAAACAAACAAAACTTCTGTGATCTCTGAAATACATTCAAGTAGGAACTGAGATAAAGCCTAAAAACATACATAATATATTTAGTAAGACTATATCTATATCTTGATATCCAATCATTGGATACCAATGATTTAAAGAAAAACAGGAGAATGTATTAATATCTAATTTTATAAATTTTCTGTATTTATTAGGAGCACACTCTTTATTGCCTTAACTTCCCCAGGCGTGCAGGAGAGCCCTATAGCTTTCCAGCAGAGCTACCTGTCAAACAAGCTTATCCTTAGTAAACAGTGCTGCAAAGAGTAAGAACAGTGAGGACTTGTGATGAACCGGAACCAAGATACCATGCTAGCTGTGCATTCCCAAAGTGGAGACTCCCTGGAGGACGCTCAGTCAGTTACTCCAAAGTCAGTAAGCCTGACTGGCCCTTTATTGATATGCATTCTACACTTTCATCAACCCAGTCATCTTGTTCTTGTGTCTGCTGTAGAAGGGAACTCTTTGTTAAATCATAGAGCTTATCGTGGTATCCATGCTGTGAACATGTATGTATGATTGTGTGCAAGTTGTAATGTATTCTGTGTTGTCGGCATATTATTTAATGTCACCACTTCATCACTTTTGTGCAGTGGCCAAGCAGACACCTCAGACTCCAGCATTTACATTAAGTGCTTTTGTACCTTTTAGGCCACTGGATCCAGATTTTATATTGGCAGTTATTGAGGGCAAAAGCAATATATTGTAACAGAATGTATAAATATTTTTGATAAAACAGTCTATATTTTATAAAAAGTTATTATGCTTAAGGAACATTTAAAATCCCAAACAGAAATGGCCAGAGAAGAGCCTGTCTATAAGTGTATAAGGGGAAAATGCAAAGTCATCTATAAAGACAAAGACATTTTTATAACACCACATCTAAGCAAACAGCAATCTAACACACCATATATGATTGCTATAAACAAAAGCTTTCTTCAAACTTAGAAGAGAAATACAACATTTAATAATAACCAAAACTAAGGCAGTTTGTGAGCGATGAATTGTCATTGCTTAACATATTTTAAAAGATTTTACATGAAAGAGACAAATGTCAGTTTCATTCATGAGTAAGAAGGAAAGAATACATTTCGTGAGAGAGATGTAGATGAACAAAAGAAGGCTAGGAACTAATCCATCAATCCCAAAGTAGTAAGAAAGACAGAAAAGAGCTTGCCTAGTGATTTTTCTCCTCACTATTTAAAACTTGCACCTTTTACTGGTAATCTTTGCAAACTACACATATTTTACAATTACTTTAACTTGAAAATTATGGAAAACTCAGCTATAGTTATAACTCAACAGAGTTCTCCTTATTTCTGTTTTGGTTAAAACATTAATGTAGTACTCTAGTTGGGTGTGTTAAAGAGAAAGCATCACAATGAGGTTACAGCATCCTTGCAACTCTCTGATTAATATACGTATTCTACACTTGTTGCAATATATTCTATATTTACTATACAGTCCAAATATCAAGCTCCATAAACACTAAATGTACTTAAAGGTCATTGGAATAGAATAATGAGCATGTGATGTGCCTTCACTGGGCCTTTCATATATTGTATTTCTTTGAATTTGTCCTGGTCTGATAGACCACACCTTAAAAATATGTTTCCTCATTATGGAGACATAGAAATCCAAGGTCAAGATGTAGATTTGATGTTCAGTGAAGGAATGTATCCTGATTATCAGGCATCTTATTTAACTCTCTTTTATATAGGTTTGGCTCTGACTCTGCACATGTGTCTTAGGGTTTCTATTGTTATGATGAAACAGCATAACTCATGCAGAATGGAAAGGAATAGGTTTATTTGGCTTATGCTTCCACAGTACTGTTTATCACTGAAAGAAGTCAGGACAGGAACTCAGACAGGGCAGGAACCTGGAGGTAGGAACTAATGCAGAGGCCATGGACGAGTGCTGCTTACTGGCTTGCTCTTCAAGGTTTGTTCAGCATGCTTCCTTATAGCATCCAGGACCACCAACTCAAGAATAGCACCACTCACAATGATCTTGTCCCTCCCGCACCAGTCACTAATAACATTCTCTACAGGTTTACATATCACCTGATCTTATAAAGAATTTCCTCACTCAAGGTCTCCTCATTCCTGATGACTTTAGCTTGTGTTGAGTTGACAAAAAAGCTAGCCAACACAGCATGACAACTCAAATCCTTCCCAAGGGTCTTGGCTTAAGATATTTCTGCACTGATGCCACAGTGTATGTATGTGATGGGAGATGTTATTCTGTATACATTTTCACATACTGGTTAATAAAGCTCTGTGGCCAATGAGATAGCAAGATAGGCGGGGCTAGGAGAAAAGGAGGAAAGAGGAAGTAGTAGGGGGGAGTCGAGATGTAGCCCAGGGAAGAAGCAGGACGCCTGCCGCGGCTCCCTGATAAGACGACATGGAAATACTTGGATAAGTAGAAATGGGTTAATAATTAAGACAGAGCTAGCCCATAAACAATAATGGTAACTGGCCAACAGGATTGTATCAAATACAGAGTCTCTGAGTATTATTTGAGGCTCATGTGGCAGCGGGACTGGTGGCAGGACCAGGAGGCTGGCGGGGAGGAACCTGCTGCAACTTAATGGTGTCAGAACTGGGATTGAGAACTTTCACTTAAAACTTAACAAAAGCTTAAAAAATAGTTTTTAGAAACAAGGGAACAGAGACTAGCAAGACTTCTTAGTAGCAGCATTTTCTCAGTTGGATTTGTTTTGTTTTAGACAGAGATTTGCACGGCTCCTTTAAGGGAGGTTTCCAAAATTAGCATAAGTGGCAAAAAAGCTGCCTTGCTTTTAAAGAGCTCTGCTAATAATTCATTGGTGTGTACAAGAACTGCAATGAAGGTTTACACTGTGTTTTAAAAAATTCGCTGGCTTGGGAGAGAAAAAGAAACGAGATACAATGGTTTAAAAAAGAAAAAAGAAAGTAGAAGGAATGGGTATAATGGGGTATGCCATTAATCCCAGCACTCAGCAGACAGAGGCAAGCAGATCTCTGTGATCTCAAAGTAAACCTGGTGTGCAGTGAATTCCAGGACAGATAAAAGTTACACAGAGAAACCCTGTCTCAAAACATGTAAAAATAGAAGTAGAATAATATGTAAAAATAGAAGTAGAATAAATAGAGTAATAAAAAAGCCACGTAAAAATGGAAAGCACAGAGAAATTTTGGATACTATACGCGATTCTGTTGTCTTTAAATTATTTGCTTGCTGAGAAAATAACAACTACTAATAAAAGAAATGCTGCTGGATTAATTCAATTTATGTATTTTAAGAATGCTTTGACTCCAAAATTTAAGCCTAAGGACAAGCTACTGGGGAAAAGGATTTCTATTTTTGTTTCCACAGAAAATGAAAAGCTATGGATTCTTTCCAGACTTACATGGTTTGATCAAGCCAGACACCCTGAAACAGCTCCCCAGGTGATCCAACATTCAAAGCAGTTGAGACAAAGCCTCCCAGACTACTGCCAAGATTTCTGCATCTTCTTAGGATCCCCATGACAGCGCCCTCTACCAGCAGGAAGTAGTTTGGAAAGAACGACGTCCAAATTCCCAAATATTGTTTATAAATGTTTGTTTTCATTTAAATTGGCTTGGTTATAAATGGTTAATGACCACAAGCAATCTGTTTAAAGGTAAAAAGGGAATTATGGTATAGATATGAATACTTTGTTTGGAATGGATTTTCTTTTATTGATACAATTTAAGGTCAATTTTGTGATATGTATATTTCTCCTCTTGTTTAGGTATTGTGCTTTTACAGCTCATTGGAAAATGTAATGTATAATTTAATACAGATTATAGAGAGTTACTTATGATAGTCAAAACTTGAAATTAAGTTAGTTAGGATTTCTAGCTATGCAGAGATGTATTTGAGATGAATAGGCATTCTTCAAACCTTTCAAAGACCTACAGAATATGGTTTAGGGTTTTTCTAGACAATGAGGCACAACTGCTCCTGGTAATACCACCTGCATCAGAAAGGAAGATGGACATCAAAGAAAAACATTATGGAGTTTGCTTCTAATGGCAAGACTAGGCATTTGAGCAAGGTACTTCTCTTGTCTAGACTGTTTGACTTTATGTTGTAGAAACTGGATATTCAGGACCCACAAAAAGGTGACTGCTGATGCAAGATGGTCATTGCTACAGGATTCCTGCTTTATGAAAGAGGCTGCCAGACAGCCAGACAGTCTACAGGACACAGAGAAAAGTTTCCTGCCTTGTTGAGGAGTCTGGACACACACTATGGCCTATGGGCTGAAGATGGAACATTACAGAAGAACTTCGGGTGACTGACCAGGCAATGAGTTGTCTCTGTCATTTCTAGAGTTTATATATTATCCTTCTGTGGTCTTTGATGAAGTTGAAGACAGGTAGTTATGATTATAGTTTTCCTTAGTTAGGATTAAAGACAAGTTACATATAGGACTTTAGACTCACAAAGATAGGATAGATGATATTTTCTTAAAGTCTTACAAAATGTTAATGGACTAAATATTGTTTACTGTGATTCTTATTTAATAACGGTTGTATGGTATATTTTGCTATGTTAAGGTTAAACCCCTTCTTTTACTTTAGACAGAAAAGAGGAGATGATGGAAGATGTTATTCTGTATATATGTTTCTCATACTGGTTAATAAAGCCCTGTGGCCAATAGAAAACAAGATAGGCGGGGCTAGGAGACCAGGAGGAGGAAAGAGGAAGTAGTAGGGAGTGGAGATGTAGCCCGGGAAGAAGCAGGACGCCTGCTGCGGCTCCCCGATAAGACGACCACGTGGAAATACTTAGATAAGTAGAAATGGGTTAATAATTAAGACAGCGCTAGCCCATTAACAATAATGGTAACTGGCCAACAGGATTGTATCAAATACAGAGTCTCTGAGTGTTATTTGGGGCTGGCGTGGCTGTGGGCCCAGACTGGCGGCAGGACCGGGAGGCCGGTGGGGAGGAACCTGCCACAACATGTATGTATAAATTAAACTTTAGTTATAACTCAACAAAGGGATTGGGTGTCACATTGATTATTTTTGTCATGGTGATATATTTATATTGCATTTTGAGACCATAGAATGACAGGTGTACCCGCTAATGAGTCTCTCTCACTGACCCAGAAGCACTTATTTGTAACTAGAAACTTTGTAACTTCTTTGTAACTTCTTTGGTCAGGCAGAGTCCCCTGGGATCTGTCTCTGTCTCTCTCTCTCTCTCTCTCTCTCTCTCTCTCTCTCTCTCTCTCTCTCTCTCTCTCTCTCTCTGCCACCAGTCATGGGGTTACAGTCATATGCATTCATCTTATGTTTTATGTGTAGATGCTGCAAATATTCTTATTCATCAATCCCATCTCTGTAGCCAAATATAGTATTTCAAACAACTGGGAAAATATTAAAAGAATTTTCTGTATCCTTTTGGAAAATTCTGCCAAAACTCTGCATTGCTCTAATACTACAAGAAGTTACCCTATATTATCCAGTAAGATATACTTATGATATACTTATGAGCAGAGTATAGAGATTTCAGTCAATCAAGTCACAATTAGTGTGTTTTTGATGTACCCGGGACCAGTGGTTCTCAATCTTCCTAATGCTGCAACCCCATAAAACAGTTCCTCATGTTGTGCTGACCCCAAACCATAAATTATTTTCTTTGTACTTCATAACTGTAATATTCTACTGTTATGAATCATAATGTAAATATTTGACTTACCAATGGCCTTAGAGGACCTCTGTGAAAGGCTTGTTTGATTCTCTAAGGTATCATGACTCATAAGTTGAGAATTCCAGCTCTGGATAATTGCATAATAGAGAAGGCATTTCACCCCCTACACACACACATAATAAGGAATATATTGATGGTTGCATCATCTTCTTATGCTGTACCTTAATTTTATTAGTAATAGCTTTGTGCTTTTATTTTATCTGAAACAATAACTTGCTGTGTCCCATTTTTCCTCCTGTGGAGATTGCCAGTACAACAGTGATTTTTTAACACTGGCCAATATAAATTATATAAAATCCCTCAGTGGCTTAAGCTAAATAACTGCCCTTTTGTTGGATTCCTGAGATTTTTGCCATCAGATTTGTACATCAGCTCAAGCATATCCCTAAACAGTAGGGTGCATCCTAGTTTATTATTCAATATTTGTATTACAATTATAAACAAATTGCTTAAAACAAATACATTGCAACGGCCAATGACTCTCCTGTTGCAGATAAATAAAGTCCCACACCCCAGGATGACTGAAATAGATCAAGAGCAACAGTAAGAGCCAATATGGATGACACCTCCATTGTGTCATCAGGAGCTACAGCTTGTACTCTTTCTTCTCCATATACACACGAAAACACCCATTTATTCAAACCTCACTCTTTCACCAGTTAACAGCATAGTCAGATGACATTTTCCATCTGCTGTTTCTTCTCCAACATTAAATTTCCTCTTATATTTGGAAGTAAACACTTAGTAAATGTCTGTTCTGAGTAGTGACGCTCTGGCACGTAAATCATCTGGAATGAGTGTTTTGTTATGAACTTTGAACAATAGTCACGGCTCCTGCTTAATGCTTAAGCTTTTCTGAACACTGTGTCTTCCCTGATTATAACAAACAGCAGAACCAAGAAGAGCCTCCTTGTCCTACATATTCAGTTTAAACAACCACGCTGAGGGGAAAAAAGGAAAAAAGTTCCACAACTGCAATAGTACAGCATTGTGCTCATGGTGTAAACATCTCAATTTTTAATGGTATTTACCACAGGAGAAAACATGTGCCTGGTTTGTGATTTTAAAAGTTGAAAAAAATAATGAGCTCTCTAATATAAGTAAATAAAACTGAAATGCAAGGTCAACACAAAGATATGAGACAAGTTTAAAATGACAGTTCAAGGAAGTTAAAGAATTCCTCGAAGCTCAGCACAAAACAAAAGCAATGTAAAAAACAATGTAATTGAGACTCTAATACAAGTTATTAATAAGACAAATAGAAAAATGTGTGAACTGAGGGATGTATTTAAATGCTATGTAATACAAATACACCATGATACAAATAGATGTCATAAAACATGGAATACAAAGAGATATTAAAATATTAGCAATGAAATGAAAATTAATAGAAAAACTAATTCAGCCTTTTCAGCACAGTGAATAGAGTACAATATACATCATTTTAATATTACACAATGAAGTACAAATATAATTTAATTTTGATATTTGTTAATATAATTAAGTAATTAGTTTACAGATGTAGTTCCAAAGATGGTGAAATTCCATTTGATAGGTATATAAAATTATCTTTGTGTCATATTCAATGGAATAATTTTTTAAATGATGGAGAAACATATTTTGTAGATGTTTAATTATATAGACAATTCAATTTATAATTTGCTATAACAGTACATTGTATTTTTTAAGGAAAAAGTAACTGCAACCATAATTTCTGCATTAATATTTGATCTGAAGTGTTTTAGAAGTAGATGAAGTTGCTGGCAAGCAAAGATGTTTGTCTTTGCTTGAGTCCCAGAGACAATAGCCACCTTCAGATAGAGTGAGCACACTCAGCTGCAATTCTAGGAGGCACAGAGTTGTAATAACCATAGTGACTTCCCCTGTGTGCTTTGTAGTGATGATAACAACTGGAAGACATGATTTTCATCCCAATATTTTCATTGTAATTAAAGAAATAAGAAAGTACATTCTGAGAGGTAGCTGGTAAAATCATAAAAACCTTCAGACTGCAGAATTCCGATCTTAGGAAATAGATTACAAATAAATACTCCACAGGAAAGTGAAGTAACACTCCTAATTTAATTTATTATTGTTTTATGGTGTGTGTGTGTGTGTGTGTGTGTGTGTGTGTGTGTGTGTGTGTCTGTGTCTGTGTGTGTCTGTGTGTCTGTGTGTGTGTGTGTGTGTGTGTGCTGCGCGTGCATACACACATGCCATAACACCCGTGTGTGAAAGTCAGATGACAGCACTCTGGAGTTGGATCTCTCCTTCCACTGTGGGTCCAGGATCCTGCTCAGGCCATTGGATTCGATTCGTGTGGCAAACACATATCACCATCAAGCCATCTCCCAGATCATGTAATTGTCCTTTAGAAGCAGTCACAAGCATGCTTGCCTCATTCTGCTTCGCTTATTTTGGTTCTTGATCTGCTGGTCCTATGACAGAAGGGAAGGAGCCTTTGCATTTGTGTGTCCATAGGTGTAACACTAAGCAAACACACTGGTGTGGCACTCATTCCTCTCATAAACACCTAACCTCTAATTCAGACCCCCAGCTGGGTCTCATTAACTGTTTGGACAGAGCACAAAATGCGGTAATGGTGTCCATTAGTTGTGTTGTTCTATAGAAAATCGTTCTTAACAATAATTCATTAGGCAGGCTGTGGATTAGTGTTCGGGCATTTGAAGTAAGCTGCTTTCTTTTCCCATTAGGCACAGAGGCCATGAGAAACTGTTCTGAGGTCTCATAACCGGGGAATGTGGATTTTACTTGGCAGTTTTAGTAGCACGTCTGAGGAAAATGATTTTCGCTGCTATGTGTTTACTCCTCACTTAGAATTGGCTCCTGGAGGGTTTTGTGAATGTCCACCATGAGAAATAATGAGAGCTGAAAGGAGAAAGGTTAATAATACTCTTCTTAGTATAACACTCAAGGCTGTTTCGTTTCTTTCCCTTTTTTATTCCCTTTGCACTTGGAAGCTGCACAGCAACTTTCCTCATGGACAAATGTTTTCACACTAAGCAGATATATTTTTATGGGCAATGCTGACATGGTTTTGTTAGAATTATTGTTGTCTGGATTTATACATAGGAATTTTTCTAAAGCATAGGCCTCTTATGCCCCCTTGAAAAGTTGACGTTGTTGTAATGGCAACTGTGTGCCAAATGGCACTCTCCTGAGAAGCCTGCATGACTCTGGGCATTTAAAAATTGTTTTCTGCTTTTGTCCTGTCTTTACTTCTCTGGATATTCTTGCTTCAGTGTCTTGGAACCCTCTTATCTCAACATTACTTGAAGAATGCATTGAACCAGAAGATGAATGCATTGCAGCAGTTCACCAAGGACAATACTTACAGCACGGTCGTAATTCCTTAATCTTATCCTAAAACAGTCACTGCTTAATGCAGGTTTGGTTTCCTTGAGCTGTGCTTCTGCAAGGGCTGCTTGCATCTTCAGTAGTAGCCTCTTAAATGGTGTTGGCTTTGGGATTTTCCTAAAGTTACCTGTGGCAATTTTCTGAGTATATCTGCTTTTGACAACTTAGCCGAACTTTATATAGACTGATTTAGGATGGATGCATAACCATGAATTGTATAAATTCTCTATGTTAAGGAAATGCAGCACAAAACATCCTTTAAAGTACTATATCTTTAAGTTGGGGCTTTGTGGTAGATGGTGGGCCTACATGTAGGAAGATTTGTTCCCAGCAGAAGGGATGAAGGGAGGAAGGTAGGAAGGGAGGAATAGTTTATGAAAACATTTTTCTCCACATTGATTCCCTCCACTTCACCAGTCATGCCCTCAGAAAATTATCTCAACTCTGCTGCAGTTTTCCCATTTACAAAGGAAGGGCCTACCTCAGAAGATTCTGTAAGGTTTGTCATTTGTATACATTTTAACACACAGTGCATACTGCATATACATTTGTTAAACAATATACAGATGTTACACAATTACAAATTATGAAAGAAATGACACAATGAATCTTCACTTCCACTTTTTCCTCTCTGCAAAATCATTTGTCAGGATTAATCAAGCAACTCCTCTAATTTTTACATAGAACTTTCTTGCACTCTGATAATTTCACTTGCTTCTGAGAGTGGTGGACAAATAGGCACACACCGTACAGACCCCTTTTCTTTATTAACGATAAATGTCAGCCTGTAGAGTATAGGGTATTCTTATTTCCTCTGAAAAGCATTCAACAACTGCTTTCAGTTGGATAATGCCCAGCTAAAATGACAAGTATATATTCTTAATGCTACTTCTCGTTTCTTTATATGACTTCTATCTCTTTGGGGTTATGAAATGTCTAACATGTTGTAGGCTTGACTGACAGAGAATAACTTATTGGCAGCCCATAAGAGCATGTCTTTCTCTCTTACCTGACTGTTTTCTAATTCTTTGTTACTGTAGAACTTCTACTAGAGGGTCTTGTCAAAGTAGATGCTGGAGTTAATATCCTGATTGGTCATTACGTCATAGCTACACTTCTTTGGTTCTGTTGTGAACCAGAAACCCACTTTCTCTTACCTCTTATGAGATACTAGGAATGTCTCTTTGGGCTAGTTATAATTGCTTCACTTGCCTCAAGTATTATTTCAATGTAATTGTGTGTGTTGTTTACCATAGGGACAGGATATGAGAAAATGAAAAGAGTATAATTTACCTATCTTAGAATGAGGCTGGTTTACATTCAGTCTAAGTGACTCTTCTTTTCAGACTTGACATACAGGATAATGATTTGGTTCATTTTATTACTTAGCATGCTATTGGTGTGTCATAAAACATTATACAGCCCATCTGTTACCATTTCCTTATATCATTCTACAACCACTCTTTATGGAAAAACGGGGAGGATCACTTGATTGTTATAGATAATAGCAATCTGGCCATTCTTTTGTAGTTGGGATGTATCAGGTGTTAGAATGAAATGTCAATGGATTTCCATCTGTAAATTAAACTGCTTTGGGGATTTTATCTTAGTTCATAATTTAATTTGTCTAAAATGGTCTATAGTCTATCCCCACCTTCAAATCAGGCAAGAGGTCAGAAATAAATTTTTACCTGCATAAAATTTGGTATTATGAGAAAGTTTAAATGAATTAAGCCAAAAGATAGATTCCGTGTACTTTTCTGTATACATTGAAGTCCATGGACTGTATAAAGTTCAGACACTGGGATTGCAGAGAGCATTGAATGCTGGGAGGGTTTCTGCTCTGGCACCTCCTTCCATACTTCTATACTCCAGAAGTACACAATGACCTTTGAATCATTCCCCAGGTTTTCATAAACTAAACGCAAATTACAGAAGGTGCCAGGGTACCTGGGAGACATTATCTCCACTGATAACCTCTATTTTCATTCCACAGTGAATCCTTACAAACTATTGTGTCTTCTGCAGGGGAAACAGAACATACTCTGAGAGTATATGTGTTCTTCAAGCCCCCAGACTTCTCTATTCTCTAAACTTTACAATACCTTGGCAATCTCTATATTCTCCCTTATTCTCCTCAAATAAATATACACTTCCTAATGTCAAGTGAGAGGTGACCACTCTGTCATCCCTGAATTGCTGCCTGTACATTTTGCCTTTAATACATCTGTAAGTCTTATGTTCATATGCAAGCTTATCAATCATTCAATCAATCAATCAGTCAATCAATGCCACAAAACTTTGAAAGGAGAAAATTGTCCTTGGCTCCTATAGTAGGAAACCTAAAAATGTCAAAATCATAGAAAACATGTTGAAGTTGGAAACTGGGATCTGGGTTGGAGGAGATTTGGATGTGTCAATTATGAGAGGGATGATCTCAGAAGGCCTGACTTGCAACATGAAGGTCACAGTTGGTAATAATATATCCCTGACATTTACTCAGGGTTACTCAGTAGGCAGTGGTGTGAGGTTAATATGACTTACCTTCTTCTTTTAGTTAAAAAGATGAAAGATGGACATATGAAGCCTTGAATTAAATGAATGACAGTGATCTTATTACAAAGGAGTGTGTTTAGAGTTTAAGGATATTTACAAGTTTCCTCAGTGCTAAACACACATATTCTTTGATTAGGAAAAAGCAAAACATAAAACAAGAATCTCTGGGTTTTATCTGGAAACCAACAAGTTTCAATACATACCAACCTATAGGACCGAATAGAATTCTATTCCATCTGAACACTCAGAAGCAGGAAGCCACCATGGCAGGAAAAGAGCCAGTAGTTCTAACATTGCTAAAAGTAGAAATGATTATCATAAAATCAAGTGAAATCCCTGTCTCTGAATTTCTTGTTTTCAGTTCAGCCTCTAGCTTTTTACTTGAAAGACTCAGTGCATATAAATTCTAATAGCTGCATCTCAATAGCTACATTTTTTCAAGGGGGTGTGATTCTCTCTCTCTCTCTCTCTCTCTCTCTCTCTCTCTCTCTCTCTCTCTCTCTCTCTCTCAATCTCTGTCTCTCTTTCTCTCAATCTCTGTCTCTCTTTCTCTCCCCCTCTCCCTCTCTCCCTCCCACCTTTCTCTTTCTCATATAAGTGTGTGTGTGTGTGTGTGTGTGTGTGTGTGTGTGTGTGTGTGTGTGTATACTATTGGTGTGTGTACACCAATTATGTTGCACACCTACCTGGGAGCTAGAATTCTTATTAAATAGCTTTATTGACTGTACCTTTCTCTATCTACTGAAGGTGCTTTTACTAGCTAAAGACTTTAGCTGATGCTTTTATGTGCTATAGAATTTTTCTCAGAATCCATGCTGGGTATCATCAGTTCCTTTCTGCACTTTTAAGTTCTCAGAAATTCCAGATGTGTATTTGAAATTTGTGAAGATTTAGACCCCCATACTCTAAAAGTTTGAAAAACTTAGAGATTAGCATTATCTGTACAATTACATCTTTTCAAAAAGGGTGGAAAGATATTTCTGAAAGACCACTATAGTTATTTTAAAGAGAATGGTATTTGTTCATTACATTCAGCAGTTAAGGTGAAAACAAAACAAATAACTAGCAAGGTCAACTATATCATGCTCCTATCACTTGTATCAATTGTTTAATCAAAAGAGGGATATTAGATTCAGTGGCATTAGTGGAGAGTATTAATTCATTTAGCTCTTGAATCCATACCTCTTCTTCTATGACCCTTCCTAGCGTTTTCTCCTTTTAGGGCGTTGCTCAAGAATGATGTACTTTGCTTTCTGCCAAACTGTCAACTGACTTTTCCTGGAGAAAATGAAAAATCATCTATTCACTTTAGAGAATATAGCAAGGATAAACACAGGAAGTAAAATCACCTGCATAACTATAGATTGGTTACATTATGTCTGATACAGTACAGGATCTCCTCACTAGGAAATAGTGTCATGAACAGTGGGCAAATCTTCTCATCTGAATCAGCATAATTGATTGGTGTTACTTACAGGGCTGTAGGTGATGGGGTTATATAGAATTATGGACAACTTAAGTGCAGTTGCATTACCAAAGAGTCTATAGCAATGGAAAGAGGGTAGCTTGATGCAACCTCCTTTCATGAAGGATTTTTAGTGGGCTCTTGCTGGTAATAACACTTCCTCTGATTTCAATGTTCATTACTCAGGCCATGCCTATGAACAGTGTGCTTCAGTCATTGAGAGGCTGAGTGAGCATGGAACCTTGACCTTGAGGCTGGTATGGGCTACATAATGAGATGCTATCAACAAACAAACAAAGCACCAAAACATAAATATAAACACAGCAATGGAAGCAATAAAAAATGTAGCACCAATTTAAGAGAAAAATAATGTTTGAATCTTGTAATATTTTTCTGAATTAATATAACTAAAACTGTTCATTTTACCATTTTTTGAAATAAAAACCCACTTGAATAAAATCTTCACACTCCCACCATGTTTAAAGAATTTAAATATAGAGATTGATTTCATTGTGACTTTGACTCTTTTGCCTTTTAGTGCATTAACATATGTGTTCCCTCACCCATAATGTGGAGAAAGTAATTCCCATACACTAGGTGACAGTGAGGAATAGATGGAATAGTATATGTAAGCCCCTGCACTGGAGCTTGCCATTGAAGCTCAGGAACAGAAGGAACATGAGATTTTTCCCTTTATCCATGTATTCCAGATTACAGATTTACCATCTATCTGTATTTGAATTTGTACATTTCATGTGTTTTTTAGCTTGTCATAATACATACAGTAAATTTTTGATTGGGTAGATATTTTGATATAATAACCCAGCCATATTGTGTGTTTCACTGAGGGATTTGCTTTACTTCCTCATATCTGGAGAAGCTTTGTTGTCATAATCTTCTTTCTGTTCAATATATACCTTACCAATTATAAAGTTATCAGTTTGACAGAAGTTATGATCACCTAGGAAAACGGATCTCTCTGAATGTCTTGGTTGGAGATCTTTTTATCTAGATAATAGTAATTGAGCTGGGAAGACATGGCCACTCTGGATGACGTATTCCCTAGGCAGGGGATCCTGGACTGTATAAGAGTGTAGAAAGTCAGCTGAATGCTAGCATGTTATCTTTCTGTGAATGTGACCACAGGGCAACTGAATACTTGAAGTTCCTATTGCCTTGGTCTCTTCACCTTGATGGACTGCACCTTGAATTGTGAACTAAAATAAATTCTTTCTACCTTAGTTGCATTTACTAAGGTGTTTTTAGTAAGCACCATTTGGGATGTAGTTGAGATCGAGTCTCTAGTTTCTGATATGTGTGTATGAACTTTTGTGTCAGTATTTTAAGATGAGATTCTGAACTCTTCACATTGTCATGGAGAACTACATGAATTTCTTTTCAAGTCAGTGGAATATGAGTTCTGGTAGCTACACAATACAGTACATATGTTTCACTGGACAATTCCTTGCTTTAAGTGATTGCTGCAGCATTTTAACCTGTTTGAGCATTAACTCACTTATTTCTACTCTGGTGCTCAAACTTAAAATAGAAAACTATAGGGAAGAGGGTGAGTCAATATGACATGAAATTGCCTTAATGTTTAATTTTCAAAGTGCAACACAGTGAATTCAAAGCTGCCTTTTCTCCCAATCCTGATGGTAGCATAGATTGTTCTGGATGTATTGTTTCTCTTCTCCACTAATACTTTTCTCCTCATCAACATTTAAATAATAATTAAAGAATTGGAGACTAAAGACAGGTGTGGCCTCACAGACCTGCAGTACTAGCACTAAAGGTATAGAGTCAAGCAGATCTCTGTGAGTTCAAGGCCAACCCGGTTCTACATAGGGAGTTCCAGGACAGGCATTATTACATAGAGAAATCTTGTCTCAAAAAAACAAAAGAAGGAGGAGGAGAAAGAAGAGGAGAAGAGAAGGAGGAGGAGAAGAAGAAGAAGGAGGAGGAAGAGGAGAAGGAGGAGGAGGAGGAGGAGGAGGAGGAGGAGGAGGAGGAGGAGGAGGAGGAGGAGGGAGAAGAAGAAGAAGAAGAAGAAGAAGAAGAAGAAGAAGAAGAAGAAGAAGAAGAAGAAGAAGAAGAAGAAGAAGAAAGGAATGACTAAGACAGGTTCAAACAATGAAATAGACGATATGAAGTTTTAGGGTTTATTTCAGTAACTGCACCTCCTCAGTTTGTTTAAACTCTCAAAAGGTATGCATCAGTGAATGCTTAGTCTATTTATTCCATACCAAGAGGATTAGTTCATGTTAGATATCTGCTGTAGCTAGGTTCTTAAAGGTTTATGGTGAGAATACTAGTGCTAGAAACCTAGGGGAAATGGTGTTGGATGCAACCAGCAGGCTGCCTAGAATGTAAGCTTAGTATAGCTGTCCCTTTCCCGAAGAACCTCCAAAAGTATCACTAGGATTGTACCTGAAAAAAAAAATGGAATTTATTATTCAGTACAATTTAAGCTAATCATGAGAATAACACACAGTCATTAGCTCTTTCATCCATCTGAAGTCTAACTGATGGTCACTGAGTTTTGAAAAACACTATTTAAAAAAATCCTGTCTACTTTAACTTTCTTTAGAGAATACTATAAAGCAACTGCATCTTTAAACGCTGCCCATTACATTTCAAAGTTAGGAAGTATAGGTTTGTTAGACGGGAAATGCCATCTTTGCTATCGGTCATTCTTCCATAAAGCATAGCTCTGCAGTTGCTAACAGTATCGTAGTACCAAAAAATATTGTGTGGTGAAAGTGCATTAGAAAATAAGTAGTTTTTAAAAATTTTCACTCTAGTCTGCATTAACTCCTTCAATTATCCCATTGGTTGAATCACTGAGGGAATACAAAATGTCATATTTTCCAAAAGAAAGTAGAAAATTTTAACTGTAATATACAGTGAAATGATGCGGAAAACTCTGGCTCCAAAATTCTGTGTGTTTTATGTTCTGGCAATCATAATGTGCTTTGTGGAAATAGGTGCTGAAGTGTGTGAGATTAAATAGGGTGAACGTGGCCATGGCATGAAGCAGATTTTGTTTTCTCTAAAGCTTATGTAACTGAAGGTTTTCCCTGTGTAGGTGATCTGTTTGTTCCAGGTTCCTACAATTTCAGGAAGCACCCTCTCACCCTTGAATATGCACCTGCGTACTGCCCCCCTGTGGTCATATCATGTTCCCTCTGAAGTTAAATATAGTCTTGGCCCTAGGGCAAGGTCTGTGGTAGGAGGGTGTGATCCCAGCCCTCTACACTGCAAGGAAAATAAGACATTGCCCTTTTGTTCAATAAGAGCCATAAATAGCTAACTTTTAGTTGAACCTCCTTCAAACTGGCCTTTGTCTTTAATTAATCTCCAACTTACTGTTTCTGTATTATGTAAGTTGAATACCCCCAACCACAGTGAATGGTAATTGAAGCTTTCCTATAACAACCAATGCATGGCTCATATATAATATTTACTTTCCCTATTCAAAATATTTAGCAAACTAATATAAATCACTATTCAAATTATCAGAGGCCTTACTGTTGGTAATCTAATTAGTTGGTAGTAAATATTATGATCCTAATAAGTATTCAGTGTTTCTTTACATCTCTACTGGTAATTAAATGTAACTTTAAGATTTAACTCTATAATAAAAGTCACAGCCCTTCTTATTTAATACACATTTTCACTCTCCTTCCACTGATACAAGTTTAAGCTCACTGGTATGAGTTCAACAGTTATACCCAAAGATGTAATGTATGAAAAGTAATGTTGATTATGTTCTCATAACCAGCAAAAATTAGAGCATTAACTCTCTGATTGAATATATATGGAGGAAATGGGTCCCTTGGAAAGGCCTGTGGCTTTCTTTCTTGATGAACAAAGGGCTCGATGGTAGTAGTTTAAGCAGAGTTTAGGTCACAGCCTCAGTTGCAGACACAGTAGTGAACTAACTCTGTTTACTGAAGATATTCCCCAGATATTCCTTTACTTTCACAGAAAAACCAATGTGGAAACCACAGTACTGGTACATTCAGTTTGGAAGTATACAAAGCTTCTTATCACACAGAAGTAAGTGTATTTTACTGAGGTTCATCAGTTCAGGGGAAATGCAAAATGAACCTCCAAAGGCACGAGTCACCAAACTGTTTCATTCATGTTTTCATTGGAGTATTTCCTAGATAATAGAAAAGGAAACCAAGGACAGCAAGTGTTCTTAGCCACTGAGCCAACTGCCCAGTCTTCCTCTCTCGTTTTCATTACAACTTTGGTGTCGTTTAACTTACTCTTAATGAAAATAACCAGGTATTAATTTTTTCCTTCACACAAATGTTGTTGAACTGGATCCAGGATATTATGCCATTAATAGTTTCAAAATAGTATATTTAATTTTCCTTTACTTTGTGAGAGATTAAAGTAGTTGCTAGCATACAGTGTTCTTGAGGAGAACTGTATTTCCTGTCATATAACATTACTCAAGGCTCTTAGCCTCTTCATTCATATTTTCCCAGGATATATATCTAATTAGAGCAAAGTGGCATTTTTCTTTCAAGTATGGAGTTTTCAATTCTCCGATTAGGTATATTTCTTTAAAGCATAAGCTAAAGATGTGCTTTGATGTCTACATGCAAATTCAAAGATATTTGTTTGGGGTTTTAAATATTTAAAATGGAAAGTTATGTTAAGATTTTTCTCACTTGTAAATGGAATGGCATTTTCTTTGCAGAGACCTTCTGACCAACATGTTACTATTTGTGAATTTATTCTTTGAGTACATGTGTTTACATTATATGCATGTAGCGCTAACCTTCTTCATATAATAAATGAATAATTGCCTGCACAGAAGACTTTTAAATTTTGTATGTTTTCATGTGGCTCATGCAGGAGCCTTCAGATACTACAAGCTTAACAAAAGATTAGCTTATGATTGGAGTTAGAGAAGATAGTGTCCAGTTCCTGACATGGATATTGTGGTTATATCATGTTTGTAAAAATAAAATGTGCCTGAAAATCAGAGGGTGGAGCTTGCCTCTAGCTAACCATAGGGGTCTAGAAGTCTGTACAGACCGACAGGAAGTGATATGGCTGAGGAATACAGGTGGTAGGAAACAGGACCTCTCTCTCTTTTCCTCTGGGAAGCTAGTGAGGTAAAAGTGGCTTTGACTTGCTCCTTCTCTCTGATCTCTCAGCATTTTCCCTTATATCTGACTCTGGGCTTTTATTATTAAGACCAATTAGAACTCATGTTACAGTTGGATGTTGGTGGCACATGCCTTTAATCCCAGCAATAGGAAGGCAGAGGCACTCAAATTTCTGTGATTTCAAGGCAATTCAAGAATTAGTTCCAGCACAGGCTCCAAAACAATACAGAGAAGCCCTGTCATGGAAAACCAAAACCAAAAAAGAGAGAGAGAGAGAAAGCTCATGTTATAGGACATAAAGCAATAGGTAGACTCATACTCATTGTATTATAGATGCATTAATACAACTCTTGTTAATACACACACACACATACATACTGATAATTACCATGCTTATACCTGTAAGTTGCTTTCACATAATGTTAAGAACACATTATTTCCTAAATTCAGTTGATCCATAAGTGTAGTTTTTAGGATTATCTTTTCATGTGTGAGTTTGAAGTATATTTTTATTCTTCAAAGCCTGACTGATGCATACAACATATTCCAATCATATTCATCCCTGCTCCGACTCTTTCTATCTATCTCTAACATCCCTTCCCAACCATATTTCATTTTTCCAATTTGCATTTTTACATTAGTTGTAGCACACACAATGACCCAGTTGAGTCCGATTTGTTTGTTTGTTTGTTTGTTTGTTTGTTTGCACTTCTCAAGTGCTGTGTTCTGACACCAGGGCTTCAGGGTCCCCGAGCCACTCCGTGTGTATCTAGCTCAATCACATCCTGTCTCTTTTCTCTCTGAGAACCTTTAGCAGCCCTTTCGTCTTCAGAATACCTGTTTACCATAATAATCTCTAACCGATCTCTGATTTTAACCCTGTCAACAATAATCCCAAGAATCTGGCAGGATAAATATGGCATTTCTTTATAGAAACAATTTCTTATCAACACTCTTCAAACCCTGCACAAGGAGCAGGTGCCTCTCTAACTTTTTCTCCCGTTGTATTTCTCTAAAAACAGTCCCCTGGGAACATGATATGTTTCAACTGAATTTCTCTGACTTAGCCAAACATTTGACTGCTATTTCTGTTTTCATGGCTAAAGATGTCTAGATTATTGTCACATACAGACTCATGATTCAAGCAAGCCATAATTTCATTTGGGACATAATTAGTGACTAAATACTCTACAGTTTTACAATGAGACACTAGAATACGAGAAGACATCCATCTGAAGTCATGTATGAACCCAAAGTTTACACCCATTTCTTTGTTTTGCACAGATGTCTCTGTGTAGTTTACATCTGTACTTGTATGTTCATTGATGTGTACTCATGTGTGTAAGAGCACAGCTGGGTGGGGATCCATGTGCCCGTGTATATGCACGATTGTGGAAACCAAAGACTGGTTTTGTTTTCTTCTTTGCCCACTTCTGCTACTTATTGAGGTGAGGTTTCTCATTGAGCCTGGAGTTTGCTGATTCTTTCTAGCTGGTTTGCTTGCTCTAGTCACCTCTTACCTTGCCTCCCAAGTGCTAGAATTGTAGACTGGTTGTCATCTTCCCCCAACATTTGTGTGGATCCCAGAGACCTGAACTCTGTGAACATCCAAGCCACCAGACATTTTCATTTGATAAGCATAATGTAATGGGTTGGCAGCCAAATAACTTACTCATGTGTATTTCATCGGGCCCTGGGAAAGTCTTTTATTCAAGAATAACTTTCTTCTTGTTTAGTAAAGATTTAATTTTACAAATAATCTGGAGCCAACACAAATTCTACAAAGAATGCTTTTATCACTGGCATATTTGAGAGGTTACAGACTCAAAGCCTCTTACCCTAAAATACTTCATGGCCCGTTTTCTATAAATCAGTATATATTTTTATATAGGTCTGCAGCCAACCACCAAAATCCTATTCATCTGTCAAGAAAAATAAAATCATGACATGTCCAGGTAAATGGGAAATATACCAGTTAGGTAACCCAAGCCCAGAAAGTCAAAATATGAATATTGATATATTGCAAACTTCTAAACATCACATGCTTTTGGTGAATTGTGTTTAACTGTGTTGCTGCATTAACATAAGAATGTGCTCTTTCTGCATGTCTGTGATTGGCAGGGACTTAGTTGCTCAGTGCATTGGCAGAGGCTTCTCTCTTCCACACAGAACCCACAGAGTGTAGAACCTTCCTGAAGGTCCCCTGCTGCCTCTTTCTATGGTCTTACTCAGACCTTGACTTTTAAAGGGTGATTGCAGAACTACATTGTATGGGTTTTGCCCATGAGATTTGTCTACAGAAAATAACCGTGATTTTGCATCATAATGTTCAGAAAGCGAAACTGGCCTTGTTGTCTTGTTGACCGTGGGTGACCAAGTACAGTCCTATATATTCTCAAATTCACCCCATCATAGTGCTACGCAAGCAATGTGAAATAAACAGATTCCCAAATGCGCATATTTTCATTATATTGTACAAATATTTTGAATAGTGTTTTATACAAAATGAGTTGAAAGCACTTCAAGTTATGATGGTAATTACAATGAGATAAGTACAGTAGGAAAATCATCCCTTAGAGAGATTCGCCCTTGATAAATTACTAGACAAGTAAGTTAAATCAGAAATTTTGTTTTCACTAGTGATGTCTGGGAGAATGAATTCTATCTTCATCTTTAAACACTGAACACACACACATATAATTTTGGTAAATTATGTGCTTGATTAGTATTTTAATGTTACAAATATAATATATTAATATTACTGAGTATACATAGCATTCAAAGTTCCTGACAAATTAATACATATATGATATATATTGATGTATATGCATATATATTCATATGTGTATGAACATAACTTTGACGTATGCATGTGTATCATTGCATAACTTATCTTTATTTATAAATGGTAAATAATCTGATGCTAAATAATATTTCTGTCTGGGTATACCCAGACAATCCACAGATGGAACTCAGTAGTATGCATACCACAACAATAGTTTTTATTCATCTGAGTCTGCTACCATACTGGTTCCTATACATTTTTGGTAAATTTTAGTAATAGAAAAAGTTCTATTTGTGACAATTTAGTCTAACATGCATAGATCCATAAATCAAATCCCACATATTTAAGGCTCCAGTCTTCTATTAATGTATTGATTTTCTTTTTTCTACTTTATAAATGTCAAGCATGGGGTTAGCAATTAGAGGGGAATTGGTCATCAGTACCTATTCAGTTTGTTGGTATCGTCATTGCCATCTTTTTGTTATTTTTATTCATCAATAATAAGCGTAAGGAGGAATAGATTCTCTTATAATTGCAGTGGGACAGTCTGTCATGATTAATGAGATCTTACTTTAGCTGATATGTTGAAATTGTGCATATTTAGACAGCAATACATAGCGCGTCGATGAGTAGTGAGCGTGCCAATCATGTTTATATCTTCAAACATGTTTCCTTTAATCAGGAATGCTTAGAATTGTTTCTTGAAGCCTTTGAGGGATACAACACACCACCTCTGCCATAAACACCCTGCTGAGGACCAGCCACCAAGGCCTTTCACTGCCTTCTAACTGCATCCTAGTACCTGTCTATCATCGTGTGTTTTCACCCCACCTTGCTTTTCAAGTCTATCACATCAGCATGTTAGAATCATACCAGAGAAGTCATTCAGTATCTGACTTTCTGTCTGCTTGCTTCTCTTAACATTAAGAGCTCCAGTTGCATCTATTGATAACAAATGACAATACACTTCAATGTTACAAGTAAGGTTTTTTTCCTGCCACATGGGCCCACAGCCGCGCCAGACCCAAATAACACACAGAGACACTATGTTTGATATAATGTTGTTGGCAAGTTACTAATTTTTTGTCGGCTAGCTCTGTCTTAAATATTAACCCATTTCTATTAAACTAAGTATTTCCACGTGGTGTCATCTTACTGGAGAGTGGGCCTGGACCTCTGTTCTCTCCAGTCTCTACATGTTGACTCCTCCTTCCTACTTCCTTTTTCCTCCTTGTCTCCTAGTCCCTCCTATCTTCCTTTCCTATTGGGCAACAGTGCTTTATTCATTAACCAATACAAGAAACATATTTACAGAATGACATCCCCCATCACTTTGCTTCTTGATAACACTTTCATTATAGATAGCTAAATAGATAATGCATAAATAGATAATACATAAATAGATAGATACAGATGATACATGGATAGATAGCTGATAGATAAATAGACAATACATATATATATATACATGTAGATAGATAGATGATACATAGATAGATACAGATGATAGATGGATGGATAGATAGATAGATAGATAGATAGATAGATAGATAGATAGATAGATAGATAGATATGCCCTATGTTTTGGTGCAGTCCTTGGTTGATGAATACAAACTGTATTTCCTTTTTTATTGAGACTAGTGCAGTGGGGGACACCAGTCTGCAGGTGGCGCTCTAACCTGCTGACTTGAAATCCTTTACTCGTACACCTAGTATTTAAACAGTTGCCTCACATTAGCTCTTGTTTTTAACTTTTTAAGGAACCTTCACACTTTTCCATAGCAGGTACCCTAATTTAGATTCATGCCATTAGCTTAGAGTAGGGAGTTCCCTTTTTTATGAATTATGTTCAACACTCACCCTCTCACATTTTGAAAGTGTCATCTAAAGAGAGCAGATGATCCAATGTAGTTTTGATTTGTGTATCCCTGATAATGAGTAAGGTGGAGCTTTGAGAATGTATCTGAAGGATGTTTGCATGCTTTCCACTGACAAAGGTCTAATCAATTTGATTATCTGTGGAGGTTATTTTACTATTGTGATACTTAAGTTTCATTCTGTATGCGTGCCTTTTCTTTTTTGCTGTCTTTATTTCCGTTACAGAATCTGTTTTAGTGGACTTGATTCTGTTTCTCTTTTTATATGATACCAGTTTACAGGAAGCCTTTGCATATTCACCAGATCCCTGGATTTATCATATGTGTGAACTCTTCAGTGATTAACTCTTATTGATGAGCCCCCTTGCTTTCTTTCCTTGTATATCCCTATGTCTTTTTGATTTGAGTCACCTGACACCTCATTGCAAGCCACAGCTTAGGGGAGGTCTACATCAATGTTTTCCATAGTTGTCTACATTTATTGAAATCTATAAGACCAAAGGGAAGATATATCCTTAACTCTTTACAAGTGGAAATGGGCATCCAAGTAGCTGACACCTTCTAATTCCTTGCCACCAACGGTGATGTAAACCATGGAAGCAGCAAATCTCAAAGTTAAAAGTAGTTCCAATTTTGAAATGGAATTCAATTAGTTGTAAAAGGAGAAAACAGAACTGAATAGTATAGCAGCATTCCAACATTGTTGCACTTAGTTAAAAAAAATAGTTGCATTTATTCAAACTGATCAAAGGGAGAAATAATAGAGGAGTCATTATTAATGTGAAAGAGTTTTAAAGTGTTACACATATTTTAAGGTGGTGATTTTTGTGACAATCAAATTATGTAAATATCAGTGTGTAAATCCTGTATGGGCATATGAAAGTTCAAATCGATAAAATCGATAAATTATTAAATATTGTGTCGTGAGTTAGGAAGGCTCATATGCTTAGGAGGGACAGTTCCCTCAAATCAATCAATAACAATAACAAATTGAACCACAATAATTTTTTAAGCTTGACTTGATCAAAATAGCATTCTTTGATTTTTAGTATACATTTTAGTAAGGTTATATGAGAAATGAAAAAATAACCAAATAACACAAATATATTGTATACTAGGGCTTTGAAGACAATTATAAATATGCTAACCCATCCTTTATTATCAAGTGATATGTGTATGTGGTATTATTTGTCTCATTCAAGCATCAAGATCTTTTAAGTAGCTAGATGCAAGAGACTAGCTGGATAAACAATGTCAGGGCTATAAAATATTTTAAAACATAATTTAAAACATTAATGAAAAATGAGTCAGTCTTGGTTGTAGCTCAGGTTTTAGATTGTTCTGGGCTGATTCCCCAACTTTAAATAAAGTAGAGGTGATGGTTTAGGCCTACAATTCCAGCCACTGGGAGGTGAGGCAGGAGGATCAGAATCTGAAGGTCATCCTTAGCTACAAAGTAAGATTGTCTGAGGCCAGCCAGGACTTAGTGGAACCATTGTCTTACAAAACAACAGTAAGTAAGCAGACACAGGAAAGTGTTTTTGACACAATGGTAATGTTAATTAACCCATATCTGTGACTGAATAAGAGAAATTGGGTAGTGCTCTAGTCACCATTGTGTTAATGCATCCCATACACCCTGATCGAGCAGGATCTTTAGCATGACAAAAAGTCAACTATAACAAGATGGGAAAGGATGTGAATGAAAGCTCCTAGTTAGAGGAAACTTGTAAGCTGTGCTGACAATTAAAAGAGCAACTCTTAGCAAAAGATGAGTCATCGTGACAGCAGGGAGTGAGGAGTTTGGTTAACTATAAGGTTAGTGCTAGAGTTGCCCAGTGAGGCTAAACATTAACAAATAGGAGCGGAGTGACTATGTGAAATGAGGTCAAAGCCAGGGACTTAGAAATTTAGGTTTAGCAGAGATTTTGAATTAATTTTAAATGCAGTGAGAAATCACTAGTACAATGTTCTGATATGATTTAAAATCATGATTCTCACTTCTCTGATCTGTAACTGGTGTCTACAGACACAGAGGCACATCTAGTAGCCAAGCTCCCTGTGGCAAGGCAACCCTTTCCAATGACCTTGGTATAGGCCAGCAATGAAGGAAAATGCATTTTCCCAAGATAATGGGAAGCTTTTGTTAGGATAGAAAAATTTAGCCTAATTCTCCAATGAACCCAGGAAACTGGGAGTCTTAAATCCCAAGATGTCGGTCACCTACTTTAATGTTTACGACAGCCTGTGAGTAAATGAACACAGGAAATGAGCCTTGTTGCCACACCCAGAAGCTTGTGCAAAAGCAGACTTCCTGGGCTAAGCGCTGGCTTGGATACTTTAAATTAATTGGTCCGCACTGGATGCTATGAGGTGTTTGGTTCATGATGCGCGGGCTTTGTTGTAACCCTATAAAAGCTGTCTCAATTCTGTACCGGAGGTTGCTCAGCCCTCTACCCTGCATGGTGTATGGCTGATGGCTCCAGTATACTGGAATATAAAGGACCTTATGCATTTGCATCAAGACCGCTTCTCATGAGAGATTTGGGGGGGGGACGCCTTTCCTGAGTAGGAGCACGAGGGACCACGCTCTCGTGGGTCTTACACTTTCTCTATATTGGCCAGTGAGTTGGGAGTCTATTAAAAGTGCAGAAATAAGCAACTGCTTATGATGTCATCTGAGAGTAAGTTAGCACCGAGGCCACTTTCACTTCCTGTTTAGAGGTCACTCACAGTTCTATGGCCTTGGCTTCTGTTCCTTTCACAAGTAGAAGCTGATCCAATGAAATTTATCATAACAAATTGTCGGTGAGAGATTCTAAAGAAATGAAAACTCATCACCACGTTATGCATTATGCCTGAGCTATTTTTGATGGTCCAGGTCTTTTAGATGTTGGTGGCTTATGGAGTAATTGTGCTCCTAACAGCTTTAGGCTTTGGGATCTATTACTTCTAGATTCCTACTAAATGGAAAAGGTTCTGTTTTAGGAATTGAAGAGTTGGAGAGCAAGGGCTTAGCATACCAAGTACTTTACCTTATTCTGAAGTTGTGATAGTATATGTTCCAGTCACCATTTGTATACAGATGTATCTTGAAAATGCATACCAGAACTTGTGAAGGTGGGTTTACATGTCTCTGTCACAGGTAAAAAGATAGACCATAGTAGATCATGGTTTTTGCTATAAGCCATTGGATAATGGATAGATTCTGCATAAGTCATGCCCTAAGTTCCTGTGATGGTAAATGCAGCTAGCTATGCAATCTTTGCTAGGCCTTAGCACCTGGCTCATTATTTGTGGGCGGAGGTCTAACAGGAGCTAAAATGAATTTCTGATGTAATACCTGTTACTTTGTTTCCATAATAACATATTTGCAGTATGTATTTCTGTTACCTAACAGTTCCCAGGTGCATTTCAAAATTGCTTCTCTCTCCTTGGAGCCTCAAAGCTCAGGTGATAGGAGCAATGACCAGATCACAAGAGCTCCTTCAGCTCTGGCTTGAATCTTCAGAAGTCATGAAAATTAGAATACTAATTATGGGTGTTCCAAGGGAGATGTGAAAAATTTAAGTCAGCAGCTTTTGGGGGGGTGGGGGGAAGCACATTTTAGAGGTAAATATTCTAATGTTGCCCAAGCCCCAGACGCCTGACTTTCTGTTCGAGTTGGACCTCCCTGTGGGAAATATTCTTGATGGCTTTATGGAACCTGGCTTATAATGTCAGGAAAAGAGTTAAACAGCTTGAATTGAACACTTTTAGGTTGATTTATGATGTTTATCACATCCCATAATTCTGCCTCACAGGAAACTTGCAAACAAACTTCCTGTTATAAGAAATCTTTCATGTTCAAATGAAACATATACACATGCACCCTTACAGAAAGAAAACAATCTAATTCATAATGAGGAAACACAGGGACACTTCAATGCCTCAACAATCCCTCTGTTCAGTACATGCACGTGTGCCCTCTTAGTACTGGAGACAGAATTCTGCAGAGCAGGCCACTAGCTCAGAGACAACACCTTCTTGCTCTCACTGTCCTCTGGTGAAAGAGCATGGAAGACCTCTGGAAATCTTGTTTAAGGGCAGTGTTTCAGTTCAAGGCCTGATTCCCTTCCAAAGGCCTCTTTCTTGATGCCTTTGGTTAGACTTTAGACACCAAATCCTTGATGGACTGGCAAACTTCACAGTCCATCACAGCTTATCAGCTGCTTTTTTTCTATTGCAGAACAACATTCTACTATCTGAATACCTTTTGGGTTATTTAACCATTTACTTAAACACAGGCATATTTATTGCATCCAAATTTTGTGATCATGACTAAAAGGGCTGTAAAATCCAAAGCAGTTTTGTTTTTTGTTTTTGTTTTTCTCTGGTTAAATGCCAGGAGCATTTCTGTTGTATCATACAGGTAAAGCAATTTAATACCATGGCATTCCCATACCCGCTAACAGCTGCCCCCTCTGCTTGCTAACATTTTATATTGTCAGGTTCTGGATTCTGGCCATTTTAAGTATCATGTACTGATAACTCAAGAGCTTTGTACTCTGTATTTCTTGTTAAAATAGGATGAAGGTCATCTCATCAGGAACCTACTTACCTTCATGTATATAACTTGGTTGATAGTGTGTCAAGATCTGGGCAGATATTTTTTTTCCGAGACAGGCTTTCCCTTTGTAGCTTTTTAGACCAGGCTGGCCTGGAGTTACCACTGCCCTGTTTGGGCTGAAATTTTTTATCAAGTGCAACTAAACTGAAAGACTCGAAGAGCGTGGACCCTCACACCCCAACTCAGGAAAGGTGCCCCCCAAATCATTCATGAGAAATGGCCTTGATGTAACATCATGAGGTCTTTTATATTCCAAGTGCACTGGGGTCCACAGCCATACGCCACGCAGGGGTAGAGGACTGGTGACCCTGGGTACAGAATTGAGACAGCTTTTATAGGGTTAAAACCTGCACATCTTAAACCAATCATCTCATAGCATCTAGAGCCCAGTGTGGTGCAGACCAATATATTTAAACCATCCAAGCCCACGCTTAGCCCCAGAGGTCTGAATTTGTGCAGGCTCCTGGGAAATGACAAAGCTCATTTCCTGTGTTCACTCACTAACTCACAGGTGCTGTTATAAACAACCCTGTCGTAAACAGCAAAGAATGTGACCTTTTGCCTACTTACTGCCAGGGAACAGGGTCTGGAATTTAAACTTCTAGCTTCCTGGGGTCAGTGGAGAGTTAGGCTAAATTTTTCCATCCTTACATAACCATTTCTGAAGACTGTAGTAATGAAGTTGACCATGGCAGCTCACATCTGTAATCCTAGCACTCACCAGGTTGTAGAAAGAGGATCACTATGTTGGAGGCCAACCTTGCCAACCTAGCAAGTTCCAGGATAGTTGCGTCTACATAATGAGTTTAGTCATGCCTATATATGTGTGTGTGTTACGTTATTCTTTGAAAATGTGAGTTAATTCAGTCCATTTAGTGTGATAACGTTCAAAGGAATTAAAAGACATTTTCCAAGAAGCTTGATGTGCTCCCTGACAAAATGATACACACTTCTTGTGTTTTCTATGATTTTGTTATTTCATTATCTTTTGTGGTAAGGCAGTGCACAATATGATTGAAGATCCAAAATGTGGAAGAAGAAACAATTGTCTTTTACTCAATTCCCTCATTCTACCATAGGCAATGCTGTTCATTCTAAAATAAAATTTTGAGCAGCAGTTTTGGAATATAATTCCCCTATCCTCTCTTTTATTTTAGTATAAATTGTTCTGAAAAACATCTTTACCCATATACAGTTTTATTAATTGTATCAAGAAAATCATTAAACTATTCATTAGATGTTAGTGTTTTGATTGGTAGGCATTTTTTATACAAAGTCTTCTTAGCCTTCATGACAGCTGTATCAGGTGACTTAATGTCAATGTTTGTTTGTTGAATTCTAAGCAATGTGTGGTTTTGAACAAGTAATGTTGCATTCCCCAGCATCTCACATGGGTAGCAATGCCTTATTTTTGAATAACTTTAAAGGTATAGGTATCCACTGATTCAACTATTGTCCACATGGATTATATAATTCTACATTATCCCATGTACTTAATTTAACAAAATTAATGCTAAGTAGGCAGCTGTAATGGATTGAAATTCAAATAATAGAGTGCTATGTTTGTTTCATTGGATAATAATTTAGCATCTGTTATGTACTTTTCATAAAAAGAGTTCAGTGGCATCTACAAAATTTTAATATGTATAAATATCACTGCAGGACCTGTTAGTATTCAAAATAAAATATGCACATCCAAATAGAAGTGTAAAGGTAATAGTAACACCTTCTTTGACAACTGTATGTGTTAAGCATGGTTATTTTGACAGGACCATCGCCTCCAGCCACATGGGTATAAGTCCTGACACCTTGACCCTGCCTATAAATAGCTTTCTATCTTTGAGTGGCATTGCTGGCTTTTTTCTTGTACTCCAGGTGATCTTGGGCAGCAGCAATATCAAGAAGTAATAATGGACTCCAACTCTGGAGCAGCATTTCAGGGCTAAGTTTAATTACTTCTGGATAGTGCTCCCTCTATATTTTGGGGACTCAGGACTTCACCCAGTTTGTGATTCTTACCTGCAAATAGGCAGCTCTATGGTCAGGAATTGCCATGAGGGTAGCTAAGCAATAAGTGGTGAAAGAACAAGAAATTTGTGAAAACCAAAGAACACAGATAACACAATTTCAAATTAAAATGAGTCAATTTTCTAGAGCATGTACATGCAATAATGATATCTCAAATGGAATCAAATATCTCAAATGGAATAGAGCAAGTTGACATCTCAGTAGCAAACTGAATGAAGAGTAGATAGCTTGGTCACAGGAGGCTAAGAAGTGTGTGTGTGTGTGTGTGTGTGTGTGTGTGTGTGTGTGTGTGTGTTTAGAATGTGTACTCCAATGGCGAAACAAAGAAGGCAGAGCAATAAGAAGATGTTCAGAGTTTTTAGAAGGGGTTAATTGAAAAGACATGTCTGTAATTTCAAAAATCTCATACTCAGGGGGCTGAAGCAGGAAGATCATGAATTCTAGGCCAGCTCATATTAGATGAATTGTAAATGAAATATAACAAATAGAATATTTTAAAGAGAAAAAATATGTGTGTGCATTCAATATGTATCCTAGCCTCATATATAATTCTAAATGGATTCCGAAATTGTCAACACATTTGAGTGAACAAAATGTTATGAAATACATAATACAAGTTATAAAAATGATATAGTTGCCAGGTGTTGGTGGCACACAGCTTTAATCCCAAGACTCGGAAGGTAGAGGCAGGCGAATCTCTATGAGTTTGAGGCCAGCCTGGTGTACAGACTTAATTCCAAGACAGAATCCAAAGCAATACAGAGAAACCCTATCTGGAAAAACAAAACAAACACAAACAAAAAAGATATAGTAAAGATGAAAGAGAAGTGAAACCCAAGTAATAAAACAAGCAGTTAAAAGTTGGTAAAAATAAGCTTTAAAGATAAATTATAAACACTTTTTATAACATGGTAATGTTAAAATAATGGTCATTTTTAAAATAAAATTTAAGAAGAAATACAGGAGTGAAAATAAAATAAACAGAAATTATGGTACATGCAATTTCAGTTCTTGTATCTGATAGACGAAAAAAGAAACAAAATCCTTGTACAGCAGTAGATGAATGGCTTTTTATCATGGGTTCTGCTCTGAGAAACACAAGAGAGATGAAGAAACTAGACCTTGGGACAGAGTATCATTGAGAGAACACAACTGATGCTCACTCATGAGAACCTACCACCATATTCTCTGTTTCACTGTTACCACTGTAGCAGATTTCAAGGTATGCCAACAAAAACTGGCAGTGAACTAGGACTCACAGTGCCCATTTTTCATTAACAAATAGAGAAAAATTTCATTGACATATGTAATGGTAATGACAATAATAATTAAAGCCCTATCCCCAAGTCACAAGAATAAAAACAAAATGATTTTGTTTTGCTTCGTATGAAAATTTCATTATCTGGTTATGGTGTTTCTCATCTGTAGCCCCACTTTGTGGCCTAGACAGGAAATAGCTAGGAAGACTTTTAGTCAGAAAAGCCAAGTGAAAGGCTGGAGGCAAATTGCACATCTGTAGGAGATCACAAGACATTGTCTGGGGTTTGGTTGAAGGACATCTTCAGAGAGTCAACCCATATCTGATGATGACACATAGAAGACTATGATATGAAATCTTTGCATCTGCTTACTATGGTGAGCAATATGATAAACAGTGATCAGTTGGTCCTTGTGTGAATGTAGTAATTTTAGATAGCAATAAAAACAGTGGGAAAGAAAACAGAACCTTGTTGGAGTGACAGCTAATGGAAAATGGACTGTGGCTTTAACAATGGCTTTTACATGGAGCTTATCACAGGAAATCGGGAGAAGAAATATTTTTTATGGAAGACAGAGGAGAAGAAAAGGACAAGTTTCAAGCTACTGTGAACAATGGAAAAGTTTATTTCCCCGTACTTTAATAACTATAATATGATATTTAAAGAATTAAAGAAAATAGAATCTAAGAGGATTGTGTAAAGTGATAAAAGATTATTAAGTGAACAAGAAAGGTCAGATTCACATAAGAGTTTTGACATTATTGCGATATGGAAGATTATGTTTCAGCTTACAGCAGAAAAAAGTGGGAATGGCGTTAGGGTGGGGTGGGGTGGGGGAGATGGGGGGCTGTTGCATGGAGAGCTTAACACTGGAAGGTATGCTTTGTTTTATGTGGACTCTAGCTTGCCCAAGAGCTGGGAGCTACAGTAGATGAATTCTGGAGGATTTTGTAGGGTTGGTATCTTGGTCTAAGTAAATGGGAAACCTGAAGAACTTATCAATCAAACAGATTTGGCTATGAATGCAACATACATTTTTATTCAGATAATAGGAGTTTCCTAACTTCTAATTACAAATGGTTTCCCCAGGATTATCAGAGAACAAACAACAACCTTGTTTATGCTTTATTTTTAGCTACTTTCCTTGTGTGCATCAGAAGCCACATATTCTATTTTTAATTCCGATGCTATCAGCAAAGCTGGTGTAGTTAGTTCCCTTTTCAAACAGCAAAGGGAAACCCTGTGTAAGCTTGCTGACCTGTGGTATGTAGAATTGGATTATAATCTGAACATTCACTTCTTGCCTCTGTGTGTGCCTCGAACAATGAGAAGCTCCACCTCTTCCGTTGCTACTCATAGTGTTTTTGTTTTTTTGTTGTTGTTGCTGCTGTTTTTTTTTGTTGTTTGTTTGTTTGTTTTGTTTGTTTTTTTTGTTGTTTTTTTTGTTTTTTGGTTTCTTGGTGTTTCTAGACAGGGTTTCTCTGTGGCTTTGGAGGCTGTCCTAGAACTCACTTTTGTAGACCAGATCGGTTTCAAACTCACAGAGATCTGCCTGCTTCTGCCTCCCCAGTGCTGGGATTAAAGGTGTGTGCCTCCAACACCTGGCCTTTTTTTTTATTTTAATTCCTCGTTTTATTTAAATGTCAGAAAGAGAACAAACACATGCCTCAATAAATCAAGACACAGAGTGTCTGAAGAAAATTATGCTTCTTCCTCAATTGTCAAACTTGTGCTGAACACTTTGCTCCTGATCTTAATGGGCTGAGTCACCTGGCTTCCCATATAAAGAAAATGCATTTCTGAAGTAATTAAAAACCTGTCAAATGATCAAACAGTTAGTAAAACTCAGCCAGAATTCAAGTTTAAACAATGCCCAGCCAATGTGATCAAGCCTCCAGAGTTCCTGTGTTGAATCCAGTGTCCTGGGATATATCCCAGCTTTCCTTCTCTGCTAACAAAGACACTTCTGTCTTTTTCCTTCCATTAATGCTGAAGTCAGATGCCTTCCTGTACAAAACCCTTTGAACCAAATGGCAATTTCTTCCCTCAGAGTGTTTATTTGAATCCCACTCATGTCCTGTCTTGATGTAGCTCTGCTCTGTCGGTGCTGGGTGAGCATGCTTTTATACAAGAGGAATTGGAAATGAAACTATGAAATTGAGACTTGCACCTGCTCCAGACCTTCAGAGCAAGGCTTTGTACTGAGATGTCTACCGGGTAAGCTTCTGTAGGGGGATCTAATTATGCTGACAGTCAAGGTGAGCTCTTAATAAAAATCACATTAAGAATTTTTTTTATTCTGTAAGTTAGATGGTTTTGAAGGGTTTATAATTTCTCAGGCACCTATAATAAAACCATCATGCCCCTTCGTGGTTGCTGCTCAAATGCTTGGCATTTCCATGACCAGAAATAAAATTCCTTGATGTCAACCTACTGGTAACCTATGCTTAAATAATGTTAATATTTACATACAAACCCTACCTAAACATTCTACTGAAATCTCTCTCCGGCACAAGCAAATGGGGTCCATGCTGTCTGGTCAATGGTCAATGTGAAATCTGCTGTGCTCTTGAAAACAATGAGTCCTGCTGTTTACTAGGATGTGGATGTGTAAGATTATTATAATTAAATGATATAAATATTGTCTGACATAAGCCACTTCAGATACATGTTTGGAAGAACATATATATCATATATGTATGAATTCATATATATGATCTATATCTGTTGTTTATGTATCCATATATTTATATATATACATGAATATATACATACATACATATATACATGTATGCCTCTGAGAGTGTGCACATGTTCATGTGCTGTTGTGTTTGTGTTTCCATGTAGAGCATGCATGCCTCTGTGTGGTTGAGCACATGTTTATGGGTGTATGTATTTGTGTGTGTGTAGGTAGATGTCTATTGTCTTTGTAAATAACCCTCCATCTTGATACAGAATTTCTCCCTGAATCTGGAGTTCACTGATGCTGCTAGTCTTGGCTAGCTAGTGATGCTTAGAGATGCTCCAATCTCTGCATTTGCAGCATTCATAATATTGGCACATATCAGACTTCTTAAGTAGGTACTTGGGATCCAACCTCAGGCCTCCATGTTTCCACAACAAGCACTTTACTGACTGAGTATCTCTAAGTCCCTTCAATATGTGGCTTAAATCCAATTGATTATTTCGATAAAGCCACTATTTTATCAGTGAGTTTTCTTCTCCACTGCAGACAGAAACTCACATGATTTTTCCGTTTGATCCTTTCTATCTGTCTAGATCCGGAAAGCGAGACAACTGTGCCAACTTCTAACTCCCAAATGCCAGAGAGATAATAAGAAATCAAATGAACACTAGACACAAGCATTCAGGTTGTGTTCATATGCCCAAATCCCACTTTCGGCTAACAGAATGATCACTCTCAGGTGAAGACAGGAAATGAATACATTTCCCAGGGAAGCCTAAGCTGTCTTGTAGCTGGCCCAGGCCAGGCATTTACCATTTTTGCAACATACACTTATTCTCTGTGATAAAACCTGTCAGGCTCAGTGACTATTACCATGTTTGTGTTCTCCAAAATCCTACGTTTTTTTTTTTTATCTCCTATGAAAGTGAGAATCAGGTTTCTACTTAGGATCAGATCACATGCCACTGTAATACAGCTGAGTTTTGAGTAAGGCAATTATTGCTAAAACTGTTTTGTTAATATTATGTTATGTCATTGTAATTATTGCATCAGCTAACCAAAGTAGGTGACCAAAGATTCACAATCTAATTCACAATGTTAGGAAGTAAAATTACATCAGTATAAATTACTATGACGGCAGGTGAGATGGCTCAGGAACACAAGTGGTACAGGGTACAAACATGAATTTGAGCAAAAATTCATACACATAAAAATGAATAAATCTTTAAAAAAGGAAACAATATTGCAATATCAGACTGAAAGAAGAGGATACAGAATGCATCCTGAGGATAAATTCTGGGATCTCCATCTCAGGTCAGGGTTCTGCTGGGGTGTGACATTTTATTCCTATTTATTGATCAGAAGGGATATTATAGTGGTAATGAAAGTATACTGGAAATGTAATATGTGGGACAACATGCTGTCACATAATATCATCTCCTTAAATGTATTTTCTCATTTTTATTTTATTTATGTATGTATTTATTAATCTTTCAAAGCAGGGTTTCTTTGTATAGTCCTGGCTGCTCTGGAACTCACCTGTAGACCAGGCTGGCCTCAAACTCATAGAGATCTGCTGGTATCTGCCTCCCAAGTTATGGGATTAAAGATGTGTACCACCACTGCCTGGCATCTCTTTTTTATTTTTAAGGTGATTGAAACCTTAACAATTGGGAAAGTTGAGTGAAGCATGGTGTCTTGTGAATAGCTATGCTGAGAATAAAGTTCAGAATGTCTAACATATTCCAAGTAACTCCAAAGTCATATTGTTCTTCTCTGTGAGTCAAATGCTTACCCCTTGTGTTGGACTGAAATTTTTAGGATTATCCTAGACATTTAATACAGTGGTACACTGTGATTACAACAAATTGATACTGTAAATAAAACCTCCAATTTATTTTTCCCCTGCCCCTCCAGCCCTATGGCTATATTGTATCCTTGCAGGCCAGAAGAGGGCAACAGATTTCATTACATATGGTTGTGAGCCACCATGTCATTGCTGAGAAATTGAACTCTGGACCTCTGGAAGAACAGGCAACAATCTTAACCCCGGAGCCATCTCTTCAACCTCAATAGCTATGTTGTAAAAACCATACTGGAAAGAAGTCCAATAATTACAAGACACACATAGGAAAGGTCACTGAAGTTTAAATTCAAACTGCAATGAAGAAATGACAAGGTTTCCCTAAGCTTTTTTAAAGCAAAAATAAAATCACATATATTATGTGTATGTGTGTGTGTGTGTGTATGTATGTATGTATTGAAAAATCATCAGAGATGTAAACCCATAAATAGGTCCTTTATTAGATGGAAAACAGTTGTGCAATAACTGTAGGATACAATTTAACATTCTTGTTCAAATTTATTTTATACATTTTAACTTTTATTTTATTTCAAGTAAATTTTAAATTCTCAGAATAATGTTGCAGAAGTTGACTAATTGTGCAGACCTCGCATGTTTTTGTGTTGAGATGTAAATTCATAGTTCATAGTGCAGTTTTGTGTCTGATGAAGAGAGAGTGGGTTGAAGGTCTCTTTATTCATCATTTTTGCTAACATTTTACTATTATTCACAAATTTATTATAAGAGGAATAACTAATCTTCAGTTAATCTTATCATGATCACAAGGCTCACATTCATCAGATAGCTACAGTATTGTTTTGTGTTTCATATTAAAGTATATAGTTTAGCTTTCATGTTATCACACAACATGTGAATGTCACTATTCATGTACTTCATGGTAATGTATACTTCAATGTAGGATCAGAACAACAGCTTGGGTCCTGTGAAGACATAAACAGCATCAAAAATGTAGTTGTTTGTGACCACAGGACTGTGGGTTCCATTTGAAAATTCATTCTGATCATTTGCTTTTGTTTTGGCAAGCAGCTCTCGCTAAGAACAAAAGGAGATGAACAGCCAGCTCCATGGAGGGAAGGCTCTGACTTACACTATTTTGTAGCAACAAGGCAATGTGATTCACAATGGAGTTGGGTTGAAATCATTTGTAAACTCCAGGATAGTAAAAGAGAGTCAGAATGTATGTTAATAATGCAAAAGGATTAAAAACTTTTATTTCTAATCATCAATATAATTTTACTTTTATGTAAAAATGCCTTCTATGGAAGAGAAGAAAAAGTAAGCTGTACAATATTGAAATAGAAAGATGCTTCAAGCTATTAAACATCATCTTGAAGTTTAGTAATCTCTGTATTAGAATTCCAATACAATCATATAAATAGTAAATACCCAAGACATATTCTCTACTGTGAAACTGAGAGGAAAGATGAATAAAGGGAGATTGACATACTTTGCTTAGCTGAGTAGTGGGAGAACTATGTCATTGGTGATATTTCTCCAAATTTACCTTGCCTCAGAAATACTTGGAAAGACCCTAGTTCTTCCAGAGCAGATTTCTTCCACTGGGTAGTTTGGAGGCTGGACTGTGACTGATGCCTTGTTACAAACTCCCAACTCATTTTGACCTTAGATGGTGTTACTTTAGATCATTTGAGACTCTTCAACTGCTTATTATAATTTAAATCCAGCTATTAATGCTCTTGTAGCACACAGACACAAGCACAAACAGGCACCAGCACACATACACTTATACTATACATACCACAGACACAAAGACATACACATATACACAGACTCACATACATAAATTTTCATGCACACACACACACACACACACACACATATATATACACATCCACACATATACAGATATATACATATATACACATGCAAATACACACAGTTACTCACATATACAGAGACAAATATATACAAACATGCATATAAACACATGTACTTATACATACACATACACACACAGAGACATATACCCATATGCACAGATTCCCACATACACACACGCACATATATACAGATATAAACAAACACATGTACATATGTCTGTATGCATCACATATACAAATATAGACATATATAAACATACTATATGTATATACAAATATATTTCAGTTAAGTACAAATTATACATTTTCTCATAGGTTTCATTTGCTTAGAAAGGTTTTTTTTCTTCTCAGAATTAGATAATATATGAAAATTTTCACAAAACACAATGACATCATTTGTTTGCACCATGTAAAATGAAGGCACTATTTTTTTTCTTCTAGTTTTTTGTCTTTTGTTTAAATAGTTGCTTTTATTGCCTTACTTATGTGTCAGGGGAAGTATATACACACTAGAGCAGATACTCAGTTCATATCTAAGTGTCAGATCTCTGGAGCAGGAGGGTCAGAGAATTGTGCAACATTCTACTTGGGTTCTGAAAACCAAACTTGGGTCCTTTTAAAGAGAAATATGTGTGCTTTTATCTATAGAGCTATTTCTCCAGGCTTTTGCTTTAATTTTCATAAAAATATTTCTTCATATGGTAAATTTCATCAGTATGTCAACTTAAGCAATGTTCTATAATTAAAATCCTTACATAGTATCAATGTGGCATAAACAGGGAACATTATTCTAGCCTACATAGTCCATGTCTGCTGGGTTCAGAATTAGGTCATCTGTTTTTGTCTTCACACTATTGGAAAGAAAAGCCCCTATTTGAGACAAGCTATAGCTCATGACAGAAGAAAAGATATGCTTGAAAAATATAAACCAGCTCTCAATCTAACCAAAAGCTCTTTAAGTTTGCTTATAATTGTTCATGGAACAGGAACCTTCTGCAGACAGAGGCTTCGTGTCACAGAACCCAGCAAACCTGACCTTGAATGAGCAGAGATGGGCCATCTTCCCACAGGGAGCTAATGTTACTTTCTTGGAACAAATCTTGAACAGTCCACAATTTTATTCATAAACATTTACATTATCAAAAGAGACACTTGAACTTGATATACTTTCCAGCACTCTTCCCAGAAAGCGTCAGTATTTATATCTTAGAATATATTAGATTCTTGAAAGAGTACAATCCTTTCTTTCTTGATTTTTGCAGTCAAAGTCCAAGACTTAATTTGTCTTAGTGTTTAATGTCACTGTTACCCTAAGGGAACTCATTAAATTAGTTTATATGTGATAGTTTTCCCCTCTGTTAATGGGGTAAGTGATTGTGTGTTCTTTGTTTGGAGGAATGAGCCTGTAAATACAATGATAATAAAATAAGACACATCACCCACATTAATAACAATACAAATTTGTATCTGAGTAAATGTATGCTTCGTAATATCTAATATTTTCTACAAATCATTTGTTACTGAAATTCAATTTAGATTTCTTAAGAGTTTAAATGGAACATTTATAATACACCAGATCTCATCCACCCCAACCCCAGGCTCATGAACCATTGTTGAAAAGAAAGCAGAAAGAGTGTAAGAGTCAGAGGTGGTTACAAGTCTGCACTGAGAGAGTATTTGCTGGAAGTGACAGACCTGGTCCATTCAGGAGCCCAAGTTTTGCACAGTATCTGTGACTATAAGACCAGCCAAAATCCTAGCATGGAAGGCAGGGAAGAGGAGATAAGGGATTCATGTAGCCCCATTTCTAGCCGAGTAGCTGCTGGTACCTGGTGGCTCCCAGGAAAAACAATCAGTTCTCTTTAGAGATGCAACTGCTGAGGGATTAGCCATGTTCCAGTAGATGATCCTATACTCATATACAAATAATTTTGTTTCTTAAAATGTCCCTCGGTTTGGGGCAGAATTCATACAAGGCAACGAGGCTCTGTGTTTTGTAAGTTACAATGTTGCATAATGGAGACATTGTGTGTATACTTATGATGTAGTTAACTTCATTTAAGGCCTTCACATTTAAGAAAAATTAAAAGAATATTCAAGAATTTCTGAGAACATCAGTCTGCAAAATGTATCAATTTGGATGTAAAGTTGAATGCTTTGTTATATCACTTATCTATTACCTGTCAATCATTTCACTATTTTTCATTTGTTCTAGGATTCTTGAAGTTAGTATTTACTCATTGACATTTGATGCACATTTCCTAAACTTTAGGTCAAACCTAGTGTTGGGGAGCATCTTCACACTTCAGTTAGGGTTTTGTGCTTTTAAAAGGCTTTTTTTTTTCTTGCAAGCGTAGTTTGTTTTGTCATCATCACCAGCCTGGTGAGGTTGTCATGTAAAGTTGAAAATATATATCAACCTCCAAATTCATGCAAATATGAAATTTGCCCCCAGTCATCTCAGGATGCATGCATGTTAGGTGTCCTATGATGCCTTTAAAACAATTAAATCTTACCCAACAGGGGTTCCTAATCTATAGGGCAAGAAGATAAGACTCCTGTAAGTCATAACTATCTGAAATTATAATGGAATATTAACATGCAAGTCACTAGAACTGAGGAAATTGCAGATTTGAAATAGATTCTAGTAAAATGAAAAGGCATTTGAGGTTTTGGTTTTTGTTGTGGAATATGGGAGGTATTTAGATGCTAAGTATTATAGCTGTTTTCATTCTCTTTCTTCCTCGTCTCTGTAAATATTTTTCTCTTCAAATATCTGGGGTATCCTTGCATCTCTCCCAGATACTGAGATCCACACTGTTCTGGCTTTTATTCCTAAAACTTTGGCTAGGCGTTCTATTTTTTTTTCCATTAGACTAATTTTCATGGGTTACTTATTTGTCACTTTTCTTCATTGGATTTGAGTCATTAAAAAACAAATGACTTTCATAGAAGATGATATATAAAGTACAGAAATAATATTTGACTTTAAGATATAATCTAAGAGTCTATTCCGACTATACTCTTAAGGTGCAAAAATGATTTTTTTTTTTTTGTTTTTTTAGTGAATTCAATTCATGTATTCATGTTTTCTAATGTATAGCACTGGAATTATCTGAATGATGTTTCAGGTTTTAAATATTTTATTAGATTTATTTAAACTTATATCTCTTTCATTTCTTAATACTCTACCTAATGTTTTTCTATACACTGGTAAGACGATGGATTTTTAAGTATTTCAGCTACACTATGACTGTTCCAGTTTATCCAAATTAAAATAAGATGAAGCTTGACATTTGACAAAATTTTCTCATTGAACGTTTTGCTCTTTCATGTAATTTGCTAAACCATGTCTAATTAATCTTAAATATTCCACTGAAGCCTGGGAGTTAGGAAAATAAAGGGAGGAGAAAACAATAGGACAAGCTGTCATGTTTTCTCTAACAAGGGCACCACTGACTGCAGATGAATCTGCAATGCTGAGGGAGTCGTCTTTCTTGCTTTCAACCTCATTACTCTAAACTAATAATGTATCGAGATGGGACCCACATCATCCCCGACTGTACAGGGTGCTGAGGCACTGTGGCGAAGTGCGATCTCGAAGGTGATGAGGGCATGTGCTGGGGAAAGAGATGACTTTACGCCCTGCTTCCTCACATTATCTCCACTTCTGTAACTTTTTCAATTAAATTTCAACAAAAATGTCAATTCCGAAGTGTTTCCCAATTCCTCATCTGCCTTTGTAAAGAGACTCAATTGTGTGCTGAGGAGCTACTTACAAAATTTTGCTGAGCCTACAGCTCCAATGTACTCACCAGTCTGGAAATTTCTTCAGATCCAGCTCACTTAATGAAAACAGTTTCTTCTTTCTTCTTCTTCTCCTTCTCCTTCTCCTTCTCCTTCTCCTTCTCCTTCTCCTTCTCCTTCTCCTTCTCCTTCTCCTTCTTCTTCTTCTTCTTCTTCTTCTTTTTTTTTTTTGTTTGCCTTTTCATAATTTTTTTTTCATTATGTGCTGGCCAGAATTAGAGTTGGTATCTTCTTTAGATTAACCCCAATGTCAGTTCTTAGAACACATAATAAAGTTTACATTCTTGTTACCCAGACTCTGGAGGTATTTAAAAGAGAATTCTCAGGATATTCTTCAGAACAGTAACACTATGCAGAGTCAGGTCCTCTTACGAGGCTTGTGAGATAAATGTCTGTGAAATTGCTCTTATTTTCGAGTTTCCCTTGTGGCTGTACCGGGAAGCTTCCCTAAAGAACAGGTGTCTACTTCTGAAGGAAGCTGCCTGTATTTTGTCAGAGCCTCAAGGAATGAACAGGAAAGATTCTAGAAGTTACAAACAATAAAAAGTCTTTTTTCTCAATTTTAGATAGGCATAATGACTACCTCCCCTCTCCAATTAAATGACAGCAGATAGGATTTGTGACATAGGTTTCACAAAAATATTCTGCAAATGTTAAAAACAGAAACACCCCCACTTATGATTTTACATTCCAATAAACCCACTGTTAAATGGAAAGTATCATAAGTTGCAAATGCATTTAATATGCCTAACTAAGGAAGCAGCTGAGCAAACCCTTTTTAGAGATATTCAACACATTTGCATAGCCTACAGCTAGCCGAGGAATGTAACATAAACTTATTTTATAGTGATGAGTATACCATGGGACTTAATGATTACTATACTGGAAGTGTAAAAGGAATGCCTCTTGGCTTTCACTATAGAAATGCACAATCTGAATAACTGAAGAGGTCCCCCAAGTTAACAGTACCCACTGTTCTTGCAGAGGACCCTAGTCCTGTTTTTAGCACCCACAGCATGCAGCTCATGACCTCTTGTAGCTCCATCCTGGATATCTGCACCTTTACTCAGGAGAACAACTCTGATCCCCCCCATACACACACGTAAATAAAAGTAAAATAATCATTTAAAAATGTAGAGAGTAAGACACATGAGTATTTTATGGATTTGAGGAGGTGTAAGAGCACAAAGCAGGATGTCCAAAACTTGTGTGTGATACTGCTGTTGTTAACGAGAGTTGTATAACATCATGTATGTGTTGGGATGGAGAGATGGCTCAGCCATAAAAGGCTAGGCTCACAACCAAAAATATAACATAATGCACGTGTCACGTACATGGGAAAGGTAAGATTAACACATCAAGTCATGATTTCAACCAAATGCACATTAAGATCAGAAGTTGAGATACATTTTCTTAATACTGCATTTTTCCCCTTTTTGGAAGCATCTCTGATAAAGACAGAAATCAACAGAGAACCCAAGCTCGAAACATGGCCAGGATAGAACCTTCCAAATCTCACACCTACTAGCCTGTGTTCAGAAGTGTCTATGAATTCCTGACTCCTTAAGAACTCTTCGTTTTCACTTCACATTTTGCCCCATTAGCAGAAAACCTGGCTGCGAGGAACCAACTGGGCTCTTTTTTGGTTTGATTTCAGCAAATACATCTTTTTGTTTGTGCTGTTTCTGTGCAGAGAAAACCCTTAAGGGAATTAAGTGAGAGAGGAGAGAAATGGAATCACCATCAACATATAGAGTAACACTTCCTTATAGAATGCAGCAGCACATTTTCAAAAAAGAAAGGAAGGAAGGAAGGAAGGAAGGAAGGAAGGAAGGAAGGAAGGAAGGAAGGAAGACACAGATGATTGCAAGACACAGGTCCACTGAAAAATTTTAAATTCCAATTAATAAAAAAAGCATAAAATTGAGAGGAAAGTATATTCTTATTTATGTAATATTGTACCTCGAATAGAACCTAACCTACAATTACATTCTAAAGTTCTTAAGCCAGGATAACACATTGTATATTTCAGATAATCACCAAAGAGCTGATGAGCAAAGCTAGGGTTCTCAAAGGAAATGGAAATATGAGACATACAGCACAAAACAAACAAACAAATAAGTCAGATCATTTTAGTTTCCACATATAATCCAAGACAAGCCTAATTTTCATGTAAGTTGGGTATAGTTTTGTGTTGTGTGTGTGGTGTTCCCTGAAGACAGCTGCAGCAGAATCATACACACAAGCTGGCTTGGTGCAATTACATTAAATGTAATCATCCTCTGATTGTCCTTGTCATGACAAGGTAGTTCCCTTCCTTATCCAAAGAATGTGCATGAAGTCAGCCAAAGACCTAACTTGAAAGGACTTATAATTTAATAGATTATCTCTTTGACTTGTTTGGGTCAAACAAATACCAATAACACCAATGTGTGTTGATTTATTCTATCCCTTGATTGAAGTAAAAATCTCGATACAGAGACAGATGGAGTCTCAACTTTTATCCTAGCAACAGCTTCAATACATCCCTTCAAATGGAAATGATATCTGTTTTCTAAGCACAAGCAGAAAGGGTGTGGATACACATGGGAGAGGAGTAGGGGAAAGGGAAATTGCAATCAGAATATACTGCTTAGAAAAAAATCTATTTTCAATAAAAGCAAAGGAAAAAATTACAAATTCAGTGAAATTTTGCAGGGTTAGATTTATCCATCTCATTACAGCCCAATTCAAGAATCAATTCAATAATTTTTCTTGTCTTGTGTTGGTGGTGCACTCCTTTAGTCCCAGCACTCAGGAGGCAGAGGCAGGCTGATCTCTGTGAGTTTGGGGCCAGCATGTTCCACAGAGTGAGTTCCAGGACAGGCTCCAAAGCTTCAGAGAAACTCTGTCTTGAAAAACAAAAACAAAAACAAAAAACAAAAACAAAAAACAAAAAACAAAAAACACACACACAAAAAGAATTTTTCTTTTGCTTTCTGTTTATTTGCTTTTTAAATTTGTTTTCAGACTTCCTCAAAACATGCTATGTTGCTCAAACTTGCTACCCTCTTCCTTTGGTCTCCCAAGCACTGTGATCACAGGAACTAGCCACTACACATGACAAGAAACGTTTCCTCATGCATCATTTAAACTGTTATGTGTCTGTTCTTTCATATAGATTTTAAACTTGAGGACTGTGAGGGAGATGCTAAGAAATAGCTACATATCTGGGGAGATGGGTATGGGTCTCTCTAGGGGGAGTCTCAGGAAATGAGATACACAAAGTATGTGAGGGCATTTTTTTTTCAGGGAGGTTTGCTATCTTCTTGTATCTTATATATTCACAGTGATTATATAAAACATGTGCATCTTTCTGGGGGGTTACAAATGGGACATTAGAAATGAGAAAGAGAAAACCATGGAGACAAAATAATGAAGAGATATAAATTTCAGTATACAATCTACAGAGCACAATAGAATAGCATTTTAAGAGTTGGTGATATCCATCTCACCTTTTGATTATCTGAATGAGTTTCTTTAATTTTGAAGGAAAAACACTTCTCTTGAAAGTCAAGTTTGTGTAGGCACACATGAACACAGAGAAAGTATCATTTTCAAGTGTACCCCCATATGATCAAGGCCCTTGCCTGAGAGGAGAAGTACAAAAGTCTGTGCTAATTCCACTGCAACCTGGATGGATGAAGGACTCTTGTGGTGACAAAGCTAACTCAACTTCCTTCTTAGAACCACCAAGAAAGCATACCTATAAGTATGCCAGTTGCAGGGTTTCCCATCTCTTTCCATGGTGTTAGATCACAATGACATGATGGCATGTTATATTTTATGGTTGCATGTTAACCATCTATTGCTGCCTTCAGAAATTACCATAACATAGTGGTTTTGAAGAATACAAATTGTCTCACTGAACAAAAATCCCCTGTATTAGCAGCCAGTTCAGCAATACTGTCCTCTTCTTGTTCATTCTACTGTCAGTAAAACTCAGTTTGGTAAGCTGTAGTATCATCAGTGACCTTTGCCTGCTTGCTGCCTGTCTCTGTGGGTACCTTTGTCCTCAGGACTTCCCAGTGATCCTTGCACATAGCACTGTGCATCTAGGGACTAGAAGAGAATCATTTTGTAAGGATGGAAAAAATTAGCCTAACTCTCCACTGACCCTAGGAAACTGGAAGTTTAAATCCCAGACCCTGTCCCCTAGCAGTGAGGCTAAAGGTCACCATGCTTGACTGTTTATGACAAGGCTGTTTACGACAGCACCTGTGAGTGAGTGAACACAGAAAATGAGCCTTGTCATCCCATCCAGAAGCCCTTGCAAAAGCAGACTTCCTGGGCTAAGCATGGGCTTGGATAGTTTAAATTAATTGGTCCCCACTGGATGCTATGAGATGATTGGTTTACGATGCATGGGCTTTGTTGTAACCCTATAAAAGCTGTCTCAAGTCTGTACCCAGGGTTCCTAGTCCTCTACCCCCACGTGGAGTATGGCTGCGGACCCCAGTGCACTTAGAATAAAAAAGACCTCATGCTTTTGCATCAAGACCGCTTCTCATGAGTGATTTGGGGTGGGAGGGGCACCTTTCCTGAGTCAGGGCATGAGGATCCACCTTCGGTGGGTCTTTCAATTTCTGACATACTTCATCACTTCCTACTTCTATGAAAAGCTCACATGAGTGTCATCAGGCCCGCCCAGATAATCGAAATTTCAAAACCCTAACTCAAACCCATCTGCAAAAATGCTTTCAACCTTGTGGTTTATGATAGTTTGCGATGAGAACATGGACACATCGAGGACTGATACTGTGTCCCTCACAGTATGTATCCTTATTTTGGGCAGCACTGAGGGAGATACTCATGGAATTTTGTTGTTGAAGGCCGCTGTTGAGATCTAGAGAGCAGCCTGAGTTTTCCCATTTGAAGATAGTCTTTTTCTTTGAATACGTGGAGACTCTTTTTCAAGATTTCATTATTTTTACTTTATGTATGAGTGACTGCCTGAAGGTTTCCCTGTGCATCACAAGCATGAAGATGGGCCCACACATCTTCATGTGTGGGAAGACATGTCTACACATGAAGACATCTTCATGTGTAGAGGAAGGCATTTGATCCTCTAGAGCTGAAGTCACAGAGAGACATGCACCTCCTTGTGGGTGCTGGGAACCAAACCCAGGCAGAAGCTGACAGTGCTCTGAGCCACTGAGCCATATCTCCAACCCCGAGAATGCATTCTTTTTTTCTTAAGATTTCCTAAATTCAGGACAACGGCGTACCTAAGCCACTTGACATGAAAATGTAGTGATGGAACCTGTACTGTTCTAACCTTCAGATGTTCCACAAAAATGTCTCGTAGTTCAGAAAAGACCTTAATATCCATTTACTTTGTCCCACAATACTTGAATTTCCTACTTTCTTAACAACACCAGCTAGTGTGTATTATTTTGTCACTGAATCCCATGTTCCAGTTTTATTTCTCCATATTACTTTGTTTTCCTTTTGCTTCTGGAAATAGAACTCAAGGCTGAATGTGTTATACATTTGCCATAAAATTCCTTCCTTAATTGCAAAAATCTTGTATTTTTTCTATATCTATTCTACTTTAAATGTAAATATTATGTCTTTGGTCAATTTGATGCTTTGTTCTGTAATCGTAATATTTACATACTTTGATTCCTGACTTTCTCTAGTCTCTTTGTTGATTAAATGACTGAGTTCTACAGTACATCACATTTAGGGAACTTTTTTTTATTCTTTTAACTATGTCTTCTTCAAGAATTACATGAGTTCATATATCTAATGATATATTCATACATAAAATTTTGTTGTATTCTTTAGAGTGCTTAACATACTGGCAAGTAGCTTTCTTTTGTATAATGCTAAATTTGGATAATGCTATTTAGAGCCATTTATTGTAAGATACTGTGGGGGAATGCTTCAGGACAGCCTGCATACCACATTGGATACTGTGGTCTGATGGTAGGACTTTGGGAGGTGCCAATGTCATCTGTAGGTGACACTGCCATTGATATTGACAATTCATTGCATCATCTGTTTTTAGCCCATAATTCAGTTCAAAGTTATTTTGTTCTAATCAAAAACTCTATTTGACTTCTTAATCATGAATGGCACTCTAATGTCACTTATAGAAACTTTCCCCTCAATGGGAGACTTGCTTCTTTTTCTGAGTTCTTGCAGTTACAGAAAATCAGAAAATATTTTTTTTTCATACAACTTTTGTTAAAATCAAAACATCTGCTCTTAGTGGTCCTCTTGGGCTTTATGTTCACCACAGCTTCTGGGCTGTTAATAGAAAGTTAGCAACTTTGCTAGAAGCACAGACAGCCTTTGATTTTTCTCATATGACTCATCATTAAGAGAGTAAAACCCAGGGGTTAGAGGCTTGACTCAGCAGTTAAGAGTATTCTCTTCTCTTGCAGAGTGCCAGAGTTTGGCTCCCAACAACACATGGTTACACACATCATAATATAGCTTCTTCTGGATTCTGTTGGTACCTGAATTCATATATGCACATACACACACATAGATGTGTATGTATACAAATATTTTATTTTTAAAATGTTTTTTAAAAAGAGATAACCAAATCCTTAGTCCTACATCTACTCTTAAAGCTATGGATCCATATAAGGACTGTTCATCTGAAAGACATTCTTCCCTGATGCCCAGTCTTGTCTCATTTGATTTAATCTGTGTGTAAAATCCCAACTTGCCATTAAATATGTCCTTTAGTTCTGCTCACTCCTCATCATGTCTTCTTTGGTTTTCCATATTCTGGAATGCATGCCTAATGTTATTTCCAATAAACTTTCCAGTAATGACTTTGAAATCTGAACCTGCTGCTATGTAATACATCCCTCCCTTTTGTTTCTTTCATTCTATTTCCTTTATACTATTTGGGTATCACCCAGATCACATTTTTAGTCTTTGATTGTTTTCTATTGCTTTTTATCTTTTCTTTTTTAGAAACATTCTCAGAAATAGGAAGCTAGTGTATGTAATTTCATGTGACATCTTCTTTTTGGTGTAGATTATTTTCCTCTCGTAGAGGTGGAATAAAAACAATACCTACTCCCTGATTCTTATTTTCCTTTGATGGTGTCAGTTGATCTTTGAAATTTTTTTTGTTTTGTTTTGTTTTGTTTTTTTCTGAACCTATTACCTTAGTTGAAAGTTAAGGTCAATTCTTCATAATGTAGCTCGTTTGAGGAAAATTAAATATGACATTGAAAAAGAAACCCAGAACCACGTTTTATTTTTTAAAGAAATTATTTCAGTCCTTAAAATGAGACATCCATTCCACTGGGAAAGCCAAACTTTAACCAATATGAAGAGCAAATAAATTCAACAAATTTCCAAAACTGATGTATATGTGTATGACTTCTATAATTACTCATTTGGAAACTTTTAGAGGCTAAGAAGTGTTGGAATGATGGTGACACAAATCATTTATCCCAGTGTTTGAGATACTAAAGCAGGAATAGCTCATTTTTTTGGAGTCTTCCTAGAGTACACAGTGATAACTTTCCTTCATTTCTCACCTGTTCTTTTTTTTCTTGCCCTTGTCCTTCTCCTCCTTCTTCTCCCCCCTCCATGGATTTTAGTTTTATCTGTAAGATATATTTCTTAGAGATTAATAAGACTGCAAGAATCCTAACAAAAATTTAGATTTCCATGGAGAATTCTTGTCATACTGCCATTGGTTGAGTGATGTTGAGTATGGAACCCTTTAGATATCATGAAAGAATAGCATCATTAGAAAATTAAGTATAGCCAGTTCTAGAAACCATATTTGACAGTACTTAGTGGCCAAGAATCTGAGACTAGATGGGCCATGGCCCAGGGAAAGAAACCTATTCATATTCTGCCAAATGAATATAGTAATAAATTGAGTCAGAAATAACTAGTGAAATTGTGTCAAATCATAAGGTATTTTGTAACTTCAGAATTCCTTTACTGTTAAACTGGTCATCCTCAGTTTCATATTAATAGGCTCAAATATCCATATCTAGAAGTATCTTATACATCTTTCAATGGTATTTGGTAATTTTTAAAAATTGAGTCCAATGACTGACCTACTATGAAGGAAAAAATTGGATTCTTTATTGTATCTCTTTTCTTTCTTCTTAGAAGGAGCAATAATTTCTACCTTAAATTTTACCTCTTAACTCCATGGGGAAGCATATTATGTTTTGTGGTTCTGTGAAAGGGAGAAAATTTCAACTGATTATTTCTCCTCAGGGGTGACAGGCAAATTTTCAATGGTCCATGTTTCTGACAATTAGACACCTGATTCACAACCCAGAGAATCATGTCAGTGTGTATTTGTTTCTGAAAACAATTAGGATCCAAACTTGCCCTCACTTTTAGTTCCTCTACATACTGAGATAAGCACTGAGGTAAGATTACCCGTAATCTGGCATGATTAATTAGCCATTCATTAATTTTTACCATATAATATTACCTAAAATATTAGATCATATGGTTTCATTTACGATCAGTAGTGATCTTATGTTGGGTTTCAAGCTTATTGCTTGCAGTTACTTATACAAGCTGTTATTTGGAGAAAACAAGAACATTAAAGCTGTACATCGTTCACAAGTTCTCTCTAGTAAAGAGGCCTCTCTATAGCAGAGGGTCAAGCAGGGGAGGAGCATTCTAGTTCTTTCATGAATATTTAGACTCTGTGAGGAACTGAGTAGATGTCTCCACAGGCTTACTGCCACACCTAATGTCTTGAATTCGATGCCCAGAATGCACATGGATGATGGAAAGCACAAACATCTTCAGGCTGTCCTCTGATCTCTATAGGTATTCTTCCCTCTCAAAATATAATAAAGCCACCAAAGACCTTGCCAGAAGGAACAGTAAAGTTTGTAGGGTGTCCAGAGGAAGTCTTTACAGAGAAAGTAATATGAGGTAGATCTTAATGTCAATAGGCATTCACAGGATTAAAATGAGTGAAAAATCTAGCAAATGAGTCACATAGGGAAAGAAAATGCCTAATGTCTCCCAAGTTTTTTTTTCCACAACAGCAGAGGTGAGGCAAGTGGTGGGAAAGAGAACATTCTGATTATATACTGCCGATTATAGGCAGAGAAAATGTTATGGGCAATTAATTCAACCAGTGTTTCTATTAACTCTTAGTACTTTCCCTTTTATTTTGAATTTAGATTTCTAAAGATACTTTTGTAGATGACGGGTCTTGACCATTGTATTAGTATTATCCATGTGCAAGAGATTAACTTCTAAATAGATCTTATTTTGTCTTTTTTCTTTTTGCCTGTAAATATATCTAAAGTTGTTTTCTTTTTTAACATTCTTGTTCAGAATAAAATCTGTGGGTGCCTTTTGTTAGCTGAACAGTACACTCTTCAACCTCTACGCTGAAAATAGAAACTGCCCTCCTCCAGCCTGTGTGCAGTGCCTACATGAATTTGTACACAAAGAACATGTTTATGGTGGGGACCCTTGGGGAAGCTGATGAATGTTCTTATGAAAAATAGATTGTAGACCAAAGAAGAAAAATATGTGGAAGTGACCCAAGGAGACTGATACATCCTTCAGTTTTTTTTTTCTTTTTTCTTTTTTCTTTTTTCCTTTTTCTTTTCTTCTTTTTTCGAGACAGGGTTTCTCTGTAGCTTTGGAGCCTGTCCTGGAACTAGCTCTATAGACCAGGCTAGCCTCAAACTGACAGAGATCTGCCTGACTTTGCCTCCCAAGTGCTGGGATTAAAGGTGTGTGCCACCAATGCCCAGCTAGTCTTCAGTTTCTTGACTCCCAGCCTTTCTTTTTTAATTGACATGTACAGTACTGTTTATCAGAAATGCTTTTGCATTCAACAAAAGTAAATCCTGAGGTAAGAAGAGAGATTTTTTTTTTAATTTAAGGTACTTCTCTTGTCTGTTAGGTCATTGTAAGTTAAGCCATTTTTGCAGGGGAGGATGCTATAAAGACAGTCTGTCTCCTCTCTGGACACTGCCTGGTCCAGATTCGACACACACTTGTGCAAATTAATGTCTGCATCAGGTTGAGACTTTTAAGGTAGCACACCAATCTAAAATCATTTAAGCTCTCACTGTGATATTCGTTTCTTTATGTATTGAACTGATTTTATGTGTGGTTTTTAAAACGTTTTTCTCTTCTCTCCCTTTTCCTCCTCTTCCTTCTTTTGTGTTGTCTCCCCTAGTTTCTCCTCCTCATCACTCCCTCAGCCCGTTCCATAGTTTTTTAAGATGAGGCCTTTCCATGTAACTCTAGCCAGGTGCAACCTGGTATATAATCCCCTTACCTTCTCCTAGATTATAAGCAGCTGTCAACACTCCACATTTTGTGATTCTCTTCATTTCATACAGGAGACTTGTAATACCTTCATTTCATACAGGAGAATACCTGCTGTAATGCTGTGCACTGAGTTTCTGTGTTATATATTGCTGCAAATGTGAATCTGCATTATTTCATAAGGCAAATCACAGTAAGTGTCCCCAATCAGAACTCCATGTGTAAATAAAATAGAAGATAGAAAGAGGGAATGAGAGATGGACTTCGACTGAATCTGCCTTTAAGCATCAAACCACACATGATTCTGAAAACATCTTTAGCTTACTGAAGATGCAAGTCTTCTGCAGGGTAAGGTTCTGTGTGAATCGTACACTCTAGCAAGTGGTTTAAAGTGCTATGGTTATCTTCTAGGTACATTCTGAGCTGATGCCTCTTGACATCATTGCTGGCTGTATGCTTAGGTGTAGTAAGTATACTTTTGCATTGTCTCAGAAGTTTTAATTTATAATGAATCTCCTGTTTTAACATTTGTTTCATGAAGAAACCTTTGAAAGACTTATGAAGTATAGATTTATTTTCATATGTTGTGTATTTTATAATATTATAGAGTCCAAAACCACATGGCGTAGGGTTGGCAATGCAGTTCAGCAGGTAGAAGTACAGAGGCATGTGTGCCCAGGCCTGGACTTTGTCTACTATATGGAATAGATTTCCCTGGTGCTTATACTCACACAAACACATAACACAGAATAAAATTACATGAATTAGTGGAAGTGATGGCATACAACTTTAGTTCCAGTACTCTGAAGGCAGAGAGACAAATATCTCCGTCAGTTTGAGGCTAGCATCTTCTGCATAGCAAGCTTCAGGCCAGACAGGGCTACATAGAGAGACCCTGTCTGGAAAGAAAGAGAGACAGAGGGGGAGAGAGAGAGAGAGAGAGAGAGAGAGAGAGAGAGAGAGAGAGAGAGAGAGAGAGAGAGAGGGAGAGAGAGGAGAGGAGAGAGAGAGGAGGGAGGGAGGGAGGGGAAAGATTGCTTTCAAAGATCCTAATTAAAAAGTAAAACAAAATGTGGTTTTTTTTTTTATATAAAAATGAGATGATCAATAGTTAAGTGCTATTCTTGGGAAGGAGTTGAGTATTGCTACCCTGCACTATACCTGTCTGTGTGTGTTGACTCACAACTCTCCGGAACTGTAACACCAGAAGATCTGATACCTTCTCCTGAACCCCAGTGCTTCTGCATTTATGTGGGATACACACACATGGACAAGAAGATCCAAATAAATAAGTACCTAAAAAAGATTACAATATTTATTATATAATCACATGTAAACAGAGCACTCAGTAGCATGCCTAACATCTTCATTTATATATAATTATTTATATCAAATAACATAATTTTAGCTATCTCTTTTAATACTTTTTTGAGATTATAATATAATTACATCATTTCTTCCTTGCCCTTCCTGCTTCTTAACCTGCCTACCTACCCTCCTTGTTCTTTTCAAAATTCACAGCTTCTTTTTTAATTAGCTGTTGTTACATGAATATATGTTTATACATTCTTAAATATAAATTGTTTAGTCTTTATAATGTTAGTTGTATATATGTTTTCAGGGCTGACTGTTTGGTATTGGAGAACTGATAGTCTTCTTTGGGGAAGAGTCCTGCCCTCAGGACATTCTGTGGTTGCCTGCTATTCTTTGTGTAGGATAGAGGCCTCATGGGCTTCTTCTCATACACTTTGGCTAACATAATTGCTTCTGTTAAATTTAAGTATTGGAGTGTGTTTCTTGGTTGATCTAATTTTTCCTAAAAGATTAAGATTTTGTGAGATTGAAATGAAGATGTTTCAAATCTGGTCTAGTATTTTTTTCTTTTGGTTTGTATTTTGATTACAGAATCCAACCTGCTTTTCTGGGGTCAATTACTAGCCCTGCATTTATTCCATTCTCTCTGGTGGCTTATTTTAAACTATGACAAGTTCTGAACTCTAGGTGTACTTCATAAGACTTCCCTCAATTTCACGCCTGCTAGTGTAGATGATGGCTGTCACCCTGGGGGCTGCTGCAGGCCAGTGTGTGTTGATCTGTGACATTCCTTTGTGGGCAATGCAGCCTCTAAATAGGAGGAATGGCTTCTATCTGATTCCGGTTTGTACCAGCTGCCTGCATGTGGCTAGATTCTTAGGAAACAATTGAATAGCCCAGAATTATAACTTTGAGCCTCACAACATTTTCAACTGTCTTCCCCTCACTGCTGTAAGGAACAACCGATTTAAAAAAAAAAAAAAAAACATTTAGATTTCTGGGGTATTCTTTTAAAAAATGTATTATTACTTTATTACTTTTATTTTTGAGACTATAATTACATTTTTCCTTTTCCTTTTCTTTCTCCAAATCCTCCCATATATTCTTCCTTGCCTTCTTTCAAATTGTTGGCTTCTTTTTTCACTATTCTTTATTAAATGCATATATATATAACATACATACATACATACATACATACATATATATATACATACAAGTATAAACTAATCAGCCTGTAAAATACTACCTATAGGTATGCTATCAAGGCTGACCATTTGGTACTGGATTGATGTGGTCTTTCACTCAGTCCCAAGTTCCATGGCTGTGGCTATGAAACACTCCTTAGCTTTTATTTGTTCCCTTTTTCCCTCCTCCCTTTTCTCCCAAGTAAAAGCCTTCAATTACTACATTTTCAATGTAACAACATAACAAAAACATAGATAATTTAGGATCCCGGCTAGGTTTCTTGTTTCACACCTTTTTTACACAAAATTAAATATAGCAGTTTACACATAGTTATGGGGATTAACTAGTCTTCCACTCAGTTAAGTTTTGCCTAGAGTATTAGTACATACTCTGGGGTTGTTTTGGTGCATAGCAACACTTTTCCCAAGGTTAGGTTATTTTATTTTCATTTTAAAGACACCCATGAGCTCTATGCTACCTCATTTGGTGTCATTCGCCTTTCTTATGCTCTTTAAATTTCCTTCTACTTTTTTCTGAAATTGATCTAAAAAAATATACCCTATGAACTTCCATAGGGTTTGGTTCAAGCTGGTGGCACTATTTTTAACGACAGTATCTTTAGCAAATTACTTAACCACTTCAAATTGCTTTCATCCTGTATAAAATGAAGAATGGAGAGAGGTAAAGCTTCCCCCAGGTTAGGAGGGGAGTTGTGAGGGTACAGGCAGAAGCTTTAGCTGAAAGAAAACATGTCACCAAGTCAGTGATCAGAAAAGGAGCTCAACTGCATTTTGGAAGTGTACTGCTATAGGCCAAACCTCCGGGGTTAAGTGAAGGAGTCGTATATATAATCATATTAATATCTTATTTTTCATCCCTTATGACTAATGTTAACCCAGAAAGATGGACTCAGTTGATATTTGTTAACCAAATCATTAAATGGAATTATACACACACACACACACACACACACACACACACACACACACACACACACCCAGAATCTACGGTTCAGGTTAGACAAGGCTGCACCAAGCTGGCAGCCAAACTTGATAATGTATCAGTCTCTCACATGGTGCTATTATTAAAGTAATAAATAGGTCACAAATAGAAGTAGAGGCTTGACACCATGTGCCAATATGTAGTCCCTGAAGATATGCCAGGAGACCATTAGTGGCTTAGGGTTTCTATTGTTGCAATAAAACACCATGACCATAAAGCAAGCTGGGGAGGAAAGGGTTTATTCAGTTTATACTTCCTCATTGCTGTTCACCACTGAAGGAAGTCTGCAGGATCCTGGAGGCAGGAGCTGATGCACAGGCCATGGAAAAGTGCTGCTTACTAGCTTGCTCAGTCTGTTTTCTTATAGAACCCATAACCCCAGCCCAGGGATGGCACCATCCACCATGGGCTGGGCCCTCTGCTATTGATTACTAAATTAAGAAAATGCCTTACAGCTGGATCTCATGGAAACATTTCCTCAAGTGAGACTCTGTCCTCTGTGATGACTCTAATTTGTGTCAAGTTGACTCATAAAACTAGCCAATACAATTGGTGAAGATACAGACTTAGTTACAGTAAAGACCCCAGGATTGAAGTGACCTTGGGAGAAGCCAAGGGTTGACTTTGAGATTTTAAAGAAAATGTGGAATTTTAGGCAGTGGACTTTCAAAGACCACAACACTTTTAAAATTGGATTGTGCTTTGTATTGTGATATTAACATTATCATGAGCTTGTGGGGATGAAACTTGAAGGAAAGGCTATAGTTGAATAGGTAGGAGAGTGGAGTACCTGATCCAGAATACTTCCTTTATGCTAACAACTCCAAGCTCTCTTGGTTCTGAAGCATTTTGAATAAACCCCTTCACTTGGGGAGCATTTTTCTAAATTTCACAGAGACACATTGATGGATGTTCTGCAGCTGTTACTCTTCTGAAGATAGTATGTGTTCCCACTCTTCACTAGATTTTACTTTCCAGTTTTGCTTAATTAGTGAAATATTCCAGTGTCTTGTTTTGCAGTCTTTTGTTTACTCAAATATTCCTACCTTAAAATAGTTCATTAAAATATATTTAACCCATCCTCTAGCTTGAATAAGATAATATTTTAATCTATTAGAAGTTGTTCCCCATCTATACTAGATGGACAGTTTTTTTCTACATAGTTAACAGACAGAAAGTTTCTCCAATCCAAAGTGAGTTGGTCTGTACAAGAAGGTACTAATTACTTAACCTTATCAAGCCTCTGTTTGGATTTTTTTAGAAAATATAGTATAGACTTACATTATCATACAAAAGTCACCATAAAACATAAAACCTTCATACTCCTTTCTTTGATGGTTGAATCCAAGTTTGTAGAATAAATTCCTTCTTTCTCTTCTAGTTTGTCATTTATCGTGTGTATAATGGTTATTTCTTTGTAGTATCTATTCTATTGACATTGAATTGAATGAATGTTATCACACACCTGATTATATCTTCGATCTTATCTTGCCTCTATTCAAAACAATGGGTGAGTCAGCCAGTTTTACAGACACCAGTAATTAACCCATGGTTTCTGAGTCAGAGGTAAAGGTCTCAGTATTATAACCCAGGGGCAGATTCAATGCTTTCATGTTGACTCCAATTTACAGTTTTTAAAAGATGACAATCAGAGGGCAGGATGATGCACATATAGTGAACTTCAATACAGAAAAGCGTAACATTACTTATTACTTTGATATTTGGTCTTATAATGTGTCGCCTGGAAATAATTAAATAATCTAGGCTGACCTCAACATCATGATGCTCCAACTTCATCTTCCCTAATGCTGGTCTATAGCACTTCCATAGCACCCAGTCCTCAAAGTGAATGCTTTGAGATAATCCTGTACTTTGCTCCTGAGGTAGGTAACAGTCCTTTGGTGGACATTCATGACATTATTGTGACAAGGTAAACTATTATTTATCTCATTCTACTGGTCTTTCTGTAAGGTAGCCTAAAAGATAGAAGGAGAAGAAGAAGGTTACAAGTCCTCATGCAGAAGTGATATATAAAATAAAATAGCCATGTTTATAACAAAAATATGACTTCAAACTTTGTGTTATATTTGAAAGAAGATAGTTAAATATCTATTTGCAAGTTATGCGTAAACAATAGAACATAGGTAGAAGTTTGGTAATACAGAGTCATATGCATGTCATATATGATTTTAAAATGTAGTGATTTTGTGTCGGTAAATAACTTAAAAATAGAAAAAAAAAAGGTTATCACCTCCATTGTTAGGTAGCAAATGCCTATAAAATATGTTGATGTTTTAAGTTTCCTTATTTATTTATTTATGTATTTATGTATGTATTCATTTATTTATTTATTTTTATTTTTATCCTTGGTCTCTCTATGTAACCCAAGCTAGTCTTGAAGGAAAGAATCTCCTGTCTCAGATTTCTGAGTGCTAGGATTATGCATGCCCCATCAAACCCAGCTAAAATAGGTCTTTTAAATTAGAACACTGTACTTGTGGGACCATGCAAATTGAAAACATTGAAGTTTGTATTATGACACTTAATCATGGGTATTTTCTATCTACTAAGGAAAATTACATTAAATTATGCCATCTATTGTGTCCTTAAATACATTTTGAGAAATACATAATATTTTGTTCAATATGAGACCTTCATTTTACCACTGAGATGAAATCTACCATCCTTGTCAACAAAATATACTTAGGGTTCTTAGAGAACTTTAATTTATCTTGTTATTCTAGTTCCAAATTTTAAAACAGGTTTAAGTGAGAGTGAACAGCTGTTACAGCATAAAGTATATTTCTTAGAGGACACTTTAAAGTAGCATTCTCTTTGCTTCCAGATACCAGATTTTCCCCTGGACATCTAGAGACCACTGTAGAAGCTCTCTGACTATGCTACCTTGGCTTTGCATGGTGATCTCACTTACAATTCACGGCTAGTGATGCTGTAAAGTGACCTGGACCCTCAGTGATGTCAGGTGTAGCTTAAGCTTCTAGTCTTAAAGACTTGCCATGATGTACTTTACATGCTTAACTTTCCATGTTTTTGGAATGCCAAGCAAGAGGTTTAATCCTTTATTGTTCACAATTTCTTTACCCTTCTGTCAAGTTTATTTCAGGGTAATTTCCCATTTCCCATTTACTCTTATGCACCATTGGTTTGGAGTATTAGTATTTTATACTTATGTTTGCTTTTGGTCTTAATGCACAACATGTTGGCTAGGTATTACATGTCAAAAATAAATTGAGATTGAAGAATACTATATGCCTACCAGTGTATAAGTAGAATTTGATGATTGTGCTGTTTTTCTTTCTCATCTCCCTACCGAACCACCAACCTCTTAGTGTCAAGAACAATGAATTCCCATTCACTACATTAGCAGATTTTTAACATGGCTCTTGAAGATTATTTTGTATTGTTATTCTTTTGGAAGCCCAAAATGTTATGTTGTGACTTCTGACAAATTATTGATTATTTAATGCTCCAAGGATGCTCTACGTTGGCCCATATTCTAGAATGCTTTGCTCTTTATATGGAGGCTCAATAATGTGTATAAGTTGCATATATACTTTCCTCAAATACCTACATATCATGCTGACAGGCAACAGGATTTTTATGGTATAACTGTTACGTTCTTGTGGCTGTCTATTTTAATTCCAAATACATTATTATTTTATTCAGTCTAAAGGAACTATTATATTTAGCCCATTCTAAAGCTAGAATTAGAGGCTTATGATAGACAGGAAGACACTTCTGCTTTTAGATTGTTCTTTACACACATTCTGCATCTCTGTTATTGCTCTCATGTAAGGTTGCCTATAGTGAGATATTCACCCCATCTGCACCTGTTGCACTGACCATGCCCATTGGGGTATGGGGACAGGTGTGGGTGTGACCTGGAGGGACTAGGTCTGGGATCCTGGACCCCCAGCTCTCTCTTGCTTCCTGTTTATAAACAGAGAGCATCCAGAGATATCCTTGCTACAGGAACCTGGGGCAGTCATCTGTTTCTGGTATAAATGTTTTCTCCCCGAATAAACATCCATCAGCCTATTTGTTTCCCAGATTCTTATTTATCCAAATATCTGGTGTCAAAGTGGGGAGATGATGGAAGAAGTCATTCTGTAAATATGTTTCTCTTATTGGTTAGTGAATAAAGCACTGTTGGCAAATAAGAAGGCAAGATATGCAGGACTAGGAGGCAAGGAGGATTTTGGGAGATATAGTACAGAGGAGTCAAGATGTAGGACATGAGAGAAGAGGCCCAGGCCCTCTCTCCAGTAAGATAAGACCATGTGGAAACACTTAGATTGATAGAAATGGGTTAATATTTAAGACAGAGCTAGACAATAAGATGCCCTAGCCATTAGCCAACAGCTTTAGAGTCTCTCTTGGTTATTTTGGGACTGATGTAGCAGTGGGACCAGGCTGGTGGGAAAGTGAATGTAACAGTTACCTATGTTACAGCTGTGGTAAGTAAGACATCTGGAGAAAAGAGTAAATGAAATGTCTAGAGCCTTTGTTTCCTCTTTATGCTCTACTGGCCTCAGCAGCTATCTTGTGGGAGTAGCATACATGTATCCTCTTTTAGAATATAGTTGATTCCGTCAACAGAGGAAAGCAACAGTCAGAAGAAGAAGAAAATGAGGCCATGATATCTGTTTCCCTCCTTGGTGGCATCCAGGAGTTGAAATTTCCCCTGACAGTGTTGGGGCCTTCTCTACACAGAGCTTTCTTCTTATTATTAGAAGCCTACAGGCATATGTTAATTTAATTTTTTTTAACATGTGGAAGCTGGATAGGGTCTAGAATACTAATATTTTACTTAGGAGTTAGTTATACTAAATCCTTAGGACAAAAGAGTAGAAGAAATCAGTCAATGGAGGATAGCTGAATTTGTTAAAGCAATAGGCAACTAGAGCGACAGCCTTCTGGGAAACTGAGGCTGTCTCTATAGAAGGGAAAGCCTGGGTACTTATCCACAAAATTCCACCCAACTCCATTGACCCTGCACTTCTGTTGAACCCTCCTGCCCTTCTGAGAAGATTTGAAGGTGTTGGACTTTCTGGGGCATCAGGAAAACAAATCGACAAGCACAGGAGTAAAGTGGCTAGCAGTGTGTATAGAACCATCCCTCACAAGAGAGCTGCAATCTAAGAAAATGCAGAATGGGGAGCCATGCACATCTGCAGTGTGCTGTCAGCTCTTGGCCAGGACCCTGAAGGACAGTCACTCTGTCAGCAGGGTTGTCAATGTGATCTACAATTTCCAAACACCCATCAATTCATCCATCTTTCCCCACTTTTCACTGGCCTGTACAATACTGAGAAATATGTAGCACTCACCTGCAAATGTGTTACTAGATGAAGTGGACTGGTTATTTTATTAAATGGTGTCTGTCTGTGAGGCTCCATGTCTCTATAATGAATAAAGGATGGATCCATGCTTAGCACTGGGATGAACAAGCCTCTAAAGTAGGAGAGAAATGAAGGACATGGTGTTTTTTCCAGATCCTACTGTCTATGAAGTGAAGATTTAACTTGAAAGTAAATCTCAGCCCCATCCTGCAGAACCCAGGACTGGGAGGCACAGTAGTCATAGGCGTTTGATATAATAGAAGTTTTTTGTGATATAGTCCTTTGAGGTCTAGTTTCAATTACAAATGTATTTATATGGTGGCGGAGTTATCAAACATGGTGAGGAGCTGATGTCTGATAAGGTATCTAATCAGAATGTTTAGAGGAAGTACTTTTTGTTCATCACAATCAGTGTGAGGATCCCTTTGTTATATTACAGAAGACAAGACCACATGCTCAGCTGCAAAAGAATACAATTTTACACCTAAAACAAATGCATTCCTTCCCCGACAGACATTTTCCCTTTGTCACTGTAGGGGAAAATGCCACTCTCTAATAGTGCAATTTCATGAGGAATTGATCGCTGGTTTGGTTTCTGAACACTTCCACTACTGATTTGATAAGGAAGAGCTAGAGTTGTCATGTGCATCATGATTCCACATGTAAGAAGAGAAACCTGGGGTGCTGTGGGGAGGGGCACTGTGTGTCTAAGGCATCCCAGTGAAACTGTTTGCCAACCTTGGACAACACATTTCAGGCTTTCTGGGTGCCTCTACAACAGGGGAGACTTCTTATTTTAAGCAAGTTGTAGGGTGCATTATTATTATTTAATATGTCATACCTTACAATATGTCACACCAAGATATTCTCTTCCTTTGGATGGAATAATATTACAAAAACCTTCATTTAAAACATATGTTTTTATTTATTCTTTGAAAATGTGCTACATTGTATGCAATGTATTTTGATCATGATCAATTGTGCTTCCTTCTCCAATGCCTCTTGATACCCCAAGACCCCCATAAAAATCTAGGCACTCTTTATTAAAGCATTGAGTCCAATTCCTGCTGCCACAATACAAATGAGTGTAGGGTCTTCCACTTCAGCCTCTATTGCCAATGTTTCTTTGGTTTAGGAGTGGGTCCTTGTTACTATTAACACAGAGATTTAATTACTTTATAATATAGAAAAATCTGATGAGTGTATTTTAAAGGTGATCTTCATTCCATTTTACTTTTTGATTAAAGCAAATTTGAATTATAAATATTTAGTTCCATGGCATGATATTTAAATAAGGAAAAGAATTTAAAAGAAATTTGAATGGTGAGATTGTTTTTGTAAAAGGGAAAAAAGATGCTATCTTAATTTTAGAATGACACAAATTTTTGGACATCTAGTTTAATATTGCAACACTGTTTTACAATTAAGCACCAGTTTTCCTTCATCTAACTACTTATTCATTAACAGAGCCATTGATAGAACATGCATCAGAGACTATGAGATCTGTGTTAATAAGTACAGATGAAGGCTGGCAAACATCAATCTATTATCAGGGGCCCTTCCATTTAATGCAGATGATTTAAGTTTGTTAAATAATGACACCAACATTTGATTAAGCACTTATAATCCCCTTAACATAAATATGCTTAAAAGCTATTACAAGGTAAGTTGAAATTGTGTTTGTTTGATCACTGCATGAGTTCTGTAGTTGGCTAAAGATGAGGGCAAAATGGAATGTTCCAGAAACTTCCTGAATTAAGTGGTAGAGACCATGCTCTAATGTCAAGTGGGGCCAAGGCAAGGAAGGCAAATATAGAGCCCACTACCTGGGATGATAACTAGTTGGAATATCATATCTAAACTTACATTTTCAAAATGTGTTTCTTGTATGAAAGGCTGCTTCCAGAATGAGAATGCAGACAGGAGTCACAGATTGATTGGGGAGATACAGCTAAGAGTAAAACTGAAATGGGATTGGAGATCAGCTGCATGGCAATTCAGCAACCAGAATAGTTCTTTTCTTGGCATAGTAGAAACAAACTCATAGCATCCCAAGCTCCAAGGAACAGAGATTTAGGTTCCGGAGAGTGAATCATTGGTGTTTGATTGAAAATATCAGTTTTGAAATCATTTTGACACATGCCAAAGGATGTTTAGTAGAAAGTAAGTTATGGTGGTATTTTTGAAAATTCCGACAACAGCCTAAAAGGTTCTACCTACCCATGGAAAGACTCTCAAAGGGAAGGATGCAACCATGTCTGCTGTACCCTAAGACATGATGTCATGGTTTGATGGCTGGTAGAGCTGGATAAATCTTCCAAGAACCAAAAGCTAAAGCAATATATTAAAAGACATGGGTGAATGAGAGCTAAATTGGGTGATGCAGGATGAACAGGAATTTGGCTCTGCAAAGGGGTAAAGGGCACTCAAGACTACAATATTTTAAAGCTCTGTTTACTTTAGCAACAGAAGTCATTTGAATGATTCCGGTGAAATTATCACTTTTAAGCACAATAGATTACCAAGTGTTTTATAGCTGAGTGAATGAAATCAGGACTTAGAAAGAAATATACATGATTCTACACAGCAAAGAGGTGATTATACTTAGCTAAACCATAATCTCATACCTGACAAAACAGACTTTCTTATCATGAAAAAATATATGTGTTTGGTCTTAAAAACCAGTTAAAATGAAACCCCATTAGTTTCTCACATTCTAGAAATATATATATATATATACATATATATACATATATATATTATACTAGGATTTTGTGAAATATGTGTGTCTGAGTTTGTAAAAGACTTATAGCATTTTTATGACAACATAGCATCTACAAATGCAAGTATAACCAACCAGTATGGTTACAGATAATCAAGTAAGAAAGAGTTTTGTCAGAATCAATCAAGTTTCCATGGGTAGAGTACTGCTACAGCACAGAACTCTACATGAAATTTGTGAAGCCAATGGAGGGCTATCACAAGTCAGTTCACAGAAACACTATGAACCAAGGAAAAGCATTCCTGAGATGCAGTTGGTAAATGGCTTTTGCCATGGGTATTACCAGCCTGGAATGCTTAGTGTCATTTGGGTACCTTGGAAGTAAAACATTGATTTCTCACCGTAGTTTTGAATGCCATTTGTTGTAGTGTGTTTTTCACACACATTGGCTCAGGACCTCCTTACTCCTCTCTTGTAAGTTTACCTGCCTTGAAGCCTCAGATCACACTCAGGGTAAGCACTGTCATTTTTAAGATGTCTGTCTTTTCTTATTTTCTGTCACATCTTTTCCCCTATAAATCTCCTCAAGGTTAAGGCTCTCTACTATTTCTCCGATTCACTCCCATTTTCTGCTATTGTGTTAAAACACTGGAGTAAAAGGTCAAATACCTTACAATCACTGCTACATTTTAGAGACATTTTTGCCATCAAGCATGATACGGTTGTACATACATGTGTTTGCAGCAATTGTTAGATGAGGAGGGCCCATCCTAAGATCAAAGATACCCTAGACCACACAGAGATTTCAAAGCCAGCTTGAGCTATAAACAAGATTCAACTAATAAATGCAAAATCAAAACAAAAGTTTTTTTTTTCAGTCTTCAACCATGGATTATTTAAAGTATGTAGAATCTTGAAGACCCTTGAAGTCTCTTCATGTACACTTTATTTACCAGCAAAGTAAGAATCATAAACATCACAATGAGAAACATTTTCAGACTTATATTTGTTAAAAAGTCTCTTACAGCTCTGCTTTTTAATAGATTTCTTTAGGTATACTTGTCATTTGATGGTAGTCCTTTGCCTTCCATATTTTGTGTTATATTTTCAAAGGATGTGATGTGTGTGTGTGTGTGTGTGTGTGTGTGTGTGTGTGTGTGTGTGTGTGTGTTTTTGCTGGGAATTTAATTTAGGACCTCACATCTGTTAAGTAAAAGCCCAATCATTGATCTTTGGTCCCAACTGGAAGTACATATTTAAAGATTACTATGAATACTTTCCTGCTCATCCACCATGAACAAACAGTTTTCTCTGACTGTCTTCTCTCCTACCATAACAGTTCCTGTGTAACATCCTATACATTTTCATGCATGTGAATGAACCAGCTGCTTTCTGTCCCTCAGGTTGTTCTCACTCACTGGTGAGCAGTGTCCATATTAGACTTTATTGGATTTTTTTTACATAAGCTAATAGCAAAGCATTTTCTTGACTACTTGCTAAGTAGTGCTTGTGCATTTGAACATTGACAAGTTTCCCCCTGGTAACACACTTCTATAATAACTGAGCTGTCCCTCCCTAGGCACATCAGAAGCCTAAGTTCTTCAAAAACATGATGTCATCTTAGCTTTCTCTTAGATAATTTACATATACTATACCATCAGACTTAGCTTTCAGAAAAGTTCAACTGGTCACAGTAGCGGGATGGAATTATTGCTGTTGTCAGAGATAGAGATGGTGTGTTGGGGGTCTGTTCTGCCTCAGTAGATCACTGGGATCTTATGCACTAAGTCAGCTGTTGGATGATATTTTATAATCATCTGAGGTTCAAAACAGTTACTTGGCTACATTGCAGAAGCTGCAGACAGGACTGAACCATAGCAATCAACTCATGCTCTCTCTTAAAAATCTATACAAATAATAGGTGTGATTATCTTAGAAAAAGTAGTGTATGAGTGACAGGAAGAACATCAAAATTATTCAACAGTTTATCAGATCATTACTAGACAGTTTAGAGAAGCCAGCAGCAGAGTCCTGTGACCCTTCTAAGTAAATGATGCAATTGATCCAAAGTCCAAGTGCCTCCTTCACTTACAGGTAATGAGCCCTTTACAGCATCTGATTGGAGAGTAAAATGTTAGCAAGAGGCTGAAAGTTATTACTAAATGACTCACTGACAAGGTGATTTGGAATGAATTAGAATAATCATACCCACGTTTTTTAGTTGGTAGGCAGAATAATAAACTTGAGCCTTCAATGTTTGCTACCTATGTCTTCTTGAAGTTCAATATTATTTAAAATGAGTGGGCACTTAGGCTTTCAAATCCATGATAAATATTCTTTCAGGGGAAGCTGCAGGTTGTAGTATTAAGGAAACATAGTGAGTGATGATTGCTTACATTCTTCTCTGTTGGAAGTTGAAGATATTGGCTGGGGACCCACAGGATGAATTCTCAAATGTCTATTATAATTTCAAAAAATGCTGGAAGCAAATTCACATTTCATTTATACAGTTAAGGCTCCTATATTACAGTATAGTTTTCTCTTTAATTTTATACTGGACAGTATCAGGTTATTTATGTTTCATTGCAGTCTCATTTGTCATATGTGTGCATTCATTCTCAATGCTCATTCCATAACACACATGTGTAGGTCAGAAAAGAATTCACCAGAGTCATTCCTATACAGATGTGCTCTGGAAATCAAACACAAGTTTCAGGCTTATCAACATGCCCCTTTACTTGCTGACCAATATCACGGGCTCTTACTTATTTTCATTAGAAAAAGAGAACATTCCTTATTTTGAGTTCCTGTGAATCATTTCTGGTAGGGATTTTCACCTTGCTCCTTTAGGTAGGGAATCAACATGAAATGACCACTTTTGCAATCCAGTGTAATGACATTCAACACATGACTGTTACAGTCAAAGGTTCTTCTGGTGATAGGATAGAACAGCAACATGCAACAGAGAGTTCTGTGCCCTCCAAGTAATACAGAAACTTTTGCCTCCATTATGCATAATAAACTTTGCCAACTCCTCTGCAAAGTATGAAGAGTTGCTTTAACATACTAAACAAGGTTGGTTTGTCAGTTTAAAGGACACTGTGCACTGAACTGCATAGGCAGCAAAGTTGTCCCACTAGAAGCCGTCAGGCAGTTCTTTACATGGATTCTGGGGACTGAGCCCAAATTCTCAATCTTTCAAGGCACACACTCCCTGAAGTGCCCCCCTCATCCAAATGCAACATTATTTTGTTCTTATTTACTAACCATATTTAAGTTTACCTTGTTCTGAATTAAAACAATTGAGTTTGGATCCTATGGAAATATTCAGCTGAGGGAAATTTAGGTTATAATACTATTTCTGTTGAGTTGCATCAGTCAGTTCTGATTACAGGACAGGAATACAATTCTATCTAGACATCCTATTACTATTATTAATGAAGCTTAAAAGAGTATTTAAACTTGACTTTCTCACTGCTTTGACTTGGTCTAAATTGCAGGCATTTGTTTGGCTCAACAGGTTTTAAAATGTATTGCATACTTTGTGAACATCAGCACACTTGAACATTAGAGAGTACCTGGGTAAAACATTACCTCTTTTATTAAAAAAGTATGCTCAACTCTATATTCCATGTCAAGTTTATTGTTATTACCAGTGCAGTAAGAAAATGCAAATTATAGTTGATGCCACTTAGCAAACACAACATTGCAAAATTTATGGGCTAAATGACCTTTCCCGAACCATTAGACACCCACAGTACATCAGAGAAAATTCTCCTAAGACCTTTACAAAGATTTTTAACATATCCTAAATTAAGATATATACATACCACACAATAATTATAAAACCTGTTGCTTACTGTCAACATGCTTATACCTTTAAATGTCTGATCATTAAACAGCCACTCAGCTGTAAATCATCTTACATCATGGAAATACTATACAAGTTCAATATAATTTATACATTTTCTTTTTCTCTAAATGATTACATAGTGTCATAACTCATCAAATTGCTAACCAGGGAAACTAGTCTGTAGACATAGAGTGTAGGACACGAGGTAGAGAAATCCAGACATCAAAAACCTGTTCAATGGTTTCGGCCTCGATTACTTTTCTTGGTACAAAATACATACCAGCAATTCTTGGCTATGCACATTTGTAATCTGAACAAAGGACACTGGGGCAGAGGTGCTGATTGTTCGAGGCTATCTGGGGCTGCATTGTGAGACCTTACCTCAGAAGAAAAGCCATCCAAAACAAAAAATAAATAGCTATATATTTGTGTCAATATCTCATAGGTTATAAATTTTGATTTTATATTATAGGTATACATTGAATTTTTCATAAAAATACATGACATTTAGTTCACTGAAAAAAAATGATAATCTGGTCATAGTAATACTTGGGGTATTGTAAGTTCTAATTATTTTTACAATATAAAATATTAATGTCAATGAAGTTCTAAGAATTCAGAGATCAGTGTTAATATATTCCTAGACAATGTATGGAATATTTATGTCTTACTTTTTATTGTTTCAAAAAATCAGTATAGAAGAACATGCATCTCTTAAAAGTTCTTTATATTATGCACCTGCTCTATAAACTACAAGAGGTTGGTTTTTTTTTGTTTGTTTGTTTTGAGATAGGGTTTCTCTGTGTAGTTTTGGGCTAGTCCTGGAACTTGCTTTGTAGACCAGGCTAACTCACAGAGATCCTCCTGCCTCTGCCTTCTGAGTGCTGGAATTAAAGGCGTGAGCTACCACCACCTAGCTTCTATCAAACACTCATATCTACCTGGTAGTATTGTTGTTGTTATTTTAAGTAATTTAATTTATTAATTCCTAAGGCAGTTTTCTTCCCCCATCTCCTCCCATTCCCTTCCCCATACTCCCATCTGCCTGAGCCGCCCCACCCCTCCATCCCCACCCTGCCAATTCACTCCTCCTCTGTTTCTGTTCAAAAAGGAGTAGGCATGGCATATCAAGTTGAGGTAGAACTAAGCTCCTCCCTTCATATTAAGGCTTGGTAAGGCAACCTAGTACGAGGAATAGATTCCCAAAAGTTTGTCAAAGCCACAGGGACAGGCCCTGATCCCACTTCTAGAGGTCCCACACCTAGACTAAGCTACACAACTGTCACTCATATGTACAGGGCCTAGGTTGGTCCCATGTGTGCTAGACTCACAGGCAAAAATATCTGGTAGTTTTGATCTCCATTGTCTCCATATTCCACAGAGCACCTCTGTCTATCTCGGAACACTCACATAGGAGTGTGAAATTTCCTAGATTCTCACTCCGGCATCTGATGCTTTTTGAGGATTTCTGCCAAGGACAACAAACATATGTAACACTGAAAATGAGATCATGTGACTTCTCTGCTTCAGCTCCTTCAGACTTTCCATTCCTCCTCATACCTTCTTCTGGTTCCTCTAAGCAAGGCCTTGCTTGTTTTCTGGGAGACTTCCATGTATTTACTCCTCCTGTGGCAGCTACTTATATGAGGATTAAGCTGAATAATTTATTCCCAGCTCAGTTTAAGTGTAAGTTCCTATTTTTTTTTTTTTGGATTGTTTTCAAAGGGTCAGACTTGTGCATTCATGTTTACTTCCTTTAAGATAGTAGGTAAGTAATGATGTACTAAAACTTATTTCTTAACATATATTACAATCATATTTACATGTATTTACTTCTTTTTAGTCTAACATGAGAACTTCACATGCCACTCAGATTTAGTACTTCATTTAGTATTTGAAAAAAAAAAACTTAAAAGAGCTGAGTAAACATGTTTTATCAACATCAGTTATATAACAAATCACAGACAAATACATTTATTTACTTATAACTATAAAATAAACCCAGTTAAGCATTTATTTACATAGAGACAATGGTTTCATGTCCAGTAATTCAACTCTATGAAAACATACTTTTATGTGACTTTCATCTTTTGTTCTGAACTCTGAAGTGTTGTCTTGTGATATTTCTAAAAATGTGTTATACAATACTTAAATATGGATGGGCTTGCTTTGCTTTTAAAGTCTGAATACAAAAAAAAATAAGAAAAATAAAAATCCTAGCACTTCAGCAACTTAAATGTCTTCTTAGATATCATGTCCTTTAAACACAGAAGTGTTTCTTCTTTCAACATACAACAATTCTCAAACTTTTTCTCCTTGCAGTAAGTTCTCTTCTTTCCTACTCCATCCTTCTTCATACTACATCAAGATAGAAGAGTAACATTCCTTTCAAATCATCTTATAAATTTTTAGTAACGCTGAAAAATTCTCTTTTGCTTTAAAAGGAGAATCCCTTTTTCTCTCCTGTCTGGCTAGATTAAGACTCGAATGCATCTTCCTCCAACTGTCTTGAATCTAGGTTAGACTGTGTAGCAGAGTAGTGACTGAAATGGTTCAAGAAATTTTAGAAAGGAAAATAAAGAAGTATCTCAGAAGCATATAGAGTTCAGGGGAATCATTGATGCTACAGAAGCTGCTGGATGTGAAACACTGATCTGACAATGGGAAAAATACTAGTGAATACTGATTCAGAAACCACAATAAAGCATGTTCCCTAGCCATGTTGTAGATCCAGAATGCACATTAGTGTGTAAACCCTATGGTTTCAAGTAAAAACAACCCCATGTAAGTTGTTGTAGAAAGGGAAGAGCCCCCTTGTGTATGAGTGAAAGGGACGCATTTTGTGGTGAATATGTGGGGAGACTGATCAATCTCCAGTGACAGTGGCATAGCTGGTCTAAGAAGTTATGCAAAGCAGAGATGTTCAGTCTAAGGAAACACCCTACATTGCTCCTCATGCTCATCAAATTGTTGGCCTCACCTTTGTCTATAGACTTCCCATATAAGAAGGATTCACTGATGGAATATCTGGTCACATGCCCTGTGGGCAAAACTTCAGGAGTGAACAGTCTGTACTCATGCCTAAACACTAGTTTCTGGCTAATGACTAGGAATGACATGCTTATCCCTGTAACCTTGGCTTCCAAGATACATCACACCTACTTGAATCACCTGGTCACACATTGACCAATCCTGATGGTCAAAATGGACTTCCTCTTAATTATAGAGATGTCTTCCATGATGACTAAGGCAGAGACTAATAGTTAAAGAGATTTTAAAAAAATGATGATCTCAGAAAGTAGTATAAGAATTGAAAATAAATATATTTCTTATTTAAGACAGTGACATTGTCAACTGAATTCCAAAGTTTACTTTGTATCAGACAATTGCAAGTGAATTAATAATTATGCCCAGAGAAATATGTGTGTCAAACATTTTACTTTTTTGAGGAATTAATGAAAAAATCATATTAGAAACTGAGATATAGTATAAAACATGTTAGCCTTTGTTTGCATTAGAAGTTTTAATGTTAAGTGCTAAATGTGTTATCCAAGTTTTGGGACAAAGGTCTCAGCTCCAGCAGCCCCCTATGGGAGGTGCTCAGCCATGTTCATTCCCAGACCACCAACTAGAAATATTATTTAAAATGAAAAGCAACAGGGCAAGATTTAATCAGGTATCATACTGACATTAGGAATAAATGAGAGAATTCATATCTGAGCAGAATCACAGATGCATTATTTAAATTGGAGCATTAATTGTGAAGGAAGCAAAAGGCTCCTTAAGGGAGCCATTTTGGGTAAGTGCTTGGATTGATCACTGTCTCTGTTCTGTTTCTCCCATTGGCCTGGAGGAAATATTATTTCTAGATGGCATGGTCTATCCTCATGGGATGCTTCCTGCTGCTTCAAGGTATAATCCCTCCATCTTAGACAATTACCTTCTGCTAGGGGGTGTCAATCCTTGGACACCATTCTGATTTTTCTGTTCTCAGATCCATGGTCATTACAGTTTTAAGACTACTCCTAGATACATTCTGTGTCTTCTGAGAGGTCTGAGACAGAACATTGTAAAAAGCAGACAGTAAGAAAGAATATTAGTTACCTTTATTGTCTTTCAAATAAGGATGGGGGTTTAAGTTTGGATACCATGAGATGTTGCTGCATAGACACTCCATTAGTATATGGAGTATGTGACATGCCTAGGTACAAAGGTGACATGTCATGAAGGTAAAACTTTCAGGCATTGTCCTGCTTTTTATTATTTTGTAGTTCCAAATGAGGCGCGACTGCTTTTTACCAAGAATATGTAAATGTTTGAAATACTTGTCATTCCGCATGGCAAATGAATGTTCAAAACACCTTCAGAAAAGAGAATCCCATGTTTTGTTTTTCTTGACCTTGAATCAATTGGAATAGAGTATCACACTACAACATAATAGTGTTAAATAATGTAATTTTTATCCTCAGTTCTAGCAATAAATCATGTGACTTTAGGCAAGTCACACTTTTACTTCTGCCACTATCTTCAGTAGTGGGGAGGTTTGCATGTATGAAGCACAATCCCTATTGTACATGATTAACTGACAGTTAATTTAAGACTCTAGTATTGGTGTGGGGTCAGGAAGCATAAGACCTAACGCTGGAAAAACCCAACTTCCGAGCTTCTATCAGGACCATGACTCCATGCGTGACTGTTTATAAGGGCTTAATAATTATTAGGAAGGCAAGGATAATCTTCAGTTTCAATGTCTTCTTCTGCCTATGCTTTCTTGACCTAGCAAAGTAAAAATATTTTATTATTTACAATGCGTATCTTCTAATTTTTTCAATGAGCTCCAAATGGAATGCTGAGAAACAAACTACTCCTTATGTATCAATATGTACACACTCAAGCAAAATAATATTGCACTTCCATCTTCACATTATTGTTGTATCTCATTGCCATTATATAAGAAAAATTTCAAACCTGTTTTAATGATAATACTTTTGTAGCATTAATTAACATTTGTAGTGAATGGCCAACACTGTTGGCTGGATGACAAATCCAGAAGTTATCTTCCACGCAGAGCATGCATTCAGTGTTCAGCATTGCTTTTGTTCAAATCATGTTCCATTGCACTTAAAATGCAAAATACTAGAGCTTGGGAAGAGTAGTGTAAAGCTCTCTTATGTCACAGATGATTACTGCTTGGAACCAGATTGTCTTTTATTTTTGTTGTTGCTTTTACATTTTTATTCAGGAAGCTTTGAATTGCTATAATGGTTTGGAGCAGGCAACTGGAACTACCTAATGCTCTTTCTTAAATTATCACAAGGAACTAAAACAGCAGTTACCCTGAGGGGGTGCCTTTTCCTTCCTATTTAACATTCAGATCTAATAATTTGTCATTCACCTGACTGGAGACTAATCCACTGTAACACTAAAAGTATGGAGAGAGTTTTTGAATTTTGCCAGAAGCCTTAAACAACTGAATAAAATGGCAACAGGTTGGAACATAAATATCTTAGAGTTTCTAACTGGCAATAATGGCAATATAAACGTATTCTATGTACGGCCTAATTTTAATAAAATCCACTCACAAACAGCAGTATGTGGTCCTTGAAACGGAGTTCTAAAAATCTGTAAGTAATTTTAAGTGGATTCATTTACTTTACTTTATGCTTTTCAAATTGAGAATAATGACTGCATACCTAGATAACTAAGCAGATGAGCTCTATCAGTTCCTACTTTGGAAAAGCAGCATAGATTTGTTACTTTAAAATACCTGGAAGAATCAACTTAGCAAGAGAAAAACGTTGGTTTGTTGTTGTGTTTTTATAGGGTGCAATCCTGCAACTTTGTGTCCAGGTTTGGGTAGTTCACAGGAGTGGGAAGGCTAAGAGTGTGGAACAAAGCAACTCTGGCAGCAGAAACAAAAGAGGCAGTAGCTGTACTTCTGTGACTCAAGGCATGGTTCCAGTGACAGGAACCTCTCACACTTTCCCCAACAATTGAATTTTCCACCACCTGCCATTTTGCAAGCTGAGATCTCAGACTTCAATACACTGGCCTCTAGGGGAACATTTTGATGGGAAACACAGAATAGTCCTGGTGTCTGGGCATCTTGCCCCGCCTTTGTTGAGACTGTGCTTTATAAAACCAGACCTCTATTTAGTACAGTGCATCACTAATTGTGAAGTATAATGTTTTATTTATAAAAAGAAGAAGGGGATAGAAAAGATTGTATGGTGGCTTGAAAGAGAATAGCCATCGCCCTCTCTCCCAGCTCCCAGGCTCATTGTAGATAGAGTTTTTCATCAGACCGCAAACTTTCCAATAACCACACAGAAACTTATTATTAATTATAAAGGTTTGGTCGATAGCAAAGTCTTGTTACTTCAACTTAAATGAACCCATATTTCTTATCTATGCTCTGCCACATGGCAGTACCTGTCTCAGCATGGCATGTGGGATCAGAATATGTAATGTGAAACCCACAAAGAATCAATAAAATCTAAAAGAATTAAAAATAAATAAAACTATTTAGAAATAAAAGATGTATTTCCCACTCAGATAAGTTTGGGAAATGCTATGTAAATAACAATGTATGAGTATGTGAGTATATTTGCTGAATATTGAGTTGGCATCTTTCTCAAGAGTATTTTCTTAATGAATAACTAAGGGAATGGTCCATTTTTTGTTCCCTTGTTTCAAACTAAATATAAACAGACACTTTTCTTATTTTGTTTACTTAAGATGCTTTACATAAAAACATTTATCAACAAATAAACATTTGTTCAAAGTATATTTTGTGATTCCTATGGATCACATATGGATCTTTGAGGTAAGTCATAAGGACCATTTCTTCACGACCTTGTGAAAATGTGCTAACATTTATATTAGCTATTGTTCTTATCACTGCAACAGAATATCAGACATAAATCAACATTCAGGGGGAAAAGGGCCGTATTTTGGCTCAGAGCTTGAAAGGAAAGTCCTTTATGGTGGGGAGAGCACAGTGGCTGGAATGTGAGTGTCTGATCACATTGTGACAACAGCAGGAGCCATTGATGAATGCTGCCCCTCTTTATTCAGTCGGAGATCTCACCCCATGTGATGGAGCTGCCTATATTCATGCTGGATCTTTGGGGTGTCATCTTCTAGGTACACTCACAGAAGTGTGTTCAAAACAGAATTAAAAACAAACAAGTTTTGTATCTTGGCAATTTGAGTAACCATGCAATAGGAGATTCTATATAATGTGAGTAAAATGTAAGGCATTTTACACTAAGTTGCTATATTATGCATGGATCTTTAATTTTGATTACCATTTCTTATGGAAACCACATGCCTACTCACTTCTAGAATATTCTTTCTATCATTCTAACTGTGAGCTTTTAGATTGGCAAGTTTGGGTTAGTATTAAGGCACACCTCTCAAAATAACATTTCCATAAGAATAGGCTGTTGCTTAATGATTCAAGTTGTTCTCTCTCACCTTGCTACTTGATTTGTTTCTCACTACTTTTCATTTTCTGATATGCCCTGACACTGGGTCATTCCTGATCCAGTATCCTGTGCAACTCGATGTATGAGGATTATTTTAATTGGCAGCATCCTTCTTGCTTTTGGAGTATTACCTGAATATACAGATGTATGCATTTTCACACAAGTGAATATCCAAATATTTTACCACTTATTGCCTATGGGACAGAAAATGTCACAATTCCACTATAATTAATCCACTTTTCAATTATACAAAGTAGATGGGGTAGTTGTGAATTATTTAGCATAATGAAAGAATTCATGAACTATTGAGTAAGCAAGGACAGGCAACCTGACTTCACCTGGAGGACATGAGAATATAAGGTCTCCCAGGCACTCAGAAAAGGTAAAAAATGGGGACAGAGGTGATATCAAAGCACATTGAGAATGGCCAATATAAATTCTCTATGATGAATAACAACAAACTTTCAATCCTCAGATTTAAACACAAACTTTCCTGCTGAAGTCATCAACCTCCATTGTCCTGTCAAACTGTTTTGTGGGTAGAGATTTTCAAACACGATGTCTGCCTAGTTCTGGAGACAGAGAAGAAATGGCTTAAAGTTCTTTTTATGTGCAACAAGGATTCTAAAAGAAGAAAACACAGAATCCTGGATAAAGTGTAAAGAGATAGAGGGCAATGTCTAAATCCTAATGAAAACAATATTCAGATTCTAGACTAAGAATGAGTAGAGATCTCTAATAAAAAATAACACAGCCCACAAGAAAACAAGTACATCTCTTAGTATTGATGGTCGGGTATCTCTGGTGGATTCGGGTGATGATAAAATGCAAAGTATCAACTACTTAATATTAAGTTACAAGCATATGCACAAACATCTATGAAATGATGAAGAGGCAAATCAAAATGGTATCACACAAAAACAATCTACTCAAGCTGAGTGGTAGCGCACACCTTTAATCCCAGCACTTGGGAAGCAGAAGCAGGCAGATCTCTGTGAGTTTGAGACCAGCCTGGTTTACAAGAGTTAGTTCCAGGACAGTCTCCAAAGCCACAGAGAGACCTTGTCTCAAAAAAACCAAACCAAAACAAACCAAAGCCAAACCAAACCAAACCAAACCAAATAAACAAATAATGTACTCAAGAAGACGGTGAAAGAATGAAAGGCAGATGAACTTTAGAAGTTATTCTGATGGATAAAATCTATATTATAAAAAATCATCACAATAAATGCCAGATAATGATGTTCAAAAACAAACAAACAAACAAACAAAAACTCCCCAAAACCCAAGAACTGAAACCATAAACTCTAGTGTGGAGACTGACATCTGCTTCAGCTCTACCAGTATCAGAAAAGACACCTTAAAAAGGCTATGCATGTACATGTTGTCTCCATTAAACACCATGCTCACATTCTTACCATCATGAAAATAAAGTGAGGGAAATCTTGTGGTGTGACACGGTGATTAAAGATGTGGTCCTGAATGGGACAAAAATGTTTTCCTGTCATTCTTCAGTGGTGACTCTGAACAAATGTTTCCATCTTTCTGTGTGCCCTTTGTCCATTTATCAGATGAGGGTTTGATGGGGTCATTCTAAATAAATCACAATTAATTTAAAATACCCTAAGCCAAATAACATCTTTGTACATAATGAATAGATCTATAGATCTTTTTCTATAAACAGTAATGAAAATCATGAGTATTGTTTTCATCCATCGATGGATATTTATGAAAGCACACAATACCCTCACAATACCCTACATCTCAACTGGATGAGAAAGACAGATAAGGAAAATTCTTTGTTAAAAAAAAAAAAAAAGGAAACAGCCATGGTAACTGATACATGCAATGAGTTGTTTTTCATGTAGTGTATTATGAACAACAATGAGCTAGTTGAAGGGTATCACTGATACTGTGTACTAAAATGGGGGAGCTGGAGGTGTGTTAAGTTCCATGTAAGCCACACTGCAACACCTGAGTGTTAACCTGACTGGTCTGTCTGCTTCAGGAGCTTCAACAAGACATAAGGTTGTCTCAACCTGAGCTTATTCATCGATGGCCCCATGCCATCAAGCAATGAAAGAAAAGATGCTACTTCATAATTTAGTTTATATTACACTTTCACTCCTCAATTGCATATTTACCAGGCAATTTTTATGTCCTTACATTTAAGCTGAGTTTAATGGTCACCTGGAACTTAACAACAAATATTGGGAGTTGAATTGCTTTGTCTCTCAGTTTCAACATCTTTAATCAACCAAGAGATCATTATGAGGAGAAATGCAGTGGGAACAGACAAACAGAATTGGCTAATTTCATTAAAATTTACATATCAATCCCAAGGTTGTTGACTAATGGGAGATTAAAATTTCAGGGATACTTTGATTACCTGAAATGGTAACAAAAACACCAGAGTATTGACTGTACGAAGTGCTTTCTCAGGCATATTTAATTGACTTGGGATAAGAAGTCAGATATAATTCTTCAAGTTCCTTTCACAGCTGTGCAAATAACCAAGTCTGTAACACTTCTTTAACCTCTTATGACATTAATTTATTTTCTGAGTTGGAAATACCCAAAATGTCTCATAATGTTACAAGTATCAAAGGAACAAAGTATGCAGACATATTCTTGGATTAATTAATAGAATTCCATTGTCCATACTTTAAAATTACAAAGAGGGGACTCAAGAATAATGTTGCATAGATTCTCTTTTCTTCCTTCATCCAGATTTTATTCTTTTTAATTAATTTTTAATTTTAAGGGTATTTATCCTGGTTAGTTTTGTGGTTATCTTGACAAACCTGGCAAGATGGAACATCAATTGAAAGAGTTGTGCGTTGGATTGGCCTATGGGCATGTCTATGGGGAATTTCTTAATTTCTAACTGATACAAGGGGGTCCAGTCCACTTTGGGTGGTGTCATCTCTAGGCATATGGCCTGTGTTACATAAGAAAGATAGCTGAGCATGCCAGAGAATAGGAGTGTGCTCCAGTTTTTGCCTCTAAAATCTACTTGAGTTCCTCTCTTGACTTCTCTCTCTCTCTTCTGGACTCTAACTTATAAACCAAGCAAGCCCTTCCATTCCCCAAGTATTTTTTTTAGACATTTTTTTAAAAAATGACAACAAAAAACAAACCAGGATAGTATTATTTTGGGTAGTATTTATATAACAAAAGTGTCAAAATATATGGTCTTTATCAGTTTACTAAAAGCTAAATATATGTGTATGTGTGTATATATAAATGTATTTATGACTGTATTTACATGGATTAACTTCACTTCTCTCAGGGAATATAATTAATCCAAAATAAATGCAAATGACAAATTTTCTAAGAAACAACATATGGCCTGAAAAGAATGTTTTTAGTTGTTCACTAATAAAAATCATTTAGACTTGAATTCCACAGGGATTGTGCCATGTTTTATGAAATCTTTCAGAGAATAATGGAAACAATAAGGATGACTTTTCTTTTCAAAAATTATAATCAGACCTTTAAAACATCCTGCTGACCTACTTTGTAATAATAAAAATCCTGAAAATGTAGTTAGTTCATTAGCCATGTAGTAGTCCAATGTTTCAACTTGCATGCTTTCTGAAATGTTAGCAGAGAGCTTATTATCTATTTTACAACAATATGAATGTCCATACAATCTTTGTCCCTCTCCCCATTTCATCCCATTCTTACACCAAGTTCAACGTTCTTCTCACAGTTTCATCATCTCAGTCATTACCTCCTGAATTCTGGAGCTGGTCCTTTGATATCTATTATTTTAACAAGACAGGCTAATGTACTAGAGAACATAGGTTTTTAATTACCCTTATCTCATGGAAACCTTATCATTGATGAGTTATGTCCTGATATTGGTGGAGGAGAAGTTTAAAGTATGGTTAGAATTTTTGGCCTATATCTTAGAATACACATTCTAAGATACACATTGTTTTGGAAATCACAAATATATGAACATGTCAATCAAATAGAATTTCCTAACTTCACAGCATGGTAACAAATTTTCTTTAATCTGTGTTTTCCTTAATAGTGTTACATATATCAACACCGGATTTTTGTCACTTTAACAATTTATGTTTAATGTCTTTTCCCACCTCAGTTCTATTGATTGATTTTTACCTGAGTTAGTTCAGTAATAAATATAACAAAACTAGAACTGCAGTAAAATTGATATGTAGGTGCAATTTTAAGTCATTGATGATGCAGTTCCCTTAAGGTATGTTAATGTCAATGCAATTTAAATCAATGTTAATTTAAAAATAATTTGCTTTTTTGGGAACAGAAGCCATATTTTAATTGCTCACAATCAAAAAGAAAACACATTAGTTGTTTCTGTATTCACCTATCTCATTATTGCTTCCTTCTTTCTTCCTACCAAAGGATGAGCTACTCAGTGCAGATTTTCTGTTACATCCAGCACTGAGTCACAAGAAACTAACACTCACTCAGTATGTTTGAATAATGGAAAGGGGAAGCCATGAAGATGCAAGAGGGAGAAGGCCAGTTAGGAAACATCATATATCTGTGAGAAATGCCATAGAAGACTCAACATACTTATTTGATACTCCTAGGTTTTATAACTAACTAGATTTTATGTGCTGTATTTTCTTTACCTTTCTGTGTACTTTACCTTTACAGCACAGATTGTTCACGATAGAAGTACATTAACTTTTTTGGTTCTTTTGGTTTGTTTATTGCTATTTGTTTTAAATGAATATAGCTTGCTTTTATAATAGAAATTATAAGGATAGCAGTTTTCATTATTTTGAAGCAGTTCCAAAGCAAAGTTCTCAGCACTCAGGGATACTTATTATCCCTTTAGAGTCTTGTGTTTGTCATTTTGGTGCATTGAATATTAACACTGAAGTTACTTGGTAGTTAGGTGATGCTCCCTCTATTGGGATACTTCCAAATATTAAAATTTGGCATCTAAAATGCTTCTTTAACATTTAAGATGTTCCTTCTTGTAAATAATAAGTGACCTGGGACAAATGCTTAGACAGTAAAATAATTTATTCTGTAGTAAGATGAGAAAGTAGTTAGGTTTTGAGGGCAGTTGGTTTCTCCTCAAACAGTATTTCTCTGGCATTACCCTGGTTGCTTCCTTCTGACTTTGGTACCCTTCCTGCATTGTAAAAATGGGCAATAATATTTTTAATACTCTATTCATCTCACTAAAGGTTCATAGAGAGAAACAAAAACAAGACATGTCCCAGTATCCCACCAAGAGCCCAAACACATTGATGTTAACTGTCTAAGATCACATGTCCAACATGAACAATCATCCTAACAGGACCATGACACCATGCCTTTTCTTTATCCTAGAGTTAGATATAGGCCCTACCTCTGTTTTATTAGTATCAAACAGAAATCAATTTATGAACTGACACAAAGGAAACAGAATAATCCATGGGGAAAATGTTCATTTTGGCTTGTTTTTAGGGACTTTAACCCATGGGCATTGTCCATGTTGATTTTGGGCCAAAGTTGAGATATGTTTTGAGGTAGGAGCACATGGAAGAAACTGCTAGCTGCATGGTGGCTTGATGGTAAAACCAGCAAGAGGGAGCTGGGTTCCAAATATTCCCACACTTCCCAATGATTTAACTTCCCCCACCAAGCCTACCTCTAGCATTTCATCACCTTGCACTAGAACAATGGCATGACTTTGAGGAACATCCTAGACTTCTGTACCTCTAAATAAGGAGATAATTGTAGCATCAACTCAGTGTCTCCTAATGATATCATTAGCCTGTGATCTTGAGATGATATTAAAACCCTAATTTCTACTAAATTTAAATGTAGATTTATTTTAAAATTTCAGGGTTATTATTCAGAAAAATTCAACATAAAATTAGAGGAACAAACCAGGGCTAAATAATGCAATGTTTTCTGAAATTACATCTTTCCACAACAATCTGTGACTTTCTTTTCTCCATCGTGTTTGCTGAAGAGCTTTGGCTGTGTTTTGTGCTGGAGAGGTGATTTGTGTTTAATTGCCCTACTTGGTCTCTCTAGAGTGCTCAAGGCCCACTCTCCTCTGTGTAGTCCCTGATGACGTCCTTCAGGCAGAGAAGGGGAACATGTCTTTCCAGGGGTCCTTCTTGTAAAAGTGTTGCATAGGAACAATGGACCAGAAGTTCTTGCAGCTTTCCTCCTACCCAGCAAACAAACGCCTGAGAACTGTCCCCAGAGGAAGCAAAAAGAACCTGTCCTGCACCCACCTTTGACTTTTACCTGATTTTTTCACATCAGACACTCCTGACATCTAAGGCCGTCTTGAAACAAGCTATATTTCATATATAAATAAGGCCTCCACTGCTCTAAAAGAGTGGGAAAGTAAAACCAAGCCCACTATTACCATTATTAAATGTAAGCATAATTTTCTCACATCTACCAACTCTGTCACACATGTAAGTGTATGCATGTACTCTGTCTTGTGTGTGGATATGTGCACACAGGCCAGAACTGCAAACATGCACATGTGCACATGTATATGTCAAGTATCTGTCCCTGTTTACTGACAGCCCCTGCATCATTTCATTTCCTAAAAGTTATTAATATTCACAACCTGTATGCAGATGCTAATATTTCCCAATGGCATAGGGCTAATTGACCCTAGTATTAGACATCATTTTATTAGGTTGAGGGATATGAAATTGCTAATTTATAGAACAAAGAATAATCTAATATGTGCAATTATGGATTCAATCTAGTTTCTAGATTGATACCCAGAGCATGTCCTAAGGATCTGTTTAAATCTGGTCTTTGTGGCTCTCTGTTCTATTACACTTTCTGGGCTCCTTCTCCCACCTCTTCAATCCTCAACATTCCAGAAATGTCTGTTTATTTGCATTTCTGCTTTCTGAAGGTTGGAGCAGCACTTTCTTTGAGTTTTGCTCTCTAAATTTCTGCAGGACTTGGAGCGACATCAAGGAGTTGTGGAAGTCTTGGCAAACTCACCTTTGCATCAACAGTCCAGCTCATCCTGACAGAAATTCAATTTAGCCAAAGTAAACATCATTTCTTTTCTGAAATTAACCCAACTGATCAACACCAGCTGGCATTAATAACCTTCCTTCAATTACATTATGATGAAGAATTATGTTGACATGACCTGCTGATGTTATAATAGAATTTAGCAGGATAAACACTAGACTTCTGTTCTATTACTGACATAGGTTCAGGGGTAGAAATAAAATTCATCAACGGTGACCCTGGTTTATTGTTCCTATTCTTGCCTAGTTGATAAGAACAAATAATGTTTGTAGGAAACACACATTGCTGAGCTTCACTCCAACTGATTTATTTGTTACACAACCAAGGGACACTGTGCACTATGTCCGTTAGCTTGTGAACTCTTAATAGAGGGTCTTTTCAAAAATTGTCTTCTTGGAAACAAGCCTTTCACACTGAGTCAAATCATCTCATTTCAACCTTGACACAGAACAAAGCTACTCTCCTGTTCAAAAAGAGTGAGGGCCACTGAGAAAATTGCCTAGCATTCCCTTTACTTTATTCTCTTTAATTCTGATAAAATTTTCATGATATAGATTTTACCATGTTAATAGTTACATGTATTCATTTTTCCCCTTTCTCCCCCTCTATCTTTGCCTATTTGTCTCCTCCTCCCACACTCATGCATATGCATACCATAGTACATAGGTTCAGAGGACAACTTTCAGGGTCAGTTTTCTCCTTCTACAATGTCAATGTTACACTGTTTCCTATGGTGCTGTGTACATTCATGGTCTTACATAACCACAAGTATTAGCCAGCTCCAACACATTGGCTCACTCTCTCTATAACCTCCAAAGAAGCAATCACCTTTTACTTGGGATTGAATTTTCCAAGCGGATGGAGTCTGGTCTACACCTATAAATAGGGATGGTGATGTCTATCTCAAGGAGTTTCGTAATTGGTTTATATAATAAATACCATTGTGAATCTCATTGTATATAACAATATGTGTTAAATGCATTAGGAAACGGATTTCCTCTTTGGAAATGCATTTCCTCTTTCTTCCATCTACACAGAATACTTCTTAACCTAAACAAAGCAGTGTCAGCACTTACTGAATCCACATAGCTGTGGTAAAGATTCCTGCATTCCTTCTGAAGTTGTGCCCCTTTGAAGTCATGATACTTACAGTTGGCTATAACTAGACTGCTGTGTGATTCAAGTCTTAACCTTAGGAGTGTCCCTTCATTGATGCTAGCACCTCAGTTATAAGTTTGAACGGAAGAGGAGTACTGTCATGTGTGTTATTCTGGGATTTTGCCTCTTTGTTGAAAAGTCCCTTGGGTAAAATGAATGTGTATTTGCTTATTTATCCACTTTTTCTGAGTATGTATAAGGTAAAGGAAATATTGTCTATAAATGAAAGTAGTTGGTGCAAATAATATGGGAACAAACAAACAATCAGATTGATACATATAGCAGCTATTCAGAGCACTGCTGTTTCTCAGGGTCCCGTGGGAAAACTGTAGCATAATGAATGGATATGAGAGCTATTGCTTACATTTAGCTCATTGAGAAGGAACTACCAATCCTCCTGATATTCTTATTTGTTTAAAAATGTAAGCACTACCTGGTAGAGACATCTGTCACCTGTGGGGTTGTTTTGTCTTGTGCTGGTTTGTGTGTCACCAAATACTAATAATATCAGTTATTTGGAATATGAGAGTAATCTACTCCTCAAAAGAATTTATTTACTTCTTTGAACTTCTCACACTGAGGATCTTTGTCCATCAGAGTTTCCTTGCTCCGGAAAATACAAGTGCAGGTAGGCCACCAAGGAGAAAGGATTGTGACTGGTCAGCAGCTTCTAGGAGTGAGTTTATTGGAAGCATTAGGAGGGAGGTAGAATTTGTTTAGAGTTTTCATTGTATGAATTCAAATAAATAACTTTTATGTCCCATATTAAAGAAACTCTATCTTTTTCCTTGGTGCCTGGATTCATATGTATTATGATTTGCACTTATTTAACTTTAAAATTTTATGGATAGGAACATCTTTCCAGATCCAAAGACAGTGATCCTTGGCTATCTTCTTAGCACTGGAGAAGACATGGGCCTCTATGCTTTACAATGAAGATCAGGAGTTTAAAACTACCCTGAGCTACAGTACAAGATCCCATAAAATCAAAACAAAGCTAAACATATTTAAAATGATTTCATTTAAAATGATCTGATAGAGCGATGGCATACTGCTTTTGTAGAGGGCCTGCGTTCAATTCCCAGCACCCAAGTGGGATGACTAGCATTTACAACTCTTTAACTCCAGACAGTCTTATGCCCTCTTGTGTCCACTTAAGGCAACTGCATGCCTGTGTGCATATACACACACATATATGCATTCATGATTAAAAATAAAATTAATCTTGAGAAAATGAAATGTTCCCACAGGGTTTTAGTTATAGCAAGAGAATGTTCTCTGTTTCATGTCAGAGAAGAGAGTTTTGTGGGTCTTTTTTTTTTAATGTGATCTATGGGGGTCATTTTTACTCATTACATATATTATCTCTTTACTGTGCAAAATAAAAATTCTGTATTTTTCTCATATTTTAATGGATTTTTAATACATATAAGTTCTCTAAATTATGTATTAGAAACATACTAAAACAATGTCAATATGAAATTCATTTAAATGCCTTCAACAGAAATGACTAAATATAAACAAATAACACACCCAGGAAAATACAATATACAAAACAGCAGAGAGTTAACTTTTTTAGTTTCAAAATACCTACATTATATCAAAATCACAAGTATAAATAGAAAGCAAATAATTGTCAAGATAATTAGAGCCAAAATGTAGCCTAATATAAGGTTTATAGTGTTGGGGAATAGAAGGACCTACAGATAATTTAGACAATAAAATTTTAAGGATAGTAAATTGATGCTAACTCAAGAAGAGGAAATATGAAATTAAATAAGGAAATCTTTGTTTGATAATGCTTTATTATTTATTTTATTTATCAGGTGTGTGCCCACAAAGTTAACATTGTACGTCAGGCTAGCCTTATGTTCTTAATCCTCATTCCTCTACCTCTATCCAAAGCCTCAGTAATACTTTATTTTTTTCCAAAAAGGAAGGAGTATACATTCTTTGTCCTGTTAGCTGAACTGAATATGTACCAAGTCTAATTAGATGTAGATATATGCAAATGTTATGCTTAAAGCACACTAAATAGATTTTTGAGCACATAATGTCCCTTCTGAAATGGTTGCCTGTTGATATCAAGGCTTCACATCCATAATGGATAGCTGCCAGCCTTTGGCCACTTACGGGGGCTAAAGGGCAATTGCACATGTTCACAGACATTGAGCCTAGGACAAAACCCTGACACCATTACTAAAGGTCCTTTTAACCATACTTCATATTTTGAAGTATGTTATCCTCCAATTTTATGTATCATTGGGTAAAATTCATCTCAGGTAGCCATTCCAACAGTCTTTCCAATCAATCCAAGGAACAGGCTTCCCCCCAAGCATATTCATGGGGGTATGAATCCAGTTGGTTAGCCTGTACTTTAGTAATTTCTTTTGTAGGGTTTTATCTGCATTTAAAGTATCAGGCCCCAGGGAAAATTATGAACACACCAGATCTTTTATGAACTCTTCTTCAAATCATAAAATGCCATTTTCTACTGGTTAGTAGAGTAATATCACTCTTCCTTGTTAGTTATACCCTGGGCAATCAGTTGAACTATCTGCTTTAATCTTCACTTGAAAGATAAAGGTGATAGTTTTTACCAGGGTGCTGTGAAGGCTTTCAAAAGCTCAGCTGCATTGCAGTCTAATACTCCTTTGGTGTTGTTCCTATCTGTTCCTTTCTAATGTCTTTACCCCCTTCTTTGGCTTAGGATTGTGAACTCAGAAAATAATTCAAGGAGACGGTTAAAATGTCATCAACCACCAAATCTTTCCCTAGGTTTAGAGATCAAGACTAGCTCATGACTTTGCAACAGAGGCTTTACCCTAGTTCCTGGCCCCAACTACCACAAAGCAGCTTAGAGTTAAGTGTTAGAACTTACTAGAAGAAGAATAGACATAGTCTTAATCAGCCTATAGCCTCAGGTCTCACATTTCGTTTCTCTGTGGGAAAGCCATTGATATAGAGACATAGTTGTTTTTCTAGATCTTCATTCTTAATAAGATTTGCAGTCCTAAACCTGGGTCATTCCCACTAAGTCTTCATTCCTGAAATTGACCCTTGGGGCAAGAAGGGTGTTCCTAATTCTCATAATAACTATAATTGTAGTACCATAAGATAAATCTCTTACCAGAATGACCTGTAAGGAAATATTGATTAACAGGACAGGGATGACTAGAAATAGAGGAATGCACCAAAGATACTTAAAACAGCATACATCCCAGTAATTACACTTCAGATTAAGATGCTAAACAGCATCTTCACCTGAAACAAAGGAGGTGAGATTTGAAACAACAATTACAGAGGAGAAAAAACTCAGTAAACCAAGAAAAATGGTAAAGTTCAGTATGCAGATTTTACTCAGTATTTTCTCTGGTGGGTGTAGAATGTAGTAGAAAGAGAGAGAGAGAGAGAGAGAGAGAGAGAGAGAGAGAGAGAGAGAGAGAGAGAGATTACATTGTATTTTCAGAACTTTTGTCTACAGTTTCTTCTCTATCAGGTCAAGGAGATGCTTGTACACTAAAGAGCACATTTTGAGATGCAACATGCTGCATTTTCCTCACATTTCAGGTTGGTATATTCTGTCTTCCTACATAGTCAGACATTAGAAATTATTGGTATTACTATAAAATTGTCTCTACCTTTCTTATACATGCTTGAACAGCATGCATTTTCACCAGTTTAACAAGTGGTCAGCTCAGGCAGATTTAAATGCAACTGTGCAACTGCTGTGTAGATCCAGTCTTTCCAGAGGATAAGAGGGTGTCAGAGATGACACCTTCATGGGTATAAATAGGAGCAACAAGGGCAGAGTTGGGAAAGTAAGCTGTTCCCTACACGTGAGTGAATGATTCAAAGGATCTTTTATGATAAGCATATGTGCACATACATAGTAAGTGTTCCAAAGTTCAGGATGTTTTCTGGGTGAAAATGTTTTGTAGAGCTTGTTAAATGGGATAATTATCTGAACTGTGCAAGAAAGTTCCCTACAATCACTTAGAGATTTTCTTCCTAAGAATTATTCTATACAAATGTCTGTAAGTTGGTTACTAGGTGCATCTTAGCTATCACACATCAGTCAGAATTTATCAATATCCTTATGGAAAATGCATAGTTTTATGAAACTGGAGTTTTAGAGCCAAGGCCTTGCTAGGTTTGAGCAAATAAACAGACTGGACTCTCCTTTTGGTCCCATGCTGCACTTCCTGTCATGAATAATGGTGGAAGGTTGAAAGGACTTTTAATCTATATGGTTGGAGCAGCAAGTGAAGAGATAAAAGACTCCAGGGAGCTCTCAAGTCCATCTTCAGAGCCCTGGTTTAAGCTTTCTGGTTGAATGGAGGGATAAGTAAGGCAAGAGGCCATGGTCAGTGTGAGTCAGAGTGCTTATTCCAATACAGATTCTGCAAGGAACAGTGAAGGTCTTATCCTCATAGATCTCTCCTGGAGAGGGCAGTGTGATTCCAGGTGATGACACCTGCTTCTAGCATACCCTCACAGTCACTAATAATGACCTTTTCTTGGGATGCTTTACCCTGATATATTATCATTCTTCGGGAGTGGTTTCTTGGCATGAAAATATTTCTCATTCAGCTCTCTTTTTTTTAGTGTGAATTCTGGGAAAGACAACTCAGGGGGAATATTAAGAAGGGAAAGTAGAGACAGAGAGGAGAAAAAAAGAATTAGTTAGGCCAGTGATGTCCTTTATTATGAATGATTTATACATATAACAGGACCACTGTACAATTGCTTGACGTTAAGAATCAACTAAGTTAGGGCTGGGAAGCTGGCTAAGTGGATAAAGCAGTATCCTTGAAAGCACGGGGGCTTGAGTTCAGGGTTCCAATGCTCAAGGAAAAATCTAATGGGCACAGTGGCCTGCTGGTAACTAGACCAACCAAAATTACCAAGCTTCAGGTTTATCTGGAGACTCTGACTCAACAATTATATTGGACAGTTACAAAGGAAGATGTCCGGCATGGACCTCTCAGACCTCAAGACCTCATAAGCAAGTGTATACACATTCATGTACACCACAGACATACACATGCAAAATAAATGAATGCCTTGGAAAATCTAAAATGGAAAACCCTGCCAAACATACCAAATATGAGCTAGCAATGTCCCTTGTGCTTTTGTTTTCTGGGGTAAAAAATATAACAAAGAGAGTGATAACATATGTGAGCCATTGGCAACTTAATTGTAAGCTGGGATGTGAAGAGCAAAACGAAATTTGTGTGCAGAAGATACTGAGGCTGCTTCTTGATAGCAGGAGTCTTTTGCAGGAGACTACCAAGGGAAAGCTGACATCTGAGAAAATATGAGCTTTGCTTGTCATGTTTGCTTGCCATGAGTGTGACAGAATGTGTAGGGCAATTGAAGAGAGGAAAGGGTAATTTGGGCTCATGTCTTCAGAAATATCTGGATGCAGTGTGCTTACGCTTGTAGCAGGAAAAGAGAACAGTGGGGGATGGGATATTATATTCAGAAAAGGGAGAAGTATGGGAGAAGGTAGATGAGGAGGAGAATGTGAATGACTAGAGACAAGATATGGATATTAGACATAGAGCAAAGGATCACCAGGCTACAGTGCACACTTCCAGAGAAGCTAAGAAATGAGGAGAACTCTAAGAGACATATATAGTCTCCTGGAGGAGGGGAAGTGACAAGAGCTACTGAACAAATTTGAAGTACAAGAAAGGGGAGAAGGGGGAGAGAGGGAGGGGAAAGGGAGGGGAGAAGAGGAGGGAAGAGAAGAACATGAGGGATCAGGAAGATTGAGTCAGGGGATGAATAGAGGAGAGCAAGAAAAGAGATACCACAATAGAGGGAAGCCTTTGTAGGTTTAAAGAGAAATCGGGCACTCGGGAAATGTCCAGAAATATATAAGAATGGCCCCAACTTACAATCTAAGCAATAGTGGAAAGGCTACCTTAAATGCCCTTCCCCTATAATGAGATTGATGACTATGTTAATTGCCGTCCTAGAGCCTACATCCAGTAGCTGATGGAAGCAGAACTAGAAATTCACAGCAAAGCACTGAGCTGAACTCCTGGAATCCAATTGTAGAGATGAAGAAGGGATGAACAAAGGGGTCAAGACCTTGCTGGGGAAACCCACAGAAACAGCTGGCCTGGGCAAGTGGGAACTCATGGACCCCAGCCAGACAGCTAGGGAACCAGCATAGGACCCAACCAGGCTTTCTGAAATTGGGTGACAGGAGGCTTGGGCAGTTTATGGGGCCTCTGACAGTGGAACCAGTATTTATTCCTAGTGCTCAAATGGATTTTGGGAGCCCATTACTCCTTGGTTGGATATTCTTTCAGCCTAAATACAAGGGGGAGGGTCTGGGCCCTGCCCCAAGTGATGTGACAGATTTTGATGATCCTGCATGGAAGGCCTCACTCTCTCTGGGAGTGGATAGGGAGTGGAATGGGAGAGGGAGGGGATCACAGAGGGCATGGGGGGATGGGAGAATGGGAGGGAGAGGGAACTATGATTGAAATGTAAAATAAGACTGTTTCTAATTTAAATTAAAAAAAAGGAGAGAAAAAAATTGAAAGGCATTCCCCCAGTGACTTATGTAATAGTTTCTATGGCATCGCAGTCCATTCAGCTATGAGCTCATCAACAGACTAATCAATTGATGAGCACTGATGAGGTTAGTGTCCTCAGGGTCCAATAAGTACCTAAAAAGACTGTTCCTTGGCAAACACTGCAGGTTCCAGCCCTAGTGCTTGTGTGTGAAGTTTAACCTTCAGTCTTAACTTAGGTACTTTGATGACAACTCAAACTGCCAAGTGCTTTTATAGGAGTCAATCAATTTTTAAATCCTCTATAAAAACAAGACATAGGCTTCATCTGAAGACCAGCTCAATATTCATGCAAAGAACCCTCAAATTCACACTTATCTTTATCTACATTGAGAATAGAGTGGTGAGTTAACTTATTTCAGGAGGACTCTTCAGATGAGGAGAAGCTGTCTAAAGATGTGACCTTGGTGGCTTCCTAAGTGTCCAACCTTTTAACCACACTGAGAGATTGTAAGAAGCACCAATATTTATGATGCTGGGTTCAAATAAGACATTTTGTTAGGACACAAGGCAAGAAGAGTTTGATACTAAGAATGAAAACAGATGGAAATATGTCTTATGCAGTGTGCAGTGTTTGAAGATAAACAATTTAGGGATGTGTGTGTGTGTGTGTGTGTGTGAGTATTATATGCATAGGTTAATAGGGGTATGTAGGTCTCTCTCTCTCTCTCTCTCTCTCTGCTCTCTCTCTGTCTCTCTCTCTCTCTCTCTCTCTCTCTCTCTCTCTCTCTCTCTCTCTCTCTGTCTTGTCTGTCTGGGCAGAGGTCAACATTCTTATCTTTATTATCCCTCAACATTTATGAAACAGCATCTCACTGATCAGGCTGAGCTGGCTTACCAATGACCTTGGAGGATTTGCCTGTTTCTCCCATGCATATGTTTATGCTTTATGTCAGCCTTTCACCTGGGTGCTGGAGATTGGAGTTGAGACCTTTGTGCTTATATAGTGGGCTCCTTTCTAAGTGAACCATCGTCCCAGCCCTAAATATGAAAGTCTTAATAGTGTTATATTTATATGAATATATATGTCTAGATGACACATTACATATACATATATTCAGCATTAGATGTTTATAATTTTTACTGGCATGGGCTATTCATCAGTGAGATATTCTAGGTAAAGCACATAGTGCTAGATTGTGCAACCATCCTTTAAAGCCTGTCATAATCACATTTAGTCTTCTATGGTTCCCTTTCCCACACCACATTTTTGTGTGTGGATATTGGGGAAGGGTGCTGCTTGTACTATTTATTCTATGACAGAGAATGTCACTTCCAGAGTTATCTTGTCTGCCCCAGGAATGTCATTTCTTTGGATAATTGCCACCACCTTTCTGTCAGTAGTGTTTACAGTTCCTTCATGACACTCACACATTACTTTCACGTTAGTCCAGTTCTGTCTCCTCAGCAGTTATCTTACATTGGCCATAGTGAGGTTCAGCCTGTCACCTCTGTTTTCTATACATACAGTGGGACTTTCTGCTTTATTTGGCTGCAGATATCAGAGCACACAGAAAAGGACCATAAAGATATAAAACCTCCATCGTAAACTATGCTAAATAACAGCAAATTAGCTGTGTAATCCTGATACAAGACAAGCATTGATACCAACTAAAGCACCCTTGGGTTACAAGTTTACATAGATATTACAGTCTAAAAGCAATTGTTCATGGCAGGCAATGTAGTCACTTGAGAGATGCTTTAAAGCATAGAAACGGACTCTTTTCCTATTTTTAAAAATGACTCAAATTGAACTTGACCTTAATATATGTTCAAGGTCTTAAAAGATACTCAGTAGTAGAGAGCACTTGAGAACTTGAGTTTGGTTCCCAACACCTATATCAGGCAGCTGATAATCTCCTATAATGCTAGCTGTAGGAAATTTGACCCCCCCCACACCTTTGCTTCCTTGAGCTCTTCAATTACATGGCATGCACTTAAGACACAAAAACAAAAATAACAGTACTTAAAAGACTGTTATGTGAACAGTGGCTACTTTAAATATGTATTTTTAAAAAAAATCATGCATATCTAATCAACTTGGCAAATTTGTTTTCATATCACAAATCTTTTTAGTTCTTATTAATGGGCATTCATGATCTAGCGCTGCATCGCAGACACATTCTGCATCCTGTTCATGGTGTATAATTAACAGTAACCATTTAAGTGTAACTACAGAATATTTACAGTGTTGATTGGTGTGGGATATTTGTACAACATGCAGGCAAATTGCTGTGACTGGTGTAATAAAGAGTTAAATGACCAATATCTAGGCAGGAGAGATAGGCAGGAAGGACTTCCAGGCAGAGAGAGGAAGAGGAGATGATGGAGGCATGCAGGGGATCTGTGAGACCCTGAAGAAGCAGGATGTTCCAGAGGAGAGGCGACAGCTACCAGCCATATGTGAGGATGTAGATTAATGGAAATGGGTTCATTTGAGTTATAAAGAATAGGTAGGAACAAACCTACGGTATAGTTGGAGCTTTCATAATTAGTAGGTATTCTTATCTGGAAGTGAGTTGACGATCATTGAATAAGATTTCAATCTTAAATTATTGCAACGTTGTATTTAGCATCAATGCTGACTGGTTTTTGAAATTATAGCATTTTCTGATCAAATAATTCCAAGTTCTGTGTTTACTAGGAGGAAATGTGTGTGCATTTTTAAAACAAGACTACTGGGGTTCAGTGTGATACTTCAGTGTTGCTTAGAGCCTACTCTACCTAGCACCCCATGCTCAGATCATCACTGTTCTGCATCCAGGCCAGTAGGGAGTTGTTTTAGCATCTGCCTGTGAGACATGCTATGGTTCTTGTCCTCTATATCTTTTTGTTCCTAAAGGAGCTATAAAAGTAACAGTGTTTTTATATGAAATCAACAGTCATGGCATTTTGTAACATACTGTCATCAGTGTGACCTCCCCACACATATCTTAAAATACCATAAGCAGATTTGTCCCCATGCCAGAATCCCCAAGGGCCATGGCAGATTTCACAGAAGGACATTGCTTTCTGTCTTAGTCCATAGCACTGTTATACAACGGGAGGATGTGAGACTCTGTATAGTAGTTATAAAGAAAAGTTATAAACAGGAGCATTCTATAGTGGGTAGTTAGAGAAGTTTTTAATAAGTGCTGCTACATTTTGCCTCTGGCAAGTTTCCTACCTCTACTGCTATCTGAGTTCAAGAACTTATCTTTGGGGGCTGGACTAGCTGCTCTTGCATAGGACCTGAATTTGGTTCACAGCATCCACATGGTAGCTCATAACTGTCCATAACTGCAGAGTATCTGATACATAGACACAGGGCATTCATGCATGCACACAGCATACACCACACACACACACACACACACACACACACACACACACACACACACACGTTATATGTAAGTAGGCAAAGACCTTATATGCGTATAGACAGACAGATGGAGAGATGAATAGACAGACAGACAGGCAGACAGATAAAGTTAGGATTGTCCAAAGAGGCATATGATATGAAATATAGGCAGGGAAACCTTTGCAATTTTCTTAATTAGTTTTCAAAGGGCTTGGGACAAGTTTATTTAAAAGCCTAAACTAATCTGTAAATATCAATGTGTATCTGTAAGGTACATATCTAGTTCCTATCTGCAACACAATTGTATTGTGCAAAATAGTACATTATTTTATACAATAGTAACTTGTCATGTGTTTTCTCTGTGTGAACACAGTTGCAGATTCTGGGGATATACGGATTGATGTGGAGGTTGCTTTCATTTCCCAGTTATTGAACAGGATGTTGACCTTTGTCAGTTTATTCTTAAATGATATTTGCACTGAAGATTTCATGGCAGGACATATCTGTTTACACATCATGTTCTGTCTTAGTCCACTGCACTACTATAAAATGCTACCCTATGTCCAGTAGTTGTAAGTCAGATATTTACTTTTTCATTCTGGAGGCCAGAAGTCTATGGTCAAAATGGCAGATGTCTTAAAAGGGCCAGGCCTCTATTTCTAGGATTGCAATTTGTTGCTGTAACTCCCAGGGGCAGACATTGTGTTCATACATCTGGAAGGGTCAATCTAGTTCCCTCAGTTTTCTCGTACATTGCTACACCGTCTACAGAATTGAACTGTACTGCTTCATACAAGTGTGTTTCTCAATGTGGTTAAATTGGAAAGTAAGTTTCAACATGACTTTTGAAGAGGATTTCTTCAGAAATAAAATTTAAAAAAAAAGTGTTTAAAACATCAAATATTCCTGAGGGATTTCTGTTTCAATCTATAATCCAGGTTAGATTGCCACATGTCTGAAGGAACTGGGTAAGCAGAAATATAGGGTTTTTTTTTTCACATTGAGCATAAACTAACTGTTCTCCCAGGAAAAACAAATAAGCTGAACACTGGACTTCCCTGAGAATAGTGTGAAGAAATTTCCTCACCTACTGCTCACCCGGAGGAACCCTAGAAACCTGAGTCTTGAAGAGATGATATCTATTTGGCGAGCAAAGGCTGAGGAAGTCATATGGCAGGAGGTTGGAGAGGAAAGAGCTTCACAAACAGAACCTCTCAGGTATTAACATCTTCAATCATCACTCAAATGGCACAGACACCTGGGAAAGTTGCCTGAGTTGTAGAAAAATAAAACTAAAAAGAACAAAGGGACAGTCCTTGCCTTTTGCATATGCCCAAGAGTCCTTACTCTCCAGAACGTAGAGCTCTTACTTCCTCTTACTTCCACAGTGCCACAAACTACATTGCTTCAAGTACTCAGCAGAGATTAGCCATAGCTCCATGCAATGGTTAGCCCCAGATAGAGAAATGCTCTGGAAGCAGTGATAACTCGACATTCACTCTTTAAAAGATTATGCCATTCCAAGTACTGTTACTGTGATCTAGTGCTGTATTAAATACAATAAAGTAACAATGAGATAAACAGACCATCAGTGTTCTAGGAGACAATATCAGACTGACTGGTATAACCCATGTAACTGAGAGGCACACAGATATTCTATAACACAATGACTGGACATTTTCCAAATGAGGTGAAGAGTTTTACCCTTGTGTGATCAAGACACCCAACATTTCAGTACACATTGACTCACTCAAAACAAAGGATAACAGTAAAATTATAATTCACATCAACAGAGCATCAATGGTGGGTGACAGTTAATGTTACCTCTCAAGCTACTCTAGTCCAAGGCAGACTAGAAAGGTCCGTGAACGGACTTTGCTCTGTGAATGTCATATCCTGAAGTGAATGTGCAGAGAGACTTTCACATCTCAACAATTCCAAACATGGCTGTAAGTACAAAAATAAATTGTACTGACAACACCCTCAATAATTCAGTAGGTGACAGTACTTACTGCTGTATAGAGGAAAGTATCTGTCCCACCTGGTCAGGTAGCATTTTAGTCCCACACTTATATTAATTATATTATATTATATGATATTATTGTATTAATTATAAACTATTTGGCTGATAGCTCAGGCTTCTCAAGCTAACTCTTTCTTAATTATTAACCCATTTTTATGAATCTGTGTATCTCCACATGGTCTTGGCTTACAGATGATGCCTGAGCTTCTTAGTTCCTCAGCAGTGTGACACTGTATCTCTGCATTCCACTTCCCAGAATTGTCCCATTCTGATAGCCCTGCCTATACTTCTGGCCTGGCTACACCCTGCTTGCCCATGGGCTGAAACAGCCTTATTCATCATCCAAGAAGAAACATATTCACAGCATACAAAAGGGCATCCCCTATCACTGCTGGCTCTTCAGAGGACCCAGTTTGATTCCTGTACCTATGTCAGGTGAACATCTGTAACTCCAGCTCCAAGGGTTCTGATAGGGTAGAACCTAGTGGTACTTAGAGTGGGGATACAGAGCCTAGTGAGATGGGGCAGGGTGGGCAGAGCCTGGTGGGTGAGGAGAAGCAATTGATGACAAAAATCTCTTGAATAGACAGTGATTTTCTGTCAGTCAGAGAATGCAGTACTCCCTCCTTCTTAGTCTGCCTATCTAACCTCAGGAACTGATACTAGGTAAGGCCCTGGCTAGCTGTGTAACCTATGAACGATAATTAAAAAACCCCAAAAGATAATCAACAACAAGTTAACATTTTCATCTATAACTATTGCAACAAAAGTGCATTAACCAAGTGCCACCATTAAAGGATATGTGTTTTGTGTGAATACAGTTTCAAGTAAACTTTAAAAATATGGGACAAATAGTATTAAGGGCTTTGTCTCCTTTCTGAGATTCCATTTGGCTAGCTCACAGCCATTGTTTTCTCCTACATTTTGTAGTCCAAAACATTGATATTTCGTTTATCTAATAGCCTAGCTAATGCACTTAACCTGCATTGTGAACTCTGAAATAAGTAAGTAAATAAATAAATAGAATAAATAGTAAGGTATGAGTAGTTACAGGAATGCTGTTGACCATGTTCCTTTACCATGCACTGCATCACTAGTGATTTAAATTTGTTTTCCTTATTTCTGTTTCCTGATAGCTTGTGCGAGTTCACACAGCCCTAATTTCCAATAGTTCTGTTTGAGTTTTTGACACATCAGTGATGAGGAAGTGGCACATACAGAGAATGCAAGACACCATCAGCTTTAAATTTAAAGCTGTTTCTCGGGCTAGTGACAGGTGCTGTGATAATAACTGTCAAGAATGGTGGTGGCAGAGCTACTCACCCTCATCAGTCACCAGCCATGACCATAAAAAGCCAACACTCTGAATCAGAGGGCTGCAAAGCTAAGCAAAGTAAATTTAAGTTAGTCTATTTCAGTGTATATTTAGAAGGAGCTTTATTTTCTATCACAATTAACCTAGAGAGGAAACATCTATTTTATTTATTTATTTATTTATTTATTTATTTATTTATTTATTTAGTTAGTTAGTTAGTTAGTTAGTTAGTTAGTTAGTTGAGGCAGTGTATTGCTCTATGGTTCATGCTAGCCTGGGACTCACTAGGTAACCCAGGCCAACCTCAAACTTGCTGTAATGATGGGATTATAGGTATCATCAATATCATCCAACTAATAAGGGAGCACTGCTTTCAAGTATGGCTGACTTGGCCACAATGGACCAATTCAGTTTATAGAGAGAGTGAGTTTCATGAGTTTTGAGCTAAAGGATTTACTTGGATTCCTGTGTTGTATTCTATTTTGTTCAGAAATGCAGTTCATTATTCCTTTTTTATCTTTGGGTCATGACCTACAGTGAGCAAGCTTAGATTTCATGTGCATTTAAAACTTAGGTTATAGCTGATATTCTCCTGTGATGGATTTTATCAAGTGTAATTGAGATATGACTTCAAATATCCCCTCCCTTTAAGTAAACAGCTTCTTGTCTATTTGCAAAAGGCACACATCTCAGAGTCACGGATAACTTTTTGTGTGTGCTGAGGATAACATTTCCTTCATTCATACTTTTATATGTAATATTCTCCCACTATGTAGTTTGGGTAAATTAGATTTAAAGCCCATTTTATCTTTTGGAATTTTAGAAATATAATGTCATTCTCAGCCCCAGCAGAAGAGACCCCTTTCCTTGGTTTCTTTTCAAACCACTTCAATAGTGGCATTACTCTGACTCTGTCTTGTAGGTGTTTGAATATATCCTAAGGATTTGTGCATCCACAAGAAGAAGAATTAGAAATGACAAGTTGTCTCCCTATTTAGAACCACATGTGACCCCAAGGATGCCTCACTCTGGGGGATGTGAAGTCAATCATGAGTGAGTCCCTTGGGCATCTGTCACATAGATCACAACCAACACTGATTCCTTCTGCAAAGCTGGGATGAAGGCTCTAATGAAAAAGTGGGAAAACTGTTCTTAATTAAAGAGCTCCTCTAAGTATTTGGGTGACTTGGAGCTAAATGACTTAAAAATTAGAGTTGTTCTGTCATATACTAAATATCCAGGCTTCTCCTTGTGGGTGCCAACTGCTATAAATTCATTCAGGAAGACTGAAGCTGTGAGCACAGTGTAGAGAGATAAAGTGATATTTACAAGAAAGTAGAGAAGGGTTAAGGTAAAGAGAGAGATTCCCTGAAGCTGACTACAGTAGGATCCTGCAGAGCAGTGGTTCTCAACCTTCCTAATGCTGTGGCCCTTTAGTACAGTTTCTCATACTGTGGCAACTCTCAACCACAAAATTATTTCATTGCTACTTCATAACTAATTTTTCTGCTTTATGAATTGTAATATAAATATATAACATACACCCTCAAAGGGGCTCACAAGTTGAGGAGAGCTACTGTACAGCAATGCTGGTAGTGTGCTAATACTATTCATTGGTCCTCTGTGGAGATAATTTTCTTTCTGGGACCTTTAGGGAATCACTTCTACTTTAGTGAAGGAATTTAGAAAACTTTGTACTAAAATTGATCAGTGAATAAATAATCTAAGAGCATCATTCCATGCACTAGATTGTCTTGTGTATTCACTCATTCATTTATTGAAATAAACTCCTGAGACTGGCCAGCCTGGCATCTTATCCTCACATTTTAGATAATAAGGATGCAGAATAAATCAAATTATTAAACACAACTCTCTGGTTTATTACTAACAGAAGTGTTATTAGCATGATGTTCAGGTGAGAGGTCAGATACAGAAGCAGAGAAAGAAGAGTCATTCTTATTCAAGAGATCAATTAAATATAAAAATAGACTGTCTCCAGGGCAGTGACTCAAAAGAAGAACAAAGGTCACCAGAACCTAGCTCTAAAGACTGGGAGAGAAGTAATTTTCAAAGACAAAAAGAGTTTACCACTGATGTGATCCTCCCTTACTCTCTAAAAGTGTAACCTCCAAATACGTTTTCCCTATTGGCCTGGCCTCGTGTTTACCAGAACAAAAAAATCAACACACTGATACAATGCTATTTTCTGTAGGCCTTTTTTTATTGAATGCAGTCTCTCCTCTAAATACTTCCATGGCTCTGTCACCAGGATATTTGTTAGTGCCTGACCTCTCTTTTAAATTCCATCACACATCACAATTCTAGGGAAGGGAACAATACACTTCTGCTTTTCATATCTCTTAACTTGGATAGACCCTTTCAACAAATGATTAATTAAAAAGACACAGTCTCAGAAAGTCTTTATTATTATTATTAAGGTAGTTACCAGGCATTTGCTACATTTTAACAATGCATTCTTCCTTCCAAGCTCATCCAGTGTTTTTAACACAGAGCTGTCTGACTTGGAATCACTGGTGCTATGAGCAGTTGGATGCCAATTCTGTAAATCCATTGGTGTCTGGTAGGGTATAACATTAACTTGCTTGGTAAACAATTGCTTTTCCTGGTATCTGGATAAAAAATAAAAGGACCCATGTCTTAATTCCTGCCTTGTTTTTAGGAAAGTAGAACAAAAACAGTTTTTCTTCTTTTGATTTAGTGAAGGGTAATCCTTTATTATTATGATTATCATCATTATTAAATTAACTTTTTAAAAACTTTTTAAAATCACAGTTTCCCCTCCATCCTAAGTCTCCTCCCAGTCTCACTCCCTATCCACCCCTCGTACACCATGACCACCATCTATCCACTCCTCCTTTCCCTCCAGAAAAGAGCAGCTTTCCATGTATATTAACCAGTTTGGCATAACAAGTTGCATTAAGACTACTCGGCACCTTTTCTCTTATTAAGGCTGGAAGAGGCAACTTAGTAGCAGGAAAGGGTCCCAAAAGTGAGTGACCGACTCAGAGATAGCCCCTGTCACCACGGTTAGGAGTCCCTCAAGAATACCTGGTCTACATAGTGAATTCTAGGAAAGCCAAAGGTGCACAGAGAAACTCTGTTTCAGACTATAAAAGGCAGGGGTGGGGACAGCTCAGTATAATCTTTATACCAACATTATATATTCCGTTTTAAGAACATTTCAGATACATCTTTCATTTAACCATGTAAGCTTAAATTTAATGGAGTTAGTTGGGATTCTGCGGGAGTCAACTGAGTCTCTTATCTGTGTCTGTATGTTTTTGGTCATACCCCTTCTAGGACAGAAGGACCCTCTGCATAGGGTGAGTCCACTCTAGGACAAAGGGGCCCTCCAAACAGGTGATTCCACTTGGCCTCTGTGCAAAAGCTATGAGTGTTTGGGTCCTTCTCTTGTTAATGACTTCATGCTTGGAGACTTCATTTAGAAAAGAGAAGATGGTGTTGTCCTCGTGTATATGTTTTTCTCTTACTGGTTAATAAATAAAACACGTTAAGTCAATGAGGCAGGAAGATAGGAGGGTCTAGGAGGCAAGGAGAATGCTGATAAAAGTAGCCGAGTGAGCCTGCCAGACAGTGTCTCGATGCTGCTGAAGGAGTAACAACATGCTGGGGCATTACTGGGTAAGCCACAGCCTCCTGGCAATACATAGATTGATAGAAATGGGTTAATAATTAAGACAGAGCTAGCCAATAAAAAAACCCTAGTCATCATCCAATAGTTTCATAATTAATATAGCATTCATGTGTTTATTTGGAGCAAAAGAGCTGCAGGAAGCTCTCAACACTAAACAGGGTGATGCTACTTGGCCTCTGCAATAGCTACTGAGTGTTTGGGCCCTTCTTTTGTTAATGACTTTGTACTTGGAGATACCAGTCTCACAGTTGCCTATTGTTTAGTGTTATCCTGAAATGCTGCTGAGTCCCAGTTCCATTGCCCTGAGCCTGTTTGATTGAAATAGGGGAAACTTTTATCCTTCCCTACACATGTCTTTGAACTACTTTCAGACTGAACTCGAGGAGGAGTTTAAGTCCCTGTTCTCTACCAGTTGAGTGTTGTATGAGTCCACTTTCCTCATGTCTGTTTGCATTTTTCTGGGAAGGGTTCTTCTTACCTCTTCGCTTTAGGGATGATTCTTCCTGCTAAAGGCCTCTTCTAGGTTTTTCTACTCTCTCACCACAACCCAGTGTACTTTGCTTTCACATCTTCAGGTTTCTTCCCTGTGGATTCTCAAGCTTGTGGGGAATTATCCTCATGAGATAGTTGGGGAAGCTAGGGCTTTAAAGCATACATGGCTTGTTAATGATCATTCAGTTGGGAGCAGAAATAGATAAAAAAATTTCCGTCTGATGATTCTCATGGAGTGACCAGGGTTGTTTCCTGACACCCTGTCCTGCTTCATTGAATTGGTATAATGTGATGAGTACACAAGGGATGGACATACTCAAATTGAGCTTAAGCATGTATATGATTTTTGCTATTTCTGCTTTCTTATCTACACTACTATGGAACGTTTTCATGGAAATTATTATTTGAACTGTGTTGCATTTCCTGTAAGTCACATGACTTTGTCTGCCAGCACAGCAGGCTTTTACTAAATACTCAATCCATGTTGACAATTATACCCAAATGGTTCTAGACATAAAGCTGGAAACAAATACCACTGTCACTTAGGAAATAGAAAAGAAAAACATGTTGTGAAATAACATGCATTTTTATTTATGAGAGTCGAGTTCATCTCATTTGTTACTGTTTATCAAAGTTTTACTCTTTGAAGAAGTAGAATTCCCTTTTACCCATTAGAAGGGAAAATGAAGTTGTGATAATTATGAACATTCTTAGGTCTTTTGATAATATTTCACTTTAAGTGCTTTTAAATGAGTTTTGAGTTGTTTTGAGTCTGCAAATTTGGAAGTCAGTGCTATTTCTTGGATGATTTGCTAATGTAGATGAATTTAGTATTCAAGAAGAAAGGCCATGACTTTCTACAATTCTTTGTTTACCATAGAATGTCTTTTGAGGATGTGAGCTCTGGTTTTAGCAAACTAAAAAGAAATAGACAAGACCTGGCCTGAGAAACAATGTTTATTGGGTCATAAAATTTACATATTATCTACAGTTAATATAGGCCTGGCTACCACATTTGAATATGGAATGAAAATCCCTTACTGTCATCACCTGGGAATCAGCATTGTCACAGCACATATTGCTGTTATAGAAAATAGCATGTCCTAGCTCTTCATTTGGAAAATAAGTGTCATATGTCATGCATGTCTTTGAAAGTATTCTCAATGCACTCTTTAAGTGATAAAGTTCTGGATTCCAGCATTTCTCCATCAGTGACAAATATAATGAGACACTAATTTCCAACTCCAATTTTCAACATGAAATTGAAGCATGAAGAAGATAACATTAAGTCAATTGTTTTGTGGATGTTTTTATTCAGAGTTTATATGAGCATGGATGCAAAAATCATCCCTTTCCTTCTGCCTCTCAGATTTGCTGAGATGCATTGGCCTTAGAGATCCCTTGTGTCTACTGGGGGTTACTACACATTCCTTTGCCACATTCCCCCCTGCACACACACACACACACACACACACACAAAGCAAGGCACACTTTTTCTGTAAAATAATAGGTATCAGAAGTTTTAGGTTTTCAGAGAGCAATACATGGTTTCTTCCAATGGGTTATACAGATCAAGCATAGCTATTGAGTTCATGTAAATGGATTTATTTTGCTGCTCATCAAAGTCACTGGATTTGGCATTTATTCCACAATCTGTGGGTGCTGAGAAGAAGGCTAGGGGTTGAGGTCATGGATGAGAGCTTGAAACAGTGTCAGCATTAAACCAGTGGATTGTGAGGACAGAAGAGAAGGCTTAATCCACAATGATGATGAAAGAAGTGAGCCAAGCAGAAGGAACAAGTGTCTGAAGAAGGGCCACTGATCTCACTAAGAGTACAATCTTGTTCTAGAGATGTGAAGAATTAGTAACCAAGGTTCCTGTGGATGACCAGTGCCCTGTGTGAATATAATATTTTCTTGGTTTCTTATTCAGGTAGAGCATGTTTCATATGTAATACAATTTTTTGTACTATTTTAGGATCTGTCAAGTGCAGTTAATTTTTCAGTTTCCAGTTTGTTTGTTCTAGGCATATGTCCCAAGATGTAAATTAGATAGTATTAATTTGTAATTGACTATAAAATTGCATTGACTTTTTAAACTTTAAAAGTTGCAAATTACAGAAAAGAAGAAATTTAAGTAATGGTGTGGTTGTAAAAGGACCATTCTATAACTATTTGTTCCTTTATATATCACACAGCTCCATCTAACTGTAAAAGCGAATATAGTTAGTTAGGTCTAAAAGACCATGACTAGTGGAATGGCTTTAGCTATTTTTCTTTATTATAAGAAACTAAATAAAAAAAATTGTAAGTAAACAATGGCCATTGTGGATATTTTTCAGCTATTATTTTTTACATAAAACAAAATATATTTGAAAATATTTGTTCAACATAATGATAGTGGGAAACATAAAAGGAGGAAAGGTTCTTTTTATTTCTACAAATTATGAACATGAACCTTTGATGTTTATTTTGTTTCTATGTTAATTATGCTTCTGTATTCAACTCTATGCTTTCAAATATTAGTTATCACTTAAAAAACTCAAAGAACAACTGTTTGCATTTTTTCTTGCTGCAAAGAAAGTTTCAGAACTCATTACTGCAGAACGTTTATAGTTCAACAATAAAAAGTGGAGTGAACATTGTAAATGGCTTGTAAGTTATCTTAATCATGAGTCCAGATTACTTTTACGAAGCATTTTTAAAGCATGCCCTAAAGATAAAAAGACCCTGAGTTTGCACATATCTACAACATGCTCATAGGTCACATCCATACCTTGCTAGTGTACTGTGCTTGAGATCACAAGTCCTATGTTGTTCGAAGGTTAATACAAACACAGGAAAATACTTTAGGACATGCAGCCTTAATCACCTTGCCTCTATGTTTTCCCAGAACTCTTAAAAGAGATGTGATGGTATCTTTTAGTTAGTAGCAAATATGCCCAACAATACATCAAAGTGTAAAATATTAACATGGCTAAACATGTAATGGTTATTTTTGCGTTGGATCATGGAGACTATAGGGATGTAGCTCAGGGGCAAAGAACTTGACTACTATGCACAGTGCCATGGTTGTACAGAAAGATGTTTTTGGTATCCTGTGATGGAGGCAGGTAGTTACCTGTTGTGAACTAAGTACCTCACATTCAAGAAAAGGAGTTGGAGCTGTTTGGGGGGTATGATGGACCGAGTACCCTAATTACCCAGGCATACTGAATCAAAACATCCCATTGTGCTGCTCCCCACATGTGATATCAATAGAAAATAAACTCGCAGAAGAACTTACCACCAACAGATTATTAGCAAATTCACACACTAGTGTAGAGAAGCAAGGTAGTCAGTGCTACACATGTAATACAGACGGATATGTTTTGCAAACAAATCAACATAGACAGACTTTTGCTAGGGACCCCTTCTCTGACAATCTCACTCTCCTCAGGGTCTTACTCATCAGAAGTAAGTGCTGTAGGGCACAATCTGCTTTAAGCTCTAGGTGTATATATCCCTTTGCCTACATTCTACTCAGAGTACTATAATTTCCTCCCCTCTAAACAAGGTGAACTCATCTGACTAAAGGGAATTCTTTTGTATTAAAAATCCAGTTATTTAAAAAATATTTACATTTATTATTTTATATTATGTGTATGTGGGTGCCAGGTATGTGCAAATGAGTGTAGGTGTCTATGGAGGCCAGAGGCAGTTGGATTCCCCCTAGAACTGGAGTAACAGATCACTGAGGCTATGACATGAGATTTGAACTCAGATACACAGGAGGAATGTATGTGCTCTTCATCCATGAGCCATTGCCCCAGCCCCAGACCTACTTTCTGACTATGACCTTTCCTCTTCAAAAACTTGAACTACAGCCTCAACATAAGCATTGGCTATTTTTGTAAGTTGAACTTGCTTTGCCCATGGTTAGCTTATTGAGTCACAAGGAAGAAGATACACAGGAAATGGAAATACATTAGTCTTATATATCAAGTGCATTGTTCACATCATGATGTTTTTCCTGTACTCCAAGCTCATATTCTGGCAATGTTCCCAGCATTAGTAATGTTTATTCATTTGATAAAAAGTATATATTATCAAGTTGCACTGTCTTATGGATTAAGCTTGTGTAGGTGTCTGGTCTGTGGACCTGTAATGGTGGTCCCACCAAAGTAAAGCCACACCTCAAGCTCCTCTCTACTTCTGTCCACCTGAAGCCACACCCAAAGGGGTGTGGCCACCATTACAAGTCCACAGACCAGCCACCTCCAAGCTTATTTCTGATCACAATTAGTCCATAAAAATAGTGTCCACTTTACATCACTTTATAAAAAAAATGTTAATTTATGCAAAGAATTTACCATATTCCATGCAATATATTTTGTGGTCTGAGGAAGAGGACACCCTGAGTAATTATTTAACACCTTAATAGGATAATATTTAATTAAGAAACTTAAAAGACAACAATTCTAGAGAATTGATGCTTTTAAAAAGGGAGAAAAAGAGAAATATAGGAAAAAGGAAGGAAGGAAGGAAAGAAGGAAGGAAGGAAAGAAGGAAGGAAGGAAAGAGAAGGAAGGAATGAAAAAGGAAGAAAAGAAGGAAGGAAGGAAGAAAGGAAGAAAGGAAGGAAGGAAGGGAGGGAGGAAGGAAAGAAGGAAGGTAAGGAGGGAAGAAAGGAAGGGAGGGAGGCTTGAGCCATTAGGGGAAATTCATAAACACAATGAATTGTTAGAGGTCCATGTAGCTGGAAAGAATTTGTTTCCATATATTAACACTGGAAAAGAAAGTGTTTCAAGCAAGAGTTTATCTGACAATATTCACTGAAGTTCAGGAGTCAGAATATTTTACGAGAAGTATAGACTATGGACAAAACTCCTATTTCCCCAGCATTGCTGACTATAGGATCAGCAGTCATAATTGAATGTATTATTAGTAGTGCTAAGAATCAGAGACAACTAGGCTGCTGCTCTGGCATAAAAGTGCACCTTCAGTCTGAGCATTAGCAGATTATGTCCCCAAATGAAATAAAATCATGAATTACATTTATAATAACATTAACAATAGGGAAAAAAATCAAAATGCATGTAAGCAAACATAATTGCATGTTGTATTGGAACAGAAAAAAAAGGACAATAGACACATAACACCTCATAGATCTAGGAATTCAATGCAGTCTGGGGCAACTGTGTATATGTATATGAGAGAATTTGGCATGTTGCTCATAAAAGTTATATTAAACCACAAGGGCCTAGTATAATTATAATTATTTAGATAAAGAACACATCTAGAAAAGCCACACATCATTTTATAACTCACTCTAAGACAATAGTAATTAAGGAAATGACTAAATAGTTGTGATATTGTCCTGATTCTGAAGATATTCCCAACATCTCAGCCCTCCATCTCTGTGTTTCTTAAGTATATCTAAAAAATACTTTATTTCAATTAAAGTGTTTTCCATATTTCTATAATTTGTAATTACTGTAAATTATATGTAAGTATTCATAGTATGGACTGCTGTGAAATTTTAGAATCTTACTTAAATTTGGAAATAAATTAATATCATATGAATGACCATCAGATATCCTTAGTAACAGACACAGAAGGAATGGAGGAGGACAAAGAGCAGAAAAAAAAATCCCTGCACAAATTAATGCTAGATTTCAAATCACAAGTTTATTTAATAATATAAAAATCACCTACCTGGGTATATGACTTTCAGCTTATCCATGAAAGTACTATTTCAAGGAAGTGTCATTGCTCTTCTTTTAAGTAAAATTAAATTTTGATAAGGTTTCTATATTCTACCTTTTTGTTTGTGTTCAGGGTTCATTGATGTATGAATGCAAATCAATGGACCTTTAAATTTATCTTTAAGGGGTGCAATGTAAGCATGCCTTACATACCTTCTGAACATGAGAATAAAAGCTGAAGCAATCGCCTGTGAAAAAGGATTTGATTCTCCTGTGCTCAGTTTTCAAACTTATTTCAAGGACCTTCCAAACAAGCTGTGCTACAATGTAGTATGCATACCAAATCCACATTTGAAATGTGAAATTAGTATTACTCATCTATGATGCAGGGGTTTAAAAACATGCAGCTTTCTAGGAGATTTGATCACCATTTCTTCCGCACAAGAGACCACTAATTAAGATAAGCATGCCTCTCTGTGGACTCTCAGCTGTCAGTTGGCTTGAGGCAGAGACTTCTTTGCATCAGACAAAACACTTTTTTCTTCTTTTCTGTCCTGTCTCCGTAATGTAAGTCAGATACCAAAGATGAACTCATGCTATCTCATCTGTGTCTTAGGAATTACTATATTCCTCCACCCTGTAACTGCTGCTTTTAGCAATCGGTGGGGAAAAGCAGAGTTTACATCCAAAAAGGAAGCTATAATACTTCATTTACAATAAAATGCCCACCAGTCTGACAGCTGGGGAAGCAGCATAGGACGGACCAGGCCCCCTGAATGTTGGTGTCAGTTAAAAGGCCTGGGCAGGCTGTGGGGCCTCTGGCAGTAGAACCATTATTTATCCCTAGTGCATTTATGTACTTTAGGAGCCCCTCCTCCCAGGAGGAATAGCCTCTCAGCCTGGATACAAAGGGAAGAGTCTAGGCCCTACTCCAATGATGTGACAGACTGATGATTCCACCATGGGAGGCCTCACCCTCCCTGGGGAGTGGATGGAAGGTGGGATGAGGGGTGGGTGTGGGCATGGGAGGATGGAAGGGAGAGGGAATTGGGATTGATATGTAAAATAAGATTGTTTCTAATTTAAGTTTCAAAAAGTATAAAAAAATAAAATAAAGCTTCCATTTATGAGCTGAAATACCTCAGGCTTGGGAGAATTGCACTGTGTGTTTTCTAAGATGAATGGAAAGGCTGATTGATTATGAGCCTGGCATGACCTTCCAATGGTCTAAGGGTTAGATGTGACTTCTGACTTTACTTCTGCACAATGCTACACATCATACTCAGGCTCTCTGAAGAACTCAGATGACTCAAGGGGGTAGATAATATTAAAACTACAAAGCATAACACATACTGATGGGTAAATATCACACAAAAGTGGATACAATCACAAAAAGGATTAACTTGGAGAAGGCATTTGAGAATCCTAATCTTAGTGCTTTTCAAAACCAAGGGTGGGTGACAGAGATTCACATCTCCTTACTTGTTTTGTAACACACAGAAATGATGTCATTTGTAAGATACAGGGAGAAAAATGCACAAAGCCATTCATGTGTTGATGCTGCAGCCTTCTCTGCAGAATCCTTGGGTCACATAGTAAAAAAAAGGCAGACCCTACTGTGCTCCATGAAGGTTAGTCTGAACTCACAGTAGGCAAGATAGGAAAAAAAAAACAAATATCCTGTAATTTATTTTAGAATTCAACAGAGGACAGGAAATCCCCAGTCAATGTTTAGAACTAGAACTAATCAACATCAGCCTTAGGCCAAGGGCTAAGTTCTTCTTCTTCTTCTTCTTCTTCTTCTTCTTCTTCTTCTTCTTCTTCTTCTTCTTCTTCTTCTTCTTCTTCTTCTCCTTCTCCTCCTCCTCCACTTCCTCCTCCTCCTCCTCCTCGTCCTCCTCCTCGTCCTCCTCCTCCTCCTCCTCTTCCTCCTCCTCCTTCTTCTTTTCTTCTTCTTTTGTTCTTTGGTCACTGTGGTCCAAGAAAAAGGTTATGTGAGTTGTCTTTGTGTTTATTGTCTCCTTGACAACCACAATGGCTCTGATTGAAATACTTTGCAGAGCCTTGGTAAAGACTGAGGAAGAATAATTTTATTCAGATACGGTGCGCATATCAATGTCACATAGATACCAGGACCTGCATTATCATTATCCCCACGGTACCGCCGTCTTTGGAATACAGCCCTAATATTATATTTGAATGTTGATTATTTTAAAAGTAACTGTGAAGCCACATTGTGAGTTGTTGAAATGAATGATTTGTTTCTACCCGGCACAATCTATCCCTGAAAACATTTACAAAATGACAGGAAGAAATCTCTCAGAGAGATTGATGTCAGAGTATAACACAACTCATCACTGTCACACCTCATAACTTTTTTCAAGTGTGATTTTGAAATAATTTTGTATATCTAAAATAAATATTAAATTTTGATTTGATAAAGTGGTCCTAAAGGAGAGTTGAAATAAAATACACAAGAAATAACAGAATGCCTTTGAAGGAGATGAAGTAAATAAACAATTTATCCTTCTTGCCAATACTGTTGCTAATTCATAATTTTGACAGAAACCCATTACAACTCATTTGTAAGAGACGGAAATTGTCAGAAGCTTTTATTACTCTATTAGGGAATCCATATGAAATTGATTACATATGTCTTCCCAGTGTTTTATTTTTCTAGAAAATTCCCATATTCAACCAAATCACAAATATTAATTGAATTCCTGTTCAGGTACTTGGAAGATAAAAGGAGCCTGGGGTAGGACTTGAGAGAGTTTAGCCTTCTGAATAGAAGATAATATAATAATGTATATAAGTTAGTGTAATAATAGAATCTAAAAAGGTTGTAAGTTATATAAGCCAAAAGTGCAGGTAATAATAGGAAGTGGAAGCCAAAGTTGGGATTGAGGCATTCTTCAGTCTCATGTAATGGTAAATCTCAGATAATGGTGGCTCAGGATGAAGAACCAAGATCATGGACCCAGATGATGGACCAAGATGGTGGACCAAAATGATGGACAAAAACAGGCTTTTGTAACAAACAAGGGGATTGTATTTCATATAAATACTAGAAGCATTGGGGAATTCCATGTCTGACAGGTGCGTTATTCACACAGTTCAGACTGACTGTGGTACGTGACTTTGCTGTTGGTACATGGACATATCATGTGGACTCATACCTCCCGGAGAAAGCAGATATGCAGACTTTTGTGTCAACTTCCTTTCTGAATAGTAGCAGCTATTCTAGTGATTTAATGATTCACTTTTAAAATGGCCCAAGAACACACATTTACTCAATCTAATTGGCCCATGGCCTACCATTCTGAATCTATGCTCTGAGAGGGCACATTACAGAGGGTAAAAACAGTTTTAGATGCTAGAGACCTCATTTGAATTTCTATGGCAGTTAACCATTCTAATTTCCATAAGCACAAAGTATACATCTAAGGGCAAAAGTGCATTCCTGGTATATAAAGCCAAGAAACAAACATAAAAATTAAGAAAAGCCTGTGAAATGTGAATACATCTATATGAACTTCAAAATCTCATTGAAGGATAAGATACAAATATGAACATTTTCTAAGTTGTGGGTACACATATTTCTGATGTATTTTAGAATTGCAGAAAAGGGAATAGCTTCTTGGTTGAGTCTTATACCAGGGCTTAAGTTACACAGAGATGCCCAGGATGGCAGTGATGGAAAATTTGACATGTAGAGTCATGAGAAGATGATCAATATAGACAGGATGCCTTTACGACACATTTTGGTTTTAAACAACTGATTCAACACGAGGACTACTGATATCAAAAGGTATCATTCTATTGGCAAAGCACAGATTACACCTTACATTTGGTTAGTAGTTTTCAGCTGTTTCACCTACAGAGAAAGAAAACTTTACCAGAAGGTTCTGTTTTGAAATAGCATGCTTCTTAAAAAGTAACATTCACCCTGTTTCTGGTAATTATTAATAAATATTCATCAACCTTGCTTCCAAACTAGAAATTCACAATTGTCAGACCTGCACATAGAATGCTGTGGATAGGTTCTTCATGCTTTGAATTTGGCCATTCCAGTTGTTGAAAATTGGAAGCTTCAAGAAATTATTGAGAACATCAAAGTTGTGTATGCCTTCATCACCTAACATATGCAGAATCACTTTGAATTGTATCTCCACTATGTTCTTCTGAAGTAATTGAGATTTTAAAATTCAGGAAAGCACAGGGCAGATGGCAAAGGAAAGAAAAACTGAGATTGCCAACGTGGAGGAGTAGAGAATGCTTTTTTGCTAATTAGTTTCCCCTGAGTATGCTTTTGGAAAATGACAGCCTCTTTCCTTTTCAGAGTCACATTCTGACACTGGTCTGATGGTCACCAGAAGAAAAACAGACTAAAAATGTTGCAGGGCTCTGTTATCCTTCTCAAGTTTTGATGATTCATGCTCATCACAAGGCTGTCTCCAATTGAAAAGCGAATAATATGTCACTCTACAAGTGACGGTATCTAAAAACCACATGACACAGACATTCTGATCTTAGCAGAGACAGTCACCTACTCTTTTAGGTAGCCACTATGATATTTTCAATAATTAATGGTTACAGCTTAAGGAATTTAGGAAGCCAGCTTTCTGAGTCTCATCATCACATCCTTGCTGCAAGTCAACTATTTGTCAAGTCCTCTAAATTTTCTGTCTACGAAGCACCTAAGCTAATTCCCAACATGAGCATTTTGATTATGCCTTGCTGTCTTCCTGTCAAACATATCTTAATTACTTACACTCAGCTTCTGCTCAGCATCACCTTCGTCTAGTACATCTATATAAGACATAAGGCACCGTGTTCTAGAGGAACAGACCAAGAGAAAAATAGAAAGCTTGGGAGAGGGAGAGAGACAGAGACAGAGAGAGTATGTGTAAATTAAAAGGAGATTATGTTTGACTGGCTTATATAATAGGGATAGGTCATCCAACCTGGCATGCAGGATAGATGGAGAAGTTGAGAACCTGATTGTTCCCCTGTTCACAAAGCTGGATGTCTTAACAATTCCAGCCTACCTAGTGACCAAGTCCTGAAGGTTTCCAACAGAGCTGGTGGTTTTTTATTTTACTCTGTGAGGCTAATGAAGTTAGATTCTGATAACCATGAGGGATGGTAACAGCCAGAGGTATGGCTCCAAATGGATTCAATCCTGTTGATTTGACAATCAAGATTATCACACAGTAGGGTTACTTTCTGTCAGTGCCATTCAACACATTTTCTTCTGAGGCATGAGGTTTTTAGATTCCTTGTCTTGGGACAAAATGAAGCCCTGACCTTTGGTTGCTGGCTGTTTCTTTCTGTGAACATGTCCATCTTCTGGCTGAGGCCCATTGTGAACTGTCCTCTATGACCACTAGTTGAGGAAAAATCCCGATAATATCCTTGTTTCTAAAATTAGAATAAATAAGATGGCATGAAACCTCAATTTATTTAAAATTACTAATACTAATCTCTGTATAATTTGGCAAAATAAATATTTGACTTATGCTGATGATCTCAAAGAATAGTGATGGCTTTGAGGGAGGAAAGTTACACTATACAGTAATATCTTAATATGCATAATGATGCTTCCTGCACCTTAGGATGAAAGAATTTCTAAAAGATAGTGGTGATTGATTATTTCATCACAATGTACAACATTGAAATGCCTTTACAAGTAGGCACAATGGTTCTCTATTTTACTTAATAAAATAAGCCCACTAAAAACAAATATATATTGAGACTAATAAATATGCCAGATATGGGTTGTTATACACACACATACACACAAAGAAAGAAACAATATCACATCATAAAATAAACAATCAAAAATTTTTTCTTTTATCTGTGGTTACCTATCAGCCAAAATATTTATTAAAATATAACTTCCCCAAAACAGAGGCATTAGTGGTTGTGCAGATGCATACTGAGGGGAAAAGCAAATATTTCTTACCTAGAACATAGTCTCCAGCTGGTTACTGGATACAAATTCTTCCTAGACAATGTCATAGAGAACTGTAAACTCCTGTCCTGAATTCCACATAGCCTTTACAGTGGTATAAGAATTTGTGTTGCTATCTTCTCAATAGTTACATTATCTTGCAAATCCAAAGAATGATTTCTCAAACACCACAATAGTAAAGAGATGAACTAGACCCAAGTGTATATATGTATAATTAGTTTAGTAGTGAAACAAATCAGAAGGTACGCCTTACCCATCCCACAACTAGATAGGTACTATCTATTGCTGATATCTGTTATGATAGTAGAAGCTTCCATGATTCCCCTGAGTGTCTGCTATGGTATTCACATTTCAGGGAGGGATGGGAGGAGTCAGACTAAACCTGATCAGCAATCTTAGATAATATCCAGTTATTTTCTCCTGAATAGTGGATTTTGATGGAATAAGTAATTGGTCAGTTATCAGTAGTGCAAACCAGAATTAACTTCAGAGTATAGATGTGAACTTTGTATAATGCAGTTTTTGATCATCTTTCCAATCATGATATGCAGAGAGATAAATATGAAGACAATCCTATGTACAAATTACTAGCTTTGGTGATAACAATTGATGGGACAATGCCCTGGACCTTGTAGCTGTTTATCATTTGATTATCACTATCATGGCCTCTGGCTTGTCTCATGTGAAGACTTCAAAGACAACACATAGCAACATCCTAGTCACCACCATCAGTTTCCTCCTTAAGACATTTTTCTCTGCTATATAATGGCTTGTCTCAGAAAAGGACCGCATCCCAGCTTGCTCTGTGGAATGAGGACCAAAGAGCGAAAGACACAGTGTTCAATACCAGACTGTCATTGATGCATGTGATAAGTACAGTTTGAGGCATTTTAATTACTAAAGCAAAATAGAGGAGGAACTGACTCTTTGGAAATGCCTGCAGTCTATTGTCTGACTGTATCCTCAATGCAGAGCATGACAGACTCGGGTAGCTTTTTTTCCCCCTTCAAAGAATGACTACTGCTCAGAGAGGTTTAATACATTTCCTAATGTCCAGGGTGGAAGACAAAAGTATCCACAGTGGGACTCAGTAGACCCAGGGTATGAGGCACTGGCATCAAGTTCCTGAAAATATTCTTGATCCTGGTAATAGTAAGGAAATCTTACACTGAATACTGTATTTTGTAGTTGGATTTTGTTTTTTGAGAATGTTCTACTAGGATACTGTATTTATTTCATTTATGACCCCTCCTCACTCCAACTTTTCCTTCCCCTCTGTTCTCTTCAAGTTCATGACCCCTTCTATAATCATTGTTATTACACCCAAAACATATTTATGTATCATATGTAGCATTTAGTAATTCATCTATTTAGTGTTGTTCATATATTTACTCATTTAGACTTGATCATTTGGGATATGATAACATATCGGCAGGCTCATCCCTGTAAAAAAACAATTCTCAGTTTCTCAGCACCCACTTTCTATATACAGGTAGGGATCTGTGAAATCCCCACTTGCCATGTTTATATTATTATTGGCCCCTGATACATGAAAATTTATATTGTTTGGTTTTATTTCCTTCTCAAGGCATAGTCTAGCTGTTGAGTAGCCCAAGCTGCATACCTTGTAATCCTCCTTCATCAGATTCACAAGACTTGGGTTTACAAGTGTGCATTACCATGTCCTGTTCAAACGTAGTTTTAACTGTGCTCATGAAAAGAAGATCATGTAAAGTCCTTCAGTGGGCACGTCTTGTGTACACATGCTTTTTAATATTCTTTTCATGGTTCCATTTAAGATGGCTGTAGGCAGCATGAGCTTTCCACCCCTGTAATATTACTCATTAATTTCTGGTATTTGTAATTAAAACTTTTACAAAAGATGGGAGATGTACACCCAGTTTCCCTTCCTTCACTTGCAGTTTTCCTTCTCAGATTCTAGCTCAAAGCAATGTCAAGCCTGTTACGTGCAGGTTTTTCCCTCCCCCCGCCGCTGGTCTGGTCCCACTCTTTGCTCCTCCCCGCCGGCCGCCTGGTCCCACCACCACACAAACCCCAATAACATTCATAGACTCTGTATTTGATACAATCCTGCTGGCCAGTTACTATTATTGTTTATGGTCTAGCTCTGTCTTAATTATTAACCCATTTCTACTTATCTAAGTATTTCCATTTGGTCATCTTATCCGATCGTGGCGGGCGAGCATCTTGCTTTCTCCACACCCTACATGCTGACCCCTCCTAACTACTTCCTCTTTTCTCCTTGTCTCCTAGCCCCACCTATCTTGCTTTCCCATTGGTCACAGTGCTTTATTCATTAACCAGTATGAGAAACATATTTACAGAATAACATCTCCCATCACAAACCTAAGTTAACATTTACATTATGCTGTTCAAACTCATCAGGCTAAAATTCCTTTAAATATTGGGGCTTTGCAGAGTGCTCACTTACAAGAACAGAAAGACAAAGGAGTTAAACAGATCCAAGAAAAAATGAAATGGAGTTAGTGTTACTGAGACCTGGAATCATTATATTAGATTGGAGTCATTCTACCTTCTGCATTAGTGGAAATAATAACAATAATGACAAAAATAGGTTGATCATAGTTAAAGCCAATGGACGAACAGAATGCAAGCTGGAAAAATACAACAAATTAAAAATTTTCATTGCTTTCACATAGCTCAACATAACATATAAAAAATGGCATGACTGTGGTAAACACCCTCTGTTTTATTTATTTTCTTTTAACTCATATACATATCTGTGTCATGGGAGCCTATTTCTATTCACCAATTAATTTCTTTTCCAAGTCAGTATCATTTCAGGACTGTTGTCTTTTACTACTAAATGTATTCTTTGCACTCACTGCAAAGTTTATGAAAATATAAACAGTCCATTTGTCTGGAATTATTCTTCCTTGAAGACACTCCCCTCAGTATTTGGTGGTCAAAGAAACTTACATTACTTCTAAGAACTGAACACAGGGTCAACTCATCTGTGCTCTCCATGGAGTCTCTGCCTTGCCTCACCTCCCTTTCTCATGGTTGCTGCTTTTAGAGGCATTCTTTTTCTCTAATTGTAGATATCAGTAGTTCTCTCTAGTTTAGACCTTAATTGTTTACTCTCATGTTTAACGCTTTCCATATCCTTTTAATAGGCTACATTTGTTTCATAATCGTTCATTTAAAAAAAATCCATTGAGCTGAACAGATAAAACTAGGGGTATTACAGTGAGAAGTAACAAGCATGGTGTTCATTAAAATGTAAAGTCAGACAGCCATGCACTGCTCATATTTATACGCACTTTTCTAATTTCTATAGTAGTTTGTCTCTGTCTTTCGTCAATTGGCTAACATCAGTTGACACAATTGAGTGAATGAGCATGATGAGAAGATCCTTCGCACTTCACTTCTGGATGCTGCAATTCCTGTGCTCAGACTTTCTCTCCAACTCCAGCCTCATGGTACTGATGAAGTAAAGGAAGCACACAGATATTTATGTTTCATATTCTGTCCTTGAAAATCTGAATCCAAACTACAACTGGCAGTTCTGTGGAGAAATCTTAAACTTTGTATGTGCCTTTCTTTCAACGTGTAAGTTTTTGTCTTCAATGCTAGTCAGTATCTTATATTACTTACTAATTCATATACTTCACCTTCCCTGGATATTCATTTCTAACCACCAGTTAAATTCCTTTGAGTCAGTAATGGTTAGGAGGCTTTTCATTTCTAACTAAATTCTCTTAACTGACACACATCTGGGAGAGGCTTGGTTTTGCTGTGTTGGTGATGTCTCTTTCTTCAGAACTAACAGCCATGAGAAATAAGGTCCTGCTGTGAATACCATGTGCCTATGGTAGTATCGGAACTGAAGGATCAGCTGCAGAATGGATCAGCCAGAAAAACTGGAATACAAAACAGAATCTTGAAGAATTGGTACAAGTGCAGGTGCATTGTATTACTCTTTGTTAAGAGTTTTAATTTCACATATCTATTGTGTCTTAACTGAGCTCTGAGCTACTTTTAGCATAACTTGTGTTTCTTTATCTAACAGTCTTTACTCATGCTGTAAGAGAAAAGATGTTTACTGATTTGTCCTATCTGAGCTAGACTGTGAAGGCTAAGGATGTCTGACCTCATTGCATCACTGACAGACAAATGCCAAGGATCCTCATTCATTGCCATTTGCTTAAGATTTGTTTGTTCATCCATTTCTGTGTTCAACAAATATTTAATCAAAACCTGTTTGTTTGTTTGTTTGTTGTCTTGGTCTAAGTATTGAAGATAAAATCACCATAAGATGGCATGACATGTATTACCAAGTGAATATGGTAAAATGGTGTGAATCGGATAAATACCCATGATTGTGGCATTGAGGTAGATTGATACAGATACATGCACTGGGCACAGGAGAGCAGCCACTTCTGTCACTTCAGAGCATCAGGGTTAACAACTCAAAGGTACCATTTTATGCACTCGTGTTGACGAGAAACTAATTTATCATGTTCAATGATGGCAGTAAGAAATATTTATTTCTCCTTATGAGGCAGACTGTTAAATAGAGAGCATGGGTTCTTTAAAATAAGGACAACCAATGCCATTCATAACTCATCTTGTTTTGGTTTTCAATGGCATAAACTGTGACTTTCAAAGACATATATGTCCCCACCTGTAAATAGGAAGACTTTGCAAAAGCAGGTACTGGTGGTATTCATGCAACTTTTGAAACTCTAATGAGCCTCAGTTCAACTACTTTCTGGTCATAAAACTTCCACTGAGTTTCATAAAATATCCGGGACTCCAATTTCCTGGGGCTGAACACAGCTCATGCTTTGATTGCAAAAACTTGGCAAGGGGGGGGTTTATTGTCTTGATGGCATGTGCTAATGTTCCCAGCCTCCAGTAAAATGAGGTATGGATGTGGTGAGTTTGAGTTCAGCCTGGGCTACATACCAAAACTCAGTCTTAAAGCCAAAGGAAATGAAGATGAAGAGGAAATGGTATGGAAAGAGAGAGGCCCACGCTCTCAATCAATCATATCTCTACAGGAATGATATCCTCAGGACCCTCACAACAATAGTAAGAACTGTAACCATAGTGAGCGTGTAGTGGTCCAAAACACAACAGCCAAGGTGGGAAATTCAAAAGCGGAATAGAGCCAGCAACAGAAGTGTTTGTCCCAGCACAACTCATTGTCTGGGTAATGATTTTCAAAAGTGAAACTGCCAATGTGTCTGAGGAGATGCATATCATGTGGTGAGAAGTTGCTCTGCTTTTTGTTATCTTTCTCAATATATTCTGAAGACCAAGAGGAAAACAAGTAAGGCATAAGTGTTGTGCTTAGCAAAACTCAGAGATTCCTCTGCTCAAAGTATGCCTGAAATATACATGATATATTACACATTCATTATTCTCAAATTCTCTTATCAGGGCTTTCATGCTTGGTAATAGCATCCAGTGTTCCCAAGAGAAAACACACATTTAAATTCCAGTTGTGTAGCCCGAGCCCTGCAATCTACACCCACAGCAAAGGATAACCCCTGTCATTTTTCCTGGCAACTTGTGCCATGAGAAGGAATGGAGAGTCCTGGTACATTTGTCAGTGGAAGAAAAATGAAAAGTTACATGGCACCCTGCAGAGCCACTAGGCATGTGGCCCTTACACAACAGCTGTGCTCACTTTTACTGCTTGCTTCCAATGTGCAGAAGGTGCACCAGGCTCTGAGAATACTACTTATTCTGGCAAGCACCTGCACTTTAGGACCTGAAAGCTCATGAAAAGAAGAGAGTTTTATTAACTATAGGCTTGTTGATAGTAGGAACTAGGGTCTGTTGCTTCCTGGATAGAGTTAATCATGTGGTTGTGACTATATCTCAACAGTTGCATGAGACTGCACATAAAATCAATGATAACTAGGTGCTTGCTATAAGACATCCTGTGCCAAAGGGTACACACTATCTTTATAAATCAGCATTCTTTATCTTTCCAAAACAATATTCTTAATAATATTTTATGTTGCCAAAAAGCATTTTACACCCTTTCCAGTTCTGTTCTGAGTTATTTTCCAAATTGACAAGGAAATGCTGGAAGAGGGGGATTTATCTCTGATCTTTAAGGATGTGAAAGGTATGCTGTGCGTCATCTTACGCAATTCTCAAACAAACCCTGAAATTCGAAATTCTCCAGTTTTTTGTTTTGTTTTTTGTTTTTGTTTTTTTTTAATTCAGTGTGTACCCGTGTCTGCTTCCGTTCATTAATGCACTATATTTAAGCTCGGAGAATTCCTTTATTCAGAACAGAAGTGTATGTTTTTTGTCAAAGTTTAACTAAGGTAGGAAGAATAGTAGAAGAATCTAATCAATTGCTGCCTCCTTTCAGACAGGGCTTCTCTGAAAAGAAATTCAGGTGCAACAGACAGACTCCTGCCCTCTCTTTATCCCAGTGCAGAGTCCCAGTGATCCCAGTAACCTTGCATGATTCAATTACTGCTCTGACCCTGCATTCTCTCTGCTGCCTGAGAAATCCCAGAGCTACTAAGCTTTTGATTCCTCTATCCTGTTTATAACAGGTTTAAGCCCTTTGTGGCTTAATACCAGAAGGAAGCTTGTATTTGACCTTGATGTGACAGAGTTTGGCCCCTGTGTCTGCCTTCCTTCTGTGTAGAAGTTTGTATGTCACAGTGTTATCAGATGTGGGGCTCAATGAGATTAGCCGACTTAATGTAATCTGAATATATTTAGAAGGTGAATCTGAGCATATTTAGAAAGTAAATCACTTAATCTGCTGCATTAGAGGTGCTTATTACTTTCAAATGAAATATGTTAAAAGGGAGCAAATTTTGCACCCAAGACATACATGCAGCCTAGTGCTAGAAGTCTAATTTTGTACAAATTAGGGATTCCATCTTGTTCTTCCCCATAGGGGAGACAGGAGCCCTGTTTTCATTTTTTAAAGTCAAGCCAGTCTGATGTCCTGAGGAGTAGAGCAAGCTGCTCTCCTGACCTAGATATTTGGAAAGCCTGTCCTCTCACATCGTAATGCTGTCCTAGGAGTTGACATTTTTTTTTACAGTTTGTGAGTAATGTATCATGATCTGAGCTATTGCAGCACTCCACAAAAATGGTCAAGAGGTCAGCTAATTAACTCCTTGCATTAGAAATGAAAAGAAACATGAAAAAATGTATCAGCATAGTCTTTCATATATTTGATAGTGTCTTTGGAAACTCTATCAACTAAACCCATAATTTCTCAGTTGAATTCCTTGAATTAACTAAGACATTAGATTTCAGTAAAAAGAAATACAATTATGCTTGTATGCATTTATGATAAAACTTAGAAAAATAATACTCAAAGGGTTAAAACAAGCCCATAATGAACCCCTCTATCAATACATCTCTTTCATTATTTTCTGTCTCTTGTAGGGCCTCTACATGTGGGTAACATTTGTGTAGTTTGGTATCTTTGTAGGACTCCTAGCAGTGGGACCAAGACCTGTCTCTGGTATATGAGCGGGTACTTTGGATCATATTCCCTACAGTGGGATGCCGTATTCAACTTTGATACAGTGAAGAGGAGCTTTGTCCTGTCTCAACTTGATATGCCATGCTTTGTTGACTCTCATGGGAGGCCATACCCTTTCCAAAAGGTAGTGAGGAAAAGTAGATGGAGTGGATGGAAGAGAGGTGGGGGGCAGGGAACAGGAGGAGAGGAGGGCGAGGAAACTGTGTTTAGTATGTAAACTAAGGAATAAAAATAAAAAGTTTAAAGCGATGTCCACTTAAAGATACTATTTTAAATATTTGATCAAGAGAAAATATATTTCAGTGCTGGTTAGAACATACTTGTAAATTTATTGTACCTCCAGGTCTCTGCTTCAGTTCCTGCCTTGAAATTCTGCCTGACTTCCCTTGGTTGTCATCTATCAGTTTAAGTTAAAATAAGACCCTTTCCTGCCAAGTTGATGCTGGTCAGTGTTCTACCATAGCAACAGAGAATCAAACCAGAAACTATGTAATATGATTAATGACAAGATCTGGACTTGGCAGCTAAAGTTTTCCCACAATTTATTTGATTACTGGGCATTTTTCATCACCCGATACATTGTATTTCTCTTAAGATTGTGAACGATTGATCCTAATTTCTGCTTGATAGTATAATGATAAAAAATGTAATAGATTGTGATTATTATAAAAGTGCAATAGATAATAATTACTATAAAGAGCAATTTCAAAACAGGGCTTTCAGTTCTCCCATTTTATCTTCTTCCCCTCACAGTGCTTATTTGTTGTGATAAAGGATTTCACTCTCTAGGCCAGGCTATCCTAGAAACATCTGGCATACACGAACTTTCTAGTGAACCACAATGTCTAAAGTGGTGTGTAGTAATGGTCAAGGCTGTAAGTGAGCTTGCTGAACTGAGGTGGTAAAGTATATAGGCAAGCAAAAGAAAATATTCTCCATGTATTCATTTGGTTGGGGTTCATCTTCAGTGTATCCTCACATCAAGGGGTCTAGTTGCATAGTCTACATTGACATCAGGGAAAGAATATAGATCTTACCCATTTTATTTTGTCTTTGAGGAAGTACTTCATTGGGTAGCCCAGACTGGCTTTGAAGTTGCAATGCTCCTTCTGCCTCAGTCTCCCACCTTCTGGAGTCACAGACATCAATCTCCATGTCTAGCTTGTCTCCTCATCTTCCTCTCTTCACGCTTTCCCATAGATGCACGATTGCAAGTTTACATGAAATTATTTTTCAGTCTTACTATATAAGTGTTTTTCTCAGTTAGATATTTCACATGTTATCATACCATTGAACATAGACTAGATTAACCAAGGAATGGCAAATATTTGTAATTGGTGGAAATCAATCTTGCCATATGAATATCAAAGCTATAATGAGTTACACTCCCTTTTGTGTTTTTATGTAGATGAATAGGAAATTCTGACGATGTGCTTTTGTTGTGTTTTAATGGATTAGGCTTATATAAACGGACAAAAGTTACTTCTCTAACTTTTTCTAATCCCTGAGGTTTAGTTTTAATATTTTAAACTAATATATTTTAAAAATATAATAACATTGGATACAATTCAAAGCCCAACATGTAGTAATTTTTCAAATCTCAAATTAAAAGAAGAGATACAAAGCCGAAGGGGCAATGCTCTATGGTTCCACTTTGCTTTTATCTTTAATTTTAGAGTGTGAAATTACTTCCTTGACATGGATTGAATTTAATAAAAGCAATATACTGAGGACCCTGATGTCTTGTTAAAGAAATAGAACAATGTCATGATAAAGCAGGCTAAAGATAGCCTCCAAAAAGGTAGCTGTTACGTGTGCTGTGGTAGAGAAAATGTTGCACTAGGTAGACCACACTGAGAGTTAACAGCCTGGTATTGCCACTGTGTATCCTGGCTTGGCAACTGCTGTGTTATCAGTGATGTTAGAGATGCTACTCATTCTTCTGACACAATTGGCCTGTGGCAAGTCTGTGTGGTAGTGTCTTGACTAATGATTGGTAGGAGCAGACAACCCATGTGAGTTCAGGATGGACACTCACCCACACAGGTGGTCCTGAGTTGTCTAAGACAGCAAATGGCAAGACCCAAACAAACAATTCAGTAAGCACTCTCCATCCATAGCTCTGCTTCAGTTCCTGCTTCCAAGTCCCTGATTTGAGTTCCTGCCTAAATGTCCTTCAGTGATGCAATGTTACTTGAGTTATATGTTGAAATTAACCTTTTCTTCCCCAAGTTGCTTTTGATCATGGTCTTTATTACAAAAATAGAAACCCTAACAGAAACACTAGGGACACCCTGGATTGGAGTTAGATGCCTCTGTTGGCAAGACCATTTGCCAATCTGGCTTGAGGAATTTGTGTTTTAGTTCCTTAAAATACAATAACAGAAAAAATAAAATCCCATATGTATATTCATTTTTTTATCCTGCATGATGAGATATGAAATATTTAAGGTTCATTAAGTTTAGCCTCTCAGTACCAAGATAAAAGGCTTAACCAATTACTTTGCTATAGCTGGCAGAAGACTTCTTAGTGGCTTGTTTTCCTTATATTGAATCATCAGTAGACTGTATGACTGTTCTTCTAACAGCTGGATGGAGAATGTTTGCTATTATATTGACAAAAATATTTGAATTAGATTTTATCACCAGGAACATTTGGCAAATGTTATTAGTAATTATGTAAAAATTTTCAGATCTGTCATTACAAAATCATGGCTGATGAGAAAAAAAATAATATCTTCCAATGCTAATTATTTTCTAAGTATGTTTTATGCAATTTATTCCAGAAGATTTTGATAGTAAGTGATGAAAATATTTTTTTTTGGTCAAAGTAGTGTCAGTACCCTGCCTTCACTCTGCCAAAATTGTGAGTCTGCAAGTGACAGTGGGCCATGGCCTGGTCACTGGGGAAGGATCTCAGGACTCCCAGTCTTGAGGCTAATACCCTCTACTCTCCTACAGGACACATGATGATGAACATCTAGTGGGGTGCCTTGGTGTCCCACAGATAGACTATACTAGACTATATTAGTGCTTTCTGACACCCCAAGAGTCCAAATTTGGGCAATGGGATCCTTCTCAGACTGAGAATGTGGAATGTTTTGCAAAGGAGGCTTTTACTTAGATTTGAGGCTACTGTTCTAATTCACCTATAAAGACTATGAGTGTGGGGAAACCTTCCCAAAGGTAGGAGGTTAGCAGGTTAGCATCTGATCCCGGAAGAGTACTGTAGCTCATGTTTATCCTCATCCCATCAGGGTCAGGAAGAAACACACTGTCTTCTTGTGTCTGGGACTTTCACTCTGTTTCTACCTTTATTTCTGCTGATTTCTAGCTCCTCTCTCATTGCCTCACCTGATGCCTTGGCACTAGCAAAATTTCATAGAAGTTAGGTGTTGATTTCTCAGGTTGTGCACTAAAATATTGTAAGTATACATAAACCACGATGTTAGTGTTCATGGTGTGCTGACCTTCACATGTAAGTCACAGTTAGATTTAGAGAGTAAGGGTCAGCATTGATCCAGCAGTAGATACCAAATTCAGGTATTTTGTTTTCATAATCTCTCAAACAACTGCAGAGTTATGTGGTGACCAGGACCTTCTTAATTCCTTAATTAAGAGATAAAAGTCAGGTAGGTTGATTTGAAATATATTTGAATAGTTTTTACCATATTGGGAGTGAGATACAGTGTCTTTAGATTAATTTGATTTATTTTTAATTGAATTAAACTTTAGGGTATGCACTGCATCATATGAAATGATGAAACTGGCAGTAAATTTGTGCCATGATTCTTTTAGTTGTCATCTGTGAATGTTTATTAAAAAACAAATTAGAATCTATTCTACTGATGCATTTGTGTTTTTAGAAGTGGTAGGAATGTTTTAATATTAAGGCAACACAGAAGAAATCCATGGAGATGAATTATCAAATATTTTTGGAGCAAATATAAAGGATATACCCTTTGGTTCCTTGGCAATTGCAGTCAGTTTTATTTACATCATTAATTTAGTTAATGCCCTTCCTTAAAAACCAACATGGCTATTTCTCTTCCCATTTGGTATCTCAACTGCTTCTACCTCAGTTTTTCCTACAGCTGCCATTTTTCTTTTTGTAATTTATCACTCCCTAATTGTATATACCACTTATATATGATTCTTGACAGTAGTACTTTCTAGATGTTATACCTCCATGTACAATTTTTAAAAAATCTATTTACCAATATGCTTCTAGATGCTCTGAAAAGGATATATTCATATAGTTTTCCCCCTCTTGCAAAGAGAAATCTTTATCACACACACCTCTCTGTAGGATCAGGGATGATGGCAAAAGAGGGAAAGGAGACTTTGTAAGACCCAGAGGTAGTAGATGAGCACAAGGAAACAGTGTTTTCTACACTCAACAGGGTAGTTGTACAAATAAAGTCGCAGTGGCAGTGACAAGTATGCACAAGATCTACTCAAGTTTGAGTGAGATGACATCCCAGCATGGAGATCATGCTGTCTGACCCTTGCTGAGGAGCCTATCAGGAGAAAAAGTTAGCTTTCTTTAAAAATTTGTCTCTGGTAGGTCACATCTTCTAGTGAATGTATATACCTAAGAGCATATGGGCAGCAATAATGGGGCACAGTGGAATTATATTTTTTTAAAAATGAAAACTCAAAGTTGGGTGGGCTGAGCATGGGGAGGTGGACATAGGAGGAGATGAGTGAGTGGTGAATATGATCAACATACAATGTATGAAATTTTGAAAGAATCAATAAAGAATTTTTCCTTGCAAGTTTTAAGAATTTATAAACCTTGGGTAAATTAATGAAGTATATAGCTAGAATATGTAGCAATTTGGGGCTAAAAAGCTCTACAACAATACACATATAAGGCTATTAAATCATTTTTATTTGTGGGTTTGTTATGTGTACAACTGAAATTCCAGCACTTTGAAGGGAGACCCAAAGTGAGTGCAAGGTCATACCAGGCTCGTTAAATGGAAGTACAACCTCTCCCATGGTGAGCGTGTAAAATTAGAAGTCCCTTCTTGTCACCATTGATAGCTAAGAAGGAATAAAACTCCAGTTGGTCACAGGCGAACATTCACTTTACATTCCTGTAATGAGTAATAAAATGGGAAGAGCAGTAAGTGTATAAAAAAATTCAAGCATCTTATGGGAAAATCATTTGTGCGTAAGAATTTAACATCAATTCAATGTGCTAGGATCCAGTTCTCTTCCATTTCAGCTTTAGCTCATCCCACACATGAGTATTATGAGTCCACAAGTAAATGTTTACAGAAGCTTCATTGGCTGAGCTTCTGCAAAGGAATGATATCTTGAACAATAATCATTCTTTCAATGACAGAATCTCATCCATTTCTTGTCCTAAATGTTCTGCTTGTCCTTAAGCAGAACACTGACTTGCAGAAAATACTCTTCTTCCCCCAAACACCTCCTCAGTCCCCACACATCATTCTGCCTTTATAGTGCATCTCTGCATTATAACCTGACTTCATCTCTTCTAACCTCAGTATGAGTGACTTTGCTTCTATGTTAACATCTGCAAACATACCTGGACCTACCTGTTTAATTTCATTTCTATGTTTTTTTTTCAAAAGCCCCAGTCCACTGAAGTTATAATTAAGCTTACAATATGAATGAAAATGCAACACAATTTGTTTTGTATAGATGGAGGGCCATACATATTTTGGTGGTAAATGAGAGCATGAGCTGCCGAAATAACTGTCAAAAACAGAGAGGATGCAGGATTGATACTGGTAATTTCATCTCTTCTCAACAATAATAACTCCCCTATCTTTTCCCTAAACAAAAAAAGCAAACTGTATATTATTTTAATATTTGAAATAGTATGTTGGAGAAATGGCTCAGTGGTTAAAAGCATGTGCTGTTCTTGAAGAGAGCATGAGTTAAAGTCCCAGCACCGATCTCAGGAATCTCCCAACTGCTTGTACCATCAGGTCCAGGGGATCTGATGCCTCAGGCCTCTGCAGGAACTTGCATTCATGTGCATGTATATACAGACACATGTGCACATACATATAACTGAAACTATTACATAAAATAATGAAAAATGTGAATTTAACATAAAATAATCAAATCAATTATTTGACTCAAAATATTTCTATCTTCTAAAAATAAATCTGACATACATCACTGTTATATTTTTAACAAACTTTACTATGTGTGTTTGTACAAATAAGGATTTTTTTTGCATGTTCCTTTATTACTTGTATATGGTTAATGTATTACTCAGGTATACTTGTTCAATTGTACTAAAAATATCTAGTTCTCCCATCCAAGTACTAACCAGGCCCAACCCTGCTTAGCTTCCAAGATCAGACGAGATCGGGAAGTTCAGGGAATCCAAATGCACAGTGGAAGGACAAGACCAGGCTACAGAAACCCACAGAGACAGCTGACCTGAACAAGGAGGAGCTAATGGGCCCCCAGAAAGATAGATGGGAATCCAGCATTGGACCGACTCAGACCCCCTGAACTCAGTTAGAAGGCCTGGGCAGTCTAAAGGACCTCTGACAGTGGAACCAGGATGTATCCCTGGTGCGCAAAAGGACTTTGGGAGCATGTTCTCCATGGAGGGGATACTCCCTTAACCTAGAGGCAGGAGGGAGGGCCTGGTTCCTACACCAAATGACTTGATAGGTTTAAGTGGCCTCTCCAGAAGGCATCACCCAACATGTGGAGTGTGTGTGTGTGGGGGAGGATGGGAGGGTCATCGGGAGAAGCATGGGAGGGTGGAAGAGAGGAAGGGAGGGATGGATGGAGAGGAAACTGGGATAAATATGTAAAATAAGAAAAATAAATAAATAAATCTAGCTCAACAAATATAATCATGGTCCATCATTTCCATACTTCCTGTAAAATTTGAAGGATTTCAACTTTCAAATAGAAGTAGAAGCTGGACCTAAAAACAGCTGATAACTAAACTAAGTGAATATGATATTTAAAGATATGTAACACATTCAGTCTCTCTCTCTCTCTCTCTCTCTCTCTCTCTCTCTCTCTCTCTCTCTCTCTCTCTCTCTCTCTCTCTCTCCCTCACACACATGCACACAATGATTTTCTGTCTCTGATAACTTGCAGGGTAACAAAAATATGTCAGGCCCAGAAATTATAAAAAATATTTAAAAATCAGTAATCAGTTTCCTATCATTTCAGGATTCTTCCAGTTTGCAAATGCCTGTGACTTAACAGTTTATTTTGTTTATAGGAACTTGTACTGCCAGACTTTGAATGCACCCTCAAGGTCTACGAACAAGGTAGGAGAGATTTTATTTCACATTTAGATGAAAATTTCAAACTGCATTGGGTTTTGAATTGAGGATATATCTGCATTGCATGTTGCCAAATACTATTGGTTGTTATCTGATTATAACACTGAAGACACAATTAAGAATCATGTCAGCTTCTATTGTTCTTCTTGATAGAACTGTGTGAAGCAAAGTTAAAATGTTTTCAACAATGACTTTCTAGTGAAATGTCATATATCAACTGTGATGTAGCGGTTGATTGATTACCAACCTTTCTGCCATCTATCATCTGAATATCTTTATTTATCATCAATAATCATCTATGTATTTATCATCTATCTGTCTATCCATTCACATATTATTTAAATATTATCTTTCTATCTTTCTGTTTTTTAAGTATTTTCCATTTCTCTATCACATCTCTATCATCTATTAATCATCTATTAATCCATCATCTATCATTATCTGTCAGTGTAATCTATTTCCCCAGCAATAATATTTATCTTAAAACATCTATTATCTATACATCTATCATCTGTCTATCACTTCTCTGTCATGTATGTGTTTACCTAGTATTTATTTGTCTATCAAATTTATCCAAAAAGAAAAGAAATAAGCCACAATGCTATAAAAAAGGCATATAAATCATGGTGTGTTGTGTGTTGAGTTTGAAAATATGTCTCATATCTTTAAAGGTCTTAATCCTCGGTGTTTAACTTTTACCTAAGTTGAGGAAATAATGACCTTTATGGAAATGAATTTGAACATTCCCTGACTACAAGTTAATGATATATTCTTTGCATATTTTTGTATATCATACATAGAAAAGCTTTAGGACATGCATCTGCTCTTCTATGCCTTCTTCCATAGCTGGAGGGACTCATTCAGTCACAGTTCTCTCAGTTTTCTGCTTGAGTGATTGTAAAAAAAAGAAATGAAGATAGAGAAAGCAGGTCCGAAATGCCACCTTGCAGGCCCTGCTGTTCAGGAGCGCTGAAGGAGAGGGAGGCATGGGATAGGTCTTCCTGAAGTGATGGGTTTCACTATAAATGAAAATTGGATCCATGCAGTTGAACACCCCTTTTGCACGAGAAGCTGCTTGTTTCTCACTCTAAATGAACCAAGGAAGACGCATCATGACTCAGGATTTCAGTCATGCTTTTGTGCGTTTGTTCACATCAGAATTTTCAAATAAGTAGACATCTAGTCAGAAGAATTTGGAATATTTTCAAGTTTTGAGCTTCCCAGCTGTTTCTCTTCTATTTGTGGCTTTGGAGGGGGGGTATGAAATTAGACATGAATGCTTTATGATCATATCCCTAAATGAGTATAGAAACGCTAACTTCCAAGTTAAGTAAAAAGCAACTCCTTTGGATTATGCCAGTTGTTTTGTTTCTTTAAAAAATAATGTATCATGCTGTTATACATCTTGGGGTTTATTCATCACCAATGTTACATATGTTTTTTTTTACAACATAAATAGGTATTGTTTTTTAAAAAAAAATACTCCCTTGACCAAGTTAATTTAATTTCTTGTGATATTTCCTTCAAAATAATAGAGACTAAATATTTTCCCCATCCAGGAGTTAATGAATGACAAAAGAGATCAAAAATGCTTTTCATTAAAATGCACACATATACAAAAGGAAACAAAATCAGAAGTTATCCAATAATTCCTAACCACAGGAAGGAATGCATAGAGGCAGAACGCTCTTTTCTATGGTACTCACTCTAGATCATTATTTATAGAACTGTGCCAGTGGTGGCATTACTCAGATGCTAAACTTGCCCCCAGCCTGTTAGGTCATTGCCAGCGTATGAAAAGAAGTTCACTTAACAGTCAGCCCGAGACTCACTGTCCATCATTCGTAATCTTCCAGCTGAGTACTACAATGTTTGTCTCTTCCCAATGCCTGAGTAGTAACATTGGTATGGGCAATCCACAGATGTGTAATGAAAAGCCAAAGAAGGAAATAAACTTACGATTACTGACTGTCAGGAGAAGAACAAGCAGCCGTGAAGACACACAAGCTGAGAACTCAGTACCTGCCTGTGCTCTACTTTATCAGGACAGAATAGGGTCGACTCTTCTTATTTCTATTGTTCATTCTAATAATCTGCACTCCTGTATCTATTTTTATGTATGTCCCATATTTAAAAGATAAAGGGATGCAATTCTATTTTCTTATCTGCATATTTATTCGTGATTCTGCTGTCAGAGTGATGAATATGTATAGATAGGCCATTGCAAGAGAGTTTGAGAATGATTGAGACAAGAAAATGACTAGTATTCTCAGTAGCCAGTAAATACAAAAGAAATCCATGGGTTGGATTTGGTATTCTGGTCTTTTAATCAGAGCTTGTAAGAGAGACTTTCAGAACTTTTTTGAATACTTAAAAAGCCTTCCTTTTTACCAGCAAGCCCAAAGGAACTTAGCCATACACAAAAGCTTCCTTTACTGGCTGTTTTCATTTCTATGAAATTTTTAGTGTTCTCACTATATAGTCTGCCCACATTTAGGTGTGATTTTTATTTTCTTTATGGAATTTGGTTACTAGTTGGTCATTCCTTGTCTGTGTTTTAACATAGAAAATAAGTTCACTAAATTCACTGTTTATTATCGTTATAATTATCATTATTTTTATTGTATAATGTAACATAAATAGTTCAAAAGAAGGTATGTAAATTTCAGAATATTTTGGTATTCCTTTTTCTTCAAGTCAATCTAAAATACATCTTGATTCAGTATTTTATTTTATGCTTTGTTATATTTTTACTTTTAAGTCTGGCTTGCTAATATTACCTTCACATTGGCTTAGGTTGCTCATAAAGTCGACATCTGTGTTCGGCTCTATCTACCTCAGTTATCGTGTTAGTCTTGGAACAGCTTGCCATGTGAAGTTTTTTTTTTAAAACAGCACAGCCCACCTGAAATCTTTCCACACTTGTCACGTAAATTCCATAATATCCCACTATTATGAATTTCTTATCAATACTTACTTTGTAAATGGCCTTTATTTTCCAATATTAATGTGCTGTGTTAGCACACCCTCTCTTGCTGGGTGTCAACTTTCTAGTAAGGGGAACCATATCTGTGTGACAGCAATACAAAATAATCTAAATGTTGTGGGTACAGTGTGTTCTGCAGAGAGCTGTCTGCAAAGCCATGTGTGGATAATTCACTATAGGAATACTGTATAAGTAAGTAATTTGGTGCTGTATAAGTGTTTTCCAGGGTCAGAATATGGGCTGACAGGAAAGAGGCATCTGTAATGGGCAACAACTGAAAACACCAATGTATGGTTTGCAAACAGTTAACTTCTCCATGAAATCCCCTATTAGAAGTTACCTATAAGACTCTTGATGTCTTTCCACCATATTTTGCTATTATAAAAATAGATTATTACATTTTATATGTTTGAGGGGATGTTTACCTGTCATTTTATATAATAAAAGAAATACAACCTACCAAATTTTTATAATGTCGGTTAATCCATCTTACTGCTGAATATAATTTTTATTATTTAACTTTATTTTTCTTAATATTTTTGTGTTATCAAACAGAAATTCATGAAATTACACACACACACACACACACACACACACACACACACACACCACATACACACACATACACACATCAACTTATATTGCCCAAAATCAAGTTATTAATGTCTTAAAGCATTGCTTTGGCTGACTACCAGGGTAGATTTCAAGACAGAGTGCTTCCCTCAAACAATAAATCAATTATCAACTACATTATACTTAACAGACTTCACTGCAACATGTAACAATTAGTAGAGTATATTATAGCCAGTGGTTGTTAAATTTCTCCTCTTGAGTTCATGTTATGACAGAGTTTCTAATTTCTTAGAAAGTTTCAGTACTTTTCTGTCTTCATATGGACTACTTAGGAAAAAAATGTACTTTATTTTCCATGTCTATGTTCAGTCAGTGTTTTTCTAGAGTGATTACCTATTAGAATGTGAATTTTTAAATCAATTAATTGATTTAATTTATATTTTTGCCTTGGTTTCCTCTCCCTCCTCTCCTCCCAGGCCATCCACCTCAGCTCGGCTCTATTTCTCCCATATCTACTCCACTCCCATTCCTACTCAGAAAAGTGCAGGCCAAATTGTAGTAAGAATAAGCACCTCCCTTTGTATGAAAGGCCAGACAAGGCAAACCATTATGAGGAATGGGGTCTCAAAAGCCAGTAAAATGGTCAGAGACAGCCTCTGGTCCCACAAGTAGAGCAAAGTACATAACCATCACATATATGGGCTTAGGTCAGTCCCATGTGGGTTCCACCAACCCCCTTTACCCTCTGCAAATGGCTGTGTAATCTGCTCCAGGGTTTAATGATGTAGACCCTTTGCGCTGATCTCATTCTTCTGTCTTTTGGTGATTTTTCCCTTCCTGCCTTATGTGTTTCTTTGTCAGTCATACTAAAAATTCAGGAAGAAATGGCTTTCATTGGGCTCCTCATTAAGTTACACTGGAAATTCAATCTTTAAAATGTGAATGAGGGAAGTTTCCTTTTATAACTATGTTTTTGTTTTCACTATCGAATTGTCTTGTATTATTTTCCTTTAGTTCGCCTTCATCCATAGGCAGAATGTTCTATATCCATTTGTTTCCATGGCGATTTTTTATTCCTTTGTTCACTGGTTTGTGCTCTTCCCCTTCCTTTTTATTTCTTGGGAATTTTGTGTGAAATCTTTTCTTTCCTGTATGTGGTGCACTCCCCTTCAACGCCATTTCCTGTGACTTTGAATTCTCCCATGTTTCCTCTCTGATCACCGTATCCCTTTTGAAGTCCCATGTTCTTAAAACCAGATCATGCCAGGCATTGGTGGGGCACATCTCTAATCCCAGCTCTCAGGAGGCAGAGTCAGGCAGATTTCTGTGAGTGCGAGGCCAGCCTGGTCTATAGAGTTGGTTCTAGGACAGGCTCCAAACCATACATAGAAGCCCTGTCCCAAAAAACCAAAAAACAAACAAACAAACAAAAAACAAGATCACATTAACTTGTTGCCAAAATTAAACTTTAGAACTTCAGAAAGCATGAAATGATTATATATCCATACATACATACATACATACATACATACATACATATATATATATATATAAGTAGCCCAACAGTACGTTGAGCCTCTTAATTTTATCACCTATAAGGAATCAATAGGTAGATAAGCCACAGAGCAGATGTCAGTCTCTCCTAGATTAAACCTAATTCCGTTTTTCATTGACTGCTTTGGATGGCTTCTTTTGCCCTCAAAAAAATTATTTCTGGGTATCAGGGCCTGTGTACATTGGGTAAAGGAAAATGATAGCACAGTATGCCATTAGAAAAACCTCAAAACAATATAGAGGGTTATGGTATTAGGCCCTGCACTCTGTGTCTCTTCCTCCATGCGATAGGATTCTCCTTATCCCTTTGGCCCATGACATCAACAATGAGAGTCTCTGTGGCTTGCTCTCTTGGTTAGAGTGCAGTACTTTCCCACACTGCAATTATGTCCCTATGCCTGTGACAGAAGAGGCATTTGTTATCACCTTCATATTTAACTGTCCCTGCTACAAAGACCTGTTCTGTTCCACTCATTAGCTGTATTCTCAGCTACAATAATATCCATAAAATGTAAGGATGCAGAACTCCTCGGTAAAAGTTGAAGTTCAGGGCTTTGCTGTCTTTGACAGTAATACACCTAAGTTTGATGAGGATTCAGAAGTCTCCTATCTCTATGAAGTGTAATACCAGGCACCGCCAATTGGTGGTGTAACCCTTGTTTGCATCCTTCCCTTCTCTGAGTATTCTGTCTCTCTGACTTTTGCCATGCTGAGAGACACCAAGCTTTTACTTTCACTCCCCACTCTTAGTCACCGGTGGTCATTCTTAAAATCTTAAGCAAACTGCTGGAACTGATACCCTACAGACTCAGTTGCACTTACATACATAAAGTGTGCAAACGGAAGGTTCTCAGTGACCTGGCTCAAATGCAGGTGACTCACATGTCCAGCCAGATGCCTTATCCCTTAGAAATTAAAATCTACTATTCCTTCTCAGAGTGAGTGCTCCTTTTAGAATGTATTCTGGTGTTTTCCTAGAAGCCTGACATTATTAGTGGATTAGGAAAGATACTCCACTACTCTGCAGTATGAGAGCAACTTAGAGTTTTCAATCACCTGTTACTATTCTGAAGTGTTAGGAGTGTATTTCTCTGTATCGTGATGTGTTGTTGTCTAGCTGACTAAGTCCTTTCAATGTAGAATAGCTTCCCTCACACAGTGTTTCTTCAAATTGGCCTCCCTCCTTGCCTCCTCCTTTTCATAGGAGGCAATGGTTTCACAGTTTCCATAAACAATGCAAGATAAATTAAGTTGTGCTTTACTCAAGTTAGATTTCCTGTAGTATTTTTTTTTTTAGAAAAATGGGACAATTGTAGGTGCAGATAGCTTAAAAATGTGCTAGTGTAGTTGCAACCTACAGAAGCACATGGACAGGTATGTCAGACTAGCCACAGTCTGCTATATAAAGACTGGGGGTTTATGGATTTTTTTTTCTGGCTGAACCCAAAGGCATCCATCATTGTAGGCTGCTTCTTACTTATCCCAGGGTCTCTTTGAATATCCTAATCTTTAAACTTCCCAAGAACCTGTGACAGTCAGACATGCCCTCTAAAGGAGGTTTTCTCCCAATCGGCTATATAGAACAGACAGGCTAACACTCCTCCAATCTTTCTCCATTTTTATATTAATCAGCAAAATTCCATAATTCCATATAGGGTTCAGTTCACTGTTGTCATTCAGAGAGCACACATTATTAGAAAACTCATTGAATTTTATTTCATTTAACTTGTGGTTTGCTACAACTTTCCTACTAGCTGTCCCCTAGAAGTTTAGCACATACCTTATAGTTCTTGGATATTTCTGGCATGCTACTGACTCTTACCATGCTATTAAATGTTTTCAGTGATAAGATTATATCTCTCTTGTAATGAACTTGTTTAAAGCTTGTATCATGTTTCAAACTCATTTGTCCATAGGCAATGAAGTTTTAATTTTGAAATTCTTTACTGAAATTGATTAATTATAATTAATATTTAAGCTTTCAAAGTGAGCTCTTACTGCCAAGCTTGGAGTCTGACTTCAATGCTGAGTGTAGCATTGAATATAAGGGCCTTTGTTTCATTCTGTGTATTTTGTCAGTGAAAAGAGTTTTAGAAAGGGAAATGTTTTTATAAGGATCATTTCCATTCTTACCAGTCATTTAATAAAATAAAGGCATAAAAGTTGTAACCTTTACACAACAATTTTCACTTCAAGATACTGAGTGTTTTAGACCTGGAGCAAAAGGATGCTGTCCTCCCTATGAATGTGCCCTGAAACTTTAGGATGCTCATCTTATTAGTAAGTAGGAAATATTGATTATCATTTTCTATTTTAAATAATAAAAGGGGGCTGAAGAGAATAGCTCAGAGGTTAAGAACACTTGCTGATTTTGTAGAAGGCTGGGTTCAGGTCCCAGCACCCACACTGGGTGGCTCACAACCACTTGCAACTACAATTTCTGGGGATGTGATGCCCTCTTCTGGCCTCTGTGGGCATCTGCATGCATGTGGTGCACAAATGTACACTAGCATGCAAATATTAAATATATAAAATCTTTAGAAAACTCAAAAGTATTTACTCAGTGAATTTAATATATTGACAAACTATCTAATCTAAATTTGTTTTATTCACCTCTTATCAGAACAATTTTCTATGGTGCTTCATGATGATAGATAATGAACAGTTTTAGAGAGTGCTTCTATTCGGTAATCATTACAGTGATGGTAACCTGAGCTCAGCACCACTGTGTTGCTTAGTTCTTTTCAACTTGACACAAACCTATATATTCCTGGGGAAAGAGAGTCACAACTGAGAAATTACCTCCATCAGATTGCCCATGGGCATGTCTATGGGGTATTTTCTTTGATTGCTGACTGATGTGTGAAGTCTGACCCAGACTACTGCAAGTGATCCCACCTGTGTCAGATATAAATGGGCTCTATATATCAGGCTGAGCAAGTCATGAGGAGCAATCCAGTAAGCAGCATTCCTTCATGTCCTCTGCCATAGTTCTTACCTCCAGGTTCCTTGAACTCTTGCCCTGGCTTCCCTTGATGGTGGTGTATAACTTATAAAAAAGAAATAAACCCTTCCCTCTCCAGGCTGTTTTGGGTAATTGTGATTTATTACAGCAATGGAAACTCAAACTTAGATACTCACCATCCTAAAAGTCCTGCACATTAAGCATGTTTTGTCCTCCGTGTAAGAAGAAGTACTTTTGGACCTGGGCAGGATAGCTGTTGCTGCACAAATATCTGCTCACCTCAGGGATCATTGCTCTCCAGTTTTATTTTACTGACAATTTTTAACTATTGTAATAGTAAAAAGATGGGAGGTATCAAATTTTGAGACTCATCAATTCTGGGACAAGTCAGATCACCGGGTCATGTTAGACATGACTGGAGTGTTTTCCAGTATAGGTTTATGCTAACATGTAGGGCTCCATGAAGTCAATCACCACCAGTAACACAGCTTGTAAAGTCATCTCATGGAACATTTAACAAGGACAGATCATGTTGGAATTGTAGCTCATGATGCAATTAAAAGGATTCAAATCAGTATAATAATCAAAGAAGATGAGGCTATCAATCTGAGCGTTGGGGAAATGGGAGGGATAGGAGAGAAGAGGACATGGGAGGCTCTGGAGGGAGAACAGGTAAGGAGAGAAGGTATGTAGTAATATTTTAATTAAGCATATAAAACTAATAAATAAAAACATAAAAAATTCAAATCAGACTAGGTATTATTTCCCTATCCTACAGATTCAGAGTATATGAGCAATCTTTTAAGATGCCATGATAAATTGAGCCTGTGGTTTTTGTAGTAAGATTCTGAGGAAACACTTAGCATAAGCAGGTATGAAGTGAAAACAAGAACGTGACAAGAGGCTCACCAACATCAAGGGAAGCAGCTTGGATCCATCTGGAGATTAGATGAAGGAGCTGGTGGTATGTTCCAAAACCATAAAACACAACTCATCCCATGTAAGAGATGCCACTGTCCAACTAGAATGAACAATGCAGCAACTTTGCCTATCAGGTTTAGAAGTTCAGTAGAATTGGGTTGGGCCCAGAACTGTGTATGAAACTCCTTGCCAATTGCCCTTCTGTGCTTCTGTGCTGCTGTGAAGATAGGAAATGCTCGTGGCTCTGCCGCTGCACACTTTATTTTCTTGCAAGGATCTTGGGAATTTTGCTAACAGCCTCATATTCTAAACTAGCCTGTGAAGCAAAGAACAACATGATTTTAAGTGGAAATGGTTATGCTTTTTTAAACATCATTTATTTATTTATTATTTGTTTGTTTGCTTGTTTTTATTTCTTTGGCTATGCACCTGTGTACAGGCCCCTTCAGAGATTAGATAAGGGTGTTTGATTCCCTAGGTGCTGGAACATACACTTGTGAATGGCTTGATAAGAGAACTTGAAACGGTTGTCCAGTTCCTTGCAAGAACAATATTTGTCCTTAACTTGAGCTGTTTCTCTAGCTTCAAAATAAATCACATATTTAAAAGAGAACAGAGAAGAAGGAAAAGTTGCAATTACTATAATTATGTCATCTCAAGGCAGATGGGTTGCTGCCACAGACAACCAAAATTGTCTAATAACCCTTGGGAGTCTTCTCAGGTGTAGAAATCTAGAAACACAAGTTTGATATTTTATTTTTAAGTCAAATAATACTTATTGAGAAAAGTCTTAGTTTTCTCAGCTTTAAAAAATAAACAGAGCTTAGGGCAATTGTATAAATGATGAATACATTAAAAAGTAAGATAAAATATGAGCACAGACTCCTGCTCTGAAGGGACAGACACTGAGCTGCTACTCTTGACTTTTTTCATTTACTTAAGTATTCATATCAGTTTCGTTTAGTTTTCATAGCAGTGACCTGTCTGGTAATCATGATATCAAAGACAGAGCCACATAATGTGTCACTGAACTGCAGTCTTAAACATAACACTAGAGTTGGGGAAGGGACAGAGAAAGGAGGTTGTTTATGGGTATGTGTGTGCTCATTTGCTGACTTTGTTTACACAGAGTGATTCATTCATCTCTCTCCAGCCTGCAGAGTGTTGGAAATGTATGAGTGAGACACTTCCAACTCCGTAATAAGCGCTGCATAGCTGAAGTGCCTAAACACACAAAAACTTATATTTTATCACAGTATACTGTCATTTGTGAAGCTGTTCTTGTTCATGAGATGTTTCATTGGAAGGAGAAACTCTTGTTTCACTTTATTTCCTCCCCTCCACCCCTGGTGACTGTGCCCTGTTGTTAAGTGCATTGTGTGGAACTGTGAGGTGAAGAAGTAGGAACTAGTGTTCCCATTAATGTGATACATATGACAATCATGGACATACATAATGCTGTTTTTTTCTCTATTGTTACTTTTCCTTGCTTCCTTCTTTCCTTTCTTCCTTCCTTCCTTCTTTCCTTCCTTCCTATCATCTCTCTTTCTTGTTTTATTACATCCTCACCATAGTTTTTCCTCCTTCCTCTCCTCCCAGGCCCTACCCCAACTTCCTCTTTGCTTCTCCCAACCCCATATACTCCTCTTCTGTTTCTGTTTAGAAAAGCACAGGCCTCCTATGGATATCGACAAAACGTGGAATATCAAGTTGTAGTAAGACTAAGCACTGTGCATCCATTTTCATAGAATTTGTAAGAGTTTTTAATTTCTTTCTTTATTTCTTCCTTGGCACAGTAGTGAGTCAGTAGAGAGTTGCTCTGTTTCCATGAGTTTATAGGCTTTCTGTAGTTGTTGAAATCCAATTTTAACTTGTGATGGTCTTATAGGATACCAGGAGTTATTTCAATTGCCTTGTTTCTCTTGAGACTTGCTTTATGACCAAGTATGTGGTCAATTTTGGAGAATGTTCCATGAGATGCTGAAAAGAAGGTATATTCTTTTGTGTTTGAGTGAAATGTTTTATAGATACCCGTTATGTCCATTTGAGTTTTAGTGTCTGAGATTCCATATTGCTCTGTTTAGTTTCTGTTTGGAAGACTTGTCCTTTGGTAAAAATGAGATGCTAAAAGCTTCCAGTATCAATATGTGCAGGTATGATTTAATGTTTCTTTTACAAATGTGGGTTCCCTTGCATTTGGGACATAGATTTCTGAATTGAGACATCATCCTGGTGGGTTTTTCTTTTAATGCATATGAAATGTCCTTCTCCATCTCTTTTGGTTAATTTTGGTTTGAAGTCCATTTTTTTAGATGCTAACATAGCTGCACCCACTTTTGTTGGAGACATTTGATTGGAAAATCTTTTTCCAACCCTTTGCTCTGAGATAATATAAATCTGTATTTTGAGGTGTATTTTTTGTATGCAACAAAATGTGGATCCTGTTTTTGTTTTTAATGTGTTAGCCTGTGTCTTTTTATTAACATATTGAGTCCATTGATATTGAGAGATATTAATGACCACTTATTGATTGTTTCTGTTATTATGTTGTTGGTAGTGATGTGTGTATGTGTGTGTACACATGTGTCTCCATTTTTGGATTTTGCTGGTGTGAGACAATCTATTACATGTGTTTACGTGAGGGAACTTAACTTCTTTGGTTTAGAGTTTTCCTCTAGTAATTTCTGTAGGGATGGATTTGTGGATATATATTATTTAAATGTGACTTTGTCATGAAATATCTTGTTTTCTCCATCTATAGTGATTTAAAGTTTTCCCGGGTGTATTAGTATGAGCTAGAATCCATGATCTCCTAGAGTTTTCAAGATATTTGTTCAGGTCTGTCTGACTTTTAGAGTCACACTTGAGTGTAATTCTTATACTTTCTGGTATAATTCTTATAGGTCTGCCTTTATATGTTACTTGGCCTTTTCCCATTGTAGCTCTTAATATTCTTTCTTTGTTCTCAGTGGTTAATGTTTTGATTACTATAAGGCATGAGAACTTTCTTTTTTGATCCAATCTGTTTGGTTTTTGGTAAACTTATAGCTTTATAGGCATGCCTTACTTTAGGTTAGGGATTTTTTTCTTCTATGACTTTGTTAAAAATATTTTCTGGATTTTTGAGCTGGGTTCATCTCCTCCTTCTACTACTGTTATTCTTGGATTTTGTCTTTTCATGGTGTCCCAGATTTCCTAGATGTTTTGTGTTAAAGGTTTCTCATAGACCTAACATTTTCTTTGACTGATGACTCTGTTTCTTTTATTGTATTTTTAATGCCTAAGATTCTGTTTTCTACCTCTTAAATTTTGTTGGTGATGCTGAAATCTGTTGTTTTTGTTCACTTATCCAGATTTTCCATTTCACGAATCCCTCATTTTGTTTTCTTCATTGTTTTTGTTTGGGTTTATGTGTCTTAGATAGTTTCTTTGTCCTGTTTATTTGTTTTGGTTTGATTTTCTTGTCATTCTTTAAGGGTGTTGATTTCCTCCAGTTTTTGGTTCTTTTCCTCCATTCCAAGGAAAAATTTCATGCCTCCTTTCAGTACTCTATCATCATCTAGTTGGTTTTAAGATCATTTTGTTTTACTTCCACTGTTTTGGAATATTCAGGTTTTTCTGTAGTAGGATGGCTAGGTTCTGGTGGTAATTTACTGCTCTGACTGTTGCTGTCTAAACTTATGTTTAGACAACTGGACTTGGAATTATTTTAGGTCTAGGTGTCAATTTCTGGATTTGTCTTTGTTGGATGGGTGTTTTTCCCCCTTAGTTTCAGTTTCCTCTCTGTTCTTCTGGATCTGATATCCTGTGGTTGAATAGAGGATCTCCACCCACATTGGGAACTGGACTTCTGGCAGCTTGTATGGCCTCCTATCTACCAGTTTGGGGCTGAAGTGCTGACTATATATGGGCATTGCCTCTGATCTGGCCAGGGGTCCTCTGGGTTTCAGATGCTAACCAGGCTTTTGGTGGGGTGGGAGGCTTCTGCCTGGTTTCCAGGAAGTTGGCCTGGTCTCTGAGGTTGAGGATGCTGGTCTAGCCTCTGAAGGAAAGGGCTATGGCCTGGCTTCTGATGGAATGGAATATTGTCTGCAGAAGTGTGGGCAGGGATATGGTGATGAGATAAGGAGAGGCAGTTGGAGTTTGCTAGGGGAATGTAGTTTAGAATGGTAGCATGGCCTCTTCAGAAAAGAGGAGATTTCTACCTGAGGTGTAGGCCTGGCCAAGGAAAGGAGGGGTAGTTTGAGTTATTTTGGGGTATAAATACTTCTAAATTGTGTCATTGGTCCATGAATTGTCTTTGTTATTAGCTTTATGTGAGAGAAACGGAAATGATCTTTCTATTATTTCTTTGACTCCTTTTCACTGTTCATTTTCTCCTTCACAGTTCTGTTTTTATCCTACAATCTTCTTGCTATCAAAACTCATAAAAATATTACAAACCTCTGTGTTGTGCCTGTGTAGCACTATTGATAGACAAGTTGTTTCCTTCCTGTTATCGATGGATTTTTTTTTTTTAAAAAAAAGAAAGATTTAGAGATGGTAGTGTTACATTGTGGTAAGCTTTTTTTGTTTTGTTTTGTTTTTTCTTAACAAGCCTATTTTCTTCATTTTTAAATGTTTTTATTTTAAAATAGATTTTTGAAAGTTTTTCAAATGGTCTTTATTAAGATTTCAATTATGTTAAAATAATGTGATCCAGTCCAAATGACTTTCCTAACATCTTCCTGAAGCCCCTAAAAATATATGCTATTCTAGGTACAGGGTAGCTGCTAGTCTTTCACATTCTACTGATGTGAAACCACATCAGTAGATGCAATCACATCTTTGTCAAATAAATGTAACTATTTAATTTGCTTAATTATTCTTTCATTTATCACATCAATAATAATTGGCTATAAAGCCTTGAATCAAATAATCAATGTATGCTTTTAGAGAGTTGATCTTGTGAGGAAGAAGATCATATATATATATATATATATATATATATATATTATATATATAATTATTAGAGCAATTAGGACAAATAAGTAAGCAAGTATAGAATAATTATATATAAAATTGAATAAGCAATCCATCTTAAATCAAACAAAATTGTACTGTGCATCATTTTCTTATACTTAAGAACAGTACAGTAGAAAGTGGTAAAATAATTCAATTTATATGCAAATAATAGGATTTGGCTTTCAACCTCATATCAACAGAGTCCTAATTATTTTAAAGTTATATTACATTGGGAGTACTGTTACATACATGAAAGTGAAAATGCTTAGATTAACCATGTCTTTGCCTCTCTGTGGTCACACAGACTCGGTCAAGCCTGACTCTGTCTCCAAAGCATTTGAGATGTGCAGAGTTAAGGCCTATGTCCAACACTGCTTCTTGCTGTGGAAGAATTTGTACTTTTAGACTTTGGTCTTTGAGGACTGAGTATGTCTGAGAATTGTCTGATAGACACCATGAATGTGCACAAATAGAATGTGTACAGCATAATAATGATGGTTTTTGTTTGTGTGATATTGACTAGTGTGTTTATTTAGATCCTGTTTTTTATTCTATACTTTTCATCTTTGTTTGATATTAAAATCAAAATGGTGCAGTATATTTACCTGCCATTTAAATAGATTAATATTCTAAGATAGGGAAATCCATAGATTACACACACACACACACACACACACACACACACACACAACACATACACACACACACACACACACAGAGGCACAAGTAAATTTTAATACTGTTAGAACATATTTCCAACTGTTGTTTTTTCCCCACAAATGTTTAGGGGAACTGATGTTTAGTTTAGGACCCCAAGTTCTAACTATGGGCACAGTAATGAAGTTGTTCCTGAAAGTGAAGTTATGCCATTGTTGTTACTCAGAAAATGTATCTTAATGTTGCCTCACTTCAGTCCAATAAGGGATGAATCAGTTATCATGTACCACATTTTCCCCTTAGCTTCGAAGAAAGTCTTTCTCAAGCAATAAATTCAAGTGACAAATCATTAAAATCTAATTCTACTAATAGGACGATATCTTACTTATGACCTAGATTTATAAAATCATACAACAAACCATAGTGATACTAAAATTTTTATATACTTTAAAATTTATCAATATTGTTTTATTGACTAAGATATAAAGAAAGTCATAGGTAGAGAAAAATCCTTGCAACTTATATGTCTTAGTAAGTATGCTATTTAGCGTTCATATTATTCCCTTCCAATATTATAAACAGTGGTGAATTTTCATGGAATGTTAGTGATGAAGTTTCTTAAAGAAATTCATGTTCTTACTCCCTACATACACTTTCACCTTGAATGCTCCCTATAGGTAAATACCTTATTGTATATAAATACATGCAAGCAAGGCTTCTGAGGAAGTTGTCTTTCCTGCAAGATCTCTCCTGCCTTCTAAGTACAAAGCTTAGATTGGAGGCACTTTCATCCTTTTCAAATTGCCTGAAGAGGCTTTTTCTAAATTTAAATTAGATTTCAGAGTGTTTGGTCTAAAATCTAAGAATATATACATTTAGATTATTCAACCAATAAAGGGGCTTGGTAGAAATATATTCTAAAATTCCTCTTCTTTAGATGGTAATAAAATATATATGATAGAAGTTCTGAAATTGCTTTTGCTTTCATTGGGAAATAAAACTTTGAAATACATATTTATTGAATTTTTTTTTAATCAAAAGAAGCTTAAGTACTTTTAAAGGACATGATTTGGTTTTGAAATATAAGCCAGGATTTATTCAATGTGCATGTGTTGACTTCAGCCTTCCCTGGATAAGTTTGGGTGATAATAAGAATCAGGCTGTACCCTGAACAAGCATCCACTTACCCTAGTTGAGAAATGTTCTTTCCAGGTAGTTCAACTCAGGCCAGTGAGCTTCTTCCAGGAAGCTCTGCTGGTCTCTGTATCATCCAGACAGTTCCATTGGTCTAAGAGTGTCCCTTAGCAATCCTACCGCTTATATATGCTTGGAGAAGGAGAGGCCTAGTGAATCTCCTCGGTTTCATGGACTTCCTGGAACCATTAAGTTGTTTGTTTCCTTGGCTTAAGGATTTTTTCTGTGGGTTGGAATGTTTTTACTTCCTCTTAGAGCATCCAGTTGCTTCATCCCACTTTTAACAGCTTTTTCTTACATCTGTTATTTTGTACTTCCTCTTTACACACTATACCTAAAGGCATATTCCTCTAAAATGGAAGGTATTACTATAGAGACAGCTGCTGTTTCCATGGTACAGAATGCAGAAACACTTGAAATGAGACCGGTAGCACTAACTCATCAGGAAAAATATCTTGCTGAGGAAATCTCCCTGGCCCATTATTTGGGAAAGGTATTCAGAGGGTTCCTCTGCTCTTGTGGAGCCCTGGTTATGCCCATGAAGGGAGTGCACCATGGTTACATGGTGATGCTTTGCAAACTCACTTTCCAACCTTCAACTCCCGTAGAACTAACTACCAAGCCTGCAACAGCAGGAGAAAACAGCATTAACATACCTGTGCTTATTGAAACGTTTCTATAAGCTCTTGAAAAATTTGATTTGATTACTAAAAGAAGCATAAAAACAAAACAAAAATTGCCTATGCATACTAAATACTTAAATTCATTTGCATCAGTGTGAGTGTATGTGTGTGTGTGTGTGTGTATGAAAAATAACACTATTAAAATAAGGAAGGTGACTCTGAATTTGCAGTTTGTTTAAAAGGGGAACGTGTCATCATCCAAGAGGCAGGCAGGAATGAAATTTTCTTATTTTCACTGCCCTCTTGAGGCTCTAATGAGAAATTTAGTTGAGTTTTGCAACATTATTTTTTTTCCTTGTCATTTTAGTATTGAGAATTTTGTCTGTGTGTATGAGTGAGTGTGTATGCACACATGCTCAGATATGCAAGTACACATATGAATATGTGTCCATGGGTGTATTTGCATGTGTGTCTGCAAGTGGTAGCTACATCTCAAACTCAAGTGTCATTCCTCCAGCAACTTTCCAACTTGGTTTGCAAGCAATAGGATCTCTTATTGGGCTGGGACTCACTAATCTGGTTTGGCTGACTGCCATGTGTCTCCAAGGATCCAGCTGTCTCTGTCTGGCCTCTGCCGGGTGATGAGTGTGTCCCACCATGCTGATATTTTTTTGTAAACATGGGTTCTGGGAATTGAACTCATGTCCTCATGCTTGCATGTCAGGCAATTTATATTTATTTACTGCCCCCTCCTTATTTATTTATTTATTGCAAACCTCTGTTGCTTCATCAAAAACATCAGGTAAGAACAAAACTGTGAAGAAGTAGATATTTTCTGAGTTTATGGTGCCATGTTAAAAAAATTCACCAAAAAAACTGTCCTAGGAGATATTTCTGAAGCTAAAAATGAAAAAAGTAATAATTTTAGTTCAGAATTGAAAGTAATATCTCACTGTTAATACACGTGATCATAGCCCAAGAATGTGGATTTGAGTGGCCACCCAAAAAAAAAGATGCACACTAATACAGAAGCACTTACATCAATTTCTATGGTCACAAAATAAAACAAAAAGTCATAAATCAAGCAACTAGCAGACACATTAGTTGGGATCTCAGGAAGGCAATTTCCTGGCAAATGCAACAAATCAGGGAATTATCTGGTGTAAGATGTGTGTGTGTGTGTGAGTGTGTGTGTGTGTTGTGTGTGTGTGTGTGTGTGTGTGTGTATGTATGTATGTATGTATGTATGTAATTTGTTTTCATTTTACATACCAATCACAGCTTCCGTCCTCCCCTCCCCCTCAACCCACCTCCATCCACTCCTCAGAAAGGGTGAGACCTAGTCTGTTTATGTGACCCCTTTCAGTGACACCGGGATCTATCCCTAGTGCATGAGCTAGGTTTTTGAAGCCTATTCCTTATGGTGGGATGCTTTGCTCATCCTTGATCTGGTGGGAGGTGTTTGGTCCTGCATCAGTTGAATGTGCCAGGCTTTGCTGACTCCCCACAGGAAGCCTTACCCTCTCTGAGTCAGTTCTGTCTGATGACATTCTTTGGATTGGGGGCTTGCTGGAAGCTACTAATCTGTTATGAATGCATCCCAAATGATTTACCTTATTTGAAAGAATGTTAGGCCAGGCACAAAGGTGGGCAAGGAATGGCTATTAGGTGGGATGAAGAGAGTTCAAGGTCATTTGACTTTGCCTGCAACACTCCAACTCTCTAGTTATGTGCTAATCAATCAGCCTTGTAGAAACTTCAGCATAGATATGACCTTGTTTCTGTAAGTTCAGTTCACACTCACCATATCCATTCCAAACATGTTATTTAGCTTAAAGTCTATTTCTCAATTCTGTTACTTAGCTATGAGATCCTGTCAGTCCTGCTTGATATATGATCCAGTTTTTATGCTAAAATAAAATGTGACCCTCTGGGTTCAGGGTCGAATAATGTACATTCGGTCATTCAAGAAACGATGCCTGGTATAGAGTAGGACTTGAACCCTGACCATGGTGTGTGTGTGTGTGTGTGTGTGTGTGTGTGTGTGTGTGTGTGTGTGTGGGTGGTTGGGTGGGGGAGACAAAGCAGAAAAGAAGTGTAACTTACAGGCTTCCACTTCATAACAAAAATGTGTTTCAGTGCTCATCAACACTACATTGTCTGTTTTATTTAAATTTGACCAGGAACATTTCTATAAAATAACCTGTAGCAAATACTTTAAAACATTAAGATAAACACACCTACAAATGTACCACTAATTGATTGTGATTTCAAACTGTTCTTACAATTCCTGGTATATTGCGGTTTAATAAGGATCAAGATAAACAAATAGGCCGAATAGATGTTTATTCAGGGAGAAATAACTCACAACATAGGCAGATGAACACAGCAGTTGGAACCGGATGCTCTTCTCTCCGTGTACCACCAGCAAGAGAGTGTTCCCAGGCTCCCCCTCAGACCTAGTTCCATGGGTCCCTTCAGCCCCTGGCTCCACCCACAATGGGTGTGGTTAGTGCCACAGAAGCAGACAAAGTGAATATCCCACTACACTGGTAACTTATAACAATGGCTGTCACCCATGTGTTTGTGTAGGTGAGAAATAGTCTCCTTGTTAACTGCACTCTGTATTAGCAAGCCTCTCTGACTCCAGACAATGCACCTGTTAATTATGATGCTTAATTTACTAGGCTATCTTGGAAGACTTGCATTGGAAATACAGATTCAGGAGGCAAGAAATAAGATGGCTAAAACATTAAAATGTAAATACAGGAGGTGATGATCTATGAGCAAAGGCTTGTCCTTTTTGCACCGCAGTGTAGATGAAGTTGATTACTTTATTAGCGTTGAGACCAGAAACACCCTGTAAAATCTAAACTCAATATCTCAAAACCCATGTCTTGGAACTTAAACCAAAAGAAAAGAAAATAAAACCCATTCTATAAGTCTCTTTTGAAACATCCTGCATATGCATTAAAGCTCAGAAAAGGCAACCTCCTCCCATTTCCTCTCATTTCCTTCCCAGAAAGGAGGCAGGTCTATGTGTCTAGTCTTTTTAATTCCCACTGAGCAGATCCTTGAAGCCTCCCGCTAGATTTGTGAGCACACAGGACAACCAACCATGTTCTCATTTTTACCCTGGAGAAAGACTAAATGTATCAAAGCCTTTTAAAATCATCACAGATGACAGAGACCTGCCCTCCTCATTTTTCAAGTACCTTTTAGAAGTCCATAAAAATGCCTGAAGTTGAGGCTATATTTAAATTCTATCCCACCTAAGCACATCCATCTAGAATCCCAACAGAGATATTCTCTCAGATAGAAAATACACTTGGAGAGAACCCGCTACTAATTTTCCCTATAAAGATCAATCCCTGAAAGAATGTACAGTAACAAGTCATGTGTTCATTATCAATGGAAGCTTAACCATGGGATTTAAAATATTCGCTGAAATCAACCACTATTTACGTGTTAACAGTTTATGTCTGCTCACATTCATGCTATTAGAACGTAACTGTTTCTAAACCCCAGCACACACCTTTCAGATTCCTTATATTATTGACAAGTTAAATTTCATACATTCTCTCCAGATTTAGGCCTATCGTTTCTAATTTTAATTGTTCTGTCATATTTCAACCTGTGAGACAGAAAAGGAAGGCCAGTTCCAAATCAAATTAAAGAGGAAAAGAAAAATAAATAAATAAAACTTTGGGGAAAATTAAAATGTATTACTGCTTCCTATGCTAGTTTGGGCAAGAACACATTTAATGCATGTCAAGAGAGCCTCGGGGGCTGGGAATCAGGTTTTTCTCCATTATCAGATAAATGTGTTTCAGTTTGTCTATCAGGAAGAGTAAACACATTCACATTTTTTTTAAACATGCAGGACCCATGAGAAACAGAAGAGGGCATCAGTTAGTTTTGAGCTGTCCCTGGGTGATGCTAAGGTCCTCTGCAAGCACTCTTAACCACTGACCCACCTGTCCAGTCCCATCCATCAAGAATATTGGCTGTGGTTTTCTGAAAGGTACATAGTATTAGAACCGATGGTTAAATTCATCCACCTCTAGGGTTGGAATACAAAGACAAAGGATTGTTTAGAGTTCTCAGAAAATTCAATTTAATTAATTCCCCTTGAGATTATAATTATACCATGTCTCCTTTCCCTTTCCTCCCTCAATCCCTCCCATTGTCCCACCTTGTTCTTTCAAAATCATGGTCTCTTTTTCATTACCTGTTGTTACATGCATGTGTGCATATGTATATATGTGTATATTCCTAAATATACCCTGCCTAGTCTGTATAGTGTTACCTGTATGTATGTTTTCAAGAAGAAGTTTGCTTGCTGAGGGGTAAAGACTACACTTATCTGTGAGTATAAGGATATATATTTACAGTGTAGTTAGGGATTATACTGGTTTAGTAAAGTGGTACTTATAGATTCTCCTTTAAAGATCCATGACTTCATTAGCCCTAGCTACCAGGCATGTCTTCCCTCTTAAATCCAATTAGAGAACTGTTGGCTACTGAAAAGGTATGTGTCACTTTTGTACCCTTCATGATATCAAGTCATGCCGCTCACTAATGTGGTTTGTGTGTTGTGGCTGGGCAGGACTGTCAGTTGTTTCTGTCCTTTAGGAGCTGCATGGTGCCTGCTGGTACCATGGAAGTGAGTACTCAGGGAGGAAACATTTAGACCAACTCCAGCTCAGTGGCCTCTGGGACTATGTCTGAAGTTCATGGTGTCTTCAACAGTAGGGACTTACTGTCCACCTATATGGGACAACCAAGAGCAACAGCAATAGCCTGTATGTTTTGGGAATCTCATGGACAACTCTGAGCAACAACTCAAAAGAGGGCCTCTCATGCCTTGTGTTGGGTTTTGGTTAGGTATCCTTTGGCTTTGGGGAAGAGCATGTTCAGCCCAGATGAGAAAGTTTTATTCAAACTATATGTGGATATTTATATGCAGACTTGCATGTATTTTATGCAAATTGCATGTACTTTTTTAGATAAGTAGTTACTAGTGTGATTCCTTAGGACTATTTCATGCATTGTCACTATTATTTTCTTGTCCCCTCTCCTTCTTCTATATTTATCTCCCTCTCCTATCCCTTATTAAAGCCTCCCTGCTTATTCCCATTTCCCTGAACAGATCATGTGTACTCTATATTCCTTTCTCTATTGCTACCCTAACACCTACCCCAACAATGATGCCTTTTGACTTCCTATATGTTACAATGTGTGAATCTGTATTTCATTGGAATATGTATTTGCCTTATCAATATTAACTGTATATTAGCTAAGTAAATATTTTATACCATTTTAATTTTCAAATACCATTTAATGTAAATTCCTTTGGCCTCTGTTTTACAACCACGTTGTTCTCCACCTTTATTTTATTAAGGCTCTCTCATATAGCTGTCTTCATGTTTATACACTAGAGATTGAGTTAAGCCTTTGCCACTTTCTAACTATATAGCAATGAAAAGCTAATAGAAGACATGTGCACATATCCACATAAACATGCACACACACACACACACACACACACACACACACACACACACACACACTTTACTACTTACTCTGTTCTTAACTTTGTCCTCTACTACACTTGAACTTGTTTAAAATTGCTTCACTTGAATAAAAACTTGATATTCATTTATTGCAATTCGCAAACACTAGTATAATGTTATAATAAGTTTGCTATTCCTTCTCTTTTGGCTCTATAATATAGTTTCATAATCAAAAGTATAATAATATTGATTTCTAATAGAATAATATTTGGCTCAAAAATGATAAATATATTATCTCTGTGATGGAGGAGCCTGATCACATGGATTTTAGAAGAAACAAAAAAGAGCCTCAAACTCAATACATGTGGGCAACTCTCCAATAATTGTGATTCTAAACACTTGAGGGTCTCTTTAAAAAGATACACTGCCTTGGTACCATTTTCTATTACTCTAGTAAAATGCACTGACAAAAGTTACATGAATAAAGGGTTGATTACAGCTCATAGTTCCAGGCTACAGCCTATCAGAGCAGGAAGTTACAGCAGCATGAACTTGAAGTAGCTGGTCATATCCACTGTAAAGCATAGACAATGGTGCATACATGTCATACTCAACTTATCCTTTCTGCTCTCACAAAGTCCAAAACTCATGGAACAAATTGTAGACTGGTGTTTTCTGCATCCATGAAGTTGATCATGGCAATTCCCATAGATGTGCCTAAAGGCCAACCTGATATAAATAATCCCTCAATCAGACTTCCTTTCCCAGTCATTGTGTCAAGCAGATGTTAAAACTGACCATCACACCCCAACACTGGAGCATCTTTTCCAGGATATGGAGTGATTGGGGGACAGTCACAGGATGAACATGGTATGCAAGTTTAAACTTTCTCTGGGAAATCTTTTTGATTATCTATGAAAACAAAAAATAATTACATGGAACATTCTATGTACACATGGTAAAGAGATAACCTTTTTCAACATAATAAATTTTCCAATCCATTATTTTATCTTGAAAATTTCCTGAGCAGTTTTTTTGTTGTTGTTGTTTTTGTTTTTGAGCAAGCTTTTTCTACACCTTCTTGTTTTACATGTCCTTTAATAGTGGCACGCTATTCAATATGGTTTGTTAATTTCACACTGTTTTGAAAACTGCCGGTAAGTTTAACATATAACATTAACAATAGTTAGCCTCCACCTGGCCCCTGTCATGAAAAGGCTGTGAGTCATATTATTCTATTAGGCAAAATTCACATATCCTCTTCCATATTTTCCTGGAAAAAGGTAACAATATTCAGGTAAAACACACACATCATTTACCCAAACTTGTTTGTATTTGCATTTGTTTGCATTTTATAATCAGCTATATACTACCGTTTTCTTTATTCCTCTGTTTACAGCACCTAAAATTGACTTGTTAAATATCTCAGTAATGCCTTTGCTCAGGGATACAACCCCTCTGGCAGACATCGTTTGGTACTGGTTAATCTGGTTAAAAATCATCCAATGCCATGGAGCTTATGTTTTAAATTGTGTTATAAAAGTTGAACAATTATAACCATTGTCCATAGGAAGCTCCTTACTTGTACCACTTAAAGGGAAAGTGTAATGAATGTAAATCAACCTTTGATTAGCTGACTATCTGCAAATCTATAAGGAATATAAAATGGAAATAATTGACAGAAGTATGTAGTTCTCACAGATGTGGTTTTTATTAGGGCCAATAAACATAAATCATATGGGTAAATTGTTCAAACATAAAAAAATCAATGAATAAGCAGCTAAGGTTGTGCATCATTTGCTCAGGTAATAAAATATTGTGAGTTTAGAAGCATCATCACTTTAATTTAGTAGACATTTTATTTTCTGTGATAATGTGACCTGCTTTATAATCTTAAAATTTCAGATTAACTTTTTTACTGCTTTACCTATTTTTCTTAATCATTTTATTTAAATCAAACTTAAAACAGTGGCATTTTTATTTAATAGTTAACATAATATATCAATGTCTGTTTAATGCTGGAAATATGTAGTAGATTCCATGGCTAATAAGGATAGTACTCACCGGGTATCATTTGTTTGTTTGTTTGTTTTATTCAAGTCAGCAAAGACAGTTTATGCATTTAAATAAAGGAATGGGAAGAGGATTCAATGAGTAAAACATTTATTAGCAAGCATGAGAACCTAGGTTTAAATATGGAAAACTCATGCAAAAGGTATAACACCTAACACCTACATTCTTCCCACAGTAAGATAGGAGGCAGAAGCAGGGGAATGTCTGGAAGTCCACCACCTAGCTAGCCTGGTGTATACAGGGGTAAATAACATGAAATACTCCCACAAACGGTGGGAAGTTAGGGCTGTAACCCATGGAGGTCCTTTGATCTCCATATGTGCACAAGGCATACCCACACATATCATTCACACATACTCACATAAACACAAAGTAGCTGTGTTATATATATTCATAACAATACCATCATCTAAGGTAATTGGGTTGTGCATTTTGCAGAAGCTGTTCAATCCTTGTAGCAATTGTCCCTGTGTTTCATAAGCTGCCCTTCATGTGAAGATTTATCAACTGGTTATTCCCAATATAAGCTTATATATATTATATGTATTATTGACCTTCTTAGGAAATAATAATATTTGTATTCAATGGTCTTAAACATTACTAGACTGTGTGTAAACATACAAAAATCTGCTCATTCATAACACAAAGGAGCTTACCTGTATTTTTAAAAAAAGCCTTAATGTGTTTTACATTGGGCAGCATTTTCATAACTAAAGGTTAAATTTACCATTTGCTTTGAATAACCTTCACAGAAAATGATTGTCACTTATAGAATCCTCAACATTAGAGAGTTGGTCACTTTTCTTTGACAGTTAGCACCCCATGGAATTTGTTCTGCACCATTTCATAAATGACCATTTGTTCTCTGAGTCTTTGGTTTTGTTTTGCAACTCTCCTTGGAGAAGTTCTCCTTGGAGAAGAAGAGGAGGAGGAAGAGGAGGAGGAGGAGAAGGAGGAGGAGGAGGAGGAGGAGGAGGAGGAGGAGGAGGAGGAGGAGGAGGAGGAGGAGGAGGAACCAAACATCGGCTTTCCTCTGTGAACCTGGTCTGTCATGGATGGCTGACTTGTTTTTATGGTTGCTTTCTACTGTAAATAATTGAGGAAGTTTGTTGGATATTAGAAATAATCAGCAACAGCATCTTAGAACACATAGAGAGAATCACATGATGAGAGAATCACAATTTGTTCTCTGTCTAAAAGCTGAAGGCTGGCTATTCAGTATCCTCAGCAAGGTCCTTTAGTAGCCTACAAAATAACATCCTTGCTTCAAAATACCAACCTAGAAATTAAGACCTTTTATTTCAAATATCCTTCAATATACTTATCTGTACAGGCATATAGGTATATGAGGATATCTGGGAAATCAATTTATGTCTCTTTTTTAATGTTCTTAATTTTTTGTTATTGACTTGTTTTTTGGTTTTACTTTTTGAGAAAAAAATTCTGACATTGTATCACAGGATGGTCTGAAATTCATTGTATACCCCAGGAGAGTTTCAAACACTTGGTAAATCTCCTGCCTCTGTTTCTCCCATGCTAAAAGTACATGTATTCACCATTCCCAGTGTGAAGGCCATATGTCCAACAGCTCTTGATGAGCAGCCATGCAGGAATCATGGGAATCAGGCTCATTCATGTTGAATCAAATTAATTTCTCTTCTGTACCTTCTTATCTTGCACCTATTGTACCCAGAGCTATTTATCATTGACTTTCCTTCTATTCATGTCTTCTTAGGGCAAGAATATGTACAGAGTTGCATGTCCTTGCATGGAAACTCCTGGGTAGCCTGTCAATCAAGATAGGATTAGCTGTGTAAATGTTCAGGGAATAACAATAATTAGGAAAAGCAGGGACAAAATTGGCAGGCAAGCTCACATTCTACTTACTAGAACAAAGAAATCTTAATTCACTCAAGAACACTTTAAACAAAATTTATTCTGCAGCTATGTTTAAGTACATGGATGGTGAGTTACTCTGTAAATAAGCATCCTGTGGGTTAACTGCTCTCTCTTAGAGAAGTCACAAGTATTTTGGAATTGTAATAAATGATGAATCATGTGGATCAGACTCTTCTGATCTTTTTTTTATAACCAAGCCAAGTCTTTGTCAGGTAGACTTTGTTAAATCTGTTCAGTTTAGCACAAATCTTCAGCCTTGGGTATCCATTAGAATCAATTTAGGAGCCTGCACTCTGGGTCTACACAGCTAGAAAACTCACTTAATTGGTCTAAGGTGTAGATGTTTGAAAACTACACACATAGAAATGGTTGAAAGCAACACTTAAAAGAATAGTTTAGGACTTAGAACAGATCTCTAGTTTTTATATTGGAGCCTGAACTATAAGGCTCATTTTAAATTATGCTATTAGCTAAATATTATGTAGATAACTGGTTAGAGCCTTTTATCCATAAATTCTACTGAAATAAAATGAGACACAACTGTGAAGGAATGCTTTCATTTTTAAAAAAATATTTTTTATCTAAGAGCTTAAACCCAAATTGAAGAATTTTAGACCTTAATATCTTCACACAGATCACACAGAAATTCTTAAATCAAAGCCAAAAGGGATTCTACAATCTGTAACACCAGTATGTAAGCTTCTAAAGCAAGAGAATTGTGAGTTCAAAGCAAGGTTAGACTATGTAAGAATTCCCTATCATAGTATGTGACAATATTTATATGTAGTTATAATCTTAAAGCAAAATTAGAAGAGTGTATGCACTCCCTATTTTACACAGGCTAGCATTTACCAAAGTGTGACCTCATAGCTCCTTCACTCCATCACCCGAGGAATCTGAAGTCTAATAGGTAGTTCTTTTACCTTTACTGTGGGTGACTTCTAGGAAATCTCCATTGCATGAGGTGTCCCACAAAGTTCATATAAGAACCTTGTGTACTCTGCAGTGTTCTTTCAGATTCTTGTGTCTCCCTAAGCCCTGAAAAATTGCAGCCCATCTATAGGGAGTTCCTTTCATCTTAGAACCTTAACAACTAGGAACTCTTCACAAGGTGGTAGCCAGGTACATATGTCATACAAATGCATATCTCTTGAATTCAACACTGTGGGAATTCTTTTATGGGGGAAAAGGTATTTACTTCCATCTCAAGCCATTGAAAATGTGATGTTTTATGCTATGTCCAATTCCCAAGGTGATATGTTATTTCCAGAGAGAATTTTATATGCCAGTGTGCTTCTGAAATAGGGATTGTTGGTTACGGCAGGTTGTTCCCGCCCCGCCTCCACGTGAGCCCCAAATAACACTCAGAAACTCTGTATCTGATACAATCCTGTTGGCCAGTTACCATTATTGTTTATGGGCTAGCTCTGCCTTAATTATTAACCCATTTCTACTTATTTCATTATTTCCACGTGGCTCATCTTATCCGGGAGCTCTGGATGGCGTCCTGCTTCCTCCATGCTCTACATCTTGACTCTCCCTCCTATTTCCTCTTTCCTCCTCCTAGTCTCCTAGCCCCGCCTATCTAGTTTTCTATTGGCCACAGTGCTTTATTAACCAGTATGTGAAACATATATACAGAATAACATCTCCCATCATGTCACTCTTTTCAGAAACATAGTTACAAAAGTCCTTGCTGTTCTGTGGTTAAAGCAAAGGTAGGATAATTGTATTTTATATTGTTAAGTGCCTTTTCCTGATGCACTAAGTCCTATAGCAATCTATACAGAGGAGGTAGTCAGAACCTCTTACTGCAGCTCTTACTGCAGCAAGAGCACCATGACATACACTTCATTCCCATTACTTTATTTCTTCAGGCAGCATCCCTATTCAGAAGCTGCAATTCTTACTGGAAAATTTCCACAGGAGGGGATTTAAACTATAGAAGCAGCTCGTCTAAAACCACGGTGCTCTGTCATGATCCAGGCTTTGATTTAATAGTGAAAAATCTCTCCTTTACATAATGTTTCTTAGAGAATGGCTCATGGCACTTATATTGGATTCCTTGGCAGTCTGAGCAGGCACCATAAAGAGAGAGATTTGAAACCAAGCTTCTAGCAAAGGAATGCTCTCTATGGAATCTCTAGGACTGGGGACTTCCTTGTCATTCCAGCATTGTTTTGGTTTACTAATGATTTTTGTCATTGCTCTCCCATTTCCTGATCACATGTGTGCAAACCCAACCTGCCTTTGCCACATAGTATTTTCTTTTTGTCTCTGTATCTAAAGATACTTCTATTATTAAAACACCAGCCATTGGTTAAGGGTTCACTCTCATGTACTCTTAAAACTAATAGTACATCCATGAATGACTGTGAAACCTAAGAAACCCCAACCATGTATTTTGGAGTTATGTGAGTAGGCTTCATCATGACCACTTGCTCTTGTCTTCAATGTCACATTTCCACAGCAAAATGTCTACATTCCAAGCCATACCTCTGTAATCGAAAGTGTCTGTCCCACCAGCAACTCCCAAATGTACACATTGAGACTTAATACTACTTATAAGTGCTCAGCCAATAGCTCAGCCTTATTGGTAACTAGCTGTTACATTTTAAGTTAACCCATATTCCTTATTTATGCTCTGTCACATGGTGGTACCCTTATTAATGTGGCACATTTATCTCCTGCTCCCGCTGCATCTGTCAGTGAGTCCTCTGACTCTGTCCTCCCTCATCTCGCCATTCACAGTTTGGCTTTCCTACCTTACCAACTATTGGTTTAGCTGTTGGCCAGGAAGCTTGTTTATTAAGCCAATCACAGTGACATATATTCACACAATGCAGAGGAATATTCCATATCAATACCTCCTCAGATTTCCCATGACTCTTTGAGAACGATGGGGAATAGAGATACTTACCGTATATTAGAAGTTGTCTCAATTCTTCTAGATCTTACTGGTTCCCAACCAAATTAGGTTTTAGCATGACAGACTTTTTCTAACAGTTTCAGCTAACATGTAAAGCTGTAGCTAACTTTAGTGGTTGCATAGCTTTCCAAAACACAGTGCTTCGATTGAGAGGCTCAGATGACGACAGAGTATATTGAGCAGCTGAATGGGTGGCTCAGTGGTAGGAGCTTTGCCTACCTCATGCAAGGCTATGGGATCCGTCACCAACCATAGAAAAGAAGACTTATTTGTTGTGTATCATGACACAACATAGTGGTGACAGCTCCTTAAGAGGTTGAAGTTAGAAGATTATTTGGTTCTAGAAGTCTAAGATTGACCTATGAAAGAGAACTTATAAGTGATAGAGGTAATGTTTACAATGTGGGTGTTGAACAGAAATGATGGAATGAAAGCAGAGACACGAGTATCAAAATTGTTCAAAACCCATGTAAACTTCAGAATCTGACTGAGGACCTAGAGTTTAAATTCCCTAAGAATAAGAGAAAAGGGAATCACAACCCCCTCTGTGGAATGAGGTAGTGGTAGAAACCAGGTTAAAGGGAGAAAGGATACATAAGGGAATGGAATTAAAAGGAAATGGACTTAGTTATTTTCTAAACATGGGTTCAATTTGGCAAAAGTAATCTAGGTGTTTTGGAAGAGAAGGTGCTGGTTGACAGCCACAGACATTAGAGGACCAAGGCAAAGGACATGGGATGCAATGGGCCAAGGCAGAGGAGAACCCTGAAAAATGTTAAGATACCTATGAATGTAATGTAAGAACCAAACACCTCAGAAAACATGGGAAAATCTCCAATGTGTGATAGGTGCTTGCAGTGCATGCCTATCATGCTGTTTATTTTAATATTGCTTCCTTAAATCCTTCTATTGACATTTTCCAGATTTACAGTTTCTATAATTAACAAATAAAAATGTATTGTTGAACCTTATTTAAATTTTCTAAATTAAAGCTTATTAAAACAATCTAATAATTGTATATATCACCTCATATATCTATGCCTGTGGTTGTTTGGGTCATTATAAAACCCACTCACAGAAACTCACAGGCATGGTTTCAAGATGGAGGATGGAGAGAGAAGAATGCCAGGACCTCTCTTCAAAAATGAAAAGCTATGGATTGCTTCCAGACTAACATTGTTTGATCAAGCCAGACTCCCTGAAACAGTGTCCCAGGTTATCCACCATTAAAAACGGCTGGGACAAGGCAGCCTTGCAGACCACTACAGCCAGGATTTATGAGTCTTCTTAGGAGCCCCATGACAGCACCCTTTCCAGCAGGAAGCAGTTTGGAAAGAATGATGCACAAATTCCCAAATATTGTTTATTAATGTTTGTTTTCATTTAAATAGGCTTGGTTATAAATGGTTAATGATCACAACCAATCTCTTTTTAATGGTAAAAGGGGAATTTTGTTATAGATATGAATACTTTGTTCTGGAATGGATTTTCATTTATTGATACAAACTTAAGGTCAATTTTGTGATATGTATATTTCTCCTCTTGTTTAGGTATTGTGTTTTTATAGCTCACTTAGAAATGTAATGAATAATTTAGTACAGATTATAGTTAGCTATGATAGTCAAAACTTACAGTTAAGTTAGGTTTTCAAGATATACAGAGATATATTTCAGATGGATAAATAGTCTTCAATCCTTTCAAAGACCTACAGTATATGACATTTAAAATGGTTTAGGGTTTTTCCTTGACAATGAGGCACAACTGCTCCTGGCAACACCACCTGCGTCAGAAAGGAAGATGGACATCAGAGAAACACTTTATGGAGTTTACTTCCAATATGGTAAGAATAGCCATTTGGGCAAGAAACTGCTCTTGTCTAGACTGTTTAACTTTATGATGTATAAACTAGGCATACAGGACCCACAGGAAAGTGACTGCTGATACAAGATGGACATTCTTGCTTCATGGAAGAATCTGCCAGGCAGTCTAAAGGACACAGAGAAAAGTGACTGACAAACTGCCAATACAGGTGGACAGTTTAAAGTTTCCTGCTTTGCTAAGGAATCTTCCAGACACACTATGGCCTATAGGCTGAAGAAGAACCTTGGGTGGCTGATCAGGCAAGATGTCTCTGTTATTTCTAGAGTTTATATATTATCCTTCTGTGGTCTTTGATGGAGTTGAAGACAGATAGTTATGGTTATAGTTTTTCTTAGTTAAGATTAAAGATGTTACATATAAGACTTTAGACTCACAAAGGAAGCATAGATGATAGAATATTTTCTTTAAAGCTTACTAAATGTTAATGGACTCAATATTGTTAACTGTGATTGTTGTTTGATAACTGTTGTGTGATATATTTTGCTATGCTAAAGTTAAAACCCTTCTTTTTATCTTAGACAGAAAAGAGGAGATGATGGGAGATGTCATTCTGTAAATATGTTTCTTTTATTGGTTAATTAATAAAGCACTATTGGCCAATAGGAAAGCAGGATAGGCAGGACTAGAAGACAGGGAGGATTCTGGAAGAGTAGGGAGGAGATTTAAGATGGAGGACAGAGAGAAAAGAATGCCTCTCTCTAGTAAGATGAGACCATGTGGAAATACTTAGGTTAATAGAAATGAGTTAATATTTAAGACAGAGCTAGCTGATAAACAAAAAGTAGTAACTGGCCAATAGCTTTATATCTAAAAAAAAAAAAAAAGGGAAAAAAGAGAAAGAAAACAAAAGAAAAAGAAAATGAAATTCACAGGCATGCCACACATTTTAAGTAACTGCTGCCACTGGCTGGGTATGATAGCTATAGAATTCCTTTGTCTTATGCAACTGAATTGGTGAATAGGAATACATATTAGCTATTAACTCACAACCATTAGATTGCAAGGATAAAATACTCAACCATGTTAGACCTATATTCACAATCTAATATGTTCAGCCAGGAATGGGAGAGGTGATTCATCCTAATGTGTCAAAATATTTGGCATGACACTATTAATTGCCATTTTACTTACCTTTGTGAATTAGGAGGTATTCACTAGCATTCCTATAATCTTGGGAGTAGACAGTTGGAACTGGAGTTTAATACCCTGCCGCAGTGTGTTCATTGTCATTGTGAAAACTGAACACATCAACTGGGTACCCAATAAATGGAAAGAAGAAATATGAAAGATGAAGGGAGCCTCCTAGGATCAATATGCATTAGTTGGTAAATGTTACATTTAGTAGGTGTCTAAATATGACTTTTGAGTGGTTGAATGTACAACAAAGCTAGTCAATCACCAAAGGCAATCAGGAATTCCTTTAGTAATGGCAGTGGGAGAGATCACAGTCCAAATCCTCATGGGGCTAAATGTTCTCACAGTCATGCCAAAAGCAAGTCCTGAAAAATCCACCATTTGCTTACTAGCTATTTACATTTTCAAACCATGCTGAAATAGAAATTGGCTGCCCGAGATTCAGTTGTTTTGCCACTTAGCATACCAGGAAATTAGCTGTGGGTAGTCACAGTTATTATCTATGCTATTTGACACCACAATTCACTTTTGATGGACAGAATGTTTGAGCTTATAAAATGTCACAATTACTAAAATGAATGTTTATTTTTGTCTTCCCACAAACAGAAAGGGAAATGACACTGTGACCATTTCTTGTCAAAAAATAATATTCCTAACAGACCTTTCCCCTGTTCAGTGTGAGAACAAATAAAATGTGACAGCAAATACTACTTTTCTTTGGGTAAATATTTGGCAGTAAGAAGGTCTCTGCTACAGATACCAAGCTGATAGTTTCATTCACCTCCCTAATGTTCTTCCATTTTTGTATTTTTTTTTATCTCTGTAGCAGTTAAAAGAATATAACAAAACACTTGAAGAAAAATTGTTTATTCATATGAGGTTTCATTCAATGTTCTTCATTCTATCATTATTGGGGGGAGGCAAAATCAAACACAATCTTAAAAATTTTAACTTTAGCAAAAATGGGAGTTCAGAAGCTACTTCCAATTGAGTGTGAGTTTATTATGAAAATCCTCTTATAGTATTATTAAGGGACATGTATCTTTGATATAAACTTTACTCTTGAGCTGACAATGTGACAATCAGCTATTCAAAAGCATTCTGCACAAACCTGAGGAAGTCCAGTAGAAGAGGCATTTCTCATTGATGCTAAGAAAATAAAACATCTGGACTGAGGCTGGGGGATTGCCACATGTTGGAGATTAGACAGAGCTACCTAATGAGTCAGAAACCAACTTCGATTGGACTAACCCTGTCTCAAAAATCTCAAACAAAAACATTTTGTTCCTGGTGTCCACAAATTTCTTCTTGCAAGCCATCCTCTAAAAACAAGGCATGCCTACACTGTGCCTAAAAGGAATAGATTTTATAATTGCACACAATTGGAGGTTATTTTGCTGTATCTCCTACCCCTTCATAAATCCTCTGAACTGATGATCTAATTAGATGAGGAATAAGCATTTCAGCTTCTATCTGTGTTAGAAGAGCATAAATACTTTTTGAAGTTGCTTTGATTCTTAGAATCCAAACCTCTAGATTCTTTGAGAGAAGTTCCTTTCCATTCAGAACCTGTAGATTTCTGGGAAATCCCCTTGCATCAAGTTCCTATGTAACCCCCTAAAATGAGCCCTTCTTTCCTCTTTGAAAGTATCCTCTTTCAATACTCTGCCCCTCCACCAGCCCAGATTCCTAAGATTTTTTTGCTGCTTCAGTTTCTAAGCCTGTTTCATTAAGTAGAAGCATTTCTGTAGGCCATCAGTCAAGTCTTCCTCGGACACTGCAGCCCAATAAACATCTTGTCTGTGACCCTTACAGATTCACCTGAGCTGGCTTGCTGCTCCTCAGAAACCATGAGATAACAAGTGTTGTCAAGGATAATAAATCCGGAGGCAACAGAATGCCTGAGGTAATCCATTCAAATTGGTTTATTTTGACTCAAAGCTGCAGAAGTTCTAGCAAAATAGCCCTTCCTTATAGCACTGCATATACAATGAGACTATTCCTCCTTTGTTTCTTGGGGATAGCAATGATATCTCTCCTTTCCTTATCATACTTCCCCAAACCTTCACATGAATTGATTGAGCTTGCCTTGTTTTCTGTACTTTCCCCCTAAGTGGCACAGTATCACCACCATGACAGTACTGTGAGCAAATTGTTTTCCCTGCAGTTCTGAACATTGCCAGATAGATACAGAACTTACAGCAAACTTCAGGATCATTATGGGAACTTGAACTAAACACCTAAATTTTCTGGTACTTGCAATTTTATATTCCTTTGCATAAAACATACATGAGAAACATAATTATTGCTCAGAAAAGTATTGCTTTCCTTATATTATGAAAACAAAAGAAGCTGACTGATTGGGATGTAGACAGAACAGGTGCGATCTGGAACATGGTGAATGACCTACTACAATCATGCATAAGCAGAAATGTATTTTATCATGTATGCTTTAAAGAATAAAAGTCAATTCATGAAAAAATAGAGAAAGAAAAGTCTTACATAAAGCAACTTAAACACTTTCTAGGGACATGTACACAGAGAATAGAAGAGAGAAAGAGAATGTATAAAAGTATGGGAGTGTGGGTTGAGAGCAATGAAAAGAATTATAGGTATTCTGATGGAGTAAGACTACTGATGTTTACATTTAGGATTCGTGAATATTAATTTGGGGGAATGTTCAGAGATAAATGAGTATTATTAAAATGTCTTTACAAGCAGAAACAGCTTCATATTTCTTCACATGAAAGAAAAATAAGAAAGCAAGAGAAAGACATAAAACAAATAAGGGGTTAGAGATGCATTTGGGCCCAACCAGAAGGTAATGCAAAGAGGTTTGGCTTGTAGGACTACTGGTTGTACTGTTCCAAGACTGAGGTAGCTACCACACTGATATAACAATGTACCAAACCACATAGGTATATGTTTTTCAAAACCAAGACTGAAATCCCCAAAATGAATCATCTTAATATAACCCTGTGTTTTTCATTTTTTATTCAGCATATAAAAAAATCCAGTAAATTGGTATCAATTATGCTGTTCTGTTTTTTCTACTGAAGTATGGGACTAATGCCTCAATGATTATCACATAAATGATGTTAATTATGGCAAATTCTGTACTTCCTAATACACATGCATGTATAATGATTATATTAATAAGAAGTAAGGCAATAGATATATCTTGGTGGTAGAATATCTGGAATCTACATCCTGGGTTCCATGCTTCCATCATCAACACTGTCCTCCACACAAACAAAATAAAGCACATTAGGTATGGTGAAATTGCTGTTACATAGCTACAGGGATTAAAGGTGACAGGTGATGTATTCAAGGATTCCAGTAAGTGCTGCCATGTCAGTCCTAGGGAAACAGAATCCTACACAATAGCACAAAATACACTACAAGATCACAGTGGCAATTTATTGTAAATCATTAGGCACCTCTGTTGCTAGTGCCTTATCCTAATTATGTCAAATTGAGACCTAAAACAAAGCACAGATGATGGATTAAAAATGATATTAGAGACATAAATAGTAGGAGTAGCTTTCACACTCATTGTGGCTTTATTCACATTAAAGACATGGAATGTATTTAAGTAGATATCATCAGAGGAAGAGACAATATAATACACACTCCATACACAAAATAGTACTAATCCCTCACAAAAGAAAAGGAAAAGTTAAAACTCACAATGGACACACTACACTACATTACACTACACTACACTACACTACACTACACTACACATGTAAAATAAATCAGGCAGAAGACAAATGTCACACAAGCCCATACTTACAAAGAATTCTAATTGCTATATGTGGGAAAGGCAAAGCGAGGGGGGGTATGTTTTAATGTGACACAGACAGCATAGTGAATACAGTTAATGACCTTTGATAAATTTCAAAATGTTTGAAAAATTTAAATGTCTCAGCACAAAACAATCACAAAGTGACAGCCATTTTAATCATCTTAATTAAATAGTTCTACTTTATCCAGGTATGCCAAATCATCACTTCATTAACATGTTGTCATTGAAACAATAAAAAGCACAACGAATGGTGAGAAGAAACTATGCTCTAAAACCAAGGCATTATCTGTTAACTTTGATGTGGAAAAAAAATGTTTCAATAAAATAGCATGCTGTTTTAGGAGAAGGTAATAAAAGGTTATGTCATGGTAATGAAGGTTGACATGAGAAAAATAGAAAGAACTCATACAGTCTCATCTGTTGAGAAGCTGAAGCAGGAGAATTGGCATGAGTGCAAGAATTGGAATCCTTGGCTACAGTGTGAAATCTTTTTCAATAAATAAGTAAATGGGAGAAAAACTCAAATAATCAGTCATTGCCTCTGAAAGAATTAGAACAATTAGAATAACTCCAAAATGCAAAGATTATAAATAGAATACAGGAAAATTATCCAACAAACTGATGAAGTGATTCTCTGAAAAAAAGAACTTTTGTAAATAAACAAATCTCTAACTAAAATAGAAATGAAAGAAAAAATCTGCAGGAGAGGCTGAGCAGCTCAATGGTGATTAACAGCCCCTCAAAGCAAAGGCCAGGTAAGACATGTCCACTTGACTCCACACATTTAAAGTTGGATAATGCCAAATCCTCCAATTATTCAGAAAATGGGAGAGGAAAGAATTCTCTCCATTATACACATTCTGGAGCCAGCATGCCCTAGATACCAAAGCAAAGACACAACCAAAAGAGAATGTACTGGCAAGTCCAAGAGCACACTGAGAGTGACATCAGAGCAGTCAGCTGAGTTCAGCCTACGAAGTTGTTCAAATATTATCATATCAGTAAATCTGAACAACAAATGAATGCATTTGAAAACAGATGGTCTCTTTACAGAGAGAGACAAATGGTAATATAAAGCCCAGCTCCTCCTCATAATAAAGACATTGGTTGTTCTGGGTAGTAAAGGAACACACTTGGAATCTAAAAGCTGCCTGTGAGAAGACAGCATTGCTGACAATGAAAAGCTGTCGAGATGAGAAAGGACACAAGGTTATGGACTTTCCCTGCTTATGCACAATGCTGGAAATCCCATCCAGGATTGCCAAGAAGGAGTTTTGATGTCCAGTTAGAAGAGAGGAAGTCAAACCCTGACAGTTTGCACATGGTATGATAGAATCTGTGGAAAACCCCAAGGATTCCACCAAGCTTTTGAATAAATTCAGAAAGCAATGATATTTATGATATCAGAAGCACAGCTGAACATTAGCAGTGAGTTATCTGGGGAAAAAAAGGTAAAGAAATACAGTAGTTAAGAAATAAATTGTACATAGCAATAAATTCAGCAATGAAAATAATAAAAGATTGAAGACAGTGTTGACTAGCACCCACAGGGGAATTGTACTCCTACTGCTCTATCAGGGGAAAAAAATCATTGAATAAAAATTTACATAACAATATAATCACTACCAAAATATCAGTAGCATTCATCGCAGATATAGGAAAAAAATCTTAAAGTCAGTATACAACCATAAAATAATTTTAAAATATCATAAACTGCCCAAATAATGTTGAGCAAAACCAAGTAGCATTATATGATATTTTCAAAATATACTACAAAGCTATAGTAATAAAAACATAACAGTATTGGCATAAAAGCAAACACACAGACCAACATAACTAAAAAAAAGAACCTCAGAGTAAACTCTTGGATACACAACCAAATGATTATTCAACCAGTCAATAACAGCACTGTGGAGAGCAAACTGTCTTTTCAATAAATGATGATGAGAAAATTGTAACTGCACTAAAATCATCAGAAAAACAAAGCAAATAGACAAATGGTATGGTGTCTTCCTCATTGTATCTTCACAGTGAAGAAAAAAGTCTCCAGTATGAGGGCATAACCTCCAAGCTGAAAGCATTTGAAACTGTAGAAAGAGCTACTATCTTGACTATGCAACAAACCTGAACAGAGAAAAGTCTCCAAATAAGCTATCTGCTTCAAACTTGAGAAATACACCCAAGCAGGAGTTTCAACAAAATAGGTACAAATAGCAACAGATATGCAAAGCCATCAGTATTACTAGTCATTGGGAAAATCACATTCACAATCACAAGCATAGCACCTCTCCCCAGTAAAAATTGCGTTAGTAACAAATGAAATACAAGCTCTGGCAAGACAGAACTCTCATGTGCTACTGGTGGAAACAAGAAAGTCCTCAAAGAACAGAACTATAATGTGATGTAGCAACTTGACATTGGGTAGAAACTAAAAATATCTAAGAATAATTTATCAAAGAGGTATCTTCATTCATGTGTTTATTGCAGTACAAATCAAAATAGCAAAGAAGGAAACATCAAATATCCAAGCAAAGAGAAGATAATGTTATACACACACACACAGACACACACACACACACACACACACACACACTGGAATAGTCTTCATCCATAAGAGGATGGAGGTGAAGATGATTTTGTCAATGAAATATATCAGGCTCAGGAAGACTGCCACTGTGTGGGCCCCTTAAATCTAGAGTAGAATGGTGATACCTAGATAATAGCAGAGAAGGGTGGAGAGAGAAATGAGGAAAGAATGACCCCGTATGGATAGATAATAAATGATGAGTAAGGAAGAACATTTGTACTCCAAATCATTCATCATTTATTTTTGACATTTAAAGATACTAACACAGAGGCTGGAGAGATGGATCAGCAGTTAAGATCAGGTACTGGTATTGCCAGGGATCAGAGTTCAGTTCCCAGCGCCCATGTTGCTACCTGTAACTCCATATCTATAGGAATTTGTCCCCTTTTCTGACCTCAAAGTCACTGAGTGACAAGACTTTTCCTGAGGAGATGCAGCACATTTCTATTCAACCCAGGTAGGGAGCCCATGACAGACCAAAGTATGGATATCATCAAAGACCAGTTTGCTGAGCCCATGAGTTTAATTGGAATCCCTTATAGAATATAGGTGAGGGGTTACTTATAGGAGCAGGAAGGACTCAAACAAAGCCATGTCACCAAAACTCGACCCAGCACAAGTGACAGCTCACACAAGCTAGAAACCCAAAGCAAGAAGTATACAGCATAAAGGTAGCTAAACATGTCCTGTCCAATGTCTCAGTAGTCTACACCTCTTGTATGAGCCTAGCCTGGTCTCCAAGGCTCCCTTGTAGCTTGGCTTGTCTGAGAGTGACCGCAGTCTTTATTTCCTATTTTGGGGAAGAAGGGACCTAGTGAATCTGGTCATTTTTAGGGACTTCCTGAAGCTACTTTGAGTTGTTTACTATTTGCCTTCTGAGGCTTACCGGAAGAATACGGTATTTCAATCTTGGATGAAACTGGTTTAAGACAAAAGGGGTGCTCTCTTGAGCATAACCCCACACAGACATAGGCCATAGGCATCTACACATGATTGAAAACAATAAAATGAATCCCTTGAGATATCTAACATGTAAATTAGATAAAATAATGGATCTGCATTCCCTGGGATGCTTTGATCTGAAGATTTAAAATTGTACCCACAGCTCTTTAAAATATATTAGCATATTTTACACTTTCCGAAGTTTGGGTTAGTAGTCATGATACTACATACGATGGCATCCAATTCCTTTAGTAGGACCATAAAAATGATTTATTCCTCCTTGGTATGTCTCTGAGTGTGATTGACAGCTGCTAATAAAGTTTCTGGAGAAGCAGAGGTGAGTCCCAGTCATACTCTGTCGCAGTGCAGAATCCACAAATGTATGAGGACCAGAAAACACTCAATTCAGAACCACCTATTCCTGGTGGCATCCCTCATCTGGCAAGGTCACAGAGGTGGATGTCAGCACTTTTCTTCTCAGTCAAGGGTGAGGAGGTGAGAAGAGAGCATTCAGAATCCATAAAGGACCCTTGGAGGGAATGTGCTATTCAAAGTCATCAGGACAAAGTTCAAGATTTGACAGACGGGTATATAGGATTGGTACAGTGTCTGTGCTTCAGTGTTAACATAAATGCCTAGAGGTCATGACACATCATAGACCTCCCCACATGTGTGGTTCAGACGATCTAGTGTTTGTAAGAACACAAAGGATTGACATCACGGTAGCTGATGGAGCTACTGTCAGGCTTATAGTGTGGAATCAGAATTCTGGGGTACCAGAATTATATACACTTGCCAGGGATAAAAGTGAAGACCAGGCAGGGCCACAGCCTTCAGAGAAGGTCAGGACATTCTAAGCTATAAAAATTTCCATAACCGGGAAGCTTGGTGCTTTAGCTACTTAAGACCATATAATTGCATAAATAAAATCTCATTTCATCTCTGGAATCTTTCTATTCTGCTTGGCAATAATGGTATTTTATTAAGTCATTTGTAAATGACCTTCCATGTGGCCAGAAGAAACAGCTTCCCTGGCTTCTTGCAAATTCAAGGTCAGGTGAGGTGGGCTTTTCCACAACAGTGCTCTGACTTCAGCTGTCCTCTTTGCCCCAGGTCCTCTCAGCTTATGATGAACGGTGACCACTGTGCAAATCTCAGGTGCCTCACTCTGAAAATAAAGAAGAGGGACTTCTGGCAATGTGTCAATGCCACCAGCAGGTGATTTGCTAGCAAGGGACCACTATTCTTACAAGGGAGCAGTATTTTTTTCCAAACATCAACAGCCATCAGTTTTGTTTTTACTTGTATTTTTTTGTTTTGTTTTTTCAATTTATCTACATGAAGGATATTCAGGTTTCATTTCCCTTGTTTTAAAAGTTGCAAATGATTTCTGATACTGAGAAATGTGTGAGGAAATGTAGCCTTGTCAGGCTGTTCTGTAAGCACCGGGGAGGACAAAGGACCTTGTTAAAATTCCATATTAATGCTTTTAACCTTTTTAGATTGAGCATAATTCTCAGACTGGAAAATTCATTTGTAGAATAAAGTTTGAAATTTTTTTTTTTTTTTTTTTTGACTCCTGCTGTAAGTGTCACAACTCAGGGCTAATAGCCTGCAATAAAAAGGTTCATGAATGGTAATATTTATGGTATTTCATTTGAATGAGTCTCAGAGTGCCTTGGGTGTTCTGTGGCTGGAAACTGGCAGCCAATCGCTCAGCCCATTTACAAGTCCTTTGAGGTAGAATGTTGTGCTGTACTCAAGTTCACAATCCCTAGTTCCGAAAGATGCCTCACCAGTTTTTCCTTCAATCCTGGACTTTCTGAATGCAAGGAATAAGTTGTGGTTTCATAGAACAAAGTCAAACTGATCTCTAAGGGTGAAATAATAAATGTTTAAGGTAATGAATGTTACCTACAGTTTCCGACGAATGTCCTTCACATTTTGTTGCTTTGTTTTATAATAATTCAAGTGTATAATATCCAGTTTGCCTTCATAGAACAAATCTTGTTGAGGGATAAGTTTGGTCTATTGCTCATAGTTTGCCAGTTTTGGCATATATAATTAGAAATATAGAATTAAACATATGTATTACAAATAATTTATATGTTCATTCTTTAATTTTTATAAAAGTGTGTTGGAATTAGCCTTGGTTGCATACTACCAAAGAGTGAGTAAGGAATCTGTGTGAAGAAAGATTGTTAAAACCATGTCCAGCTGAAAACCTTTCCACAAGTGTTACTTTAAAATATACAAATTGGGGTCATCAAAACATATTTTGAGACTTTTATAAAATTGCATACATATTGCTAAAAATGTTAGATTGCATTGGTTTTGTTAACCATGTAAGAATCCAGGCAGCAACTACCAGGCACTTGTAATATGAAAGTGACTTGACTTTCAAAAAATTATTTACCTTTCCTGGTGCTTTGTCTTTTAGTTTTCAAATAAATTCTCTGAGAATTTAACACAGTGTGTTTTGTTAATATTTATGCACCCACCTTCTTTAAGATAATACTATTCAACTTCCTTCTTCCCCATAACAATACCCACCCAACATTGTATCTCCTCCCTTTAAAAAAAACTGAATCCTATTCACAATCTCTGTATACTCTTGAGTGTGTGGCCATCCACTGTAGCATGGCTTGACTTAGTAGGAACTGGATTTTTAACAAAACTAATGCTACATCTCCCAGCAGTTAGCACCCTTCTTTGACTAAGAGGGTACTTTGTGCCTACCTTCTATTTCCATGATGGATATAGGTTTGGGTTGAGCTTGCATAGTTCTTGTATATCCTGCTATAACCACTGCAAGTTCATTAAGCACCTACCATGCCATGTCCACAGTCACTGTTTCTCAGTAGTAAATTGCCACCTCTCTTACACTCTTTCTATCCCCTCTTCAGAAATGATTGCTGAGCCTTGGTAGGAAGAGTGTGATATAGATTTCCCCTTTAAGACTGAGCATTCCACAGTCTCTTATTCTCCTTACACTGGCAAGTTGTAGATTTTTGTGTTAATAGCAATCTATTGAAACTACGTTACTCTTATAATGGTTGAGTTCCATGGACATAAAGGTGTTATCAGGACTTGGTTTAATATGATGCCATTTATGTGAAAGACAAAAAGTAAAGTCCAGTTAAGGAAAACCCCCACTTGAATTGAAGGGCAGTCTGACCTGAAAAGATAATCCAGGCCACTGTCAGTTCCCTGGAATTTGCTAAGCACCAGCAACTTTCCCTCACCATAATTCACACTGCCCCTCCTGTCAGTGTGTCAGCAGGTGGTAAGTAGGCTCCTTAAGAAACAAAGAGATAGCTGCAACTCCAGTTTGCTTAGACAAGATTAATTAGCACACCCTGAGGCCCTGAGGTCTGCTGACCTGAGACCATCCGGCCTCAAAAAGAAAACCCTTGTCTCTGGTCATGTACAGACAGAGGGTCACAGTCCCACCCTAAGCTTGTGGTTTTTTCCTTTAAAAGTACCTGCGCCCAGAAGATGTTGCTTCTCTCCCAGTGCTGAGGGAGCCCATTTGCGCAAACGTTTCCTGTTCATTAAAGCCTCTTGCGTGTTGCATCAACTGGACTGGACATTGAGTTATTGGGGGTACCAACTTAAACGAGGAGACTCCTTATTCTGAGGGTCTTACATATGAATATAAAAGTAGTCAGTTTTCCCATAAAGCCTATGATCTGTCTGGCCACAGGGTTCCAGACCAATGATGATGCCAGGAATAAATTCAGTCTCTACGCAGTGGTCCTTAAATCCAATCAGAAAGTAGTTGGTTACCCTGAAGATGTTTCAGCTATAATTATACTGAAAGACCCAGAGAGCGTGGACCCTCATGCTCCCACTCAGGAAATCCCCTCCCCCCAAATCACTCACTAGAAGCTGTCTAGATGCAAAAGCATGAGGTCCTTTATATTCCAAGTGCACTGGGGCCCACAGTCACACTCCCAATGGGGGTAGAGGACTGGGGACTCTGGGTACAGATTTGAGACATCTTTTATAGGGTTACAACGAAGACTGCACATCTTAAACCAATCATCTCATAACATCCAGAGCCCACATGGTGCGGGCCAATCAATTTAAACTATCCAAGCCTACACTTAGCCCTAGAGGTATGCATTTGTATGGGCTCCTGGGTGAGGTGACAAAGCTCATTTCCTGTGTTCACTCACTCACAGGTGCTGTTGTTGCAAACAACCCTGTTATAAACAGCAAAGAATGTGACTTTTGCTTACTTACTGTCAGGGGACAGGGTCTGGGATTTAAACTTCAGTGGAGAGTTAGGATAAATATTTCCATCCTTAGAAACCACTTGCATATTTTGACAATCCAGTTATTATTGTAGCTCACACAGATGGGTAAGATTGGTGGCAAAATTGATTATTTTTCTTTTCTGGAATTTGCAAAGCATCTTACAACAATGTCAAGACTAACCATCAGGGTTTAAGCTTCCAGCTCATTACCAAATTGGCTTCTCAATATTCCATGAGTCAAGTTGGTAGTGTCTTCAGCAACACTATCTTAATGTCAAATTCTAGATGCAATCATTAGCATCAACAATAACCTACAATGTTTGTGAGTCTGTAGGACCTCACTGGCCAGCAACTTGAAAAGAATTAATCTGTTCCAGGTGCTGGGATTTATTGTTAGCCTGTGGTGTCTATCTGGAGCTTTGTCACCTTGTAGCCCTTTCTTTTCATTATCTCTTTTAATTCTTTTCTTTACTTCTACCCTTGAGAGCACCTCCCCTGAGGCCCTTTAGTGATTTCTTAACTTCTTTGTTATTCCAAATGAAACTTACATATCTGAAGATTCACAAATAAGAGAAAGAATGGGATATTTGCCTTTCTGGGTCTGCAGTAATTCATTCATAATTATTGTTTCCAATTCCATCCATTTACTTGTTACTGTCAAAATTTTAAAACGGACTCCATTGTGTAAATATATCTCATTTTCATTAGCCATTTATCAGTTGACAGACATTTAGACTGTTGCTGTGAACAGAGGAGCAAGGAACCTGGATTAATAGGTGTCTAGAACAGGAGTCCTTTGGGTGTATGACCAATCACATGGTGTTTTATCTTTAGGTCTTTGAGGGACCTCCACACTACTTCCATAGTGACTGGACCCAGTTTGTACTAACAGGAATAAACATGTGCTCCTTTTTTCTCATATTCGTGTCCAGCTATATCATCATTTGTTAATTTGAATCTAAGTCATTCTGACTGTGGTAAGATGAAGTCTCATAGTTGTTTTATTTGTATTTTCAGCTTACTAAGGATGTTGAACATAAAACAAACAAACAAAAAACTAGTGACTTGTATCTTCATCATTTTAGAACTTTCTCTTTAGCTCCATGACTCATTTTCAACTGGATATTGAATCTTTAGAAAATAGTATTCTCCTAAGTATGTAATTCTTTCCCCATGACATCTTATCTACTATTGATGTAGTAAGCATTACTCTCAGCCTATTATGTAATTATGTATTCTAGATCTTCCCCTCCTCTTTCTTCATTAATTCTCTTTCCCTTTCATGGTATCACCTCCTGTAGCCAGCTCCTAAGGCAGTATTTGCATGTTGTTGGAAAGAAGCCTTCCGGCATCTCATTGGATACAGTTTTGTTTCAGCCATTCAATTTTCAAATATTTCAAATGCCATTTTCTAATAATATGAGTACCATCACTTACATTGTACATTTCTTAGGTACTTCAGTACTTTAGTACGTACACAGAGACATTGCACAGCCCAAGCTTTTTTGTCCAGTTTGATGCTCACAAGGAATATATCATATTTTAGGTTCCACTGATTGATATGGCACTATTTTGACTATTAACACTCATGTGAAATACATAATCTTGTACATAAATATGTTCTTAACAAGACTGAGATGCCTTGAGTTTTACAAACATAATAGTCACAAAATGCTGGAAATATTACTAAAATTGGAGTAACTGTTGAATATAACTAAATCTGCTTGAGGTACATGAGTTGTTTTACATTTTTGTGTGTTTAAAATGCATTTGGGGAAAATTGATAAATTTTGAAGTATCTGAAAATTGATTTTGTCTCTAACCTAGCACACATTTAGGGGTAGGCATGACTTTGGATAATGACTAGTAGGTGTGTGTGGTTAATGAGTCAAAGGGCCATGTGACTCAGAATTCCTGAGAGGTATCTGGATGGAGATTGGGCTGTTCAAATTGAAGGCAAAGTGACAATTTAGAGCAGATGTGCCATGTGGTATTAAACCTGACTGCAAGGTACCCATGACATAAAGTCACAGAGCAAAGCCAAGATCACCAAGGGCACTGGGGAGAGCATGAGTAAATAAAACAAAAGTCAAGTGAAGATAATTAACCCATCATTTTGTAAAAGACTTGATACAAAGCAGTTCAGTACCCAGGGCTCAGAGGTAAATAGGGGTGGCATAGGGAGGTTTTGTGAGGATTTAGCAGCTTGTTTAAGATCAAGCCTGTAAACAATTCTACAAGTGCTGTCTCTTTTGCTTGAAAGGAAGATGGAGTGCATTAAATTCTACCAGTTTTTAGTCATCAACTTACTGAATAACAAAAATCCCTAACACATATTAATAAACAATGGAAATATGGTACATTTTGAAATTTTAATTTAGCCAACGTAGATTGGCTGTGTTCCCCTTTTAAAATTTGCAAAATTGTAAGACTAAAATAATTTGTGTCATATGGATCATTCAACAATTGTGTGTGGCATTTTATTCCTGGGATGTATTTTATTCAATTTTATTTAATCTTTTCTTGTCAAAATCCCAATATGCCTTCAGATCCTGATTAAACATTCCTCTTTCAGGAAGGCTTTCTCCATCTTCCTAATGAGTCTTGATGACTCTGTTCTAAGAAAGTTTGTTGACAAAGGAGGAAGATAAAGTTGTATAGGAAAGGCCGACTTCTTGTTACTTATAGTATTATTATTAGGGTCTGTTTTGTTTCATATCAGGTAAATAGGTTTGGCCATCAGACAGCAGTCTATTGCAATCCACTGCAGACAGTAGAGTAACCATCTGTTCTTGAGACAATTCTTTGGAAAGCCAGGCATCACTATTCTAACCCATAAAATAATGAAGAAAATAATGCTGAAATCTACCATGCTAAATGTGACAAACGTTAAGTGTGTGTGATCAATAAATATTCATTCAATCAAATTCTCATAGTCCTATCTACTCAATACTCAAATCACATTTCATTTCTTAGAAAGGGTAAAACTGAATTGGATTTCAGTGTGATGATTACTGTGCAGCAAAAATAAAGTGTAGTGAAGCTTATACTGTGCTACAGTCAATGCTAAACAGCCTATAAGTATTTGATTCAATTCCAGGTAACTATAATCTATTCCTTCGATTTTTGGTCAGGGATTTGGATTTGGAAAGTGGAGCCAGGTTAAGTGTGGAGAGAGAAACTAAATTAGAAAAGGAGGAGTAATCTGAATGGGAAAGGCAATGCACTATTAGCAAAGTGACTTGATTCTATTCTAAGACATACTAAGGCACAAGACAATAGAAATTCATGTCCATACTGCGTATATATAGGGCAATACATCTAATTAACATGTGTGTATATATGTAGGTACACATTGGGGCTGCTTATATTTATATTTGTGTTTAGACTGAAGTGTATACTTAGATGTCAGTTAGTCCAAGACACCCCCATTTAACTTTTTGAGATACAGTTGGAACCTGGAACTCCCTGCTTATTGTAATGTCATTGGCTTGTGAGCCCCAGAAATCTATCTGTCACTAACTCCCCAACACAGACATTATAAGGAAATGTTACAAGTTAACTTTTATGTGAAGTATTGGAATTATTTCAGGGAAGGCTTGTATGCTTGCTCTTTTGCTTATTGATATAAGGTCGTACTACCTAGCAGTGGTTGACCTACAACTTACTATGTACACCAGTCAAGTCATGAACTTGTAGAGATGGCCCTGCCTTTATCTGCCAAGTACTGTGATTAGAAAAGAAAAAAAACAAAGAAACCCCATTCAGTTTGGAAGAACATGTTTAAAGATTGAAGACTCATTTTTGTTTGTTTATTTGTTTGTTTTGTTTTTCACTTTAGTGTAGCCTAATAGATGACCATATGATGAATGAAAGATGATTTGGTCAGGATTAACAGGTGAGAAAGACTAAGTTTATTCAATTTTTGCTTATTCCCCCCAAATCAACACTGTTGTGCAGTTAAAACCAGGAAATAGAGGGACAGTTCAGACATGTTTGCTGGTTTGAACACAAAGTCTTGAACTCTAACCAATACATTTTTCACAGATATTCCTCTCAATAATCAGATTCAGTGTTTGCTGCAATGAATATAGTGGTGAACAGCATCACAATGATATAGACAACATGTCTCCTGTATGTACCTTATGTGTTTTGTCAGATCTGGTTGTTGTGTCACAGTCACAGATCCTCTGATTTTATTTAATGTGCTGTCATTTTTGTGCTTGTTTATTTCTGAAGAGTTAGTCAGGTGGGGCAGAATCCTGTCACCCAGAGCAATTAGTGCATTGGCAGGAAAAGGATTTGGCTTCATAATTGGCAACAGGTAGAATGGAATTCATGCCAAGCTCAACTCATTAGCAGTGACAATGTACCCTTGCATAGCTTTTCTTTCCTTATAACCCTTATTGAGAGAGAGAGAGAGAGAGAGAGAGAGAGAGAGAGAGAGAGAGAGAGAAAGGAAGAGAAAAGAGAGAGAGAAATGGGGAAATAAATGACAAGTTGAATAAGTTGTTTATTTTCTGAAGAGGAAGTTGGGCTTGGCATTAGGGCTAGTATCAAAATGTTGGAAATTATTGTTGACATCTTTGTTCCCTTCCTGAATTTCTGACTGCGCTGTCCAAAAACCTCTCCAAAACTGTGGAGCAATCATGGCTTTCACAACACTGAGGGGTACAAATATCTTCATATGATTAAATAAGTAGCTTGAGAATAATAATATTCTCAAGAATATTCTTGAGAACATGGCTCTGTGAACAAAATACCTGGCAGGCAAATATAAGGATGTGAATTTGCATTTCTGGTACCACATTGAAAAGCTGTACATGGTGCCATCCTCTTGTGATTACAGTGCTGTGAGTTTGAGAGAGACATGAGGGAATGGCTAGTCAGCCAGCCTAACTGAATTGATGAGTCCAAGCTTCAACAAGAAACCCTGTTTCTAAAGATAGGTGAAGAGTAACAGAAGACATCCAACATTGAACTATGGCTCACACACATATGCATATATGCAACACACACATATATCACATATAGATACATGCATACATGCACATATGCACCATATACACATATATGAGGATATGCACACACGGATCACACAGACACATACAAGGCACAGATTATTTAAGATATTACCTTATTAATTGGTTCTGAAAAGGCTGCAATTGAACAGTGACTGAAATTTTTTAAAGCAGTTATTATTTTAATTATGAATATAATACATGCTAGTTATTACCAGAAAATTTTAATTTATTGTTTTTAATCATCCGTCACCTTGAAGTGAAGGTTCTATCTATGATGAAGCTTTCTAGCAATAGCTGCAGTCAAGTCACAAAAAAAGGGATATATTTTGGAGCTGGATTTAATATACAGTAAAATTAAATAATTAGTACAAACATAAAAGAGCAAAAATGTTATAAGAAGTGCACTGGAGAAAAGTCTTAGTGAGTATGAGCACATATTAATATTCCAGAAGACCAGGGTACAATTCCTTGTACCCACAGGGTGGCTCACAACTGTCTATAACTACAATGAACCTGATGCCCACTTCTAACATCAGGCATGTTTTGTACTCACACTCACACTCAGAAGCAGATAAATCTCTGAAAAGTGAGGATATTTTGTAGAAAAAAGTCAGATGCCTAGTTTTCTTCCTTTCTTTCTTTCCTTTTTTTTTTTTTTTTTTTTTTTGTAGATCTTTTAAAACCACCAACTTTTACTCACGTTTAAATATATTCTCAAAGCTAGGAACACTCTAGCATTTTGAGATGTTCACCTGGTATATGGGGACTAGAAATGTATAAAATCTGATATTTAGGACTTTAAATATCTCAAGCTGATAAATCTCACACATAAAAAACATTCCAATCATGTTTTACTCCCAAATAATCATTTATGAGGGACACCACTCTATCCCTTCAAGTTAATTAGACATCTTTGTCTCATTTTCCTCATTGGTTAAATCACTTTTTCTTCCATTCTTCCACACTTTGTTATAGTCCTTGAGCACAAACCTCAGCAGAGTACAAACAGTTCAAACCTTTCTCTATTGCAGTGATCCCCTTCAATAGCTCACACCAGCAGAGAGCATACCACTTCCCCCCACACCCACAGGCACTGTTATGGTCAGGAAGCAATTGCACACTGCCCTTCTAATTCTCATTTCTCACTATAGGGAAGTACTCACTTAACTCAACATTAACAGAATACTTGCTCCAGGAAGTGATTATACACACTGAAAAAAGAAAGAAAAGGTAACCCTTTTCTAAAAAAAAAAAAAAACAAAACAAACACAAAACCCCAAAAGAACAACACAAAACACCAAAAAGCCAGCATACAAACAAACTTTTGACTCTAAGAATTTGAATGAAATGGAGAGAAACCCAAAGCTATTCCACTAAAATCAGGAACAAGACAAGGCTCTCCAGTCTCTCCATATCTATCCAATAGAAAACTTGAAGTTCTAACTAGAGCAATAAGACAACAAAAAGATCAAATTAGAAAAGAAGAAGTCACACTTTGGCTATTTGTAGATGATATGATAGTATATATATAAGTGACCCCCCAATTCTACCATGGACCTCCTATAGCTGATAAATACCTTCAGTAATGTGGCAGGATATAAGATTAACTCAAAAAAAATCAACAGCCTTCCTATATACAAATGCTAAACAGCTGAGAAAGAAATTAGAAAAACATCACCCTTTACAATAGCCACAAAACCCAGTATCCTAAGATAACTCTAACCAAACAAGAAAGGTGAAAGACCTGAATGACAAGAACTTCAAGTCTTTGAAGAAAGAAATTAAAGAAGGTATCAGAAAATGGAAAGATCTCTCATGCTCTTAGATAGGTAGTATCAACATAGTAAAAATGGCAATCTTATCAAAAGCAATCTACAGATTTAATGCGATGCCCATCAATATCCCAACACAGTTCTTCACAGACCATGAAAAAATAATACTCAACTTCATATGGAAAACCAAAAAGCTCAGGATAGTTAAAACAATGCTGTAAAATAAAGGAACTTCCAGAAGCATTACCATCCCTGACTTCAAGCTCTACTGTAGAGCTGTAGTAATAGGAAAACAGCATGGTATTGGCATAAAAACACACACTTGGATAGATGGAATCAAATTGAAAACACTGACATTAATCCACTCACCTATGAATACCTGATTTTTGACAAAGGAGCCAAAGTTGTAGAGTGGAAAAAAGGAAAAGGAACTATATTCAACAAATGTCTCTGGCATAACTGGATGTCAACATGTAGAAGAATGAAAATAAATCTATATCTATCAGTATACACAAAGCTCAAGTCCAAGTGGATCAAATACCTCAACATAAAACCAACTACACTGAATCTGATAGAAAAGAAATTGGGAAGTAGCCTTGAATGCATTGGCATAGGAGACCACTTCCTAAATATAACACCAATAGTACAGAGACTAAGAGTAACAATTAATAAATGGGACTTCTTAAAACTGAGAAGCTTCTGTAAGAGAAAACATGGTAAACAAGACAAAACAACATCCTAGAGAATGAGAAAAGATCTTCACCAACCCCACTTCTGACAGAGGGCTTATCTCCAAAATATATAAAGAACTACAGAAACTAGACAACAAAATACCAAATATTCCAATTAAAAAAATGGGGTACAGATTTAAACAAAGAATTCTCAACAGAAGAATCTTAAATGGCCAAAAGATACTTAACAAATTATTTAGCATCCTTAGTCATTATGGAAATTCAAATCAAAATGACTCTGAGAAAACATCTTACACCTGTCAGAATGGCTAAAACTAAAAACACTGATGACAGCTTATGGTGGAGAGGATGTGGAGTAAGGGGAACACTCCTCCATTGCTGGTGGGAATGCAAACTTTTACTGCCATTTAGAAATCAGTATGGCAGGTTCTCAGAAATTTCAGAATCAGTCTACCTCAAGACCCAGAATTATCACTCTTGGGCATATACCCAAAGGATACTCAGTCATACCATAAGGACACTTGCTCAACTATGTTCATAGTAGCATTATTCATAATAGCCAGAACCTGGAAACAACCTATATGTCCCTCAACTGAAGAATGGATAATGAAATGTGGTACATTTACACAATGAAATATTACTCAGCTGTAAAAACAAGGACATCGTCAAATTTGAAGGCAAATGGACAGAGAAACAAACAACATCCTAAATAAGTTAACCCAGCACAAGAAAGACAAAGGTGGTATGTACTCACTCATAAGTGAATATTAGATGGATGATCAGGCTACAATCTACAGCCCCAGAAAAGCCAGGTAATGAGGAGGATCCTAAGAGGGACAAATGGATTTCCCTAGGAAGTAGAAGCATGGGTTGTCCTAGGAAGTGGAAATAGATGAGATCTCCTGGATAAACTGGAGTGGGGTGGGAGGAGTAGAGAGGAAGGAATGGGGGATGGGAACAGGAGGGAAAAAGATGGTTGAATTGGGAGAGGGATAATGAGGGAGAACAATAAAAGAGATATCTTGATTAGAGGGAGCCATTATGGGGTTAGGGAGAAACCTGGTGCTAGGGAAATTCTCAGCAATCCACAAGGATGACCCCAGGTAAGACTCTTAGCAATAGTAGAGAGGCTGTTGGAGCTGGTTTCCTATAATCAGATTTGTATTACCCTAATAGTTATCACAGAATCTTCATCCAGTAATTCATGGAAGTAGATGCAGAGATACACAGCCAAGCACCAGGCAGAGTTCAGGGAATTCATTTCAAGTCAGGGAGGAGGAATTATATGAGCAAGGGATATCAAGATCATGATGGGGAAACCCACAGAAACAGCTGATTCCTACTCCTAAGAGCTCATGGACTCTGACAGCTGGGGAGCTTGCATGTGATCAAACTAAGCCCTCTCTCTGCATGTGGGTGACAGTTATGTAGCTTGGTCTGTTTGTGGGGCTCCTGGCAGTGTTACCATGGTCTGTCCCTGGTGCATGAGCTGGCTTTTTTGGAGCCTATTCCCTGTGGTGGGATGTTTTGCTCAGTCTTGATGCAGGGGGTGAAGTTGGTTCTGCCTCAACTTGATGTGTCAGGCTTTGTTGACTGCCCATGGGAGGCCTTATCCTTTCTGAGAAGTGGATGGGGGTGAGGTAAGGGAGAGGGGGGGAAGCAAGAGGAGGGGATCGAAGGGGAACTGTGGTCAGTGGGTAATTGTGAATAAAAATTTTAAAAAAGAACATGAGCCGTAAAATAATAATAAAAGAATTTGAATGAAACTTAATCTGTCATAGACATGCTGAAATATAAGGGGGGACTAATAATAAGGTCAGTAAGAAGAAAGCAAAAGGGGTAGTTTCCAGTTCTCTGGTAAAATGTTGAGCTTGAGTTGTTTTTCTCTTGACGTAAAAGGGATTTTAAGTCAGTAGTTGGAAGTAAGGATCAAGTGTCAACCTATAAATCACAAGGAAATTTTTTTTCTAATTACTCCAGCTTCTCTGTTAGAAGGGAGCATTAAATCCCTGACCGGATGTCTGGCAATGTTACCTGTGTGATTGTCAAGCTTACATACTAATGTACAACAGAATTTTATTTGGTTCAAATTCCATTTCCCTGAAGAAAGATACCAAGCTATTTTTCGGCCAGTTTTTCTCCTGGTGGAGCATGGCTCTGCCTTTCAGGGTTCCCCTGAAGTTCATGTGGACACAGAAATAAAGAGGGGGGAGGGAGGGAGGAAGGGAAGGAGGGAGGGAGGGAGGGAGAAAAGAATGAAGGAAAGAAGGAAGAAAGGAAGGAAGGAAAAGAAAGATGTTCCATTTCAGCTTTTTTGGAGAACTTTCTGTTGTCTCAGGCTAGAATGTCCTATCTCAAAACCAGGTGCAGAGAGGTCAGTTGGATTTCACCAAGTTTTCATTCATATGCAAACAAGTAGCCCATTGCCTCATTGGGAAATCTCTCTCTTTGGCTCTAGAGATACATGTTTGACTTTTCCCTTTGTTTGATAATCTCAATCCTGATTTATTATGGTATCTCTAAGTGAAAATGATTTGCTCTCAAACACCCGGATGGGGTGACAGAAATTCATCGTTGGAAATGTGGGGAAAAAGTGAGCAAGTCACTAATGACTAACCTTGAGTGACTCAAAACCAAGGAATTGATTTGTGGATTATGTACCTCCATAACAACACAGAAGCCCCTACTCCCTAATTCACAGTTTTACTTTCAGTACAAATAGAGGTACTGTCAGAAAGTGCTAAATGGGAAATTCCAGAAAGAAACATTTGATGTTTTAAACCCATGCCATTCTGAGGAGTAGGATGGAAGCTTAAGCTGTTCTCTGCCCTACCTGGGATAAGGACTTCCTCTCTGTGTGAAGAACTGTCACACAAAGTACTGCTTTCCTCCCTGTCACTCTGCAGTCTTCTGGGCTGTCAGCTTGTCCTGTACTGCAGGGCTGCGGTCAGTGAGCCCTCTTCTGAGAGCTGCCTCTGGCTACCAGGATCACCCGCCATCTCCCCTCTTAGCTCAGAGCCTGAACCACCTCTTAGATAGATGAAGGGTCTTATTTAGAAAGACAAGAGCCCAGACCCATGTGTCTCTTATGATAGCATATTGTTGTTTTAACTGTTCTAACTTGTTATTTGTTGTATATTGCTGAATCAAAGTAATAATTTCAATTGAACCATGGGTGTGGGTGCATAGGGAAATCTGTGGTATACATAGAGGTGGGCACTCTTGAAGAACCCCAGAGGTCTGGAACATAACCTTTAAACACAGAAGAATTGCTGATATTCACCAACAGGTCCAGTTGGAGAGAACAAAAATTCTCAAAGTTGATCAATTAAATCCTTTTTTATTGTCATATGTTTTACCTCCCCTTTCTCTACACCCGCCCCCATGCACACTCGCATAGTCACACACAATCTTCTTTTCCCTTTCCTCTTACTTACTAGGCAGATTTAAATTAGCAGTAGTGAAGCAAAATTTCAAAGTAATATAAAGAGACGCCCTAGGAGTTCCTTGGCCTTAAGTTTCTTACTGCTTATCATGGGATTTAGTGCCTTAAAATTGACCCTTTTCTCCCTTTCATATAAACAGTCTCTTCTCATGAAAATGAGGTCAGAGAAAAAAGAATTGCTTTACTGACATATCAAGATTTATATTGGCTGCATTGGAAAGCTGTCAGTCTAGAGATTTCTATAGACACTAGTACAAGTAGCAAAGTAGTGAGTGGCAGAGTTACCTTTTGAATCAAAATGACAAACCTGCAACTGAGGAATGCTGGGAGTGGGAGAAATAGTCTTCCCCAGAGAAGACCACACTAACTACTTATCCAATACCAAAGGTATCATATGGTCAGCTCTGAAAACATACATACAAGTGCTATTATATAAACTTGCAGGCTATATTTAGAAACATACATATATACATACATACATATATATACATATATATATATATATACATATAACACAATCTAATGAAAAAATGGGCCAGTGAATATGAAAGAGCAATAAGAGGTATATAGGAGGGTTGGAACATAGGAAAGAGAAGAAAATATATTGCAATTATAATACTGAAGCTGAAGCACTAGTAAGAAAGATGCTGTATATGTATGCTATATTTAATTTACAATATTTAAGATGCTTTTAAGTAAAAAAAATAAAATAAAAAGGTAGACTGAATGGAAAGTAAGTTATAGGCAATATTTTTTCCAGCCAAGATTGATAGAAAGATTGGTAAAATATTATTAAAATAAAAGTATTGTAGCTTTTTAAAATAATTCTTATTTGTATGTGGAACTATAGTTAAGTTGTATATATTTAAGCTTGATAGTTATTTGTTGCACATGTATGTTAAGAAATGATTACCACAATCAGATGAGTTGGCAAATGTCTCCACATGATAACATATACATGAAATGTATACTGGTAATGTATATAAGAAAGTACATATGATCTTCCTACTTGGTAGATTTTGAGTACACAGACAGTGTTAACAAAAGTAATCCTGCATATTTCAACTCTCCATCACACATACAGGGTGGTATTACCAAGAGTAATCCTGTTTATGTAAACTCTCCATCAAACACACAAGGTGATGATACCAAGTGTAGTCCTTCTAAATAGCTCTCATACCATGTTTATGCCCTTTGACTACCATTAATCTGCCTCCTCACCCTGCAGAGACAGCCATCAGAGTTCTACGCTGTTTTCATGACTTCCTCTTTTTTTGGAGTCCTATTAAGTGATACTGACCACTCTGAATTTCTCTTTCTTTGTGTTGTTCATTTCACTAAACAAGTTGTCTGGGTTATCCATGTTCCAAAGACTGAAATTTCCTTTTTTCAGGATGAAGTCTTTCTCTCTATCTCAGATCACTCTTTTTTTTTATATCTCTCTATATATGTTTATTCAAAGAATGTATAAAGGTACATTTCTCTATACATCCCTCTATTCTCTACCAGTGAGTGTTCAGGTTGTTACCATATTTTGACCATGGTGTATTCTTGCTACATTTGTTTCCTCTAGCTATAATTAAATTGTGATGGCTTTCTAATATACTAAAGCTATTTCTTGAGAATTTCATATGTGAGTACTATACTTACATCATTTCTATGTTCTCCAACTCATCATAAGCCTCTACCACTCTCTCTTTTTATTTAATTATTGCTATACACACACACACACACACACACACACACACACACACACACACACACACACACTAGTCCATTCATTATTGCTCGTATGTCTTATGTATGTGCTTAGGTTAACCACTTGGTATTGCATAACCCATTGGGGGCTCATCTCTGCAGAAAACTTATTCTTCCTCTCTCAGCAACCATTGTTTGCCTGCAGCTCTACATCTAAGTGTAGGACATTACTGAAACTGTCCATTCACATTGTCAAGCCAACTGGTGTTACCATTGTGTAAGTGTGGTTTGGGAGACCATATCTAGAAGATACTTTCATGTAGCAGACATTTTGGTCCTTTGGTTCTTACAATCTACCTACACCCTCTTCTCTGAATTTCCTGTGCCTTAGGTGTGGGAGTTGTATTTTAGATGTGTCATTTGTGATTTGGTACCTCAAAGTCATTTATTATCTGTATTCTGATCCATTGTGATTCTCTGTAATACTCTCCATCTATTACAATAAGAAGCATCTTCAGTGAGGGGTGAGAGCTACTGAGGGTATAATGTTGACTTTTCCGTGGCTTTGTTCCTTAGTTTGATGTAGCATTATCTGGCTACTTATCTGTTGCTATTTGTGCAACTGGTAACTTTAAAATGTTTATTGGACAGCACAAGTATAAAGAAGATTTTTGCCAAGTATTAAGAAATTTTACATTTTGTAGTCTCACATTTAAGTTTCCAACAAGTCAACAAATCTGAGTTGCATTTTATGTACTCTACAGGAGAAAGGCACAGTGTTATCTGTTATATAAAGACATCTTTTTTTTCCCCAGAACCACTACTTCCGACATTGTCTTTCTGGTTGTGTAAGCCTAGTACTCTATATTGATTAGTTGTTCATTGATGTGTGTTTATTTCTGTGAACTCTGGCCTATTTGTGCTTTTTATGCTAGCGCTATACTATTTTCATTGTTGCATAAAACTATTTGTGTAACAAAGAGTAATGTCTGTTTTTATCTTGCAGAACACTGATTTTCAGGTCTTTTTTTTTTTAAATGTTCCTCTGCCAATTGTGTTAGCTATTTTTATTTCTGTCTTAGTTTTACTAAAGATTACACCAAATATGTGAACCCCTTTGTACACATGAATATTTTTACCTCATTACTTTTTACTAGTTAAAGAACACAGGTCATTATTCTATTTGTATTGTTTTAATCATTACATCATTTTTTATGGTTTTCACTACATGCGCTAATTTCTCAGAATGAGGCATGCCACGGTATGGTTGTGAACAGCCAGTGGACCAGTCATCTGAATTTGTAATGAGACTCATCCTGTGAAAGACCCCAGAAGAGGACTTCCCTCCAGGAAGAGACCCCTGGACCCAAAGACCAAGCCGAGACCACGGATGCGGATGCATACTGCAAGAGGTTTATTTGAGATACACAGGTACCTGTGGGCGACAAAGTCTCTCGGAGGACTTGCGCGCCCACAGCCTGGGGAGAGGGACTTTTATAGGGCTGGGTAGCAAAAGCATGGGTACAGAGCGAGATGCATAGTTACAGGGGTCCCATTGGTCAGCTCAAATAAGGCATTGAGTCATCCTAGGACAAGCCTCTTACGTGTTTGGGGATCTGATAATAGCTGACTTAACTCATGTTTGGGTTTTTCTCCGAACTCTCTGCTCCCCTCCCAAGGCCAGATGTGGCAGCCTGTGAGTACTGACCTTGTCCTGTACTTTTACTTGTTTATGTGGAAGCCTTGCAAAATGGCGTTACCATTGCTAAGCCAGGCCTTAAGCTATTAGCCTTGAGTGGGGGTCTTTCACCTGCAGATGGAATTGTTCATTTCTTGCTTCCATACCCTAGTTAAACCTGTCCACACAATCTCACATTCACCCTCTAAGTTGGCACTCCAATAGAGGTGTTAACCACATTTGCATATTCCTAATTTAAATATCCAGTTGATTATTTGTGCTAAGGGCTAATTTGTATCTACCCAGTTTCCTGTGACTAATTTATCCTGGCAGTCTTGGGATATCCTCACCAATCTTCCCCTGGGTCTCCCTGACCTGTTCTTATCAGTAGCTTTATGATTAACAGCCAATATGGACATCAGCTGTGCAATTGGCTTTCATGAGTGCATTTTGGCATTTGGATAGAAAATAGCAACATGAAAGAGGTGAAGATGCTTCTATGGCAAGGATCTGAGAATAAATCTGACATTCCCAATTGAGCACTGTTTTCATTCCAATAAAAACTGCTCAGTTTAGGGTGGGACTAGGAATGTACTTTGGTTTGGTTTTGTTCTCCTGCCAAACATAAGCCCTGTATCTATCTCCAATTCAAAGCTTTCTAGGAATTCCCTAATTCTATGCGTATTTTTCTCTCAATGGGGATCAACAACATCCAGCTGATCACTTAATATAACTTTGTGAAAACCTCTCTGTTTTTTAAATTGAAAGGGGATTTAATGACATTTATCTCCTTTCAAATATAATTTTGACATAGAGAGGAAAATGTGCTTATGATATGTAGCATACTTTTCTGTGAGATTTTGCTTTTATTAGGATGCTGTAGCCAGCCTTGGTACTAAAGTGTACAGTTCATTTTCACAATAAAACTTTGAGTTGTGCATAGCCCAAATCTCCACTCTGGAAAGATAGAGAATGCTCTCCTGTAGGCTAGTAAATATCACACTGGGCAAAGTGGCAAAAAATGTGACTAGACTAGGTATTCTTCTCACTGTGCTATTTTCCGTACTTGAATTTACTTAATGCATTTGATGTCCAAGCTGCAACTATTTAAAATGTGAAGTGTTTTTGTCACTACATTGTAACCTTATTGCGTTATGTTTCTATAAATGTCACAAAAATGTTTAGACTATAAACAGTGATCAATTAATTTCTTGTAAACTACAGAATGAAAAAATTGTGATAGGAGAATATTTTACTGAAATATGCTTTCAGGAATTCATATAGGAGTTGTATTCTAACAGGGCTTATTAATTATATTTTTAAATTAGATTGTATATAGATATTTGTGCACATGTTTAAGTGTTTTTGTATGTATGTGTCTCTATGTGTATTTATATATATGTATGTTTGTGTATGTGTGTGTATATATGTGTGTGCATGTATTTATGTAACCTGCCTCAGCTCTCAGCATAAACTAACCCACCATAAAGGCAATTGCCCTCTACTCAGGTTTATATAATATTAATGAAATAAGAAGAGAAATGTGGGAAGCCACAGTCCCAAGATGGCGCCTGGCTGGATGCCAGGTAGTTCAAGCTTAGCTGTAAACAAGCCTTATTTGGAAGTGCTTGATGGATCTGGTGCGCTTCCTCCTTCTGTGGCCTATCCAGGATCGCCAGGTGGCATGAGCTGATTGGGCTGTGAGAGCACATTTAAGGGCTTTCTGGGGAGGGGAGAGGCAGAAGCTGATGTACAAGGTTCCTGAATAAACTGCTTGAAGAAGAGTTGTGGTCCTGTTTCCTTGCTGGTAGAGGTAGATGCGACAGAGAAATCTAGGAAAGAGAGTGAGCAGTGAGAACAGAGGGGACCAGGGCCCAGCCATTCAGCCACACAGCCAGCCATAGAATAGAAAGGGAAGAAAAATACATAGAATAAAGAAAAGTAAAAAGTCCAGAGGCAAAATGTAGATAAAGAAAAATTGGATGATTTTTGTTTAGAAAAGCTAGCTAGAAACAAGGCAAGCTAAGGCAGGTCATTCATAACTAAGAGTAAGTCTGCGTGTATTTATGTGGGAGCTGGGTGGCAGGCCATCTAATAGTAAGAAAAAATAAATAAATAAAAGGGAAAAAAGGAAAGAACTACAGGTTCCCTCATGCCATGCTTGTTAATTTTGTGAGATAGTTGGAAAACAGAAGTGTAGGAGTTTATGCTTATTTAAGATCATTTCTGTAGCTGTGTGATATGTATGATAGCGTTTCCTGATTGCTTTGAACATTTTCTCCTAAGTGGTAAGCCTTGGCGTAATTTTAAAAGCACCCAGGACTTCAGTATTTCAGTGTAGAGTCAGCAGTACTAGATGATGTGAATGAAGCTGGGAGGACCTTCCTGCAGAGGTGGGAGGAGCAGGAGCAGAGAAGAGTGAAGGGAAGGAGGAGGAGAATTGCAAAGCAGAGTGAGAGGGAGGAAGAAGAAGGGGAAGATGACTGTGATCTTGTAGTTCAGGATCATTGGAGAATCAAGGAAGCTCTGTTAGCATAACTAGGGCCAGACAGGAAACACAGCACAAGGAAGCTATTGTTGAAATCCACAGATAACATTTGAGCTCAGAATAGACTCCGGCTTCATGGTAAGTGAGCAAAGACTTTAAGTTAAACAGTGAAGCTTCAGTGGTGAAATAAATTGCTTCTAACTGTAGGACTTGCCCTGTGTTATTAATCACAGCTCTGTTGTGTTCCCAGAGAAGCTCTGCCTTGCCACTGATCTACCTAGTTTCACTGATTGAACTTCCAACACCATCACTGTTTTACTATAGTCTTCTCTTCTCTCTTCATTACAAAGCAGCCAGAGCAATTCTTTGCTAACATTTGTGGGCTGATTCATCAGCCCCGAAATAAAACTCAAATGTTTAACCTTTTCCCAGGCCGACGTGCAGAATATAGGTCTGGAAATCTAATTTCTGTTTCGTCTTTATATCCCAGCTCTGCACATGGCGTCATCTCTTCTTGATACGCTCAATGGTCTGAGTTCTCAGGATGTTAGCAGTCCTTGTACTTGACATTGTCTCAAACAGGGACTCTCTTCATCAGGCTCCCAAACTCTGCACCATTTCCAGGTCTCTGTTTAAATCTTTTACATATCTCTTGAGCAGAGTGAACATTTCTAGCACTGTATTCCTTTCCCTGCTTTGGTTTTCTAACTTACCTCATCTTCTGCACAATGTATCTTTTTCTTGCTCTGCCACAGCAGTATAAAAATGTGCCATGCAAAATTTTCATTCTATGTGTATTCCAGCACAGGGAGCCATACCTGATACATAGGAGCTTCTTAAAATAAATATTTGTAGGGGACGGAGAGAGAACTTGGTGGTTAAGTACACCTACTCTTCTTTCAGGGGACTTGAGTTTTGTTACCAGAACCCAAGTTTGTAGCTCACAACAGACTGTAACTCAGACAATCTTATGCCCCCTTTTGGCTTCCACAGGCATGCCCACACATGTGGGTATATACACATAGACACAGATGTATATGCATGCATAATTAAAATTAAAATAAATAGAGGGCTAGAGACATAGTTCAACAGTTTGAGAGTACTGCTCTTCTAGAAGAGTGAAGTTCAGTTACCACCTTTCTTCTGGTATGCCTCCCCTCAAATAGACACACATTTAAACACATAAAAAATAAATCTTTCAGGACGGTGGTGGTGCATGGCTTTAATCCCAGCACTCAGGAGACAGACACAGGTGCATCTCTTAGTTCGAAGTGAGAAGTCATCATGAGCGAGTTATAGAACAGCCAGGGTTACACAGAGAACCCCTGTCTTGAAAAACCTAAATAAACAAATAAATAAAATCTTAAAAACAAATAAATATTTGTATGACAGATGCATGACAGTATTGAAATAAACGAATGAATTTATGAATGAATACATTCACTGTGATGTTCAATGACATAAACTAAAGGTGAAGTAGGAAATAGACTCTATACAGTTTCAGTAATGGCTGGATTTGATTTCTGAATGAAAGTTTTATACATCCTCATGTATATGACATAATATAGTCAGGTAAGCAGGTTTCAGAACACAGTTAACTTCTAACTTAAAAGGAATTTTTTTTTCTTAACTGGAATATGTAATTATAAATAAGGAGAAGCCTCTGACTGGAGGTCAGAATGTGGGTCAAATGCAGTAAAACCTACAAATGTCATCAGCTGATTCACAAAGAGAGCCTTGGCTTATGGGAAGCAGCCGACTCACCAGGCAAGATTCCCCAGACACTGTCCTCACAGTGCAAGTCCGGGCTTTTGATCTTCACCTACATGGCTTGCACACAGAAAGAAGTTGAAGAGCCAGACTCCGCTGCCTCTGTTTAGCTCTGGTCTCCACCACTACCCTCTTTCATCTTTCTAACTTGCAGAGGATCGGGCCTTTCAGATCAAGTATTCTTGGTGATCATTGCAGTTTGCATTGCTTCTTTGTAGAAGCGTGGTGCGGATCATCCCCTCTTTGTGTTTCTCTTTAGTGTAGGCTGTTACTACTTTGTGTTCTGTGTACATGCAATATGTGGGCAGGGCCTGACCAAGCCAAGGGCTTTTAATACCTATAGCCTGATGGAAATATCTTAAGCCCAGCCCTGAAATAACTGCTCCAGTGTAAACTGAATGATATTTTACCCAATGTATCCAAAAGGAATGGAAAGTTTTCCCACTATTCTGTCCAGTTTCTGTAGGTATGTTTAAGTATATAATATAGATTAAGTTTGTTTATGTAAGATTGTATGTGTGCATCTATCTAATCACTTCTTTTTCTATGACCTCTTCCTTAAAGATAACAACTAATAACAGGTTGAAAATAATTAAAAAAGAATATGTTTTGAAGAAGTATAGACTATTAAATGATCCCTCAAACACCGTATTAAGACTATTTTAATAGGATTTACTTTGTATTAAATATGTGATTTAATATGTATACTGAAATACATAGGTTATATGCTAATGCATTTTATAGGAAATATAAGAACCCATAGTTTTTTTGTGCGGTGGAGATACAGAGTAGCATGGAAAATTCTTAAACCACTTTTGCATGGTTATCAACCAGGAACCAGCTGTATATGACCACTAAAGTAGATTTAAGGCAGATGAATAATTGGCTGGTTTGGAAATGTCCTTCATCACCTTCATGATGTGTTGTCACCCTCCAAGCCAGGCCAGCCATACTGAAGTCTGTTCCCACACAGAGTTTGAGCAACTTGTTTAAAGAACTTGAAGACAGTAGCTGTGATAAATATCTGTTGTCTTTGCCAGCTAAATGAAAATGGCTATTAGCTGTACAATAATTTTTAAAGTTTCAATAAACCCAGCAGGCACTTTAATAAGACACCGTTGTTTTTTGCCAGGTCTTCTGTGTTGAAAATCAGGACTCTACTCCCAGTGGAAGGAAAAGGAAGGGGTTGTAGTTGATTTAAGGAACATTGTGCTGCAAATTGCTTCTGCTCTTGCTAGACAGGCAAGTCTATCTTATAGACTTGAGGGAAAATAATTAAAACTTTTTAAAAAGTACAATATTTCAAATTCAGCACAATGAAGCCACTTTTAAGACCAAGACTCAGCAGCTAATGAAGTGCTTTTTCAATGGGCCATCTTCTAGTTATTGCCTCAAATGCTGCCCAGTTGAGAATCACTGGGTGTTCCCATCTGTTGTGTGTTTGACAGCTGATGAAAAATGAAGTGTGCACTCCAGTGTTTCTTGAGCAAACATTTGAAAATGGTTACAAACATTGGTATTCAGAGCAGAAGACTCAGGAGAGGACATACCACTTTTGCACTGAGTAGTGTTTCTTTTAGAGAGCTCCTGCAGAATATTAAAGGCAGTTTTTCTTTCTTTCTTTTTTTTTTTTATCTTTACCAGAGAGGCCTCTGTCATCCAGAGGTGAACTGGTTCTCTGGCTGTTAGCCACTGGCTCCCATTCCTGTCTACCTAGTTTTGGATCCAGGCTCCTATAACACACACACACACACACACACACACACACACACACAGAACAGAGGAATAGGGAGGGAGGGAGAGAGGGAGGGAGAGGAGGAAGGAAGGAAATAAGGAAGAGAGGGAAGAAGGGGACGGAGGGAGGGAAGGAGACCTAGGACTTCTTAGGATGTGTTTGACCAGAAAATAAAAGGTCTCTCCTCACAAGATATAACTCCTAGTGATTTGTTGTGGTTGCATAGAATACTGGGTCCAAAAGCTTCAGCTTGCATCCAGATTTCAGAAACAAATCACCAAGACCTTAAAGGGAAAATAGTGGTCAGTTATATCTGTGTTCCTTGGTGTAGCTCATCCCAGCTTTTGTGATATTTAAATGAGGATATTTAAAGCCTCACCTATATGTTTGGAGAGAACATTTTTAAAAAGTACAGTCTGACATTAATGAAAATATTACAGCTTTCTCTATATTGCATTGGAAAAAACTGATTCATTGTTTGCTTGAAAATATTTACCTCAAATAGCAATTTGGAAGCCAAATTATATTTGCTTTATGTTACATATATATTTAGGAGGCTTCATGATAATTTCAGGTCCACAGATTCTTTTGGCTGGTTGCCTTAATCTTATTTCAAATTTTGTTATTATATTATGCTGATCTATTTACTACTTAATGTGTACGTTCAATATAATTAGCTTTAATGTAACTGACTATACATTTATCACACTATCTTGATGACCAGAATAATTGCCAGCAACAAGCAAAGGCTAGTTGAAGCCCCCAGGTATCAGATCTACAGATTAATTCACTTTTTTAATCATCAAATAGATTAGATATCAGCTCTCTACTAAGGAAAGGAGTGCTTTCCAGGCTCCATGGGTAGTGATGTTAATAATTTGACATCTTTAGAAAAACTTCCCAACTCTGAGAGTACCACGTAGTGTTGGAGAGAAACACTCAGACACTGCCTCAGAGTCTTTGTCTGAATGCTGTGAGGATTCCTTGAGAGGTCTTCAAGTGCTGTGAAGATGAACATTCATATCTCTCAAGCCAATATAGATCAGAGACCAGAAGAAAAGGGTCAGCTTTAGAGGGCCTGTGGTTGTTTATAGAATGCATTGAATAGCGAACATAAGCTGAGTGAACATGAATATTAGAGTGGTTCTTGATTCTATGTGTGTTGATTGTGATATGGAGAAGGCCGATAGCAATGTTATTTAAATCTAATAGATAGGCAATGAACTTTTCAAACTTGGTAAGAAATAGAGATGTTTTAATATCTTTAGCACAGATTTGCCAAAAATACTGATTTGGTGCTAAATATATTAATTTGACTGAATCTTTTCACAAGTCATCATGGAATCAAATACATTTTACCTCATGTATCAATGCAACTATCATTTATTAATTAGAAAGAATACTAACCTGGGAAGTTATATTTATTTGTGTCATATAAATACTTTTAGTCCTATTTTTTTAAAACAAACCCTTTATTATTATCTTTATTTATTATTATTATTATTGTTACTACTATTATTTTGGTTTTGTGAGACAGGGTTTTTCTGTGGCTTTGGAAGCTGTCCTGGAATTAGCATTTGTAAGTCAGGTTGGGCTCCAACTCCCAGAGATCCGCCTGCCTCTGCCTCCCGAGTGCTGGGATTAAAGGCGTGAGCCCCTATCACCCTCCAAAACTCCTTGTTTTTATTTTCATGTGTGTAAATGTTGGAGTAAGGGTGCAGGCACACATGAATATGTGTGTTTCCAAAGGTCAGGGAAGGAATCAGATCATCTTGAACTGGAGTAACAGGTAGTTGTGAGCCACCAAATACTGGTGCTAGGAACTGAACACAGCTCCCATGGGAGAGCGGTGCACACTCTTAAGCTACCGAGTCATCTATCTCTCCAGCTCCCAATTTATTTTATTTTAATTTAGGAATGTGCCTATGTCTGTCTCTGTGTGTTTGTATGCGTGCCTGTGCTCGTGTCATTATGTGCCACGTGTATGTGGGTATCTGAGGAGGCCAGAAGATGGACTCCAATCCCTGGGAGATACACTTGCTGGTTGTTTTCCACCTGACCAGGGTTCTGGTCTCCAAACCCAGGTCATGCACAAGAGTAGTATGGGCTCAAAACCACTGAGCTCTCTCCAGCCCCAATTCAGTCTCTTGTTTACTATATAATTACAATTTAACAGTCTCTGTGGGAGTGGATTTAGATACATGCATTCACATTTAAATCTCATGCTAATACATTGGAATCCATAAACAAGTGGCAATTCATATAAGAGCCTGAGGAGAGCTGAAGAAAGAAAACAAAATGTCCTGGGTTGATAGATGGAACCCTCTGGAAATTTCCACTGAAATTCAGTCAGAAGATATAAGGCTTCCCTTAGAAACTCGGGGATAATAAAGAGATTGTGGTGCTATGCTTTGGCAGCAGGATGTGGTAGAGTTTGATCATATGTTAGACTCATGGCAGATTTATAAACATTGAAAGTAAACTTCTTTGTTATAACCTTAGGGATTCAGGGAAAGGAAACCGTATGCACCCTTAAAAGCTTTTTTTCCAGAACCTAAATCATGTACCCTGTCTTGCTTTGTATGAACACCAAACTTTTAAAGTCTAATTATTGTTTGCTTGTTTGTTCCCTGAGACAAAAAACAAGCTGTGTTAGGCATGTCTAATTTAAAACGTGTTGCTGGAAAAAGTTTCCACTGCACAAAATGAGGTAGGACTGTACAACTTCATGCCACACTTGCAGATCTATGGCCCATTTTTCAGTGACAATGATAAATTGCTACTAGGGAACAAAGTGGGATAGTCATCCATGCTTCATGATCAGAAAAGACGACATGGAGGGAAAAGCTTCCCGCCAGTGATTGCCTGGGCCTCCCTGTGCTTAGTTTAACTTAGCATAAAAGGCAGCTACTGCAAGGTGTTGGGGGGTCACAGGGGAGTACAGAAGAGTCCTGGCATGACCCTGCTATCAGCAGCTTTTACAGTCACTAAACTGCTATCAAATTTCCCAGCTAGGAAGTGTTCTTACAGAAGGAAGCTCGGCAGGAACCTGCCTGGGTTGAAGTCAAGAGCAGTTCATTGCCACGCTGTCCTGAGAACACAGTCCTAGAATATAAGCAAAACAGAAGTGAGTGCCTCTGTGTTTGCACATCTCCTGCATTTTGAAAACAACATTAAAATGCTATTTAATATTTTTTTTTCCTTTTCTTTCTTTTCTCTTTCTGTGTTTTTGGATCTAGAGATCAAACACAAGGCACACACACACACACACACACACACACACACACACACACACACACAGAGAGAGAGAGAGAGAGAGAGAGAGAGAGAGAGAGAGAGAGAGAGAGAGAGAGAGAGCAGACAGAGAGACAGACAGACAGAGACAGAGACAGAGAAAGAAACAGAGAGGTGGGTGAGATGTACAGAGACAGAGGCAAGGGACAGGGGAGAGTTTAAGGCAGACAGACTCCCAGAAGTGAATGAGGATCCAAAGCTGATGTCTGTCTGTCTGTTTGAATAAAAATGTTTGTACATTTGCCAGTGGTTCTTTCCCTTTCTCCCTTGGGAACTGATTGCCTTGGGATGTTGTAGGGACTGGTAATAATGACAAAGAAAGAGGGCCTGATTGCTTCCTGCCACAGGACCTCCACCCTCCCCAGCTGCTCCCTCAAGTCTTTGTTTCAGAGAGAGAACTAGGAAGTTGGCCATCTTAAAGGGTTAAGTGAAAGGCATATTTATCTACCTAAGGACTATAGTTTCACTGTCTGCTTTCCTCCTAGTCCCTCACTACTTTCTTATCATGGCTAGTGGATTATTTTGGGCTTTCTTAATTGTGACTAAAGCAAATTAATCCTAGCTCTAGATGTGCAGATCTCCCTAATTCCTCAAGAGATACTACAGCAAAGAGGAGGATTAAAGCCAGTAATTCAAATAATGTCAAAGGGTACTTAACCATGCAAAACAGAATAGGAAGGAAATAAATATAAATGAGCAACAGCAAGAACTGATGTGGGAATTTTTAGAGAGGAACATTCTTGTCAGATATATTCTTATTTAAATGCTGTGGTTCCATGAAAGTATCTACTTATTTCATTAAAAATGGGTGAAAACATTGGGGAAGGTTGCAAAATGCTTTTAGAAGTTCTTTGGTCAATTATAGAATGTTTACTGTTTTCTTTGCTTACTTTTGACTGTTGGGAGTGAGGGGATGGCATGCATCATAGCCCAGGCTGGCCTGGAACTCACTAGGTAGCCCAGGATATCTGTAATTTCAGGTGCTGTTCTACCTTAGCCTTCTTTAGTAACATGATCTGGAACTAGCTCTGTAGACCAGGTTGACCTCGAACTCACAGAGACCAGCCTGCCTTTACCTCCTGAGCACTGGAATTAAAGGCGTGGGCCACCAACGCCCAGCACCATATATTCTTGATTGAAGTGTCTCCAGCATTTTTTCTACAACACTTTTATAAACTCTCCTTTAGTTCCACACATTCCTGAAGCTGGAACTTAAGTTTGCCTACCTCTTGGAGGATTCAGCATTCTCAATATTCCAAACATGTTCTTTTGTTGTTTTTTAATGATCATTTTTGCTATTATTCCTTTCAAATTCATTTTCTTTTGTTTTTAATATATTTTAAATGGAAACACAATTGCACTGTTTTTCCCCCTTCCTTTACACTGCCAACCCCGATGAGTTACTTTTCCTGGAAACCCTCTCATGGCCCCATTATCAAGTTCATAGACTCTTTTTCCTTATATTTGTGACATCTCTCTGTGTGTGTGTGTGTGTGTGTGTGTGTGTGTGTGTGTGTGTGTGTGTGTATGCATGTGTATGTGTCTGTGTGTGTGTGTGTTATGTGTGTGTGTGTGGTGTGTGTATGTGTGTGTGTGTGTGTGTGTGTGTGTGTGTGTGTGTGTGTGTGTGTCATGCATTGCATGAATTCACAAACCTATATAACTACAACCTGTTGTGTCCCTTTCTGTTGTTTGTGTGGGTGTGATTTTGGGGCTGACTACTCTGCATTGGAAACCCCAATAAAGGGAGCACTCCTTGATTTTATCACACTTGTAGTAACACAACACCTTCATGGTATGGACAGTTAAAAGAGTAAGTGCATTTAAGTCAGGTAGCTTTAGTTATAAGAGTGTATTTTACCCCAATTTCTATAAACTCTGTAAAATACCAATATCCTATAAATTTAAATTTTAGTAGTGTCAGTTTCTCAAAGCACATATTATAATCTGGAGAGAAAATATGGAAAACAGAATTTAAAAATGTAAGTTTTTTTATCTTCTATAATAGAAAGGTAGATTGTAATGTCAGTAGGGAACAAAGTTTAAATCTATTTTTTTGCCTTCAAAGTTTTTAAAAGGGTCCACCTAGACAAGATGAATCCTAATCAATATGCTTCTATCTGCCTTAACAACAATTTCAGAATAAAGATTAATAGGAGGTGTAGGGTTCTCAGAGGCTAAGTGTGTTATCTAACTGAATGGAAGTTGATATCCTAGGATGGTCTAGGTACTTTATGGTAGAGAGTTGTCCTTGAACAAGTCCTTCCCTCCAGCACACAATGCTCCTGCAAATACCCTAGTATGAATAACCTGTGTTTGTGCTTCTGGGGAGTTTAGCTTAGCAAGTCTCCCTCTGCTAAGGCATGCCTGCCAAGTGAGATTTCTCATAACCCATCTTTCTCATGTCCACAGATGGTTTCTGAGCACCAGAGGACTCTTCACATGTGAGAAACAGGTAGGCATACATGAGGTCCCTGACTGTCTTATACACTCACCTCCAGGATTTCTTCTAGTTCTTCTAGCTGAAGATAACACTCCCCCAGGGCACATCCTCTCATGCCATCATGAAGCTTGACAGTGCTTTCGGACGATGGCAAAGTAAGAGGAGGAGAAAGAAATATCTGGGGAAAGTTGCATTGTGTCCTTCTCTGGGAAGATATGGGTCAATGATCTGGACATGTATGCTTACAAGTGAACTATATTAAATGTGAATTTTTCAAAGGTACACATGGGATGTGGTTAAGATGAGAGATTTTTCATTTGTGAAATGATACCCCAGTATCCTTTCCTGTGGTCTCCTTTTGTTTTATAAATATGGTGCTGTGCTGGAGCAAAACTTACAGGGAAATGTTAATGAAGGCGAGAAATGTTCCTAAGATCTTCATATAATGTACACCATGTAAAATAGAATATTATTCACCTGTAAAGGAGAGAAAAGGATCCTAACCTATAATGTATACTATATGTTAAAAAAGAACCATAAGTATGAGTAGAGTGTAACACTAAGAAAGAAGACCAAGAGGGGGTAAGATTAAGTAATAAATAAGGACCAAGTATAGGCAAAAAGACACTGAGCCATGAGAAAGGAGGTAAAGCCATTTTTCCTAGTTCTGACTCTGTCATGGTTTTCTATTTTCCTTCTCATGTTGGGCAAGTAAATAAATTATTGTTATTAATAATGAAAGTGTAAAAACTTAAACTATGTTCCATGGCTTCAGTATGGCCATTCTAACTAACTAACTAACTAACTATTCTTAGTAAATTCTGTTATTACTGACTTTAATAAGGAATAATATTATAAGTCATAGATAATTAGTAATATCCAATTTTAAAACAAGAGGAAAATAAATTTAATTTATTTTCATTAAATAATGTGAAATGAAAACCATTTGTAAGAATGAAAAAGTTGTTTCCACTTGTTAAGTTTAAGCTAATTGGACACATTTGACTATGAACAAGCTTTGTAAGTTAAAGTCCCAAAATATGAGCAATGGAGAAAAGATACACTAAATGATTTTTTTCAGAGAGTGTTTTAGCAGAGTATTTATAGACATGACATGTCTTTATTATTATTATGAGTGATCATGAATTTTTAAAATACAATATTTAGGACCCTGTAGGTCTAAAATGAGATACATCTGATCAAAAAATCAACAAGTATTTATTCAGCTCCTGCAGGTTCTTGTCAGTGTCCCTAGATACTACTCCAAAATTACTTATGTTCTGAGAAAGGTCAGAATACCAGTTATTCTGTATTTTCAAAAATAATTATAAAGCATACAAGAAAATGCTCCCCAAATTGAATTCTTAAGGAAACAGTATACACATTGTCACTTCTTATAGTTTATAGGGTCAAAGGACTTGGGACATTCTCAACTAGACTTCTGTGTCTGACTGTGTTATTGTCAGCATGGAGTTAAAATATAGAGAAGGGTTGTGCCAAAATGGTTCTATTCAGGTATGACTTTATGTACGATCATGTGGAGTTGCCTTCATGGCTTAACTTGGGGAATCCTCACCTATGGCAGTGGTCAGACAGCTGACAGGTCTATGTAGGCTTGATAAAGATAGGTATTTTTATGGTGTGTATGAGAGAGAGAGGGGGGGACAGAGGGACAGAGAGAGAGAGAGAGAGAGAGAGAGAGAGAGAGAGAGAGAGAGAGAGAGAGCTGTGTTGGCCAAATAGGGTGTCAGAGCTCCAAGAGGTTGTGAGGTACCTGGTTTGGTTGCTGAAATCTGAACTCTAACCCTCTACATAAACAGTATTCTTAATTAATGAGTCATTTCTCCAGTATAGGCATTCAGACATCTAAATGAGCATCTCTGGAGACCTAGTTGGTGCGTTCTTATCCTTGTATTGCCATATGTCAGCATTTAAAATGTGGCTTCCATGATAGCTTGAGCAACAGTCCAGCACAGAGAACAACAGTCCATCCAGCTCTTTCTAAACGGAGGGCATGGGCTTGGCAGTATTGATATGGTTATTTGTGAAAAAAGTAGTGAATAGACTTTAGTAGAAACCCTAATTGTTTTCTTCTTATTGAAGAATTTTCCCTCAAGAATCTTCCACTGTAAATGAATACCTGTCGCATTAAGAAAGTAATCTCAACATTAACCACTGAGTGTGTATGGATAGAGCAATGATATAACACTTCTAGTAGTCATTTTTTTCTGTCATTGTGATAAAGTACCATGGCCAAAAGTGACTTGTAGACAAGTTGATTTGGTCTTACAGTTCCAGAGTGATAAGTGTCCATCACAGTGCCTGGAGTTGGCTGCTACATACTCACATTTTGAATTGTAAGCATAATCAAAGAGAACAAACAAGACTTTCAACTCTCAAAGCCTACCTCGGGTGATACACTTCCTCCAACAAAGGCTTTACTTCCTAAACCTCCACCAGTGGCAGCTGAGTTGTTCAAATACATGAGCCTAGGGGAATATTCACATTCAAACCTACCAAAATCTTAATGAAAATAATCTAAATCCCAGATGAACAGTCAAATGGAGGCACAAAGAAGAAAGAAATAGGAAAATGGAATGACAGCAATAGGCTGCAATGAGCCAAATTAGAGTAGGCATTGCAGATTGGATTTGAACATACAAAGAAGGGAATATTCTTTTTCCCATAATCTTATTCAGTGTCTTGTAGGTTGTATGGGTGTATAATATTCCAGATCAGAATGAAATGTGTAATTTTAAGACATATGTGAATTTGTGGTTGGAGATCGTAGTAGGAGTAATGGACAGGACACTTCAGTGTCAGGGACTACCATGGTGGTATGTTAGTCTTATATCTTCCATTTACTCTTGGTGATTTATTTTAACATTAGCATGAAGGAAATGGGACCTGGGCTAAACACTGCATTGATGGAGCACAGGGGCTCATGGTTTCCCCATCTGACTAGTGTGTTGCTCACTCTAATATGGTATCTAGGCCAATGTCTCAGTGAGATGACCATACATTTGTCATCACAGAACCATTGCACTTGAGCTTTTACCAGTAGAATCATCTCAGTGGTAAACATCCAGGACAGTATATCAGTGATCAACAAGTCACTAGTTTATTTTCCCTTTCATATTGGAGATGTACTCATTAGTATTTTTTCTACACAGATGCAATTTATAGAGGTGATTCCAAACGTTTAGATATAAACAGATGGATTCTATTTCTGTGCATTGCTGTGACTGTGTGAGCCAAGAAATGTAGCATAGTGTCATTAAAGCTCAATCTACTCATATGTAAAATGAGATGAACTTTAAAAGATTTGTGGCAAGTGAATCACCCATAGGTTCTCCACAAGAAAGCATTATAGAGAGGAAAGGAGGGAGGGAGGATTGAGATTAATATGTAAAATAAGAAAAAAGAAGAAAAAAAAGAAAGAAAGCATTATAGATTATTAGACCCTCAAATTGGATTTTTAGAACATTTCTTTTAATACATTGCATACCAGTAATAGAATTTCCTACTATGTCACATTGCATTTTAAGGAGGAGAGTATAGCTGTGTAAGATACCAGTTCCAAGAATGGCATCAGTAGTAATTTAATTTGAGGTAGACAAAGAGCACACCTCCAGTGATGGTGTACTATAGTTCTTGAAGAAGTAAGTGTCACCCTGGGCTGGCTTTCAACCATTCCATTTTTGCATTCTTCCATTATGCTATCAAGTAGGGTCACAGAGGGTTGTCATCACTAAAACCTCATCTTTATTTGTGCAAGAAACAATTCTGGACTGCAATTACATAGTTACAATTCAATTTCTTTTCACAACATTGTAACTACAGAAAAAAAATAAGGATATTCCATGGTGTGGTGTTTAAATTTACCTAACATTAATGTAATTCATTTGGCTTTTGTTATTATTCAACCATAAGTAAATCAAATTTTTTTACTGAAAATACCTTTTTTTTTTTAATGTATACACAAAGAACAGGGAATTTAAAAATCACATTTTTTTTCTGTTTCTCTTTACAACAGTGGTTCTTCACCTTTGGGGGCTCACATGCCAGATATCATGCTTATCATTTATTTATATTATGATTAATAACTGGTAAAATTATAGTCATGAAGTAGCAACAAGATTGTATGACTGGGGGTCATCACAACATGAGGAACTGTGTAAGAGGGGTGCAGCATTAGGGAGGGTGGGGACCATGGCTTTGTAAGAACATCACAATAGCTAGACATTGGTGTCCTTTAATTCCAACACTTGGGAGGCAGAAGTAGGCAGATTTCTATGAGTTTGAAGCCAGCATGGTCTAAGAGCGAGTTCCAGAACAGGCTCTAAAGCAATAAGAAACCCTGTCTCGAACCCCTCTACCACCCCCCCAAAAGATCATCATGATCACAAGAATGGCGGGGTCTTGACAGTGTCACTTATGATAAATAGTTGTTTCCTAAACAATTAATGAATTACCTTTAAATGCTCCTAACTTAGTCATTGTTTCAGTCTTCCTCCCCCCACATTGCTGACATCCATTATCTACTAGATTTCAGTTAGATACATACATAGCGAGTATAAACACAGTCATGGGCTCTGAGGGAAAGAGACCTTAGCTCCTCTGTCCATTCAGAATTCCATAAGTGTATACATTAACTATTTCCTATAAGTCAATGTTCTTAGGTAGCATTGATGAGAACACAAACTTTCTTTGACCTCTTGATTAAGTTAGAGATGACCAAATATTTGCCATGTAGTGATAATATGCTAAGACAAAAGCAATAATTGGGCTGTTGGTACTCAGGAAGGACATTTCACTTAGATTTGGTAATGAAGAAGTGGTCACAAAGTTAGCTCTGTTGAGATATAGAAAATTCAAAGAAATAGGGAGAAAACGATTGTTTGGGTGTCAGGGGAAGTCCAGAGAGACTTTAAGGCTTTAAGGAAAGCTGTGTGAATATGCTATAACTGATAATACTGAACAGAGGAAGCCTCCTAAAGCATCTATATCCTGAAGACAGTGGTAAATGGTCAGAAAGGGTCATTTGTGCTACACTAAGGTGCTGTGGTACCATTAGGAGGTGTGGCTTTGTTGGAGTGGGTATGGCTTTTTTGGAAGAAATCTGTGTCTGTAGTGTTGGCTTGAGGCTGGCTATGTTCAGGATGCCACCAGTTGTCTCAGTTGACTTCCTGTTACTTGCAAGATGTAGGACTCTCACCTCTAGCACTGTGTCTACCTGCATGTCACCATGATCACCACGATGATGAAAATGGACTGAATTTCTGAAACTATTAAGTGAGCCCTCTCAGTTAAATGTTTTCCATTATAAGAGTTGCCAGGGTCATAGTGTCTCTTCAGAGCAACAGTAACCCTATGTAAGACAGGTGCTGTATTAGAATCTAGGTATTGCAAGAACAATAACTTCTAAGAAAATAGACCTGTTCTCTTTAAAATGGAAATGATAGATATAGAAGATTATTTTGAGAATAGGGTAAAAATGTCTCAGACATAAAAATGTTAACTACTGTATAAAGATTGCAAATTAGACACACATATATACCTTGTCTCTGAGTTGACATGTGCGTACACTTTATCACAGGGTAAACAGGCCTATATCAGGCATGAGATGCCTGATACTCACCGAGTAAGTCCATGTGGAGAACCACTCCTTTCTAGTTTTGTATTTATTGACTTATAGAGAATATACCAAATATAGAGTAAGGGACACATGGCATAATACTATGAAGTGAACACAGACTACTTTAAATTTTTTAGGATAATGTATTTGAAAGTTCAAGAACATGCATTTGTCCTTAGTAGATTTATGCAGGGCCATAAGTAGAAGGTCATAGTATGCACATGTAGGGTTGGATGTGTGAATGAGACATGATCTTTTTTTTTTTTTTTTTTTTTACTGGTAGTGGGTAGAAGGGTTTAGTATGCATGTGCAGGGTTAGTGGCATATGCAAAGATGGCTGTGATTAGAAGGATTTAGTATGTACATGTTAGGTAAGCTATGAGGCTCAATATGCCTGTGCAAGGTGGGCTATGAGGAGAAATATCTCTGTAGTGGGGAAATATTAGCACATGAACAAGACATACATCTGTGGTGACCATGGCATGCTGTGTTCCTTGGACATATTCACCGACTAACATATTCCCTTTCCAAGAGGAGCGAAGGCTGCATTAAATCTGAAAGAAAGGAGAAAAGCCAGGTAAACCTGACTACTGAATATCATATGAAGAAGAATTGAATATTTTGGAGAAGTTCAGAAAACATTCACAGATTCCGAAAGAGGGTGTGCATCCATCAAAATGCTTTTCAAATGTCACTCTGATTGTGACATGCAGACAAGAGGCAAGGATAAATGTTAAGTCTTGATTCTGCAATCCTGGAAAATGATGATTGTGCTATATGGTGGAGGGAGAGAGGTGAAGAATGGGGATGGATTTGAGATAAGATTGGGAGCTTTGATTAAGACCCTTGGTATATATTTGATTGAAAGTGGGGTAGAAGAGTGTTGGGAATCCTGAGTAGCTTCACAGCTACTCACAAAAGCAGAGAAAGTACAGGGATTTTTAAAGGAAGAAATAGCATCAATTAGCATAGCTCTTTCACATGGAAAACACTGGTCCACCTGACACTGAGGAAAGATGTATAAAGTACTGGAAACTAATTTTAAGTTTCTGGTCAAATAAACACAGTTTGTGAAAAACACCTTTTTCTCTTAGTTGCTAAGAAGGAACAGCCAACAGCCAAGGGGGAAAGTAGGAGAAATGGTCTGTGACATTCCAGGAGAATAGATTCCAATGAAAGAGGCAACAGAGGCTCTGAAAAAAAATGCTGAGAAGAAAGGGAAGATTGAAGATTGAGGCATCTATGAGCACCAAATGAATGGTCTGGGAAAGAATTTATGCTTAAGTGTCATCTCAGCAAGTGGGAGATATGGAGAATTCCTGAATGGAGTTGGAATTTGAAACAGTTAAAGAGAGTGTCTTAGTTAGGGTTTCTATTGCTGTGAAAAGACAACATGGCCATGCCATTTCTTATAAAGGAAAACATTTTATAGAGACTGGTTTGCATTTCAGAGGTTTAGTCCAGTATCATCATGATGGGAAGCATAGTGGCATACAATAAGACATGGTGCTGGAAAAGGAGCTGGAAGCTCTACATCTTAACCCACAGGCAATAGGAAATAAACAACACAGTAGACATAATTTGAGCATATATGATACCTTAAAGTCCACCTCCACAGTTACACATGTCCTCCAACAAGGCTATGCTTCCTGCTAGTGCCAATCCCTAAGGGCCAAGCATTCAAACACATGAGTGTGGTTGGTTTTTCATATTCTTTACTCCTTTGGCTTTTTGCTCTTTTGGCGGCTTACTAGCTAGCTCCATTGGAATCTTATTCTTACTTATGAATGCCCGGCCTTAGCTTGGCTTTTATACTCAGCTTTTCTTAATTTACATTATCCCATCTATCTTTTACCTCTGGGCATTTACCTTTATTTCTATATATCTTTTCTTTTCTTCTTATTCCATGGCTGCCTGCATGGCTGGGTGCAGGCTGGTTCCTGAAGTCTTCCTCTCCTTCTCCTTTTTGTTGCTCCTCCTACATCTCCTCACAGATTTCTTCTCCTATTTATATTTTCTGTCTGACAGCTCTGCCTATCCTTTATCCTGCCTTGCTGTTGGCTATTCAGCTCTTTATTAGACCAATGAGTGTTATGAGCAGTTTTTCCACCAGCCTGGTCCCACTGCCGCATCAGTCCCAAATAACACACAGGAGACGCTGTATTAGATATAAAGCTGTTGGCGTGTTACTAGTGTTTCTTATTGACTAGCTGTGTCTTAAATATTAACCCATTTCTATTTATCTGTTTCTACGTGGTCTTATCTTACTTGAGAGAGGGTCTGGATCTTTTCTCCAGTCCCTACATCTTGACTCTCTACTACATTTTCCAGAATCCTCCTTGTCTCCTAATCCCACCTATTTTGCCTTCCTATTTGCCAACAGTGCTTTATTCATTAAGAAAAAGATATTTACAGAATGACATCTCCCATCAAATAAGGTGTTTTAGACAGGAAAAGTAACAACTTCACAGAATTAAACAAATGCAACATAAAATAATGCAACACATCTTTGCATCATTAAAAAATATTCTCCAGTATAAACAAATTAACACATCTTAAAATAATAGTCCACAACACATGAGTTTATGGGGTAGGCATACATATTACAACTACCACAGAGAAGAATCTATCATTGATATATCACCTATTTTTCTGTCATATACTTACAATATAGCTCTCTCTAGAATCCATTCATCTACCTATGCATCTATCTCTAATATGTATTTATTTGTTTGTTTATTCATTAATTCATTCATTTTAATAGAGCATGCTAAGTTACCACTTGACCAGGACAATATCCCTTTTCTATACAGGGTTTTGTGAGACAGATTATCACTAGGTTATTTATGTCAGCCTTGAACTTGATAAACAGCTGCGATCATAGGTCTGTGCCAATAAGCCTAAATAATTCATTTTATGTTTTAGGATACATTTTTATTTGCTCTATTGAGTTGATATTTGGAAAGAATATACTTATGTTTATGGTATTTGGGATTGTGTGAAATGTTGTGTCATCGATATTCTTGTAACATAATATCCTTTCCCCTGTGTTGTTTATTTAATACCTTGATGAATTCTGAATTATGAAGATTCACTGAATCTTAGAAAAGGACTTATAGTTAAGCTTCCTTAGCATTTTGGAGGTTTTGACATGTATTTAAAAATGCCAGGCAGGACTTCAAGTAAAGTTTAAGACAATTGGAAAAAGAAAAGAAAAAAATCCAAACAACAACAACAACAATAAAAAACAAAAAACAAAACAAAACAAAAAATAAACCAGCAACAAGGGGGAAAAAAAAACCCTATGTCTTAGTCATTATTCTCTTGCTATGAAGAGATACATTAACCATGGATATTCTTATTCTTATAAAAGAAAACATTTAATTGAGGTTTTTGGTTTTGTGTTTTGTTGTTTTGGGTTTTGGTTTTTTTGTTTTTTTGTTTTTTTTTTGTTTTGTTTTGTTTTTTTACAATTTTAGAGGTTTAGTCCATTACTGTCATGGCAGGGAGCATGACATCACACAGAAAAACATTGTGCTGTAGATGTTGAGAATTTTATATCCCAATGTTCAAGCAACAGGAAGAGAGAGATACTCTGGGTCAGGCTTGGGCTTCTGAAGCTCCAAGACACTCTTCTTCCAAGGAGGCCACATCTACTCCAGTAAGTCTATACCTTCTATTTTTTTCAAATAGGACTATTCGATAGACATTCAAATATATGCTTATGGAGACCATTCCTACTCAAATCACCACATCCTACTCCCTGCGTCCCATCAGGTTGTTGCTATATCATAATAAAAAATGAATTGAGTCCAACTTTCAAAGTCCACATAATCTATGAATCTCAACAAAGTTCAAAGTCTCTTCTGAGACTCAAGGCAATCTCTTTTAACTGTAACTCCTGTGAAATAATAATAATTAAAAAAAAACAGATCACACATTTCCAATATACAATGTGACAGTATAGTCACTCCCATTCCATAAAGAAGGAAAGGGAGCAAATATGAGACCAAAGCCAGACTCAAAATCAGTAGGTCAAGTCCAAATTCTGCATCTCCATGTCTGATATGAAAGTGCTCTATGGATCTCTAGCTTCGGCCAGCTTTATTGACTACTACACACTTCTTTCTCTTGGACTGGTCTCACATCTGATCTGCAGCTTTCCTTGGCAGGTAAACCATATTTCTAGTGTCTCCAACATTTAAGGAAATCTAGGATTCACTTTCACAGATTCATGCATGGCCTTTCTGGGACTCTGTGTAGGAACACCCTAACACATACCTAGCCTTGGCAGTTTTCCTTAGTCTTAGAAGAAGATTCCACAACCTCTTTCTTCTGTCCTCAACTCTGAAGCCAGAACCACATATGCAGCTGGGATCATAGGTCTATGCTATTAAGCCTAGATGATTTTAATCCCCTTGTTAATTACATTTTCACCAACTTTCTGTTTTTGATGGTTTTCTTCACTGCCTAAGCTTTTCTTTAATTCTATTTTTCACGTTGGAAGCTTAGCTGGGTGGGGGTCTTTTTTTTAAATTCAAAGTCCCAAAGTGCACATTCCTCCAGATAAAAACATGGTTAGACCTGCTACAGCAATACCCCAATCCCTGGAACCAACTTCTGTCTTAGTCGTTGTTCTATTGCTGTGAAGAGATGCATGGCCATGGCAACTCTAATAAAAGAAAGCATTTAATTGGGGATTGCTTATAGTTTCAGAGGTTTATTGCATTATTGTTATGGCAAATCTCCAGGAAGCAGGAAGAGAGAGGGAGGGGGAGGAAGATGGAGAGGAGAAGGAGAGGGAGAGAGAGAGGTTGAGAGACATTCTGGCCTTGACTTGAGCTTCTAAAGCTTCCAAGCTCAGTGACATATTTCCTCCAACAAGTCCACATCTACTGATCCTTTCAAATAGTGCCACTACCTAAGCATTCAAATATATAAACCCAAGTAAGAACCAATCTTATTCAAACCTCCATATTCCACTTTTAGCTGTCATTTAGAGAATTAGTGATAGCATTGATCTTTTTATCTTATTTGACCATCACATTTATATTCCTTACAATAAGATAATTGTCAGATTATCAAAAGGATTTAATAATGTCAGTCATTCTGCTGTCAATTAACTATTGGTGAATGTGTACTTCATTAATCTTGGGAGGTGTTAAAACAGAAGGATGAATATCAACAAATTCAACTGAGATGTGAAGTACACTGTGATATTAACTTACGCAAAACACAGCAGCCACCAAACACTGGGGAACCTACATGTGTCTTTTCTTTAGAAGTTTTTCCATTAAACGCTTTTTATTAAGTGTATGAATATGGAAATGGAATGAGGTGACTTAAGACTGTGTCCATATTAGTTCCTTGGCAAGATTTTGTAGCACTTTGTGTTTATATATGCAACCATGGGAAATGCTACAGAGTTTCGATGTATTTCATTAACCACCTGTTTTAGCTGTTATCTTTTTATATTAATAAGATGTCAGTGAACAATAAGAAATGTAGAAAATTACATTTAAAACTTGCAAAGGTAGATGCATCCTGGAGTGCTCCCTCCTATGGAGTCTGCTATTCTATTCCTGTTGGCTTATTCTACAAAGCTATCTTGATTGACTAGAGCTTTAATACCAGCCTCACTTTTAAAGAGGTTTTAAGGGAACATCTGCAGTATCCTTTCATAGAAAATCTTCACAATATTTAGACTTTCTTTAGAGAATCAGTATGTGACACAGGATTTAATTGGATTGATGAAACAAATTTATTAGAATTATAATTCTAATTTTTACTATTAGTGAAAAAAGATAGCTTGCATGCATATTCTGGGATGTGTTATTCATAAAATTAAAAGTAATTTGAGACTAGATAGATGGCTTACAACCATCTGTAACACCAGAACCAGGGGTTCTGAATGTTCTTCTGCCTCTGAGGCCAGAAGGCAGGCACACAGTGCACATGACTGCATATTTGAGGCCAAATACTCAAATACATAAAATAAAAATCATAAAACTTTGAAAAAAAACAAAATACAAGGAATTAGAACAAATCTCTTGCTGACTGTGATGAATACTCCTCATATAGTTAGCTGTTTGATAATTTGTGGTTTTAAGGTGAAACGTAGAAAAGAAAATATTGGGATTTCTGAGCATGCTGGGGTACACTGATAGTCTACCTCAGCACTGAGGTGTCTGAGGCAAGTGGTTCTTTGTTAGTTTTAACCAGCCACAGCTACAAAGTGAGTTTCAGGCCACCTAGGATTGTACATCCAGGCTATATCTCAAAAGAAAAATAATAAAATTCGGTTCAAAGCATGAGGTATTAAATACTAACCAAGTTGTTAAAACTCTGTTGTGCCTTGTGACATTTCAGTATGACCTACAGTGTAAATGTAGTTTTGTTCCTACAGAAGTAGAAGATCAATGAACATGTACTAATTAGCCTCTTAAATAATGGCATATGCTGATACCATATTTTTAAATAGAGAAATGTATTGTGTCTAAGTTGTGAAACCTCCATGCCTCATAGATGAGCCATCACTTGGAAGTCATAACATGCACTCAATATTGAAGGGAGGCTGTGGACAGGAATCACACTCCTCAGATAGGAAAATTATAGGGCACACACTAAAATGTAATCAGGTATAGAATCCTTCTCTGGTATGCCAAGGGGACAGTAAAATCAATGTTAATAAGATTACTACTTCTGAGACTTTGAGATTTATTATACAGGGACATTCTACATAAACCTTGTCACCAAAAACCCTTCAGTTGATGATGAAAGGGGCACAGTTCTCTGCATTACTTATATTTAAAATGAGATCCTTATGTACTCTTATGTGTGGGAAACATTAGAAGGGTATCAAATAAGAAAACACTCAACAAAACTACCGTTTTTACATTGAGGGCATATTAAATATTTGATTAGATCTGGATAGACAAGTTGTTGGTGACATTTGTATTCTCACATATTATAGATACTAATGATTAGTTGGTCACATTTTAACAATAAAGCAACTGGAAAATTCACCTAAACTCTTTTTCTAAGTATTCAGAAGGTTTAAAGTTGAAAAATTAGAGAATTAATTCCTGTCCACTAAATTTCTCATGTGTGTGTACCTGTGCATGTACATGTGCATGTATGTGTATCTGTACACGTGTCTAAATATATTACAATAGCTTATGCTACCATGCCAGCCTCAAACTGACTGCATTTTATAAGAGTCTGGCTTTGAACTGTCAATTCTCCTACTTCCTCTTCCCTAATGTATGGATCACAGACAGGTGCCACCATGCCTGAAACTTCCATATTTCTCATTCTCATTCTGAGTCATATGTACTTTTTTAAATGTTCCACAATATTGGTTTGTCTAACTACTATATTCTCAATCCTACAGCTTTGGCTAGTGTACCATTGCCCCTTGACACTGAGTGTGTAAACACTCAGCCCTGACTCTTTACACACTGTGTCCATGGACTCAAAAGTGATATTTTCTTTAAAAAGAAAAACAGTAATATGATTTGTAAAGAGCATACCTCTGGTGTCTGGGGAGATGGCTCACTCAGTAAAGTGTTGATTTTGGAAAATGCAAGGACCTGAGCTTGATCCCCAGAACTCATGTTTTCTTTTTTTTTTTTTAATTCTACAAAAGCCAGGCATTGTGGTACTTGTAATCCCAGCACTGGGGAGGCAGGAAAGGAAGATCACAGGGGTTCCTTGATCAGCCAGCCTAACACAACTGACATGATTCCAAGCCAGTGAGAGACTCTTTCTCGAAAGCAAACAAAAAGGGCTGCAGAGAAGGCTCAATTGTTAAAAGCACTTGCTATTTTTTCAGGGGACCCAGCATTCATCCTGTGCAGCTCATTTCAGTCACCTGTATTTTCAACTTCAGGGAATTAATCCAGTGTCTTTTTTGGTCTCTGCATTTATGTGCACACAGATAAACACACATACGCCAACTTGTGTAAAGAATATCTAAGACAAAACAACAACAAAAAGATGGATGGTGTCTGAGGACAAGAGGTCGTCCTTTGCTTTCCTCACTTGCAAGCAGACATGTACATTCTCGCCCCCAAGAACACATAGATGTGCACACACAAAGATAGAAACATAGACACATATTTGCACACCCTCCCCACACACAGTGCACACATAGAGACATAAATACAGATGCGTATTTGCACACAAACATGTGCACACACAGATGTGCACGCGCGCACACACACACACACACACACACACACACACACACACACACACACACACATTCCTGCATATGGAACTTGAAGGCAGGACCTTATTGCTGAAAATACCATGCATTTCAGACATAGGACTTAAAAGAATTGAGCTGGAACTGACTCGGAAGCCTCCTCTTTGAGGACTAGATCTCATAGCATCCAAATATGCTAAGAAGCCAAGGGAGAAACGCAATTCACAATCTTACTCAGCTACAAAGACGTTGAGCCATGATGATGGCCAACCTGGCAAGATGTACCAGTGGATCAGTAATGGAATTTTAAAGCTGGGCTAGGCAATTGGAAGCAAGTTCTGCTCAGTATGAGGAAGAAATTGCCTCATGTAAACCTAACCAAGCAGCCATATCAAGAAAAGCGCATAGTCCATAGAAAACAATGCAGTACTCACATTTTCCTAGATGAATAAAATCCCGTGTATGAATTTAAGTGAAACTATAGTCAAGGGAGAAAATGACTAACAAAATATCACTGAGATGCAATGATGAATCTGAGTCTCACATGCAAGATGAAGGGCTCTGATTGGATTGCAGATAACATTCATACCTTAAACTATTCAGAAAGCTTGCCCAGGTACAATTTATATTCTCTTTCATGGCAATGATGATGGCAGCTCTTGCTGTTGGATCAGGAAGGAAACTGTCATTTTTCTGTCCATGCTGGTATTGCTTCCCAAAGATGTCTCCCTCCATGTGTGTGCTCACAAATGCATTCTTTGGGCTGAATTAAAACACAAGTGAACTTCAGTACTGTTAAAGGTGTATGTATATAAAATGTCGATGTTTTTAGATTTCTAGCAGCTCCTACTAGCTAGTCAAATGCTGTCATAGCAGTTTGAGTCCCTGGTAACTTGACCTTATTTCAAAAATGGGACATAGTTATCTGTTCCTGTGGAAATTATAAAACACTTTTAAATGGAGCATATGAATCAGCTCAGAGCCTTCCACTCCAGTGGGACAGCAAGATAGAAGATAAATAGTTCCCTTATTTTGAAAATATATGAATAATCATAGCAATATATCAGTTATCCACCATGCATTAAGGGTAAGGGACTGATAGTGATAGAATGAGCTGAAAGATGGGAAGTTATGAACTGACTTTACACACTGTAGGCAAATACAGTAACTGCATTCACTTCAAGATTCTCCTCAAAGATCCATACTTCTCTGCGTCCAGTCTGTGACACTTTGAATCTGGTTCATGATTTCTGTACCTTGCTTGTGTCTTTCTGCATTACTCTGTGATTCTCCACCATGAACCTGTGATTTTCTACAGTTTGTTCATGATTCTGGATCTGATTCCTTATTCTCTTCATGTGCTTGACTCTAAATCATTTCATGAAACTCACAATTGGTCAATGATTATCCCTGGTCTGTGGTTCTCTATAGCTGGCTCATGGCTCTCTCCATCTGCTACCTGACCCACTTCCCCTTTTCTGTGACACCCTGCATCCAGTTCCTGATTATTACTGCCTTTCAGCCATTTGGGGAGTTTGCTGGGCTTGGATGCCAACCAGATCTATACTCTTTGTCTGTAGGAAGTAGTTTGAGAATGGCTGGCACAAGTACTCTGGATTTGGAGTAAATTATCTTCCTCTTCCTGAACACTCAAGTTGCGTCTGCTTTTTCAGGAGAAAACAAAAGACAGACAAGAACAGAGACCAAATGCATTTGTTATAAGTTTTCTTCAGAACTGATTTCCTACACTTCACTCTGAAACAGTGGCTTGATTGTTACTGATTAAAAGCAAAATCAGCATAAATAAGAAAGTGAATAATATTAATTCAATTGTTTTTGTTTTCTTTAAAGTCAGTATGGTTAGTGTGCATTCAGTATGTCATAAACAAACAAAAGTTTGTGTAAAATCTTAACCATAATTTTGTAGATAGAGATGTGTAGGTAATTTCAAAGTCATTAAAATATTTTGTTCATGGTACTTCATATGCCCCAATATGGAAAACCATTTGGTATTGGAAAGTTAATTAATATGTTCCTACCTGGAGAAGACTATTTTTCCAACTCTCAGCATTTCTTAGTTGCCTTGTAGTTGTTAGTATAGGGCACAGGTCTCATAGGCTTTCCATCATCCACTTTGGTATTTCTATTGTTGTAAACCTTACTTAGAAGTCATGTTGATAAGACTATGGGTGTAGCTTCTAGGCCATTAATTTTAAAGAGGTCAAGGAATGGTCTATAATAGGGTTTGGAAGGAGGGAAGAGAAGGGAGAAATACTATATTATAATCTCTAAAACAGAAAAAATTGTTGCTTTCAGAACTATCACTTATTATTATTCAAGTAAACTTTGAATGTGTAGATTAACTATCACCTCACATACAAAATAGGTTTGTTTCTCTGTAAGCTCATTTTCAGTAAGGTACACATATATAAATATAACATGTAGCAATAGGCTTTAAGCTCACAGAATCTAAGAAGATATCTTGATACTCATCTTGAGGATCAAGAGAGGCAGAGAATACAAAATGAGTTTGAAAGTTTTAGTCACTAATGAAAAAAAGCTTCAGAGCCTTTAGTTAATTATCAGAGAGACACAATTCCTGGTAGATCCTGCAGCATGCAGGATATTTGTATTTCATGTAGGCTGAATTCTTTCTGACTTTTCTAAGTATTACTAAAGAGTTCACGTTTTGAATATATTGACTAACTGGTCTGAGTACTTACAATTGACTTGGATTTATCTCATCCCTTCTTTTCTAATAAAATTCATCTACATACAAAAACTTTTATAAAGCTTTCAAATGGACTGAAAAGAAAATATTCCTTGTTCAAACATCATCAGTTTAGCTTAAATTAATATTTATGCATAATTGGTCACAATTTGCCATCTCCCTGATTATATCAACTATATTAGGAAGTAAGCTAAAGTTGATGACACAATTCTAAGATGTCACCTAGGGGCATATGTAACCCATGTTCCATGGGACACATCCAACACAAAAATTGTGAAGTTACTTTAAAACATCACAGAATATTTTGCTGATGGCTTTTGGAATTACTGAAGCTATTGACTGTGAACCTTGCACATGGCAATATAACATTGCAATTTTAAATTAAGACATGTGATGCCCTGCAAGTTTCTTTCCCCATATTGTGGAAAGAACCCACATCTTTCTCATGATATAACACAAGTGATACAATAATAACCCTGTGATAATATAGAGGATGTTGCAGTACAGAAAGGTACTAAGGTTTCTTGCTGGTTCATGTAACTTCTCTTGTGGACCTGAAGAACTCTATTATATATCAAGAGGGGGAACCTGTAGGTGAAGGACAGAGTGTAGTTTCTAGCTCCCCAAATTAGCTTTTAGCTGATTTATTAAAAGTCAAGCCTAGGCCCTCAGTCAAATAGTTACAATTCGGTGTTTCCATCAAGCAGCTCAAATGAGTTTGAACATAAACATTTCTTTGATCAAGTGGAGAGGGAAGCTCACTCCAACCATGCTCCTGTCACATGGACTCTCCCTACACAAACAATGAGAAATTAGTGTTGTTGAGCTAAGACACTAAACATTTGTTGATTGACTTGTAGCAATAAAATGTTAACAATTTAACATTTAAGACCTGAAATCAAAATCTTGAGTAATTCCATTAGTAATCTCATCATCATATAGTTAAAAAAATTATGTTGTTAAGTCTGAGATTTTTTATTTATTGTGATCATGGCAAAGTATCCCTAAGCCAGGCATGAAACAGCTTAACAGTAGATATGACATGGAAAAATGTTTTACAGTTCTTACCTGTCTTTACGCATCTTGAAATGAAATTTGCCAGTAAATGGATGGAATAAGAAAAAAATTCATCCAGTAGTAGTGATTCCTTCAGCTGTTCTTTGATGATTCCAGATTGTTTTAGTTACCCTAGGATTGTGTGTGTGTGTGTTTGTGTGTGTGTGTGTGTGTTGTGTTGTGTTGTGTTGTGTTGTGTTGTGTTTCCATGTGAAGAAGAAAAAAATGTCATTCCAAGATCTATGAAGAATTGTGTTAGAATTTCGATAATAATTGCATCTGTATATGCTTTTGTAGAATGGCCATTTTCACTATATTAATCCTACTTAAATATAAGCATAGGTTATCTTTCCATCTTATGCTATTTTCTTCAATTTCTTTCTTGAGTGTCTCAAAACATTTTACCATGCAAGTCTTTCAGTTGCTTGACTAGAATTACTTCAAGGTATTCTATATTTTTTAGCCTCTTGTGAAAGGTGTTGTTCATCTGATTTCTTTCTCAGTCCATTTGTTATTGGTGTATAAAAAGGCTACTGAGTTTTTTGAGTTAATTATGTATCTTACTTATTGGCTGAAAAATGTCTTTCAGTTATAGGAGTCTCCTAGTGTAATTTTTATGGCAAATATGTGTACTACAATATCATCTACAAATAGAGACTTCGGCTTATTCCTTTCCAATTTGTATATCCTTGATATACTTCATTTGTCTTAGAGCTCTAGCTAAGACTTCAAATGCTATATTGACTAGGTATAGGGAAAGTGGACAGTCCTGTCTCACTTCTGACTTCAGTAGAAATGCTTTGAAATTCTCTATATTTAAGTTGATATTGACCATGAGCTTCTGTAAACTGCTTTTATTATGAAAATTCATTGTATCCCTAATTGCTCCAGGACTTTTATCATAAAGTGATTTTGGATTTTGTCAATGGCCTTTCTTTCCTCCAATGAGATGATCATGTGGGCTTTTTTCTTTCAGTATGATGACATACTGGACTATATTGATTGATTTTCTTATATTGAACAATTCATGCATGCTGAGGATGAAGTCTACTTTATCATGTAGATGATCTTTTCGATGTGTTCTTCCATTCAGTTTGCAAATATGTTATGGAGTAATTTTGCATCCATGTTCATAATGGAAATTGATCTGTAATTCTCTTTCTTTGTTGGTTTTTTATGTAGTTTGGTATTGGGGTTACTGTGGACTTGGAGAATGAATTCCTTCTGTTACAATTTTGTGGGATAAGTTGAAGAGTATTAGTGTTACCTCTTCTTTGAAAGTCTGCTAGAATCTTGCACTAAAACTGTCTGGTCTTGGGGTTTCTCTGCTTGGAAGACTTTTAATGATTGCTTCTATTTCACTAGTTGTTATAGAACTGCTAAATTGTTTATCTAATCTTTATTTGACTTTGTTAAGTAGTGTGTATTGAGAAAATAATCAATTTCTTTTAGATTTTCCAATTTGGTGGAGTACAAGTTTTTAAAGTACACCCTTATGATTCTCTGGATTTCCTGAGTGTCTTCTCTATGCTCTCCTTTTTATTTCTAATTGTTAGTTTGTATCTTCTCTCTCTCTTTGCCTTTTAGTTAATTTGGATAAGGGACTAGCAATTTTATTGATGTTCCAAAGAACCAACTCTGTTTCATTGAATCTTTGAATTGATTTTCTTTTTGTTTTTATTTTATTGATTTCAACCATGAGTTTGATTTCTTCTTGCAATCTACTTTGTGTGTGTGTGTGTGTGTGTGTGTGTGTGTGTGTGTGTGTGGATTTCCTTATTTAGTTCTAGAGTCATCATGTGTGCTGTTAAATTAGTAGTTTAAGATTTCTCCAATTTTTTATGTAGGCACTTAATGCTATAAACTTTCCTCATTACCACCTTCATAATGTCTGATAAGTTTGTGTATGTTGTAGTTTTATTTCCATTTGATTCTAGAAAGTTTTACATTTATTTCTTAAGTTTGGTATGGATCCATATTTCATTAAGTAATGAAGTAATTGAAGATCTGCAGTTCACTTTCAATGAGTCTGTAAACTTTGTGTTATTGTACCTAGCTTTGATCTGTGATGGTCAGATGGGTGTTGTTTCAATTTTCTTTTGTCTGTTAAGACTTGCTTGTGTCCAACTATATGATCAGTTCTGGAGAAAGTTCCATGAACTGCTGAAAAGAAGATATATTCTTTTGTCTTTGGGTGAAATCAATTAGCTTCAGTATTTCTCTGTCTAGTTTTTGTTTGGATGACTTGTCTATTGACAAGAGTGGGGTATCAAAGTCACCCACTATCAATGTGTGAGGGTCAACATATGATTTAAGCTGTAGTAGTATTTCTTGGATGCCCTTATGTTTGGTGCATAGATGTTAAGAATTGCAACATTCTCTTGGTGAGTCTTTCCTTTGATGAGCAAGTAGTGTTTTTCCACCCCTAACTCTTCTGATTAGTTTTGGTTTGAAATCTTTTTTTTTTGTCAGATATTAAAATGGCTTTGCAGAAAGATAGGTCCTGTTTTTCCATCCATTCTGTTAGTCAGTTTCTTTCTTTCTTTCTTCCTTTCTTTCTTTCCTTCTTTCTTTCTCTCTTTCTTTTGTGGAATTGAGACCATTGATATTAAGAGATATCAGTGAACAGTGTTGGTTTGTTCCTGTTATTTTGATGATGGTGGTGGAGGTGGTGATGAAGTATGTGTGTACTTCCACCCTTTTGATTTTTTGGCCTGGGATTATTTGTTCCTTGTGCTTTCTTGGTCATCCTTAACTTCTACAGGTTGAAGTTTTCTTTCTAGCATCCTTTGTAGGTCTGGATTTATGTATTCATGGTGCTTGAATTTGGTGTTTATCTTGAAATGTCTTTATTTCTCTACTTATTGTGACTAAAACTTTTGCTTGGTATGATAGTCTTGACTTACATCTGTGGTCTCTTAGAGTCTGTAGAATATCCAAGTCCTAGCTTTTATTGAGAAATCAGGCATTATTCTAATAGATCTGCCTTTATATGATACTTAGTCTTTTTTTTCTTGAAGCCTTTAATATTCTATCTTCATTCTGTATGTTTAGTGATTTTATGTGCTGAGGGGAATTTTTTTTCTGGTCCAGTGTTATTCGGTGTTTTGTATGCTTCTTGTACATTTATAGGTACCTTGTTTGCTTGGGGAAATTTCTTCTAGGATTTTGTTCTGGGTTTCTTCTGCTTCCTCTATTTCAATTATTCTTAGATTTGGTCTTTTCATAATGCCCCATATTTTCTGGATGTTCTGTGCCAGCTTTTGTTGAAATTTAACAATTTATTTTTTAATTAAAGCATCCATTTCTTCTACTTTGGCTTCAGTGTCTCAGAATCTGTCTTCCATCTTGTATTTCCCTGCTGTGACTTTCCTCTGGAGTTCCTGTTCTAGGTATTAACCTTTTCATTTCAATATTTCCCTCAGTTTGAGATTTTTATTGATCTTATTTCTATTTTCATATCCTGAACTGTCTTATTCATGTCTGTTCACTGTTGGTGTTTTCTTAGATAGTTTAAAGGGGATTCAATAATTTCCTCTTTGAGGACTTCTATCACATTAATAAAGATTATGTTAAAGTATTTCTCTTGAACTTCAGCTCTGTAGCATTTCCAGGACCTACTGGAGTAGGGCTACTGGACTCTGGTTGGGTGGGGGCAGATTGCCTGGGCTGTTGCTGATTAAAGCTTTACCCAGGTGTAAGCATCTGGATTAAGAAGATTGTAATTCTAGGTGCTGATATCTGGTCTCATGTTTGTTGGGTGGGTGTTTTGTTCCTTGGTTTCTGTTGACCTTTCTAGTTTTCAGGAGAGCATAGGGAGCTGTGTGTTGTTTGGTAGGGAATGCTTCTGGAATGCTGATAGGTATGGACACTGGCGTTTCCAAATCAGATATATTTCTCCATATTGGGAAGTGATGCTTGGGAATGTGGATGGTCTAGAAAGTGATGCTGTCAGGCTCATGGGAGGTAGGAAAGTAGGGGGGTCTCATCAGTGCCTCTTATTGGTAATGGAGGCAGAGAGTGGGGTGAGATCACAGCAGGTAGTCTGCAGCAGAGGATGAGACTAGGTGATTGGGTCCGGAGGAAATAAAGGAGAGTGAACATCCCAGGCTTGCCTAACATATCTGCTGGCCCACTTGCCTCTCTGGCAGGTTTGCCATTTGGGTTCCCAGGGAATGCCCACTTGAGTTGGGACCTGAGATGATGACATAAGTGAGGAGGAAAGTTGGAGAAGATGAATGTGATATGCTGAAGATGGAAACTGAGAGAGAGGGGAGGCCAAAGTGGTGGTCTACTACAAAGCTCAGGTGTTGGATTTGGAGGAGAAGTGAAACTCTGCAGCTAGCCTAACTGTTTCCCTGTCCTGTGTGGCCAGCAGGTTCACAACTTACTCTTTCTTGTAAGCTAGCTGTTTGTTGTAACCAGTCCCTTGAGCTATTCCTTATGTGAATACTGAGTTAATGAAATGAATTGAATACTGCTGGCAAGAAACCGAGTTAAATATGTATTACCGAATCTTGATAGTAAATAGTGTTAGAATTTATTTTATTATTTTTTTCTTATTTTACATATCAATCCCAGTTCCTTCTCCCTCCCATCCTCCCATTCCCATGACCTCCCTCCCACCCCCTACCTGTCATCCCATTCCCTACTAGGAAGGGTGAGCCCTTCGAGGAGGGATCATCAAAATCTGTCAAAGTCATTTGGGGTAGGGTCTAGGCCCTCCCTCATCCCTCTAGACTAAGAGAGTATCCCTCCATGGGGAAAGTGTTCCTAAAGTCTTTTCATGCACCTGGGATGCATCCAGTTTCCTGTAGACTTCCCAGGCCTTCTAACTGAGACCCATGCTCAGGGGTCTGGGTTGGTCCTATGCTGGTTTCCTAGCTATCAGTCTGGGTTCATGAGCTCCCCCTTGTTCAGGTCAGCTGTCCCTGTGGGTTTCCCCAGCCTGGTCTTGACTGCTTTGCTTTGCTCATCACTCCTCCTTCTCTGCAACTGGATTCCAGGAGTTCAGCTCAGTGTTTAGTGTGAGTGTCTGCTTCTGTTTCCATCAGCTACTAGATGAGGGCTCTAGGATGGAATATAAGGTAGTTATCAATCTCATTATTGGGGAATGGCATTTAAAGTAGCCTCTCCACTATTGGTCAGATTGTTATGAGAGTAATTCTTGTAGATCTCTGGACATTTCCCTAGTGCCAGTTTTCTCTTAAAACCTATAATGGCTCCCTCTGTTATGGTATCACTTTTCTTGCTCCCCTCTATTCCTCCTTCGACTCAATCTTTCTGCTCCCTCATGTTCATCTCTCTCCTCATCTTCTCCCCTTCTCTTTCTCCTAACTCCCTTTCCACTCACTGCTCCCACCCTTGCTCCCAATATGCTCAGGAGATCTTGTACCTTTTCCCTTCTGTGGGAGAGCATGTATGTCTCTCTTAGGGTTTTCCTTGTATCCTAGCTTCTCTGGCGGTGTGAATTGTAGGCTGGTAATCCTTTGCTCTATGTTTAAAACTTCATAGAATTTCCTTTTTTTTTAAAGTGGAGTAACTCTGAGAGGAACACTGTCATCCCAGGTGACAAAATTTCATTAAGGCTGTATATGTGAATGTGTACACAGACTTGGATGAATTGTATGTAATTTCAGGGAAATGGAGCATACCATGATTCTTTATGATTCTTCTAGACATCCTTACTACCCTTTACCTTCCTTCTATTATATTTGAGTGATTACATGGGTGAATGCAGGGGAAGTGATGTAGAGGAGAAAGTGAAGAGGAAAAGTGTTGATATATATATATAAATTCCTAGGCCTCCAATTACTAGGTCTTACTGTATAGTTTATTGGCAACTTTGGGTTTCAGCTGACAACAACTATGAATAGTAAGTAACAAGCTTGCCACATCTTGATCTCAGCCAACCAAGGGAGACCCTGTTTATAGTAGCAGGCTATTTGGGGGATAATGTGAGGCTTTATTCTGGGTTGATGGAAATGATTTCTCTCCTCTTTACTTTGCAATAACTATTGACTCAAACAAACAGCCCTCATTCTCCAAGGAGAGAAAGGGGTCTTCTTCCATTTAGCTTTCACAATGGATTATATTTAAAAATAACATGGAATCTCTACTACTGGTTACTAAACATTAATCAGAGTCTTTAAAATGTTTCCCCCAGAAAACCAATGGCAAAACCCCATAAGAAATGTTCTGTTTGGTTAGTATAAAAATTTGTTTGAGGTACTTCAAGGAATAAATTGCAATTTTAGTCAGTTCCCAGCAAGAGAAGTAGATTTGCATAATTATAAACTCTCTTCATCAATCTATTAATAAAATCAATTAATAGTCCAATGATTAGATGGAGAAAATTGTGTTTGTGTTTGCTTTTTACTATTTCCCTAAAAACCGGTGTGCAGAAGAACTTCCATGAACACAAATAATGCTTATGGAGACACAGTTTATGCAGAAGGGAGTGATTTTTGACATAAACCAGAGGACTCCCTTTCAGTTTCATGATTCTAAAAAAATATAGAATGTGACAGCATACTTTTATGAAAACACTCACAAAATGCAATAATAATAACCTATGAAATTTTGGGATACAACATAACACGATGTTGTACCAACAGACATGAGTAAAAATAATTGTTAAAGGTATACATACAAATGACTATTTTGGGATTGGAATGTGACAAGAGAAGTAAAAAAATACATTTCAGAGAGTCAGAAAGAAAGAAAGAATAAAGAAAGAAAAAAAAAAGAAAAAGAAAACATGGACTACAGCTCAGTGATAGAGTCTTCCCTGGAATGGCTGAGGGTGAGCCGAGAAGGGGGTGGGAGTAGGAGAGTCACAATAATGAGTTGACATTACAATTGATAAGCTAGTCTACCTTATAATATCGCAATATCTGTGCATATCTTCTTGTAGACACAAGGGTGTATGGTATTTTCCTTCAAATTTAAAAATTTAGCAGTTCATTTATAATTTTAAACTTTTAAATGTAATTTCCCTATTGTCAATTTGTCTTATGTCTGATGATTTATTTTAGATGCAAATATGTGACTGTAAGCAGAAATGAACAAAATCTTAATTTAATATTTAAACATTTTTCACTTTTAAAGGTTTTCAATATTTAATTTTCATCAAAATACGTAAATTCTATTTCTTCTTAAATAAGATAAGCCTTATTTCTTGCATTTTTGATGGTCTGCTATTTCTTAAAATGAGATTCTTTGCCTGGCAGAGTAAGTATTATATTTTATGTAACATGCCATCTGGTAAGGGTGATATACCTCAGCCACTGTATGTCTGGGACACTTAGAAAACTCCTCATATTAGAGGGAACTCTTCATGGCAAGTATGTCTGTCATGAAAACAAATAAATCCTCTTTATTTCTTTGTTCAGGGCCCCAGACAGAACAGAAGGCTTTCAGGTTACTATATTAGATAAGTCCCCTGTAACCCAAAGCATTGTTTATGATAGTCAGATTGAGTTTTGAAATGTATCTGTGTTAAACGAAGGTTCTATACAGACACTAGAATGAAAAACTCAACATCCAGACCTATGAGATGTCTTATGAATAAGGGTAATTGCATAAAGAGCAAGTTGATGGGGAATGTCCTTTTGTATATGTGTTTCTCTCTTGGTTGATGAATAGAACACTGTTTGGCCAATAGAGGCAGGAAGATAGGCAGAACTGGGAGAGAGGAGGATTCTGGGAAAGGTGGGTGTGTGTGGAGGACTGTAATGGGACACCATGTAGCTGAAGAAGGAGTAGGCCAAATCCCATAACTAAGATGGTGTCTGTGTGCTTATTTGGAGCTGAAGGGTCTACAAGACATGGTGGGACAAGAAAACTCCAGTAACACCAAGGGTAGGATATCCAGGATTTACACTATCTCAATAATGGAAAGGTCGCCAGTAAAGTTGCCCTTTGACCTCCCTACACAGACATGCACAAAGATACAAGCGTACGCACACCTTGAATAAATAAACAAGTGCATAAATGTAATAAAATCAAAGTAAAAAAAAAGAAAATACTAAAATAGGTGTTATTAAAAGCTAATTGAAATAAATGTGCATATATTATGAATTCTCACAGGCATGTCATGAAATATTTATGTTAATTAAATTATGAATTTATTGAAGAAATTAAATCATGGCTCATTAAGAATATATGGAGTTGAATTTAATCTGGGCTTTACGGAGAGAGAGAGAGTTGAAGAGAGATGGAGAACCAGAGGACTAGGAATAAGTCTGGAGCATTCTATTTTGTTTGAAAGTATTACCATAGTAGACAGCCTTCTACATTAATATGTTATTTAGTTTTCTCAGACACTGCCTTGCCTTTTCTAGTCTGTTCCTAAACTGACTGCATAAAATTTACTTTTAAACTCTGCATGATATTGCAGTTTGCTAACTTTTAATTAAAAATGTTTTTGCTAGTATCTAAACACAGAGATGTGATCATTTCTTTTTCATTAGAAAAAAGAAGTAAAATCAGCTCTTTCAGGAAACATCCTATTGATGATCTAATTTCTCATAGAAGACAAGGAAGAGATGGGATTTTTCTGTGTTGGGGTTGATTTTTCTGATGTGTCATGGAAGTTATAATTGAATTTTACCAAGAGAGGAGGTGACTTTTTCATTAATACAATATTATAGCTATTAAAGGAGCTGCTTATTCAATGCTCTCAATATGTATATTTGTCGCTTGTGACAGCTGAGTCAAATGAATCTGTTCACATTGTTAGCAACTATCGTATTCCTCTCTTTCTGGGGTTGGGAACAAATGTCTACTTTCACCAGGTGGAACACTGGTGACAAACCAAGATGGCACACCGGAGTCCACGTCGGGGAGCCAGGGGGATTGCAGGGCTTTCAGAACTCAGGAGAGGAGGGTTTGTGTGTTTATAGGCTTTAGCTGAGGGATTAGCATATTTGCTTTTACCCTGCCTGCTAGATTATCTTCTGAAATTTATTGGCAAAATTTAATTTGACTTGAATAAATACTTTGCAACATAGATATGTTTGTTTCAAAAGTGACTCTGGTTAGAACTCATCATAGCTAACTTTCACTAGTTTATACAAGTCTAAAAATCAATGTGACGGTACCATATCACAATGTCTTAGAAATACACCCAATTTCAGGCTAAGTTTCAGCATAGCACCCATTTTATAGCATGTGTGGTTTAAAAAAAAAAATAAAATGTTTACTTTTGTCTGCAGAATGAACATGTGAGGTTTTTGTTTTGTTTTCCTTTTTTTTTTTTTTTTTTTTTTTTCTCTATGGACTGCAGATGTGAAATCATTGGTTTTAGAAGTTGAATTTGAGGAGGATAATTAGAAAAAACAAGTCAGAGAGAAAGAGGAGGCAATGGTGAACAGAGCTAAAGACATTATTTTTGCATAGTCAATAATATTGTCACCGAACATTAGCACTGAACTTCTTAATCCTGTTTAATCGAAACAGTACAAAGGACCACACAAAAGAGCAGAGACCCACCAGACAGGCTTAGAGGAGGTGGCGTAATAAAGCTCTCAGCAGCTGGGACAGTGGGATGTCCATTTGTCTTTGGGGCCGTAGCACCAGCTACTAATTGGTGCAAAGCATTCAGCAGCTTCCTCGTGGCTGAGCACATCCAACTGTCTCCTGAATAAGCCTAGAGAACCAGAGGAGCTAATTGGTGCTGCTTCTCAGCCAGCTGACCAACGAGCTGAGTTAATAGCCACAGATAGAGGGCATCGGTGGCTAGCAGCTTAGAGTTAGTTTCCCCTGGCACCTGAGGCAGTTGGCATGCTGATCTGAACATGGAGGGGGAAAATGAAAATGAGGTGCCTCCTCGGTTAATACGTTAAGGGATTGTGTTTTATTCATCTCCAGTGGCACGTGTGTGTGTGTGTGTGTGTGTGTGTGTGTGTGTGTGTGTGTGTGTGTGTGTGTGTGTGTGTGATGAAAAGAACGTGGATATTAATGCTCCTTCAGAAACAGGAGCATAATTTGTGAATGAATCATCTTGAGACTAGAGTGAGTGAGCCAACACTGGTGGTTTGTGAAAGGATGTGCAGGAGCGATCCAGGGATCCAGGAGCAGGGAGTTACTGCAGGAGCTCACTCCGACTAAAGATGAAACTTTAAATGGCAAGTAAGTTCCCATCTTTTTTTGTACTCTTTTAAGTTTAAGGTTACAGTGAGCTCCATGGGACATGGAAGCTCATGCTGACCTGATGTTTCACTGTTGTGACATCACTTTTTCTCCTGTTCAGTGCATATAGGAGTGGTGTGTCACAGACTCACTTTCTGGAAATTGTTTGTCCCCTTTACTTCTGATGCCTGAGTGGTCTTGTGATTTTTGTTGAGATGCCAATGTAATATGAATGCTTTTGAATTAACTGCTTCACTTGACTTAAAAAAGCAAATAAGCCTAAATCTCTTTCTCTACTTATCTCCCCCCCCACCCACACGAAAGTATAAAACCTGGCATGCTGTGTCTTATGGGCACAAAAGAAACACCAATGATAACTTTTATGTGAGAAGTTGCTGGTGGTATTAATTTGTAAGTGACTTGATATAGTGAATAATGAGCAATGCTGGGCTCTCTGTCATTCTGTTGTATTTTGCATCAGAATGATGTTATTATCTACCCCTTTAGTGCACTGGAAATCATGTTATTTTCTGAAAATGTCTGGGAACAGAAGACATGTATGGCTTGAATCTATGCTGATGTTTTCTTGCTAACACAAAATTAGTTTTATATAGTCTCGTCAGTTTTCTTGCTTTGCAGACACCTTTTGGTTGGGGAAATGGGATCAACCAAGGAATTAACTAGTTTCAGGCTGGGTCTCCTGGGATTCTGGTGTGCGTTCTCTGAGAACAAAGCCATCAGTGTAGTGGGTTTATAGCACAGACCTACAGACCCTGGGTTCACTAGAATGCAGTATATTCTGGGGAGTGAACTCCAGTCATACTTACAGAAAAGGGCTGGTTGTCAAGAATAGAAACCAGATGCCTAAGCTGTGGTGTCGCTTAACTTTAGAGGAGGAATTAAGTTGTTTTCTGGAAAGGCATATTTGAAGCATAGAATTTTGCCCCTAGTTTGTTTGCTCTATGGGCTGGCTTTTTATAAAGATGTGGATTCTTCTCGGCAAGTTGCCTCTGCTCTGTGTTTCTTTACGTTGTTTATCTGAGTTTGAGCCACAGTTTATCTGCACCGGTGTCTTCAAGTTTCATAAACTTGATACCTCTGCCTCTGGACTCCTTCTCCTCTGAGAGAAAGGTGCACTTTACTGGCTGCTCAGCTGCACTGAGGTGACCTCCTCAACCCTCAGCTGGTGCTCAGCAAGCCGTGTCAATCTCCAGAACCCTAACACAAATGTTACCCCTACACACTAACCACAAAGGTCACAAGCAGATCTGAGTGTGAGACTTATGGAGTAACTGTAAATACCACATATAAAGAGATTTCAATAAAATCTTTATGAGGCATTCTTAACTTGATGACATGTTAATGAATAATTGATGAGATTACTAAGCATGAGAATTATAGTATCAGTGTTACAAAGTATCTGTGCTTTTAAATTCAAGATAAGTGAATGTAAAGGTAAATGCATTGTCAAAAATTCCAGGTTTTGTTGCTTTATTAATTATTCCCCTCTTTTGCCACCAGATGATGTGGACTTTTACTTCCTGAGACTGTTTTATAAAACTAAAATTTAAAAAAATACCCAGGTATGACCAACTTACAGGGTTTGAGGATCTACTGCCGTGTGTTGTAAAAGTGAAGGTATATTCTAGCAGAGCCATTTATTCCTGAATCCAAGGTGTAAAAACATCAAAGAGCCTTCTCATAAACCAACACTTACCCCAACATTATGCGAAACATAGGAGACCCTTGTGTGTAAAATACATTTAAAAGACATTTAAATTTTATTGCCTTCCCAGCACTGCTGAGAAATACATAGTTCTGAGTACATTCAAATCATTAGCAATAATAATCTAAACAAAAAGACTGCATCTCATTCTATATTTATATTTGTGTTGAGTTTTAATGTATGTACATACGTTAGCAGACATGCCTGTTCCATATGATACCTCTGGAGGCTTTATGATGACTTAGAGAATTCTTCTCTTTCATTCTCCAAATTGGTAGGAGAGGGTAAGTAGGTATGTGACTCATGTTATTAGTTGTAGGTGGCCGCCCGCAGGACGCCATTACAAGATGGCGAACTTCCTCTTTCTTGTATACCTTATTCGGGCATACACCAGCTCGTTCCCTAGCCAATCCTGTGGCTCCAACACTGAGGCTAGGTCTTTTGAGCCTATGAGACCGTGACCCGTTGCCTAGTAGGATATATAAGCAGCTGTCCCTTCCTGCCCGGGGCCCCTCACTTTCAGCTCTCCCTTCAACCAAGAAGCGCTCCAATAAAGTGTGATCTGAGAAGAATCCTCGTGTGGTTGCCGTCTTTCCTGCGGGTCGGGCTTGGCGCGCCACAATTAGTCTTGGCTGTAAGTGCCTTTTCCTGCCGAGCCACCTTTTAGGAGCTCACATTGCATCTTAATGAAGGGTTCCTGTATGTTGTTTAAAGATTCCACTTTGCCTGTTTATTGGTTAATTATAGATTTTGCTTACATTCATTCTTGATATATATATATATATATATGTATATATATATATATATATATATGTGTATAATTTTCTTAAGGAATTATCCTTCTTCCTGGGATCTTTAATTTGCTAAAAACACCATGTGACTTCACAGTCTGGTGTTTTTTTGCACATAAAATGATAGTGTAAAATTATATCATTGGGATTACCATTGCAGATAAATTAATTCTCTGAAACCTAGCTTAACACTCTCAACTAAAGCATACCTGTGGGTGACACATACCTTCTAAGCAGGTTTGTGAGTTTTGTTACTTCATAAGGTTACAGATGGTACTGAAAACTGAAGATGACTTGTGGGGCTCTGTGTATCGTTTTCCTGCTCCTATGATGCTGAAGCTGCATGCAAAATAGTGCAAAGAACTGTGGAAATTCATCAGTGCAAAGAACTATGGGAATTCATTGGGACCCTTAGCAGGTTTCAAGAAAGAAGAATAACTCTGAATAATTACAACAGGATTATATTCTCCCAAAGCCATGGGTCCAAATACCTCAAAACCGAGTGAAGAAGAAATATTCACTTAAATTCAATCCTCGGCTCACTAAGATTAGAGTGTCAACAAGAGAAGTGTATATACAAAGACATTAAAATGTAGGCCTTGCCTCCTTGAGGCTGACCTTGAAGGTGAGAAGGAACAGCCTCGTCTCTTGTCTGCTTCACTGGTAACATGTCAGGTAAAGTAACAGAATTGGATGAAGTTGAAGGTGAATGAATGTCAGTTATGTCTGTCTAAGACAAGCCATAGACTCATGTGATAGGTGGACACACACACTGACACACAAGCGTGTGCAGCTGTACATATCCAAATGGATACACGTACACACGTGAATGCATATGCATGCACACAGAACTATGCTGACAAGGCCACAAAAAGGCATGCTCATTTATAGTGCATACATGCATATACATGTACACACAAACAAGTTATGATCTTTATAAGAGTTTCAGAATATGTTCCAAGGGCAACAGCTGTTTCCTTGGAACTTCGGCACATCCCTTACATATTGTCCTTCAAGTGTTTCATTTACAATTCAGTTTTCAGAATTGTTATCAGCAAGGATATTAAGTAGGAAGTCTGTGGGTCGTCAGTGTTAGCGTCCTTGTATCCGCTCAATGTGATTTGTGTGCATGTACGTGTGCTTATAACAGCAACAAAACTTCTGCTTTAAGGTAAGTTTCTACCTGAGCAGACAAATGGAAAGGTTTTTTTTCTCTTCTCTCACAAGCTGTTTGAAGGATGTGTTTGGCCATAAATATGAGATCACGACTACTGATCCCACAAATGCAAAAGGCACAAGTAGTCATTATTTCAGGGAACTGCGGAAAAATAAAGTGCTTCTCTCCTTCAGGCTGGTAAATGGGAAATTCAAAGCTTGTTTATTGTGTTTCTTGATGGCCAAGGAATTGACAGGAGGTGTAACTTCTGTGTGGCTTTTAGAGAGTGAGCATTGTCAGACCATGGCAGGTGCAAAGCTCCTAGCACTTTAGAAGGACACTCATTCCCATGGCCAGTGAAAGGGCGGGTTTGGGCAGAACTAGGCAGTGTTTCCTGAATGGGGGAGGATTAGTGCTGAGAGATGAAGTGCATCATTCAGCTGGGCCCAGCTAGTGAATGCCAGCACTGTGTCTTCACAGAGGTGTGAGAATGGGCCTTTGCTGATTCTGCGCCATTGAATCCTTATGGGCACACAAATTGTTTATCTAAAAACAGAGACTTCCTTTTCTGCTTTACAGTTTGATGGACTGGTTTCTACTACTTTGCATGTATCACTGGAATCCAGAGAAAGGGCTTTGGAACTGGATGAGGGTTTCTGTCACTTTTGCACCCATCATTTCAGCTGAAGGACAGACAGCTATAGAGATGTCTCAGAAACTGACAGGTACATGTGAGAGGACACGAAGATACAAACAGAAGGAAAGGGGTACTACAAAAAGGTGAGAGACAAAGTGAAATGTGGGCTAAACGGAGGGCTGCAGAAAGAACGATGATTAAAAATTGAGTGAAGAGAAAGAGGAGGCATGAGATGGGCGTGATATAGACAGACAAACCTGGAGAGAGATATACACATAGAAATTGACAGTAAAAAGTGCTGTGTGGCTAATAGAAAACAAAACAAAATCCCAGTGTGCTGGATTAGTGCTTAGAGCTTATAAATCACAAAACTCAGAAAGTTCAAACAAGTGGATCTTGAGTTGAGGCTAGCTAGCTTAGACTATTGATGGAGGTGCTTTCTCAAACAAATCACAACATAACATAACAAAACACCATGCATGGGGAAATTAAGACAATATGTGTGTGTGAGAGAGAGAGAGACCAAGGAAATGGAGATTGAGGCAAATAGAAGGAAGAGAGAGAAGATGAAAAAAATCTCTGTGTTCTACAACATGCATAGGTGAGGGAGGGGTGGATGAGATGGTCTTCTTATTTCCATAAGTGTAATTACAGAGAGGGATTATATGGGAGAGTATGTGTATCCAGCAACAACTGTACTTGATCTACGATCCCGGCCCTGGAAGCAATGTGCAAGTAGTGTGACTTCTCCAAGCACTACTTTATATTCACAAAGAGACATACAAAGTATATGAAACCTCAACTACGCAAGCCATCTGATCAAGGGCCTGGAGCCAAGAATGTTCTTAACATTCTTAAAGCATTATCACCATCATCACTGTCGTCATTGTCATTACTATTAGTGCTACTACCTTAATTATCATCACCACCATCTTTACCGTCACTGTCCTCTAGGATAAATCCCTGCACTTACTGTTCAGTATTTAGTATTAATAAGCTAGTTACTTCACTTATAATACTTGGGTATGATTGACATACTCTTGTTATTTCTTTGTGACTTTCATTTTGGACTTACAGGCAGTATATTAGCAACTCCACTGAAATATTTCATAATGGCCATGCATTTGCTCTGAATATTGTTTTCTAAGATGAAATAGTTTTGGTGTTTAATATGAAGTATTGCAGAGTGGCAGTCTGCTTCCTCCCATCGGATTTCAGATAATGTTCTATTAATGGGCAGAAGCACTGGAGTAGGTGTCTCCCTGTGGCCCAGCCCACTTATTGAAAATGTGATTGGCATTATAATGGTTTTGCGTATAACCATGTGCTATTATAAAAGAGGGGGGATAGGAATTTGGGGAATAGATTATTTTTGTAGTAACAAGAATAGAAAAGGGACCAATGGCAATTAAAATAGATAAATACAAGGAGTCATGGGATGTTTGTATTTGAGAACATAAAACATGTGTGTACTTTGAACTTGAAGATGTGGGGGGAAATAAAGAGCATGTATGGTTTACAAATGAAAATGTGTACAATACAAGGGCTAGAGCAATTCCAGGCTATAGGTAGAAAGTAACAGACAGACTCAAATTCTAAAATTCACATTTATTTGTTGGAACTCAAAATCTTAAATGTTTCTGTACTGAGATATATCCAATAAGCAAATGGCTTCTCATGCAGACAGGAACACATTTGAAGAGATTCAGTATATTCGCAAGGGTTTGGCTTGAAAGATTTTTCTCCACTTTCTTTGATGTGTTCTATAGCCAGTTTGATGAATTTGAAAGATAATACATTGAGTGTCCACTCTGTGCCAGGAACTGTGCAGAGAGCTTTGACAATGGCATCCACTTAGCATCTGCAAGGGAAGCGATGTCAACTAGATGACCCCTTATGACTGATTTTATATCTGAAAATCTCTACTCCCAATATTTTGTGACAGATCATAAAGCAATGTTGCATTCTATCAGATGCTTCAAACATGGAAGCATGTTCTCTTGGGATGCTAGAATTTGATTTTTTTTTGGTCAGGGGGTAGCAAAAGTAGGCATTGTCCCAAGAAATATTGGGAAATATTCATTTGAATCATATTGCATTCTGAATATGTCACATAAATATGTATGGGGATTCAAGAGCCGGTATTAGGACTACAATGAAGTTCAACAGACTGTCAGATATTATACTTCATTACATTGAAAAATAACATTTAAAATGATAGCATTGGTGGGAGACATTGACATTGTGTGCTTCAGAATGTACTAAGCTTATAATTTAATGTTTATAGAACAGAGTACATACATAATAAGCTGGTGACCTTTTAGTGTTGATTTTTTTTCTTTACGTGTGTGTGTGTGTGTGTGTGTGTGTTGTGTGTGTTTGGGTGTGAGCATATTTCTGTGTGTCTGTTTGTCTGTGTATATTCATCCTCAGATTATAAGAGGGTACCACACTCTATAGAACTGTAGTCAGCTAGTTGTTAGCTGTCTAACATGGGTGTTATGAACAAGACTCCATCACAAGAACACCAAACAAGCTTAGCTTCAGAGCTGTCTCTCCAGTCTCTTTTCTCTTACTTTTATATACAGATATCTGTCCTGTCCTGTAAATCTGTCTGTTTGTTTGTCTGTCTAATATCTTATTTGATTTAATTAAAACACTAGGTATCCATTGTTTTCTATGCCTTCTGTGTCATTGTCAACTTAATCCCGTTTCCAAATACAGTGACACTATGAATTTTGATCTTATTAATCTGCAAGTACAATCCTTATGCAGCATGGTCTTTCTAATTTTCTCATCACTAGATATTTTGTGGTTTCTTTTTAAACACCTTATTTATTCATTTTTGTGAGCCATTCCATCTTTAATTTAAACAAATTCCTCATCTTCAGAAATACATAAATACATTCCTTTTTCCTTACTGGAGTAGCAGCTATATTTTTTAGTAATATGAGCACACAGATTTAAGACTTACACTACTAGCTTATTGACCTGACTGAAGATCTGAGTTTAGTTTTTCACCAGAACTACAGCCCTGGGAGGAGACAGTGGAACTCTGGGTCAGGCATCTTTGCTATCATAGGACAGGAGGGGACAAACAATCTTGAACTTTTTAATACCAAAAGATATAGAAAAGTAAGGTCATTCATAAAGGCTGATACTTCCCAAGACATCTAATTTTAAAGCTAGAGATCTGAGAAAACCTTTGTTATGTTTTGGTCCACATCTACATCTAAATGCTAGAAACCAAATTCCCAGCTTTAAAATAAGCGTAAAGAGAGATTTTTTTCTTCATTCAATCTGTCCAGTTCAAGCTTTCAATAGATTGAGTGAGGAATGTGCACACTGGAGTGAGCAATCTGCATTAAATACTGAAATGTCCCCACAGATTCACTAATGGATAGCCACAAATGAATAATGATGACCCAACTACCTGGACATGTCACACCCTATGGGCATGTGGAAAGAGTCATCATTTTACCTTATAAATTTGAAAAATTGCTACCAGTTCTTCTGTAGGACTAAGTTTTAGAGGAAGAAAACCAGCTTCCTATATAATCTTTGTGATTCTGTGTTTGTTACAGTTACTCTCTTAGTATTGATAACAGATGACTTGCATGTTACCTAAATTTCTGTGTATTGCAAAGATGCCCTCTTCTCATTACCTTTGGCTAGGGAAAACAGTTTTGCTAAGAGGTTTTTCCCCTGACCATCTTGGCTGGTCCATATGGAGCTATTACAGAAATCCAAGAGTGCCCCAGGATTTTGTTGCTAAAGTCATTGGTTCTAAAGCCTACCAACCTTCTTCCTAATCTTCAGAGACATTTTATGCATTTGCAGTTGTGTATCGGAGTTTGTCAATTTTGTCAAAAACAATGTAAGGGAATGGAGCTATTACAACATGGAAAAATTAAGACTTTTTGACTCACTCTGTAGGATGGTCCTCGCTGCTCTGCATAAGTCTCCAAAGTCTCCACAGTGAAGGCAGGAGAATGAATTTGGGAACAAAGCAGTGATCCAAGTAAGAGAAGGTGGCATCTGGAAGATACATGAACCAGAGGAGAATGAGGGTTTGTTTTGTTGCTGTTCTCTTTTGATTTGGTTTTGGGCTTTTGCCTGCTTTGTGTTTTTGGTCTGGATATATTTTTTTCAAACTACCAATGTATATTGATGATGTTCTATGTAGGACACAAGGCAAGAAGAAGCAGACTGCCTTACTGCTATATTTCATATTAAAACACCAAAACAACTTTTCAGCTTCCTCACTCCGCTTAGAAATAGTACCCAGAACAGTTCTGTGTTCATTTATCATATATTTATTATTTGTTAAGTTCTCAAATATGAACTGGTGAGTGGACTTGCTAGTACACATTCTGTAGGTGGGGGTGATGGGTAATCTTAGCAAGGTCACTCAGCTACTTCCCACATATGTTTCTCTAGCTCCCAGGTGGTATCACTCCAAACTCTGAGAGGCTGAGTCGTATGTAATTTTGCTGTAAGCAAGATGGAAAAACAGTGACTATTTATCAAGAGGAAAGAGTCCTTATCAGTAGACACAAGAGAAAAAAATATGGTGGAGGAGCTCAGATGGTGAGCAGAACTTGTGAGCAAACAGCTGTTGCTTTTGTTGTCCCTTATTTTTGTGGTTTAGTGCTTTAATTCTGATCCTGAGGTAGGGTAGAAGATAACAATTATTTCAGGTTAACCAAAAGATTTAATCTTGCAAATTTGCTTCTCAAATAAACTTTAAAATCATGTGTCAATTGTAGCACCCACTCCATGATCCAGGACACATTACTGTGGACAAGACTGGCCTCACACTCACAGAGATCTACCTACATCTGCCTCCCAAGGGCTGTGATTAAAAAGTATGTGCCATCATGTCCAACTTCTTTGAAGGTTTGGTTTGAACCTGAGAATTTGTGTACTCATTGCTAGTGAATTATATAGCTGCAGTTTTTGTTTGTTTGTTTGTTTTCCATTTCAGCCCTGTATTTGTTGCCTAAGACATACACCTTTATACAGGCATTCTGGCACATGTAACCCCACATACATATGTACATACCCATATACATGCACATGTGCATACTCACACAGGTGTGCATGCCCATACAGGATGGCTATCACATTCACTGTGCTGCAGTTCAGCTTAATACTGACTGTAAATGTTGAGATCTTAATAGAAAGAAAGGATAATCTCTCCTATTGCTCACAAAGAAACTTCCCCTCTTGCAGGATTGTAGGAAGTCGTGGGGTTAGAATTTAATGAGAGACAAAATAGGAATAAATTTTAGGTAAAAATTAACAGTGTATATTTTGTGATTTATGGTTGTTGACAAGTCAAAGGTATTTTTGTAACTATTATAAAATATCTTGCTCATCAACTCAGTTTTCAGTTATGAAGTTGTCAAAGCCACCCACTCTGCTGGAAGAGATTGTGTTTCCTTGGAGGGAAAATCAGCTGAATTTTTAGGGACATCCCAAGTTGCCTCCTCTTATGAGTGATGAAGGTCAATATCATGGATACAAATGCCTTTCCAAGAAGTCTCAGATAGGAAATTACTGCTTGGCAAGGGCCCTTGACTCTATAAAGAATCAGATTCATAAGTCTGAATTCAGTTTCAAATTCAGTGGAGCAAAAGTAAACGATTAAAGCCCTTTCAATACTTGTATGTATAGAGATATCATTTCCAGCTTCCCAGCTTTTTTCTCCTCCTTATAGTGGCACTGGCAGAGGTCTTCACTGCTAACTTAAGGAAGATTGCATGATATTGCTGACCATTCCCAAACTTCAAGGCTGCTTATGTCCCTGTCACTCTGCATAGCTTTCAGCTTTTTATACTGCCCATATTTATTACAATGTTGTTTAAATGGTTATTTCTCAATATATGTCAGTAGTTTTTACTTTTACTCCTCTTATCTGGTATGTGTCTTATGTGTAAATATCCCCAGATACATTGCCCACTTTTGGTTCTCTTGCCTAATATGTGTGAAGCATCTCAGCTACTGGGAAATATTAATTCTTGCCTTTAGGTGCTAGTTGGGATTGTAAATTATATTTGTAACATTTCTAAGTTTATTCCAAAACTCAGTCATATCCATTCAGTCATGTAAGTGTAAAGCTAGGCTGTGTCTGTTTTTCCAATCTAGATTTCTCATTTTCTCCTTATATCTTTATTATACTAATGGACAACTACATAAAATGTCCAGATTCAGAAACTGTATGTCAGTCTGCATTTCTTCCTCTTGCCGTCTACTCATTTCAAGTGCCCTGTTTCTCCTATTAATAACTAATGTAAAATTTCCATTCCCTCCTTTCTTTTGATCCCCACACGTGTCCCTGGAGCCTTGTGCCTGTTTTCTCCTAACCCATTCTGACCTCCATTCCTCCTTTCCCTTCTATTTTATTTCCCTTTCTTCAGAGTGCTATGAATATCATGAAGTTATTGTTTTATTTTCTCATTTTATTTATACAGAATCTCCTGTGTGTACTTTCTCTACCTAATCAAATTTGTTAGAAAGCAAAGAGTAAGTCCCACAAGGGCAGACCTAGCTTGCTTTCCATACACCTGGATTTAAAGCTCACACGTCTTGTCAACATGTAGGTTTTTATTGGTGAGTTTTCCTTGGTTGGCTCTGAAAATCATGTCAGTTAATAGCATGATCCTGTTTGAGCCCACAACACTGAGGCATGCATTATAGTGAAAACTGTAATGTGGTTTTCCCAGAGATGAAAATATTAAAGAAGCAAATTATATATTATTCACTCTAGACCAGACAAGGCAGACACAAGGATGGACTGTGTCCAAATCTAGCTCCCTGAAGCAATGTGACTTAGAGGAGGGTAATGGAATCAATCACATACAGGCACACCACAGAGAAATCCTCTGAACATTTTTATTTTTTTGAAACAGAGTTTCTCTGTGTAGCTTTGGAGCCTGTCCCGGAACTCTCTCTGTAAACCAGGCTGTCCTCGAACTCACAGAGATCTACCCGCCTCTGTCTCCTGAGTTCTGGGATTAAAGTTGTATACCACCATTTCCCACCTCTTCTGGATGATTTAAATGCAGCTAATAGGATCTCGTGAATGTTATAATCCACAAAAGGCTCATGAACCAGTCCCCTCCCCTTAAGAACATCATTGGACTCTGAAGATAACAGCTGATCTGGTTTAAAACATCAGTGGTTATTTCCAACTTCAAGGGAAACAGTTACAATACAGAAACTGACAGTCTACTAATGTTAGTTTTTACTTGACAGGACCTTGAAGTACATTGCAATTGTTTTTTGTTTCATTTTTTTTTTTTTCAAATTAGGGACCCTTGCTACTAATTTCCCTTTCAGAATTACATTCAAACTTTACAAACTTATTGCAAAGTTTCTAATAACTGTTTCCATTTTAATCTGATGACTTTCAAAAAGTCTCTCTGATTATTTTAGTGACTCACTCACCATTCCAAAGTATAGTGTTCAGTAACTCTGTACCTGGATAGTTGATGTAGTTTCTCTTGCTACTGCCTTTTACTCTGGTCAGTCAGTGTGTGAGAACTTTTGCAGTGTGTTTTCTACTTGTTACAGCACGCTTTCTGCCCCAGTATTTGGAGGAGAAAATTCTATGTCCTAATGGGAAGCATATGTTTTGTAGAGGTACTGGATGTCATATTCTGTAGGGATCTCTCATATCCTTTTGATACATAAGAGAAGTTAGCTTAAATGTCTTTGTTGAGTTTTAATTTAATCTATCTACTCACTGATGAGTGTGTGATATTGAAGTCACCCACAATTGTGTCTGACCCAACTATCCCTTTATGTCAGGTAGTGCTTGTTCTGTGACATTGACATTTTTTATTTAAATTTGAAACAAGCTTGTTTTACATATCAATCCCAGTTCCCACACCCTCCTGTCCTCACCTCTTCCTCCCAAAACACCCAATCCCATACCCTTTCTGCTCCCCAGGGAGGATGAGGCCTTCCATGAGGAATCTGTCTGTCATATATTTTGGAGCAGGACCCAGGTCCTCCCCCATTTGTCTAGGCTGAGAGAGTATCTATGTACAATGGGTTCCCAAAGTCCATTTATATACTAGGGACAAATACTGATCAATTACTAGAGGTCCCATAGACTGTCCAGTCCTTCCAACTAATACCACATTCAGGTCCTATGTTGGTTTACCAGCTATCAGACTGGAGTCCATGAGCTCTGCCTTGTTCAGGTCAGCAGTTTCTATGGGATTCTTCAGCCTGGCTTGACGCCTTTGCTTGTCACTCCTCCCTGTCTGAAACAGGATTCCAAGAGTTCAGGTCAGTGCTTAGCTGTGGGTGTCTGCTTCTGCTTCCATCAGCTACTAGATGAAGGCTCTAGGATGGCATATAAGGTAGTCATGAAACTCATTATTGTGGAAGGGCATTTAAAGTAGTCTATCCACCATTGCTTAGATTGTTAGTTGGGGTCATCCTTGTAGATCTCTAGACATTTCCTTACTGCCAGATTTCTCTGGCACTAGGCTCCCTCTATTGTAGTGTCTCTTCCCTTGCTTTCCTCTATTCTTTCCCTGACTCAATCGCCCTGTCATGCCCACCTCTCCATTTTTTCTTCTTCCTAACTCCCTCTCCCCTCCCCCCAGGCTCCCAAATTGCTTGGGAAATCTTGTTCTTCCCCCTTCTCTAGGGGACCATGTTTGTCTCTCTTAGGGTCCTCCTTTTTTTCCTAGCTTTTCTAACTGTGTGGATTATAGGCTCTATGTCTAAAATTCATTGCTCTATGTCTAAAAACCATATATGAATAAATACATACCATGTTTGTCTTTTTTGTGACTGGGTTACCTCACTCAGAATGGTCTCTTCTAGTTTCATCTATTTGGACATGGCTTTGTTTATTCTTTCTAAATAATGTGGGTCAAGTTACCCTATGTTGAATATAAGAATAGTTGTGTGGATATCTTTTGGTTATATTTGGCCTGGAAGGCAATTTTCCTTTCAGCCTGGGTGTTAATCGCTATTGGAAGATAAAGTCTTTGATGACAGCTAATTCAGGAATCTCCCCGGCTCTCTGGCTCTGTGTCATATATTCTCTTTCGCTCTTGCTCTTGATCTCATTCTTTCTTTCTCATTTGTGATCCTTGAGCCTTAGGCTTCACTCACAAGGGACATGTGTCCTAATACTGATCTTTTACAGCTGCCCACGAGCCACCAATTTTAGAAGTCAGTCTTCCTGTTAGAAAGGCAAATTTAGTACAAAAGAGATGCCACTACATGGCAGTTATTATTTCAAACGAATTCTGATGTAATAACATTAGGTATGGTTCACCAACTTTTCTCAGTACTAGAACTGCATTTTTTTTATATCACTCTAGCTCTAGGTGTAGATATGGAGACATAAGAATCCTTATGCAGACTCACTGAGAAACACTGATGTCTGTGATAATTCTGGGCATGCGTGAACCCCTAAGGTAAGGTATCTCTATTACATAGTGGTTCTTAAGAAGGCCCTTTTAACAATACTTATGGTAATACTTAAAATATATAAAGTTTGCTTCTGGGCCTTGCAGAGATTTAAACTGAATAAATCATATGTGATTCTACCCATAAAATAGGTAATGCTTTTGAGTGAGAAAATATAATCTATATAAGTCTAATATAATACAACATCAAATTCACTGAAGCCCAGATAAGATTTTCCTGGAGCAGGTTCTCAAAGGGAAAAAAAACTGTACTTAATGCTTAGACTCTACTTATAATGCCTTGATAACAAAAACAAACATTAAGAGTATACCTGTATGTGTGAATAGAGGTAATGGAATCAACTGTAGTCAGTTGTAATTTTGAGTTACCAGCATTTTGTTGATCATACAGGCATTGTGTCAATACAATGAAGAAGAAAATGTAAATATATCTTACCATAAGATCCCTTTTATTTACGTGGAACTGTATCTGAAGTGATGTCCACAAGAACTCCAAATAGAAATTTCAGCTATAGTTACTGTTTTCTTTACAAAATTTACCATCAAAGTGATTATATTTCCTATATATTTATTGACAATGTTCCTACTTGGATATGAGAAGACTAGCATTAATGAAGCTTGAATTTGCAGGCATTTGTAACTACTGTACACGGACATCATTATATCAAACCTGAGGGTGACATAATACCAGAAAATGAAACATACCAATATTAAATTATGCAGTCAGATCAGATGTAATACAGGTGTATTTGTCTGCAAAATGCCTGAATTTGACTGGACCATCCCATTTGATCACACATCCCAATTGTATCCTTTTATTTTCATAGATTATGTTTCTTTTATCACAGATGACTTAAAAGAATATTTGAACCATTTATAAATGCATTTCCCCTTTGTGTGATGAATATAAATTACTTCGAGTAGCATAGCATAGTGCTATATTCTTTCCCAGAGCCATAATACTCGCTGGGCATGTATGTACAGAAGCCAGTGGTGACATAATTCTCTAATTATCCATGGCTATGAAGACAAAGAGAATTGATATCTGATAGCTAAAATATAGAAAAACTCCTTTGAAAGAAATTGGAATTTTTGGTTTAAAAATATATTTCTCCTAAGAGTAGTCATTCACACTACATTTTTAATCAATTTATTTATTAGTTTATTTTACATCCCAGCCACAGTTTCTCCTCTCTCCTCCCCTTACAATCCCTCCCCATCTTCTGTCTCCAGTCTGTTCTCACCCCCCAAGAGATAGGGGCAGATCACTTATGAGTGTCAACAAGACATGGCATATCAAGTTGTAGCAAGGCCAAGCCCCACCCCATGCATTAACTGATGGAAATGGATACAGAGTCACTGTCATACTACATTTATAGAAAGAATATGTTACTGTAAATTCTCCACAAGAATTATTTGACTAATTTGCATTTATTAGATGTAAACTATATTGGCAACTTTGTAATCACAGAATTTCTGTAATTTATAAAAATTAGCTTCTATTAAATAAAAATTCTGTTTTGATTATAAATGTACCATTATCAGACAGGACTGGTAATGACATGCTCAAACTATAGTAGGCTTCTCCTGTAGTTACAGTTGTTTGCATGGGTATAATCTTGGTTAATTAGAATGTCTGACACTTGTATATACAAGTTTAGATCCCACACTATAAAATATTGATGGTGTTTACCCGAGAATCTTAGAGTGGTAAGAAGAGGTCAAGTGCCCTAGGTGGCTTGTTTTGTCATGGACATGTATAATTAGGTGTCTTCTTCTTTACATTACGTGAGACTTTAAGAGAAAGCTTTTTTCTTTATATATATATACATATATATATATATATGTATATATATATATAATTTTTTACATTTAAATTTGAAACAAGCTTATTTTACATATTAATCTCAGTTCCCACACCCTCCTATCCTCCCCTCTTCCACCCAACCCACCCCCATCCCATACCTTTTCTGCTCCCCAGGGAGGATGATGTCTTCCATGGGGAGTCTTCAAAGTCTGTCACATCATTTGGAGCAGGGCCCAGGCCCTGCCCCATGTGTCTAGGCTGAGAAAGTATCCCTCTATGTGGAATTGGCTTCCATAGACCATTTGAATACTAGGGATAAATACTGATCCACTACTGGAGGCCCCATAACTGCCTAGTCCTCCCAACTTACACCACATTAATGGAATCTGGATTGGTCCTATGCTAGTTTCCTGGCTTTCAGACTGGAGTCCATGAGCTCCACCCCCCCACCCCCCACCCCCCACCCCCACCCCTATCCTTGTTCAGGTCAAAAGCTGTTTTTTTTTTTTTTTTTTTGAGGTTTCAATATTTAGTTTATTTTTTTTTTTAATCTAGCTCTGGATTTAGCTGCAGTATTTCTGTGACTAGTAATTAACCTACAAAAGGCTTGTTTTCCTATATTACTATTTATAACATCATAATAATATATTATTACAATATATTATTATATGTAATATTTTTACTTCCTTTTTATTCATCTTCTGAATTTTTTTTCTTTCTGAGGTTGCCTACTCAACCTATATGTATGAAGAGGATATCCATGTGCCTTGTGTTCCTTACCACAGTTAGATATTTGATGGTATTTTACAGAAATCCCCTTGTTCAAGAATGCCTTGATATGAAATTTCTCTCTTCCTGCTTGCATGCTGATTATGCATGGAATCTTAGTTTATTTGCTAAAAGTGTCAAGATTAATACACTTGAAAACCCCAATCCCATGGGATATATTTCTGGTTTCAAATATTCCTAGTTTCACATGTCTTTTTCAGGGCAAACAGTTCTCTGGTTCCCAAACATTATAGATTTTTTTAAATAGACACTTGACCCACAGCTAGCTTAAGATCTCCATTTTGCAGATATCTTTGTTTTTATTGCATCACATATTAATGGTTTCCCATTGTACATAAGCTAAAGGAACTGACTCTGGATCTCTTCCTTGATTTTTCTTCTCAATGGACAGGCTGTTTTTTCAGGCCTTTCCCAATGGGGATAAGTCTTCATAGAATAAAATCACTGCCAAGGGACTTACTTATCTTATATGGATAAGAGCAGTCATTATTTAAGAACTCATATTATTTGGGAGACTTTTTCAATTTTATTATTGAATTCAAACGAAGTACAGAACAGCACTAAATAGTTTACAGCTCCTTATGAGAGTAGGGCAAACATTTCTCATGTATTTGGTATGCTGCATTGCGTTTTTCAGCTTCTATCAGAAAAGGTACTGTCCAGTTTAACAATAAATGGGTCTTCTCTGCAAACTGTTCGTCCCCAGGATTAGTGAAGGTTTTTGCAAATGAGTCTGATGCTACAGAAAAGCCACAGGGGTCTGAGTAGCAAGAACCAAAGAGCAAGGATGGCAGAGCTCCTCCAGTGGAAACACTTCATCCACTAGTTATTTTTTTTTTCTCACTCTTGGTCACTATACACAATTCAAAGTATTCTTAATGAGAGTAGAGTTTATTTATTGCTTGACTATGCTCTGCACTATATCTAGCTTTTTAGCTAAGAGAAGTCAGACTTTTGGATTCATAGTCCAGCCAGAGGATCACACAGAGGGTGAGAATCAGCATGCATTTATCAACGTAATGGGAAATAAATGCCAGGGATGTTGACACAAAACAAAGCAAACAGAAACCCATTACCTATGCCTAAGTGCATTTCTGACAGAATGCTGGCCCTATTGCTGCCAATCACTGGACAGAAGAGAAAATCAAGCATGGGGATGTCGTGGATGAACCCTCGGTCCTCAAGGTTCAGCTCCCACCCATGCAGCACTGAAGTCTGGTGTGTATGATGTCTGACATGATAGTTACTATTCCTGGTCTGTGTAGAAAATTTTCATGGGTCCTTGGTGGTTTTTTATAAAGCTCTTCTACTTAAAATTATGTTAGGACTTTCATCGGTCTTGTGTGTGAGTTTCACTCTGTGTGTGTGTGTGTGTGTGTGTGTGTGTGTGTGTGTGTGTGGTGTGTGTGTGTGTAGGCCAAAGCTCAAGCTTAGTTATCTAAGTATCTTTCTTCCCTGGAACTCTCCATGTACACAGGGAAGGCTCTTCAGTGAACCTGAGGAATATACCTGTCATAACATGACCTTTTACATGGCATCTGGAAATTTATTTCAGGTCATTATGACTAAAAACCAAACATCTTACAGAGCCAACTGTATCCCCAGTCCCCAGAAAATTTTTTCTCCCTTGAACTAAAGATAGTATACATGAAAGTATGAGAATTCCATCCAAACAGCAATGATACAAGAGTCTCTTGAAGTCTAGGGCAGGGTAGACTCAAGTCTCCTTGTGGGTCCTGCCAGTAGCATCATCAAAGTGTCTTCTCAATACTAATTTGTGTCTAGGTATATAAATTAAATATAAGCAAATTATTAGCACAATGATCCACATTATAAAGAGAGATGTTTCAAGCCAAATATTTGATGCAAAATTATAGAGAGCATTTGCATTTATTTTAATCATTAAGAAATCCAACCTGACTAGAGAAGCTGAAAGAAATATAAACTTGTAAAAAAAAATTGATTCTTTATTTGTGTGAAACAGACAGAGATCCAGAATGTGTATATATCGGTAGAGTACGGAGTTCAGAGGACAATCCTGGGTTCCAGGGTTTGTCAAATCCTAAGCCTTGGTGGCAACTGACCTTTCCTGTAGAGTTTGAAGGGCCAGGATTAGAATTTGCTTGGAATGCTATGATTGACATGATTGTAACATATTCTAACTTCAAGGAATTTGATAGTGGTTCACAATGATTTGCCTACCAAAATTTGTTTCACAATTACAGAAAAAATATAAACAAGAAACTAAGATATAAATCATATGAAACCTGATTTTTCAAACTTTATATATGCAATCAAGAACAACTTTTCAGGCTCCCTTATTTTGTGATACTGGTGTACAGTTATAGGACAAGTGGTTTTTTTTGTTTATTTAAAAAATATTTTTTATTTTACATATCAACCTCAGTTCCCCCTCCCTCCCTACACATACAGAGTAAAGAAAGCATACTTAGGGAAAAAGGTCAAGTAACACATAAAGGCAGACCTATCAAAATTATACCCAACTTCTCCATGGAAACCATGAAAGCCAGAAAGTCCTGGACAGACATTCTAAAGACACAAAGAAGACAAGGTTTAATACCATTTGTTCAGAGAAGTTGATACTTCTACAAACTATCCAAGGGCTTTGATACCAATATTGAACAAGAACACCATAATCTCAAAATTCATGAATAATAGAGCAGAGTCTCACAGTTGGTCTTTGCCTGCCTATGGTAGCCATTTGGTATCAATACAGATAAGGGAACCCATCATCTACCAGACATGGATTTCTAAGATGGACGCATTAGTGTCACTAATAAAATCATGACATTTGCATTAGGAATCTCTTTACCTACATGAAGATTTCTGCAAGTCAATCAAGTATATCCCCATGTTGCGTGAGGCAGTTTCTGATGCCTTCTGTATTGCACAGTGTCTGTCTTCCCATTATTTTCTGATGCAGGCTGTGTTGGGGATGCATATCTGACTTCATATTTGCAACAGTATTGATTTCTGGGAAGACTGAACATCCTGCACGACTACCTAACACATTTGAAAGACTCTCTAGGGTACCTTAATTTCTACTTTTCTATTTGTTACAAGTACTTGTCTTTCACAAAATTAAATATTTCATTTTTATCATTCTTTTCTTCTCAATTGCTTGAAGTAGAAGGAGTGACATTATTTTAAAATAAGAACTCTCAGGTTCATTTCAAGCATGGAAATGAACACTAGAGATAAAATGGGAACTGCTAAGGGAATGAATGTTAGTGGTTAAACTAAAGCAACTCAAGATCTGAATGTCTTCATCTCCTCCCTTTTGTCTACTTAATTAGAGCTTGGAAAATCCTACTTAACTGCCTGAAGAGCTCTTGTGGCCTTGAAATCCTTTTCTCATTTGTTGAAAAAAGTCTTTTATAGAAAGTCTTGGCTCATGACCTGACCCCCCTTGAAGATATCTATCTATCTATCTATCTATCTATCTATCTATCTATCTATCTATCTCTCTATCCCTCTCTCTTTCTCTCTCTCTTTCTCTCTCTCTCTCTTCCCCTTTCATTCCTCTCTTTCCACCACTCTTATTGCTTGTCAGAGAGGTCAAGACTGGAAGGGTCAATGGTCTGTCTAAGGCAATAAAATTTTCTATACAGGATATGTGCCATGTCACCAAGAAAGTGCCACATGCTGCAGGGGCATGCTTGTGGATAGACTTGTTAAGTCCGTGTTATCATTGAGCAAACATCCAAGGACAGCCATGTAGAAGCCAGAAAAGCACAAGAAGATATTAGGTTAGAATTAGTTAGGTTTGTGAAAGATACACAAGGTGCAGGTTCTTGGTGGTGCATCCGCACTATTGTTATTTCATCAGGTAACCAACACCATCTGTGACCTGCATGAGTCTCTTTGTGCTTTAGCAGCCAGATGAGCATGTGCTGCAAGGTCAGTTGATTGCTCATTGTTGACTCTGCAGATCTTGAGCTCCAGTCCAGAGATAATGGTTTCCATGTACCAGCCCTGTGTCTGTGTATCATGGAATAAATTTTCATCAGAAGGCTTCTCTGAATGTCATAGTGGAGGCTGAAAATGCAAAAGTTGGGGTTGTAGTAATACTTTCAAATTATCTCATGGTACTTACAGTATTTTATCAAGGTGTCTTCATCAATAGTGATGATCTTAAGGTACAAGGTGAAGTTTATCTATGTACAGTGTCAGCATGTATCCTCAGCCAATGACATAGACTTCAACTTCACTCAGGCTAATCTCATTGCTGGCAGAGATGGCTTCTGGGTTCAGAAGGCTGCAAACTTCAGAGGTCACAAGGTCAATCATGCCCCAGAATCCACATGCCCTGGTGATGAGCCATGCATGCTCTCTGAGGTTCTGGTCCCTGGTGCTGGGGCAGGGAGGTCAAAGACATGAGGTTTTGAAGCCAGAATAGAATGGTAAGGACAAGGATTTCTGTAGCTGTCTGTGACCTCTGCACAGCAACCCACATCAAGATGCCATCCACCTTACCTGTGTCCCTTGGATGGCATTCTCCAAACAGCTTTGTTTTTTCTCATGGCTAAAATCAAGATTCCGTTTTCACTCTCCAAAGTAATCAGCAATGTTGACTGTTGACATCTTTCAGAGCCTGCTATAAGAGGTACCTGCAGCTGATAAGGTTACTAACACCAGCAGACAACATGGTGTTGGAATGGGGTAAAAGGTAGTATGTAATAATTTGCAACTGCTGAATGAAGACAAGACCACTTCTCAGGTATCCATTCACCAAACACTGCATGGGAGAGCCATCTTAATGTCTGTTTCCAAGGCAACCAACAGTTCTCTGTCTTAGCATCCTCTAAAACAAATTCAACAAAAATTAATAAAAAATTGATATTCTACCAAGTTTGAGTAATATATTTGGAAATATATATTATACTATAAATACAATATATAATTTTCAAAAAACCACATGTTTTAATTTGAAAGATATTCTACACACTCCATAATTCTTTGTTCATATAGACTTCATGGCTCACACTGTCTTTAGTGATAAACTAGTATTGTGCATCACAAACCCTGTGACTCACCCCCATCTGTGAGAGGCATAGAAGAAAACCTAACATATCAAGAATCTCATTCAATATAAACAAACATGATTTTAAGGAGAAAATACTGTTTCAGTGACCCACACATAGTTTTCAGTCTCAGAATAAGAGAAAAGAAGCCTCAAACTTTGTTTGGAAGTTTCTTGTGATCCTATAACATCTTCATTCACATTGACATCTGTGTTAACATCACACATTGCTTCATATGGTATCAATAGGAAACCCCAGACCTAAGAGAACCCTAGCATTTAACTAAATCAAGAGAAAACAAAAGCCTGAAATACACAGGTATGATCAGCTATAAAAAATTATTACATGTGTGATTTGTCTTAATTTAATGGTTACAGTTGTGTCTGACAGTATAGAATATGTAGCTACATCCCAGAGAAGTTAGGCTTAGAACTTGTTAACTGTATCAACTTTTTTGAGTAATCACTTATAATACCCTCTTTCACTTAAAAAAATGTCAGTTGGTTGAATACTCCACTGTATTTAGATCCCATAGACTGGAATTGACACTAAACCCCCAATCTGCAATGTTGTTAGGATAAATATGTAATAACAATAAATCAAAAATTTACCTACATGTTTTCCTTGGGGGTTTAATATAAAATTTTTTGAATGATTTCTCACTTTGCATGTCCTATGGCAAATTTACCCCATCTCTCTTTGTTCATCCCTCCCTCCATCTCTCTGTGCCCCTTTCTCCTGTGTAGAGAGTAATATCTGTGTATCTTTCTTCTTCTCAACTGTTGTCAATTCTACAATAAATGATTAGAATGTAGACCAGTGCCTAAGATAATTATGACCAAGTAAATCTCAATGTAAAAAAAAAATCCCACCTTCTTCCTTCTTTATTAAACAGATTATCTTCCAAGCAGGAAGATGTTTAATAAGAACTAAAATGAATATGAAAAATAGAAAAACAAGGAAATGTCAGGTACTGGGAGTGGTAAGCCTCTAATAACGACTTGCTCAGGCTGCAGGAGTTGCGCTTTTCAGTATTTATCCACTCATTAAACATTATGCCCAGTTTTGACATTTACATTTTGCCTACTCATGAAATTTAAATGAAAATAATGGTCTTCGAGGCTTAGTGGTAATACTATCTGGATAACTAACCAGTGATGACTTTAAGAATGTAGGATTTGATAAACATCAGTTTTATTTGATCTTAATTTATATGTATATAAAATATAACTCTGTATTTAGTCTTGGAAAATGTGTGTGCCTTAAAGTATGTGATATTTTTCCATTGATTTTAGTCTCGGTAGAAGCATGTAATCTCATCCATTCCTGTTCTAATAACTCCTGATTGCTTTACTGCCTTTACTGAAAATGAGAGCTATGTATAAAATTAGGAGTGTCAATTCACCTTCAGTTGACTTCTGTGAAGTTTTAGGCAGCATGAGTTAAACAACAAATTGTCAGAGAAAAGAACTTGTCCTTTTTTAGTCTATATGGAGCTGACATCATAAGACTTGCTCTCATGATTTTATACCACTGCTTGATTTTATATTTAGATTCTGGGATCACTTACTTTTGTTTTATTGAGAATTACACCAAAGCTCTTGTGCTACCACTGAGCTACACTCAGTTTCCATAGATATATACATGATATTATGTGATGTTTTCTTGGTATCTTTGAAAGTGTGGGGGATAAAACAGAAGAAAATCTATGCTGAGCTTTAATAAATAATGATTTTTCGCTTGAGGTGTTGCCTCCAAAGCACTCCCACTTAGAAGATTTAGCTAGATTTGCTTTTCCCAATGTGGTGAAAAACATAAATGGAGATATAAACTTCATTCAGATACATGATTGATTTACTCTGAAGCCTAGAATAGCACCCTCAGCCAAGTGGGAGGTACACAATGCTGCCTGCACCTGATTGGTGAATGTGGGGAACTGCAATCTTTAATTCATAGTTTTAACAGTTCACATCCACCGGTGAACACAGGTTTATTCATTAAGAGACACATTCTCACAATTAGGACCATCAAGCAGCCATAAGCCTTTGTATTTAGTTTTTAATTCATGACTCCTTCATTTTTTTCTCCCTTTCAGACAACATTGTAAACCGATGTTTGCAAGTGATAATTGCATTATGCATTCTGGATGTAGTTATAAACAAAGAAAGTTTGAATTATTTATTTTAGTGAGTCCATCTTTAATGGCTTGACTATGGTCATTATGGACGGAGGTTCTGGAAGCTCATACTTATGTTCTCAATAGTTTGTCAACTGAGGGAGAAACACTATTGAGTACTTGAGAACAACATTTATTACATAGTGAGTTCCATGGTAGCCTAAGCTACAATATGTGATCTTACCTTATCTTTAAAAAATGTGACTTAAGTGTTTTTAATTTATGTGATGTCCCTCAACATCTGTTTTTGTTTTGTATCCTTGAAATGTATTTTTTCAATAAATAACAAGAAACAACTTTTCCAGGTAGATGTACACTAAATGCTCTCTGGACAATCACACTAATGTTGAGGAACACTTAATTCTGTCAAGTACTTAATGTGCAGAATTCAGATCTCTCTTTTTATGGGGCTAAAAGCAAAGCTTTTCAGATGTGAATTTTCTCATTTGCATGTGTATATGATTTTTACATATTATTCAATGTTCAGCTTATAGTACTGACCATAATATCTCTATAAGGAGGCATTTAATTTTAATATTTGTCTTTTAAGTTGAATCTAAACTAGCCTTCTGTCAAATGAGTTTAAATGCCAATGCAATGAATATTTATAAGTGTACCTAATCTCTTCCCCACTAAAATCTCTTTACTTAGTGTCATTCACATTGGCAATTCTATGGTTTTGAGCTCTTATAACCTATGATATATAGCAGTATTCATGGACTGAACTAACTCAAGACCATTGGTAAATATTTACATAGAAGGCCTTAGGTTTAGTAAATACCATATCATCAAATTCCTAATAAAGAGGTATTGAATACATTCTGGGACCGAAGAGGGTTCTAACCTTTCTCCAAAACTGTTTATTCAGTAACATGCTTCCCATAAATCCCCCACCAGGTTTGACAGAATCAAGCCGGACTATCTAAAATAGTTGTTTCTGTTCTCTTGTCCCTGACAAAAATCTCTCATAGCAGGAACATATGGACATTTAATTTCCAGTATAAAGTTAATGATTGGAGGGAGAATTTAAAAATATCCTGGCAAAAGCAGCCAGAGCAATGGAGATAGAATTGTTCCTCCACTGCCAACCTCACAGCATCCTCTGGGCCCTGATCCAGATGAACACATATCAGGCTTGTTAGAACACCAAAGTGGATGGCAGAGGTGTGAGGGTCACACCAGGAAACATAAAGAGCCAGTGAAGGTTGAAACATTTCCCAAGTAGATTTCAGGATGGACAGACTAGTATCAACCACTGCTCATAAATATTTTCCATGAACCAATTAACCAACTTAAGAATAGAATTTATGGGAATGTAAATACCAATACAAGTTCACAGAACATACTCAAAAGGAACCACAGACCAGATAACAAGAAGGATAACATGAATGAAGCCATGGAGGTGGAGAGGAGTGGGGTCAGTCAGTTAGGCTCTAAGGAGCCACTAGTGAAATGAATTCACTTCAACTCCATCAAATATTATTCTCTGTGGTTGTTTCTTATGACATTATCAAACATGGTATTAGACTGAGATCACTGTGTGAAGCAGTTAGGAAAGGATCCTTCTTCAAGCTATGGCACCAATGCCTGTCCTTTCTGCTTATCCTTCCCCCCCCTTCTTTTTTAAGTTTATTTTTCTTACTTTACATATTGATCCCACTTCCCTCTTGGTCCCTCCCTTCCTCTCTCTCTTCCACCCTCCCATGTCCCCCGACCACCCTCCCATCCCACCCCACCCCCACTCCACATGTAGGATGATGTCTTCCTGGAGAGGTCATCTAAATCTGTCAAGTCATTTGGAGTAGGGACCAGGCCCTCCCTCCTGCCTCTAGGGAGTATCCCTCCATGGGGAATATGCCCCCAAAGTCCTTTTGTGCACCAGGGATACATCCTGGTTCCACTGTCCTCTGACTGCCCAGGCCTTCTAACAGACTCATTTTCAGAGGGTCTGAGTCGGTCCAATGCTGGATTCCCATGTATCAGTCTGGGAGTCCATTAGCTCCTCCTTGTTCAGGTCAGCTGTCTCTGTGGGTTTCTGTAGCCTGGTCTTGTCCTCCCTCTCTGCATTTGTATTCCAATTTGGCTCAGTGTTTAGCAATGGCATTTCTGTCTTCCTTTACGACACAAAGAAAAATGCTTTGTTACCTTCTGGACAGGGCTTTGCTTTCAACTAATCTCTCCTGTTAAACCTTTATTTAAATAGCACCATTAGTTAGGAATTTGACATGCAATCTCAAGACAGGCTTGTAAGTCACAGGGTAGAAAAGTCCAATGAAAACAGAATCTAAGGGGAGAACTGGCGCAAGGGGGCAAACAGAAAAGGTATTTACAGTGCTGCTCTGGTTTTGGCTCATGTCTCTATTGTGTACTAATCAGCTGTGCTGACTCATGTGAATAATTGAAGGCAACTCGCTTTAGAAAGACTTAAAGTAATCCAGGCATTGGTGGCTCACACTTTTAATCCCAGCACTGGGGAGGCAGAGGCAGGCAAATCTCTCTTAGTTTGAGGCCAGCCTGGTCTGCAGAGCTAGTTCCAGGATTGGCTTCAAAGAAATAGAGAGAAACCCTGTGCCAAATCCAGTTTGTCTTGATATCTCTTCCTCTAAATCCTCCTTTTCTCTCTGTTTTTTTAAGACGTAGCATGACTTCCTCTATTCAGTTTTAACATGTGCATTGAATATAGAGATGTATTGAATGGACATGTATTATAAAATTGTATTACATATCTGGATTTAATAAAAAGGGATATAAAATGTGACTCAAGCACAGAGTCCCTGGCAATTATTGCCATGGTCATGATCACATCACCAATTCTCATTTGCTAAGGATTGATCATGATATAATCTGGTCATTGATGTTATTGAGCAGGATGTGTGGGTAGTAGGAGTGTAGTAGCTGTTGTCTGCAATGTGGAGATCAGTGATTAATATTTTCCCTGAGAGCCAGGAAAACCTAAATAAAGGTATGAATCTTCTTGGTAGAGATGGATTTAAGAAAAATTCCAAAACATTCCATTTCACTGAAGACTGGGTATAAGAATGACTATCCCAGTGGGTATGAAAGGAATTATACAGCAAGTGTGTGTTGGGGGGGGTTCTGAATTACTAGGGAGTGTACCATACAGTGTGAGGTGGAGACAAGGTCCCTCTAGACTTCCAGAGTATAACTGGAAGCGAAGGATAAGAACAGGAGATTAGGGGGTTGACAGTATCAGTCAGGGAGGGTGAACATGCTCTCCAAGGTGTTTATGTTTACTTATATAGGTGATAGTGAGCTGCTGAGGGACTCAAGGAAATAGTGTCCCTTTTTGAACACCTGAACCTGATATAAGTTGACAGCATAAAGCAAAAGGAACATTGCAGTGATTTGCAAAAGTCAGTATTTGTTCCTTTTTATTTTCTTCCAAACTGAGACAGCTAATATTGATTCTCAAATTGATAAGGTTTAGAATCGCCTTGGAAACAAATCTCTAGGCATGCCTCTAAAAGTGGGTCTAGATTAGAGTAATTGACACGCTAAGACTCACCCTAAATATATGCATTTATTTAATGGGTGGAAATTCCAGACTGAATGAATATAGATAAGAAAGCCAGCCAAGCACAGGCATTCTTGCTCTGCTGTGGATCCAAAAGGACCGGTTGCTTGTGCTGAGATTTGCCAAGACTATAGTGCCTTGATAGTCTGCTTTCTCAGAAGGTGAGCCTAAGGAATCCTTCCATCTTTAAGCTGTTTTTATTTGGTATTTTGTCAGAGTAGAGAAGTAACATGCCCATACTCACCACATTTCCTATGTGGTCAGTTTCTCTTCCTGGCTTGTTAAGTCTGTCCTACCAGACTTCTATTTCCATGTGGCCTTTGAAATCTATGCCCACAAATCATGATTCTAGCCCTGTTTAATCTGCTTTGGTTTATTTCACTGTTGATAAGCCTCCTCTCTTATGTTATCTGTATGTTCTCTGAGGGTGACAACATTTTTTAAACAAAGCCTAGAATCATGTGTTCTTGTCCCTCCATTTTACAGCCAACTAGAAAAAAAGGATTAAGTGACTTATTTAAGTATTCAAGCAGTGTGGTGCACAGGGAAGAGAGTGATTACCTGCAAAGACTTCAGGTCTGTATAGTACACATTCACACCACGCCTCATGGGGTGTGTCCTTCATCTGACACATAGCCATGCACATATTCAGAGTCTGACAGGTGCTTTAAAAATATCAAACATTTTGGATTTAGAGAATCATAGAATTGAATATAGAAATAATTGTCTCTGATTTACAGCAAGCAGATGTGTCTGTTGTGTCATCAGGAATAACTAAAAGTCACACCTCACTCACATTTATAGAATGTCCTCGATTCCAAATGCCAGCCAAAGTGCCACATTACATGTGACTTGACACATGACACATGACTCCTAAAGGCCATGAGTTTTCCTTTTTAGTGGTGTTGGCACTTTGCAGGCATGTTATAAGACACTACTGAGGAGCTGTCAGGTTTCTATAGAGTTGGGGCTTGGGAAGGAAGTTGGCAGGAGTTGCTGATTTCATTACATCAAATCCATGGTTTATGCAATCAATTAGGACTGCTCAGCTGATGCCCATTGGTTACCCAGATGAAGTTAGGTTTATGTAATCTCTCCACCATGAAATCACTTGATGACATCACTTGTATTCGGTTGTTTGATGTCACTTCAATACTGTATCTTTTGAAAGAAAGTCACTACACAGCCCACAGTCAAGAACTGGGGGACTTGACTCTCCCTATCTAGCATGATTTTATTGAAATTCTAGTCGATGGCAGTTTTATCCAACTGCACCCCTCCCACCAAATGAAGTTACCTAAGTGTTGTTCAAAGTGATAAAGACTCTTAAATTTTATTATTGTCTGGGATTAATCAAGTCTTTAGTTGGTTTGATTCATCTTCAGAATCAATGGAACTCTTTCCAGTTCTTTTTAATATTTAAAATGTGTTTTCCAGGACTCTACTTTTTAATATTCTAAAATATTTTTGCATCTGTAATGAATTTAAACCAAAATATTATAAATATTGATAAACAACTCTAAGTAGATATATGTAGATTAGGTAACAAGGACAAAATTGCATATATATATATATCTTTAGTATTTAATTATTTAATACTACTATTCTATAGTATAAAACATGCTATTTATGGTTGCAAAAGTTAAAAATATGATTTTGAATTGTATAGTTATTTCATTATGAGTATATCTTCAAAGTATTTTACAGTAATAATTTTAAAAGTAGCTAATTTAGGGCTGAAGACATTGTTAGAAAGACAGGGAAATTTCTTTTTAATAATATCTAAACTTCCTTAAGTTAGAGATTCATGAAAATTAATGTAAAAATTATGATTTTTTATTTGAGACAGGGTTTCTCTGTGTAGCTCTGTAGACCAGGCTGGCCTCAAACTCACAGAGATCCACCTGCCTCTGCCTCCTGAGTGCCAAAAGCAACCTGGAGCTGAAAAGATGTCTCAGGGGTTAAGAGTGCTTCATGCTTTCTGCAGGACCTGAATTGGTTCCCAGTGTCCATGCCTGGTGGCCCACAACCTGTGTACATCTAGTTCTAGGGAATTTGATGCCACATTCAGGCATTCCTGGGCACATGTGTGTGCACACACAGCCAGAGAGAGATAAACAAATAATAAAATAAATCATTTTAGAAAATCTAATAAATGTCCTCACTAGTAGACTAGTGATTGAGTGTTTTTGCTCCTAGTGAATGGGTACCACTGTTTATGAAATATTATACATACTTTAACTCTATCTGAGCCATATACAAGATGTCATGAGAAAGTAGGAGGAAAGGAGGGAGTTTACAATACTTTCTTATGTCAATAATCAGATAATAGCCACATGATGATCTTATTTTACTAACTGATTACTTCACAGAATAAAACACAATGATTTATAAAACTCTAAATGGGTTTTGCCTTCTAAGTCAAAATATCACAAAATCTTTATATAAAACCGATCTGCATTTACACACAAAGTTGAACATATGCCATTTTAAACTGGTATGAAGCAATGTATATTACCCTAGCCAATTGAAGCATAAATCCACCATTCAGAAAAATAGAGAGAACCTAGTTAGTCACACATTCTGGGGTACCACTGCAGATCAGACACGGGATTATGTACTTTGTGAAATCTCTTTCAAAAATAGCAAGGTGATGTCATCCTAATTACTTTGAGATGTGGCACTATGGATTATTTCCCTGTGTGATTATGGGATTAACTTCAGTTTGAGGTTTCGGTAAGATGTTTGAAATTCCAATAATATGTTTGGATACCAGGTTCCTATTGACTTTCCTAAGCCTGTGGTGCAGCTTGGAGATTATTTTCTGGACAGCCGACAGAATTGCCTATTTTCCAAATAAAGGAGTAAAGTTTCCCTGCTTGGTGCAAATATCTACTGAGGTTCTGAGTTTGCCCCCTTCTTCCTATAGGAGAGAAGGCATAGGAAGAAGTGTCTAGGAGAGAGTCCACATTCTACCTTCCTAGTGTGAGCTCCTTGCTGCAGATAGAATAATATTATGTTAATAATAAGTATCACTATGTCAAATTAAAAGCAGGCATTAATATTGTTTATATTAAGGATGCTTCATTTGTATACCTTAATTCATACTAACACTGATTAATAGGCTGTACTTCTAAGAATGCCAGGTGGGGATATTTTACTGGTTTAGAAAACTGCTGCAGCAAGTTGTCCTCTAGGTTCCATGGCCTCACCAGCAGAAATGGCACATTTGTTTAATTAAAGTTTCTAGATCTATACTCCATGCCAATTATTATTGACTATTCTCTAAAGAAAAAACTCAACACTAGCATTTCTGCATTCTGGAAAGAAAGACTCCTCCAATGTCAAAGAAAAGAAATTTACGCTTTGGCCATTTAGAATATTCTAACTCCTACCTGCTTGCAAGTTTACAAAATTAAACACGTGTGTGTGTGTGTGTGTGTGTGTGTGTGTGTGTGTGTGTGTGTGTGTGATACATACATACATACAGTATGTGATCATCAGAACATTCAGGTAATAAACTATTCATTTCATTCTAATAATGTAATTCCTCTAATTCATCAGATGTTAATTTCAGTAGAAAAACAGGAGTTTTAAGGAATAAAATTCTTTGAGTTCATAGTCATGGTGTGTATGCAAGATGGCATTTTTTATTTTTTCTCAAACTGCATACATATTTTTTTGTATATGAAATTGCATTTTAAGGCATACTTTAAGGGATCTAGATGTAGGATGCAAGAAAATATTTCTTTTAAAATAAGAAGACTAAAATTTCATAGTATATTTTCCACTTCAAATGATCAAAATATTCTATATCCCCTTTTAAAAAGGCCACATTTAGGACTTTGAAGCTGCTATGCTAATTTTTTCCTATGAATTTCTGTTGAAGTTGTTATAATACACTGTATATGTATTCTGCTGCAACAAACAAACATACAAACAAACTACAGATTAGCAACAGTTCAGAGAAAGAAATTCTCTCCAAAATGACAATTATCATTTGGTGAAGTGATATTTTGTATTCACTATAGTGTTAGCAAATGAAGCTCAGGTAAATCCCCTAAACAAAGCCCCCCAATAGACCTCAATTACGCCAGTGTAGCCCACTATCAAAATGTCATGTTGTTTTATTTTTAATTTATACTGGAAGCTTAATGTAAGACGCACAAACATTGGAGGAGTTTAACAAAAAGATGTGAAAATAGCAAAAGGGCTAGTCAGAGTTCCTTCTGAAGTAGAACATTGTGACACACACTCTTGATAGGAGCTCTGGGGAGAGTCTCTTAATGCCTTGCCATTGGAGGCTTTAAGGACACCTTTTATAATGTGAGGAAATGATATTAGCAAGAATAGAGCTAGCATTTTATTGAAGGTTAAAATGTCCTGAAGATAATATTTTAGAATATCTGCCTTCTTTTAGAGGGAGATATTTTACAGTGAAAGCTAACCAATTTCCTCTTCAAGCTGGGTGGAGTCAGACAATGCTTTCTGGAAGGGTTTGTGAGCTGTCACTCCATAGGGACATGTTCAGGGAAAAGCACAAAGTAAAACCACCAAGGGGAATAACCAGAAAGATTATATGAGCTCTGTTTCTGAAGTAAGTTCAAGAGCACCAATGACCGATTTTAGGTTTTAAGTAAAGTTTAAGAAATAATGGTGTAGAGAAGAATAGGAATTATTTCAACTTATCAAACTTCATTTGTCTTAAAACTTGTTTCTCATGGATTATTTTTACTTAGTCCATTTAAAACAATAGAGAATTATCTTAGAAAGGGAGTGGTGCTCTACTGTTGAGAAGTTTCTGTCGAATCATTTAGTATGGTTTGGACTCTTTACCCAAAATATAAAAACAGAATTGCTGCTAACTCAATTTTCAATGCTCCTATTTACACTTTATTTATTTTACACCCAACCTCAGTTTCCTCTCCCTCTTCTCCTCCCATTCCCTCCCCCTATCCATCTAATCCCCCTTGATACACTTCCCTTTGTTTCTGTTCATAAAGGGGTAGACCTCCCAAGAGTATCAACCAAGCAGGGCATATCAAGTTGCATTAAGACTAAGCACCTCCCTTGTATTATAAAGTTGGGCAAGGCAATTCAATATGAGGACTAAGTTCCCAAGAGCCAGCCAACGAATTAGGGGATAGCCCCTGCTCCCATTGTCCTTGAGTCCCACAAGAAGAGCAAGCTACCCAGTTGTCATACATATAGCCAAATTATTCTTAATTTACTTAAGTAATTAACAATATCAGAAATAAATCATTCAGGAGCAGGTCAAGTAAGCTATTTGGAATGAGAAGCAAACAGAGATTTTAAATGACAAGACAAACAGCTTAAGATCAGTCAGCATTTGTCCTTGTTTTATTTTCAATACCCTGGGTACAAAACCTTCTCATCTTAGGACTTCTGCATATTCTAAGATCCCACAGGACAAAGAGACAAACAGATATGTTGTTCTAGAAACAGGCCCAGTTCCTGTAGCTGTTGCCTTCATTAACAAAACAAGTATAGCAGAGGTAATTTTGATTTCAGCCTCCAAGACAGGGAGATGACTCTATAAGGGTGTGCTCAGTTTACCACATGAGCCTTAAAAGTACAGAGCCATCTCTAGATGTAAAAAGGCAAGATGCAGCAAAAAGAACAAAGAGTTTGTAATTGTCACAGCCAAAGAACAATCAGAGGATGAATTCAGTGCCCTCACCTCTGGGACGTGGGACCTGAAGAGGACAAAGAAGAAATTGTTTGTGTAGGCAGCTTCTGACAGTAACCAGAGAGGAAGTCATGACCTCTGCTATAGATCTGGCATCTGACTCCAAGGAGAATCTGAGCCACACTCCTGAAGCCCACAAGAAGGTAAAGTCAGCATGAGTACCAGCCTGCACAACTATGCTGAGTAAGATTTTGTTTGGAGCCTCCTCCGATTTGTGATTTCAGTAATTTGTTAGGGTAGCGATGTGACACAAAAATGTGAGCATCTGGTGATCCCTGTACAAAATGGAGGCTCGTTTTCATCACTGTGTTAACCACCTAGCCATATGGTGGTCTTCAAGCTCTTCACCATGTTTAAAGAGATCAGAGATTAGAGATAAGATAATTAAAGTATGCCAATCACATTACAATGTATGCATGCATCAAAACATGAGATCCCTCATAGTAAATATGTACAGTATGTAATTGGAATTATACCAAAACAGCTGAAAAACAATTGCATCAGTCTCTCTTCATAAATGATTACAATCATAGGATATAGCTATATATATCTGAAAAAGAGAGGAAAATGACAGAAAAATATCCGGCATAGATAAGAGTAAAATCACCTATGGAATCCTCTGCAATAACTTCATATTAGAAGAGTAAAAAGTCAGAAACTCCAAATAATTTTTTTGCCAGAGGTTCAATTCACTCTCTTCTGAGTCTAGATAAATTATGATGGTTTGGTTTTCTGAATGTAAAATTCATTTAGAAAATTATTTAGAAATTTCATTTAGAAAATCCAGTCAAAATTAAACTTCTTTCTTAACTTCTTACTTGGCCTATTGATAGTGTATGGCAAAGGTGTAAAATGTAATTCATTTGTAAAAAGGAATACTTATTATTTCTAAGTTTTCTAAATATTTCATAATTCTATGAATCATACTGACTTAAGAATGTAAATTATGCTTAGATATGTGAATACTAGGAAAAACAGGAAGGAACTAGTGGTGATTTTTTAAGCAATTAACTTTTAAATATATTTTAAATTAAAATATAGACACATCAGTTATTACTTCCCTTTTGTCCCTTCAACCCCACCAATGCTTCTCACATCTTGCCCATAATATTGCTCCCCCAACTCCCTCTTAAATTGATGACCTCTTTTTCTTTATTATCGTCACATAATTATATGCATAAATATTTAAATACAACATGCTGGGTCCATTTTTGTTGTTTATGCATGTATGACTCCAGGAACTGAGCTTTAAAAATATTTAAAGCACAATGAAGTCAAAAGATAATTAAATTTAGTGTAATCCTGAAACTTACTGTAAAAAACTAAAAATTCCCATAGAATCCAGTGCTATAGGAATAAAGCTATCCCTCCTTCATCCAGTCCTCTGAGTCCTTTTCATCCTTTGTTCTTAAGCCGCCTTTTTTCCAGTTCTCTTTGCACATGGTCAAATTCAAATTTATATGTCTTCCATTCATTGTTCTATTTTGTGTTTAGTATAATTTTCTCCAAATGTTTCCCAATGCATAGCTGTTTTTCTTTCATTAGAAGGTGAACAAGGAACACAGAAAATATATAGTCTAAAGAGAAAAATAGCATTCCAAAAAAAGAAGGGTGGTTCTGGGACTTCTGTTTTGATGTAGAATATGGAGTTCTGTTTAAAAACCAACAGTGCTTCAACATAGAGTTCGATTGCCTCTAATCTTAATGTGAACATGGTGGCTGTTCCTAACTATGGGACTTTATGGTTCTCGGCACTGTAGCCTCATGAAGGATTGTTCTGTGCCTTCAAGGAAGAACATCTTACTTTGAAGTTGACAGAACCCTTGGCAGTTAAGCACATCTGCCTTCCAGCTTTAACAAATAACAAAGGTGTGGTGATATTTTGCCTGTACAAATACAGCTTGTCTGAAGATCAGAGGGTGGAGCTTGCCAATAGCTAACCATAGAGGTCCTGAGGTCTGTACAGACAGACAACAAGTGATATGGCTGGGAAGAGAAAACAGGAACTCTGTTCTCTTTTCAGCTAGGAAGCTAGTGAGGTCAAGGTGACTTTGAATTGTTCCTTCTTCTCTCTGATCCCTCAGCTTTTTCCCCTATATTTGACTCTGGGCTTTTATTATTAAGACCTAGTAGAACCCATGTTACATGAAGGTTTTTAATGGATGTTTTTATAGATATGTATGATAATATTTCTACTGAGAAGTGTAACACAGTTCAGGTGATGAAATTAAATTATTTAAAACATCACAAGTGATGCTTTAAATTATTTTTTAAATTGTGCCCTTCATAACCTCACTGAGTATTTACTACCTCTAAAATATCCCATGTACCAGAAGCACAATCATAAAATTTATGAAAGGTTATTGTCTGCTCTTTGGAGACAATCTTCACATCACCAAGAATTAGCAAGTTTAAACCTTTTCAGAAAAAAAAAAACATTCCTATGTGTGTGTATATGTGTATGAGTATACATGAGTGAATGTGGTACCCACAGAGACTAGAATAGGGCATTGTCCTGCATATGGAGGTTCAGGCAGCCATAGCTGTCTGATATGGGAGCTGGTAACCAAACTCTAGTCCTCTGCATGGCATATTTAAGTGCTGTTTAATATTGAGATATTGTTCCAGGCCTCCAAGTTTGCCTTTCTATCATTGTCTCCACTCCTTTTATTTTTTAAATTACAGTTTTCTAAGTAGGTTTTAAAATTTATAGCACATATATATATATATAATTAGTTTTCCATTAAATACTAGTGTTTGAGATCTCAACACAAACCGGTGAAGATTCATATAATGTGGCAGAGAAATATTAAAATTATATTATAAACAACTGTTTCAGAAGTCGTATTGACAGTATCATAGTATCTGAGTGTCTATGTGAGGCTGATTTATGCCAGTGGAGATCATTTTGTATCCTTAGAGGAGCAAAACATGGATCTACCCATGGCTTCTACAACTGCAACTACTGTGTTTGACATTGATGGTGTAGATGCTATGTATTCACTCACATTACACAGTGCAGTATTTTTACTTTGAAAAAAAAATGAATAACTATTGGGAAAAAGACCAGCTCTGCTTCTCTCAGGCTTATTTATTTAATCTCTTTATTTCATTGTACAAACTGCCCTTTCTCATTATTATTTTTTTAATAATTACTTATTCTTTTCCCTCCTCCATTGATATTCTTAGAGGTATCTTCCTCTGGATTCAAATTTGAATTGATCCTACAAGCACAGAATGAAGTTCCCTGTCCTACAGATATCTAGAAAAACCAAGAATATTAAGCAGGAAAAAATATTTTTCTAAAAGGAAAGATTAAAAAAAAGGAAAACAAAAACAAAAAACAAAAAAAACCAAAAAACAACAATGACAAAAAAAATGGGAATTGGAAATGAATAATAACCTGGTGATCTGCATTATTAGTTGGCCCAGGGCATATCAACCTCTTACAATAAGGACTGGAGGTGTCTAGCAATCTAAATGACCTTTAAGGCTGGAGACTCCCCAGGTCCTCACAACCAGGATCAGAAGTAGTAAATAGCCCAAATGTTATCTGTATGACAAAGACCAGGACAGACCCTTCCTTAGGCCCTTAAGCTAGTACAGGTAGCCTAACTCTAGAACCCATCTTCTTGGAAGAAATGACAAGTGCCCTGAGTCAATTTTCAATGTAATTGCACTTCCTTTTACCCTGGTGGTTGTGTAATACATGCCAGGAAACATTTTTTTTTTTTTCAAATTATACTGTGTTTAAATGTGTTGGAAAGCCAGGCACGGTTAGGTATGCCCTTAACCATCCCAACTCTTGGGAAACAGAGACAGGTGGATGTCTGTGAGTTCAAGGCCAGGCTAGTCTACAAAGAGAGTTCCAGGACAGCCAGGGCTGTTACACAGAGAAGCCCCGACAACAGAGAGAGAGAGAGAGAGAGAGAGAGAGAGAGAGAGAGAGAGAGAGAGAGAGAGAGAGAGAGAGAGAAATTTGTTGGGCATAAACTGCCTGGTATAAGACTCCCAAAGTCTTGACCTGGGTTGATTACTTCAATCTGATCTGAGTTTTAATTGTCACCTCTTCTCAGTGTGCTTGCCTGCCTGACATGACCACCTGCATGGTTCCCTCACATGCTTTGCTTACTCATTATGTGTTTCTGTCTTGGACTAACTATGGATAGGAATCACAGAAGATGGTAAGACGTTCAACTGCACCAACTCCTTAGCTTCATAGTGTTTGACAGCTATCATAGAGACTGCATGGACATTGTCACAACGATATCTATCATATGTGAATGGTAATTTGAAAATACCTCTATTGCCTAGTTCCCACTGTCCTTTTATATTCCCTTATACTTTACCTAAAAATGTCTTCTTTATTTCCTCATCTCATCTAATTATTATTATTCTTTTTAACAAGCCACTTTGAACTCACTTTCCCAGTATATAAGTTACCCAGTGGAGTCTAACTTCTCTATAGAACAGACCAAACTTAACAGAAAATAGATGAAGAAATCTTGTCAGGGAATAGCATATCTACCCTCTATTTTATTTATTTATTTATTTATTTATTTATTTATTTATTTATTTATTTATTTATTTATTATTTTATTTATTTGTCTGAAGTTAACTCAGAGAATTTTGTGCATATAGCACAGCCAGAAACAGCAGGTTACCAAGGTCATGCAATGGCCCTGGCCTTGTTAGAACACTGAGTGTTCTCTCTTGGTTTTATTTACTACTCCAGTCTTATTATCTTTATGTGATGCACTCAGAACAGGGCAATGTCAGTGTCAGGTGATTCTCATCTTCAAGGTGATCCTGATACCTCTCTGTACACTTAGTTACAATTGACCTCACAGTCAGTTTGTCCATTGACAGATTGCAATCAAGATTCCTCAGTACGTTTGCAGGTTTCCTTGTCACTTAGAAAAACATTTAGTGTTGAGCAGTCCTAGGGTCTCTTTTGCAGCGAGTGTCTTGGGTGCAGCACCTTGATAGGGCTGGGGTTTCAGGGTGATATTAAATTCTACTACTTTTAAACATTGAAGTTTCCTAACATCTGTTCTTGATAGCTCGTGGAATCTGAGCTACTCAGTGTGGACCATATTCCAGCTTGTCTTCATTTATGACATGAGGGGTGTCAGTATTTGCCACCTGTTACAATCTACAGCAATATTACAAAGGCTTGCTGCCAAAGCCTTGTCTCCTAGTCCCCCACAGTATTACTCTTTGTGTTTTGCTGTGCCAACCACCTGGCACAGTCCTGCGTTCACAAAAAGTAAGGTGGGCTCATCTTCAAGTGAGACATATTATTCCTCAAGGGACAGAAGAAATAATGTCCCTCACAGATGGTCTCCAGCACATACTTTAGTTGAATAACTAATCGTGACAAAACAGAGGATGGTACCAGCAAGTTGCTAGCATCAGCTTCTATTGTGTCACAGTGACTGTTTTAAAAGCAGGAAGCAAAGGGTTTATTTCAAGATGACAGAAACCTAGGCAACTACCTTCTGCATAAAACATGTGCTGGGCAAAGACACTCTACTTCATTGTAACATGTCTGAACAGCTCAAATGTGTGGCTGCAATCAAGAAGTATTCATTCTCCATTGCAAACAAATTCACTTTTAAGACTGTTGTAAAACATACCTGTAACAGTTCTTTAAGGACAGTGTTTCATGTTTTCAGAATGGTATAAAAGAAACAAACTGGATTCATCCAATGATGTCAAATATGACAAGCATAAACCTCTAGCTTAGATCCCAGCACCATGATGGCCTGATAGACAGAAGATCTCAGCTCAGTGTGTTTGTTTTTTTGTCTTGGAACTAAGTTACATTTCTCAGTATTTTCACCATATTTTATGAACTAGCATGATATCATTTTCCCATACAATAAGACAGTTATGATCATTATATTTCTTCTTAACATTCATAAATGGAACTCAGTCCCTCTCCTATCCCAACTTTCATTTTTGTCTATGTAAGACAACTGTGAACATAGACATCATGAACATGTGAGAATTTCACTTGGAGATTTCAACTATCTTTCTATTTTCTGCCATCTTGAATCATTTAAGGATTAACATCTCAAATTGTCTAAGATATTTCTAATCCTGCTAAATGAACACAAAAGAGAGTTTACTGAATTCAGTAAGGAAAGAAGATTGAGAGCACCAATATAGGCTTGGGAGGCAGTTTGTGCATTACGGGTTTACTTCCATTTACACCTGCATCTCAGTTCATGTGGAGAGATTTTTCATGGCCTCTTCTGCAGCTGTCATTATCTGGGATATTAACACATTATGGGAGATGTCAGAGTAGTAAAGGGTGGATGTTCCTCACATCACTCAGGTTACAGAGAGAAAAAAATATTATGTTGTGTTACCCACTTGTGTGTTCCCCCTGTTTTAAGAACATTTCAAACAAACAATAGTAACTGGAAATTCAAAGAACTGCACAAGAACCTAATAGAGAGGATCAGTCATCTACCTTGGTAATGTATACGAATGTTTTTAGAATGTAGATAAAAGAGAATTGTAGATTTAATAAACTTTATTATTGGTTCATTTAATAACATAGTGAACAAGAAAGTGTTGCCAGATGACAGAACCTAAGTGTTAACCAATTCCCTGGGAAAAAAAGCATAACTATTTCACAAAGAGTTGAGGGACATTTTCTATCTCGAAAGTATGTGTTATTGCTTAACAATGAATGTTCAAAGGACCTTCCTGGGTTTTTCATTAATTGGAATGAAATCTAGAGGCTAACATATAGTATGTATGTATATGTATGTGTATATCTATATATCTTTATGTGTATGTGAGAGAGACACACACAGAGAGGAGCAGGTATAAGTATGGGTAGAGAATAAAATTTCAAAAGGACATCAAGAGAGGGTAATAGCAGATGATGAAGAAAGATAAATGTTGACTAAAAATATTCATGAGTCATGGAGAAAGTTTCAAAACTAATGTTCTTTTAATTTCAATTTTGTCATAGTTTATTCTTTTTTCATAATAGATAAGTAAATTAAACTTTCTGGATATTGACTAAGAACAGTAAACTAAGAAAGAAAGAAAGATAGACAGACAGACAGACAGACAGACAGACAGACAGACAGACAGATAGATAGGTAGTAGTTGTTAGAGAAAGTGTAAACCCTACACAAAGCTACAAAGCTTGGGAATGACTGAATTTTACAAAGTTTGAATCTGGGCAAAATGTTTGATTTCCTTCCTTAGTCATCTGTGTGGTCTTTTTATTTATGTGTCAGTTAAAAAAGAAGAATTCATTAAAAAACAGAAACCTACACTGCCAGCTTTCAAATCCCAGTGCTGCTACTAGTTAGAGACTACAGGTTTTTAAAATTAAACTAGGTGGGTCATACACAGTTAGGAAATTTGAATGCACATTTGCAAGGTGTTTCTGACCAGAGATAAGTAAACAATAATATTCAAAGTAATACTCAGATGGAAATTTCTTCAGGGTTTTCGTTTTTTGAACAATTAGATTTTGTGTTCAGAAACATTGCCTAATTTATATTATCCCAGTAAAACAAAAGCATTTATTCATATTCAAAAACTGTTTTCTGACTTACTACTAAGTTTACAGAGAATTCAGACAACTCACATATTTCATGACAGGAGAAAGGAAAAATTGAGTCATTTAATAATGTTAAAGTTGACTCACAAGCCCTTTAATAAAGATCCAATTCCAGTATTTCAGGTCATGTTCTTCACCTTAAAGAAAATGAGAGCGTCATCTCTCAAATGCCTACTTCAAGTCTAGTTTATGATATCAAGTGATTTCTTTTTCTTTCTATTTTCTATGTTGCTACTGATAATCAGTAAGATAGACAGGAGAAGAGAGAAGGAATGTGGGCAGGAACGGCAGTTCAAAGAAGATAGCAGCTGCTGAAAGAGATGCCTAAGGAGCCAGCTGTGGAGATAAGAGAGACAGAGACTCAGTGGGAGACAAGAAATGGGGGAAGCCAGATCCAGTGTAGGTGATGATAAAAGGAAAGGCAGGCATTGTGTCCGAAACCTTGGAAGAGCAAAAGGGAAATAACATGATCAGAAAAGCCGGCCCTCAAGAGAATATTTAAAGTATACAATCTAATATTTACCACATTAAAAGATAATATGGAATCCAGCTGCCTTATTTGAAATCAACACTTTAAGACAGAAGCCAAAAATTGATTGGTTAGATTTTATCTGGTATTCAATTTTTCAGTCTCTTCCCAGCTCTTTTACCACCAGTCAAATAGTTTCACCTATCTGTCTCTGCCTCTTCTCCATAAAGAAGAAAATAACTCATGATTAATTGTAAAAAGCAAAGCTTTTGTTAAGAGAAGGAAATGTTCAATATTAAGTGACTTGTTATATTCACATATAAAAAATAGAAGAATAAAATGTAATAGGTTTCTAGAGAATTGGTGGCTTAAACAGTTTTAGGTATCTTAACCCAGAAGGATATGTATGTTTTTCTCTTTAAAGTGTAATTTTTTGTAATACTCTACTCAACCAGTATTTCTTAGGCCTTTGGTTGGACGAGAAGTAAAATGAGCTCAAACAAACTCATGCAATGACAGTTTTAGGGAGAGCTCTTTCGGTCTGAGTCCACCCAGGGATTAAGCCTCTTTAGGACTATGTTTCGTGTGATATCTATTATTTCTGCCTTAGGATGTTAGCTTTTATTGTATCGGGAGTCATGGGAGCCAATCAAGACTGCTAAAGACCTAGTACCTAAAGTTCTTAGGTTTGTGATTGCCAAAAATGGAAACCCCTTTCTCTCGATATATCTAATAAATTTCAGTGATAACCATGAGATGTTATTTGTGTCCCCATTGTTCAACCTGCACCTCAAGAAGAGGACAATGAGCATGGCTTCCCAGTGAAGGATCAAGTTTTAATAAGTACAAGTCACTATATTTAGACAGGAGACCTTATCTCTTGCTATCAAAAAAAAAAAAAAAAAACCCAAAAACTAAAACAAAAACAAAAACCAAAAAGACAAAAAACAAAAACAAAAATTGATTCTAGTCTGAGGTTTCACATTAGAGCATGTCAAGGTCAAACATACAATCACATCGTGAGGCCATGAGCATGGCCCAGGTGTTAGTATTCATGCATCTGTACTGGCCTGTCTTTGGAGTTCTCACAGGATTCGCCCTCAGCTGTAGTCACTAATAGCACCACTAAGTGCCTATTCACTATGTTCCCTTTTAAAAGGGCCTTGCCCACCTCCCATCCATCTCTTTCTCTCTATCTCCCTCCCTCTTTCTTTTTTTTATACTCTATTTCCTCTTTTACTCTCTCTCTCTCTCTCTCTCTCTCTCTCTCTCTCTCTCTCTCTCTCTCTCTCTCTCTCTCTCTCTCTCTGTCTTCCCTTTTTACAGTCCTTTTCCCTTAATAAAAAAGCCCCCCTCTTGAACTCTGTTGCATGGTATCTTTTGTTCTCAAGCCACTTTCTAAAATCACAACACCAGGAACTGTTTTCAACTTGGACTTGGTTTCATTCAGTTTTACAGAAAAAAGAAAGTCATAAAGTAAGCCAAGTTCAAAATTATATAGTTGGGTACATAAGAAAATCAGGTACAGCAAGGTGGGGGGAAGATAAGTTAACAAATTCTGAAAGGTATTTAGTCTATTAATCACAAAATGTCCTGATAAGGAGATAGGCAAAGCATGGCTGTTCTGGGGCCTAAAGATAGCCTAATAAAAGTAATTAGACTTTGGACTTGCAACATTCCAATCTTTCCACAGTACTGAAATACTAACCAGTCAACCAATTCCAACAGATACAATTTCTTTTCAGGTAGTTAACACCTCTAATGAGACACAACTCTTTTAACCACAGCCAAAACTGTTCAAGCCATACTTCTCCTTGATAGTTCCTGCCACACATGCCACCAGGGTTATTGAGACTGGTTATAATTCTATTCAATGAACTGACTTTCTAAAGCCAAAGTTAATCAAAGCAGAAATCAAAGGGATAAGAAGAAACCACATACAGAACATATTTAATCTGGTTAAATTGCTCCTTTAAGAACTTTTGTTTGTGTTGACATAAACTTCCTATCACATTCTAAGTGCCAAGTAGTTTTACACACACACACACACACACACACACACACACACACACGTTCATAGACAAAAAAATGTTTAGTTTTAGTGTACTACCACGATCTAAAGAAAAGCCAGATTCATTTCTGAATATTCATTACCTCGCACATATACACCCACGATCATTCTGAGTGGGTTTAACAAATTCTAGTTCCCCAAATTGCAAGGGAGCCCACTGGAGCCATCTGACCCTTCAGAGCCTGGCCAGGTATGGCTGGCTCTCTATTGATTGAATACTAGCCAGATAAATACGGAGATGAGAGCTGCATTCAGACCTCTTCTCTGTACTTCAAGGTCAAACTACATGAGAAGTTCCTACCATGTAAGCCTATGTGCTCGGTCACATGTAAGAACAGGTGGTGTTTGTTCTTGCACTGATGAAGTGTCTGCATGGGAAAGAGAGCAAATAACATCAAATTAACAACCATTATGCTCCCCTTGCTAAACAAAGCAAGTGTTTTATGTGAATATTGTCTGTTAATAACCCAAAGAGACAAGTGCTGCTTGACCATGAGGACCAACAGATACTTTTAATTCATTGTTATTAATGTGGTAGGTTGTGTAACACTTTTACCTGCATGAAAATATAAATACACAGTGGGATTTTCCTGAATGGACAGACTCATAATTAATGGATTCATTAGCAGTGGGTCCATTAATACCCACACTCTTACTTTAACCTATGTTTCACTGTGTGTTTGTTCATTTCTTCTAAAATACACCTAGGGTTTTAAATGGATTTTATGCTGTAATTAATATACTGCACAGTGGGTGTAGGCATGATAATCTCAAATCTAGATAAAAAATCCAGTTTTAGCCCATGTGAATCTTTAAACTATTGTAGTTTGCACTTGAAGTATTTGACTTTCTAGGGAAAACTCCATATAATATTAGGCTATAATTTTTAAAAATATTACTAACACCCTGTGTTTTATTTGATATTTTATAAGAAAATTACATCAGTATTGGCATTGCTTTCAGATGTTTTTTATATAAACATTAACTAAAATTATAAACAGACAGTAAATACCTTTAACAACTTAAAGTACTTCCAATAATTGAGCCTGGAAAGGTGTGTGTGTGTGTGTGTGTGTGTGTGTGTGTGTGTGTATGTGTTGTGTGAATTTTTTGTGTATTTTTCATTATATTTTATAGAACACACAAAAACTTTTTATGCATGTTTTTAGTACTTTAAGTAATTTAATGTATAATGAGCTAAATCATCTGTCACCTGAATTATGAGTTAGCCGCAACTATGAAGTAAAACTTTCTGTTCTGTAGAGACAGGTGAAGGATTAGCACACATCAGTATTTCATGGAGGTAGTACAGAAGCCAGAGGTGTGTACTATGCAGACACAACAGAACGGGATGCTATTTGCTGGCTAGTGTAGGCGGGCTTTTCTTTCCTGTTAGCCAGTTCCCAAATAGCCACCCAAAAACTTATTAATTTTAAATGATCAGTCAATAACTCAAGGTATTATGTCGAACTACATTGCCCAACCATGAGCACAGTTTGTAAGTGGGCTTTTCTGTCCTGCCGGCCAGTTCCCAAACAACCATACAAAGACCTATGCTAGCTTAGACTTGTTACTAACTAACTTGTATATTTTAAATTAATTCATATTTCTTATCTATGCTCTGTCACAATACTTTTTTTCAACACAGAATGTTCATCTTGCTTCACTCCACCTCACCTTATGACTCCTGACACTCTTCTTTTCTTCCTCTTCATGTTCTCATTTTGTCTGCCAAGTGCCACCTATCCTCTACTCCTCCAGCTATTGGCCAGTCAGCTCTTAGTAATCAATGAGGGTAATACATATTTGCAGTATACAAAATTGTTCCGCTGTAGGCTAGCAGGAAACTTTACCTAAAACGTGTGTACATTAGGACTGCATGCTTTCATCCTTGCACTCCAGCTGTGAATGACAATCTTTGTAGGGAGAGGAGGTACGAGTAATGAACTAAGATCCCTCATGCCTGGGGAAAAATCACTAGGACTAGAGGATTCCCTTGCAGAAATCCATTTGATGACATAAAAATCAAAATGATAAACTTTCACTTTATATGTACTGTCTGAATTTTCACCCAACTGAAATCTATAGCAGTCAAAAAGTATTAATATAAACTCAATTGGCATGTTGATTTATATATTGACTTTGGTGTTCAGGATACAATATAGACTTATTTTGATGATATGGTTAAAATGGTATTTAATTTGAACTAATATTACATGTTTTAATATAGAGAAGGTATTTTGAATTTTCCAAATGGGATTTACTAAAACACCCTCATTATTTGGTTGTTGTTTCTTTATTATATAATCTTATGTTGCAATTTCCCCCAAACTTAAAGTTCTTTAAATTCTATGGTGATTTCTTTCAAAAGTGTTCGTCTAAAATGAGTGATACCTAAATTGACTGGAATCTCTAGAACATCATTCACTTGCCACTTTCTCTGGCAGTATAGCCCCAGGCAATGAATTTGAGTGACAATTAAGATTTGGGGAATGAGCCAAGAGTACACAGGGCTGAGGTCACCTTTTGGTACCTAGAGACATACTTACAGAGAGACCATTGTCACCTCTCCAAGAGAAATATCTTTGTACAGTGCTGCCTGACTTTTAGAAAGGTTTAAAACTTATGATTGTATCTCATCCATTTAAAGTAATGGCGAAGTGAAGGACAGATGCTCAAAAAAATCAATAGCTGGAGCGGAAGAGCCTCGGTAATGTCTTCAGGTGAGGATATAAATCAAGCCCACTGGAAAATGCCCTGGTTTTATTCTGCACTCATAAGCAAGCATTCTGTTGTGCTGGTTGTATCTTCATGTTACAAACACACCCTCTAACTCCAACAGCATGTCAATGGTAAGTGACCAAGCTTTCCTCAGTCTGTATCTCTATTACATGGTAAATACTAAGCAATCAGAATTGAATTGAATCTTGGCCACTGTTTTTAGATTATGGTTTCTCCAAGACACAGAAAAAGATTTCTTTGTTCTTTATATGTCTGTTAGTATATTAGAACCCAACTGGTGAGGTTGTTTCTATCTAAATCACTGACCTTCTTTTGGTGTGCACTTTTGAATCACATGCAGTCATTTATGTGCTCCAGCAATAAATGACAGTTTGTAGGGAGGGTTGCTGAGACTCCAGTGACGGCATATCAGTCAGAACTAGTGATAGACCACCAAGACACCAATGTTTCCCTGGCAGAAATCCTAAAAATACACAGTGTATCATATTTAAGGGAACACAAGAAACAGCAAAGAGGAAATAGAATCCTCTACTTGAATGCATTAGTTCAATGATTTATGTGACTCTTAAGAACTATGAAGCAAAAGTATGCACCTACTGGAAACATGGTTTTGATCTTCAGGGTGTGTGAAGTGGCCTTAAACATCTTCTGTCATAATTTTCAGCATTTGCATAAAGTTCCAGAAATAAAGATACAGCTTTGTACACAAACTGAAATAGTAGAAAATCTGTAATAGAAGCTCCTTACTACAAAAAAACCAAGTCACAATTTCATGACAAAACAAATTATTTCTAGCCAATTTATGCATGACAACAATTTTACAAAGAAATCAGAAGATTGTATTATGTATTATTTTCTTAATGATACCAATTTAAAATATACTTTGTTCTTTTATACTGGAAAATATTTTCACAAATATACAAAATGTTATAAATAAGTGTTGACTCCTTTTGAATCTCTGTTACTGAAGTAGGAGGTGATGAGGATTTTCTAATTCTTAATGCTTTTTCCTGGCTTTATATTGAGAATTAGCATTGTGGTTTTTTTTGTTTGTTTGTTTGTTTTGTTTTTATCAACTGTTTTCAACCTGTGAGTTAAGACGTCTTGGGATCCAAATGACAATTTCATAGGAGTGGCATTTCAGATATTTTTCATACCAGATATATACATTAGGATGCATAATACTGAGCAAAATCACAGTTGTGAAGTAACAACAAAATTATTTTATGTTTGGGGAGGGGGATCACCACAACATGATGAACTATATGAAAGGGTTGTGGCATTAGGAAGATTGAGAAACACTACTCAAGATTTCAAGATTAAACACAGTGTTTTGAAATGTGACCAAACTACTTTCTTGACATGATAGAAGTGGCTCTAGAAATTAAGACATGTGGCTGTGAGTTTGGATGTTGGAGTTTTAATAACAGTAAATTAGCCTAATCCTTTCACTCAAATTCCTTGCTTTATCTGAAGAGTGGTGGAGTGATTTTCTATTAAGTTTCATCTTGGGTATAAGTTGCTGGTTTTTTTTAAATTTAGATTAGAAACAAGGTTTTTTTTTTTTTTTTTTTTTTTTTTTACATGTCGATCCCAGTTCCCTCTATCTCCCCTCCTCCCCTGCCCATCATGAGCCCTCTCATCCATCACCTTTCTGCTCCTCAGGGAGGGTGAGACCTTCCATGGGGGATCTTCAAAGTCTGGAATCATTTGGAGCAGGGCCTAGGCCCTTTCCTCTGTGTCTAGGCTGAGAGAGTATCGATCTATGTGGAATGAGCTCCCAAAGTCCATTTGCATACTAGGGATAAATACTGATCTAATACCAGAGGCCCCATATATGTTACAAATTTTGAAGCTCTTTGCGATACATACTAATAGGTATTTGAAAATACTAGGATATCATTGTCAGTTACATGTCTAGTAGGTCTAGTAGACAGCATATGTTTATACATATTATATTGTAAGAAATTTTAACAGCACATCTGTTTGAGCAACACAAAGACATCCTGGGATAATCATCTGCTTATTGTATGATTATACATACTTAATTACTAATTTTAATCTCTGCTGCAGAGTACTGAAATGTATACAACAAATGCCTAACCATGTTGATCCTTAATTTGAATTATTTGTACAGTAAGGACAATAATTGCCTGTCTGAAAATGAAATAAAGTATTTTAATACTAACATTAATATGCATATTTTTCTATAGTTCTTAATATACTGTTACAAATGAGTGTTCACTGGATGATATTAACTCTCTTGATATTTCTTTAAAAACCCTTAATAATCTTTAATTTATATCTCTATGTTATAAAAAAATAAATTTCTTACCAGAGTCTACCATACATATAAATCTGGTTGGTATGAAGTATAAATAAGATATGGCCACCATCAGTAAAATAAAGCTTCTAAACGACTAGATGTAAATCTTGGTGATTGTGTTCAATCAGTGTAAACATTTTGGAATCAAGTAGGGAGTCAGTGAACTTGTTCTTGGAGATATGGGGTAATGAATGTAAGTAGGACTAAGATTGAATCTTGTCCTTAGTCCTTGTGGATAACCTATAAACAATCCTTTATTTTATAATATGAGGAAACTATAGATACCATTGAATTATTGAACGTCGAATAGTGTTATCAGAACATGATGTTTTAAAAAATTCTATTTTCACTTTTTCCTGTCTACTGATATGCAAATAGCATTGAATAGAGGAAAAATATGTTCATTGATTTTAGATATCCTAATATCAATAATAATTTATAATAAAAATCCATTAGTTATTTTAAAAGTGTATGTAAAGTTTATGATGTTAACCTTACAAAGAAACAAAATATCCTAATACACAAAACCTGGTTGTAAAGCCCCTAAGTTTATAATTTGAATGAATATAGAAGTTAATCTTTAATACTTCACTGTCCAATCTTTTCCTGGGAGGCCCATATTTCTTAGATACAGGGCTTTTTCTTCTTTTTTTATGACTCATTTTTAGAAAGTGAAATCTATAGTTATAATTACTAGTTACTTGCCTTATTGTTGACTCTTTTATGTCCTGTGTATAAGCTGATGGTGTCCCATTAGCAGTAGAAGAATGTCTTAAAATGTACCATTAAAATGAGTTTTAAAGCAAAAACAGGGCTTTGATAGTCTCAGTGTTACAGTGCTCATGTGTCATCTAATAATTAGAAAGTTTGGAGATCCATCCCACACTGAAAATGAAACTAAATAAAAATAGAGAGAAAATCAATTACTCTAAGTACATTTTAAATTATCCCCAAGTAGAAACAAACAACAGTGGTGGTGGGGGGGGCACTAGAACACTTCCTCTCTAGAACACTGCCCCTCTTCATTCCCCTGGGAAAGAAGGACCCTGATAAATAAACATTGTAGCTATGTATCACTAATGTGAGTACTACTGTTACCCTACCCCAGTCCACATAAGTTTGCTTAAGGGGCTGCTGGAAGGTCTGCATCTAGGCAGCAACAGAAGTAGATCTTATGTCAAGGCATGTTAGCACAGAGCCCATTTAACTGCATAGAGCAAGGTGACTAATGGTGACTAAAGTCCCTGAAGTGAAAGAAAACCAAAGGGTTTGCTAAAGTCAGTTGGCTACCACACACTCAGTGCTGCTGATTGCAGTTGTCCTTGGGGCACTGTTTAAAGCTGACTACAAATGAAAAATAAGTCCTTGGAAGGAAAATACTCGACTATTTTCTTTCAGTAACATACTGATAAGAAAATTATATAACACTGGCTAATATCCATTATTTCTAGAAGAGGGAATGGATGGCCCAAAGAGTCACAGCTGCCAGAATCAGTGTGAAACTCTGGATTCTACAAAAATATATTTCAACATTTCAAATATAGTTACCTCCAGCAGTACCCAGATGCCCAAAGAATAGCCAGAATTTTCAATTCTTTAATCATGATTGTGTGACATTCCATCATCATTTAGTCTTCTCTATTAATCACTTCATGCTTACGCTGTGATGAAAATATCACATTGCACCCAGATGCATTCACCCAAAAATTATTCACATATGCAGAATTGCATCACATATGGCAGAAACTCTGGACAGAGAATTGTGGGGGTAGTTTTGTTATCACTCCTGAATTCCCATGCTTCCTATGACACTTGCAGGCTTATTACAATGACTGTGACCTCACTCAAAGTATTGTTCAGACATCAGCTTTTGCTGTACCCTTTCGCCCTTTGGAAATAATGAACATGCAATACTTCCTTTAAGGTATAATTGTGCCCAGGGAAACAGAAATAGCTTAACAGAGGGGCTGAGTAAGACAGACTCATACATACACTCCCTGCCAGAGGCACAAGGTAGATTTATTTTTTCTTTTCATACAAGGAATAACTGTGCATTGAATGAGTACTGCAGCATTTAAAGCCAAGCTCCTCTACCTCTGACTGCTTTCCGATGCAGTTAGCAGACCTTGCAAACAGAGATAGCGACATGGGTGGGACCTTACATGGATATTTGAACTGTTCTGTCAGGGGCATCCCCCACAGGCTTCTGGTACTCCAAGCCCTGCTGACTCTGATAACGATTTTCTTGATGATGTCATTGTGCACCCTAAGTCCACAGTTACACCACCATGCAATGGAGAAAAGCAATCCAACAATGTTACATTTTCTTTCTTAACAAGCCTGCTTGCTTTATATACCTAGATTATACTGGAATGTGGAATGTCATTTGTGTGGTTTAGTTAAGATTTTCTTCTGACAAATCTCTGTTAAGTGCTTTTTTGCTGCATATCATGTGAAGTCCCAGAGAGACAAAATGAACACATACTCTGGATCCTGCTTCCATGAGAGCAGCCTTGATACAGGGGGGAGGGGCTTGGTCCTGCCTCAATTTGACTTCCCAATGGAAGGCTTTACCCATTCTGAGGAGTGGATGGGGAGCAGAAATGAGGGACGGAGGAGGCAGGCAGGAGGAGAGGAGGAAGAGAGAACTGGGATTGGTATGCAAAATGAAAATTAATTTTTTAAATAAAAATTGCTTCATTTATTCATCAAACAAGACTTTGAGTGCCTGAACCATGACTGTTGTATCACAAAACCCTGACTAGGTTTATACAGCTAACTGTTTATATCCCCCAGTGGTGGGAATTAAGCCTGCTACAGACATAAATATTTTCTCTTGCTGTTCTTCCCTATGTGATACTCTACACTCACCATTTGCACAGCCTTTGCATGCAATAATCCAACACCACTGACACAATTTTATGTTTGATGATTGTGTTCCCACAGAGTTTGAAGAGTTATCTTAGTCACCAAAGTGGCTGATGTTATACTAAGGGGTTCCAGAGTTTCTTGCCAAGTTGGCCTTTGGCTGATATTTAGAAACTTGGATTTCTAGCCGTTGCTACTAGACAAGGCTCACAGCACTGAAACTATAAGCAATGCAGGGCTTCTAAACACCTGCTTTAGTTCTGGAAATTTGAAACTACAGTTATGTGTGATGTGGTGAGTACTGAGTTTCAGTTGAGCTTTTCTGACAGACATTTGACAACTCGTGTTAGAACTCACCCCTGGAATACTTACCTGTGTCTGTGAGACTCAAACAAGAGATAAGAACTTGCATATTGCTTCTGGTGGCCTTTGCCCCATGTGTCTTTCCCATTTTTGTTTGCCACTGTGATAAACTACAATCTCAATTGTGCCAACTTCATGAGTGTTCAGAGTTCTAGAGCAGTGATTCTCAGCCTTCCTAATGCTGTGACTCTTCTACTACATTTCCTCATATTTTGGTGACACCCACACATAAAATTATTTCACTGATACTTTATAACTGTAATTTGATACTGTTATACTCCTAATGTAAATAGCTGATATATAGGATATCTGATATGTAATATCTAAAACAGTCATTACCCACACAAACCACTGTCCTAGTAATCACACTTGAGCTTTGTCTTGGGACCCTGCTTACAGATAACAAGTGGATTACCTTATTGTGAATTCTAAAACTTATTCATGTGTCGTAGGAATAGAAGCTGTTCTTATGGTGATTCTCAACAACAGTGATTTTCCCCAGAGGACATATCACAATTCATGGAGCTATTTTTGTTTTTAGTGACAGTCAGTGACTGAGCCACTGAATGAAAGGGTCTTCAATCTGCTAAACATCCTATAGTGGGTTGCATGCCATCACAGAAAAGTGCTTGGTCCCAAATGTCAATGGTTGTATGCTCTAGTACAGTGTTTCTAGTCATGTAGGTCGTGACCCCTCATATCTAACAGCCCTTATCCAGTCATCACCTAAGACCATCAGAAAACAGATATTTACCATAAGATTCTTAACAGTAGCAAAATTGGTAGGTTTTCTAGCTCAGGAATTGGTGAGTTTCCAATCTCAGGAATTGGTTGGTTTTCCAACCCAGAAGTGAACTAGGACTTTGACCCTATCAAAGTCCATAGGTGAACCAGTAAGTTTTTATTGGGTCACCAACAGGTGTTTTGTGAGGTGTTTCTTACAAGGAGCAGGGAATATTCAAAAACAGCTATATGAATGGGAAGTTCACTGCAACCTCAACATGGGTGATAGATAACTCACAAAAATTGCAACCCTTGGCAATCTCTGCAGATCTTGCAGGCAGCCCCATAGCTTAGAGTATTTCTCCCTCCAGCTTAAGAGGCTAGTCTCCTCTCCCGACAGTTGTTGACCTTTCAATCATAAGGACCTTCCAAAGTTCTGTTCTCTAGGACATGTGTTTGCTTATTTCCTGAGGTTCATAATCCTGGAAGGAATGTTTCAATTTTAAAGAAACTTGCATACCATTAACAAGTAATTCCAGCTTCCAGGGAATCAAACATCTCCAGCAAACTCCATACCTGCACTCATGTGTGATTACCTACATAGAGACACAACTAAATAGACATGGTTAAAAATAAAAGTAAATCTCAAAAGGAAATAGCTGAAAAAATACCTTGAAGTGCTGTCAAACCTTAACTTCCTTGAAAGTTCACCATTCTGAGATGTGAGAAACAAACGTTCATATCCATTTCATATTGTTTACCAGTTTACAAGATCTTTAATGATTAGTACATAGAGGTTTTAGAAACATGCAAGTTGATTTTCAATAGAAAGAAAATAGCAAGAATTCCCCTTTGAAGGATCCATATGGCTTTTCCACAAATGTTAAGTGTCTTAGATGTAAATATTATCTATGTGTTCTATTGTTCATAAGAAAGTAATTTGCAACTCAGGTATTCTGTTGCACTTCTACTATTTTTTTCTTTTTTTGTTTACTTCTTTGTTCTTTGTTTTTGTTTGTTTTAGGGTGATAATACATTTAATAAGAAATAATTCTCATGAAGCTTATACTTGATCATGCCCCTTCCTTCTCTTCTTAAAAAAATTGTTATATTCTATTCAAAAACAGCTCAGATGAGTAGGGCACATGTCTGGAATCAGAAAAAATAAATAGTATCCACTTAGACCTTAGTTGTACCCCCACCTTGAACCTGCCTTGAGTCTTTAAAAATGATGATAAGTCAAAGATACAAGGCTGTAGGGACTTCATGTTTGATTAAGACTTAGACTTGTGTGTCAATTGTTATACGGGTTAGGAGACAGCTGTGAGATTATAGAGATACAGGGATATTTGCATCCAAGACTGCCCATGCTCATCACTAGACTATCATTGACTTACAATAGTATGGATATTTTTAGGAGGAGTAAATCAGATTCACTATTTTGTGTGTTTCTGTATCTTGGAGGCAATGGTGTTATACTAAATTAACATTGGGATCCATCCAGATTGGGAGACAAAAGATTATGAAAGTATGCATGTTCAATGATTACTTAAAGTGGATGGAGCACATTAAGAACAGTGAGATTGAGATTCTAATACTTATTTATTAAATGTATGACTCAAAGAAATAACTTTCTGGATTATTATCAAGAATTGAATCTTCAGAGTTTACATATTTCTGGTGAGATGTTGAGGTGTCAGTTGATATGTTTCAAAGTAGGTGTAGTTTTAACTTTACCATTTTGTAGGAGCTTTATCCTCACCATGTAGTATATTTAAATGAATTTCAAGTGTAGTACTGATTTCTACCAACCTCCCCTTGGACAGCAAGTCAGGCCAATGTGGACACACTTATTTGAGCAAAAGGGATGCTATTATATAGAGTTGAGGAAGCAGAGAGAGATGTGTGTCTCCCCTACAAACTAACCTATGGGGTTTCTACCTGGAATGATTGGTGTCTTACACATAAGTTTATCACTGGCTAAAAAACAAATATTTATTCTTTCAATATATATGTTTGTTGTTGAATATTTAACATTAAAATGTGTTAGATCTGTTTATGCTGTGGAATATTACTTTAACTATGTAAAGCTGTGTTACATTTGTTTATGCTGCATTTGTTTAATTATGAAAAGTTGTGTTGCTGTTTCACCTTGCGTGCCTAAGGCACCTGATGGGTTTAATAAGAAGCTGAACAACAAATAGCTAGGCAGAAGAGAGATAGGTAGGGCTGGTGGGCACAGAGAATGTAGGAGGAGAAATCAAGGCTCAAGAAGAGGAAAAAGGAGGAGAGAATGAGAGAAGGAAAGGAGATGCTAGGGATCAGACTGGCAGCTGCCAGCCAAACATAGAAAGAACAGAAAAGTAAGGTATACAGAAAGAAAAGAAGGTAAAAAGCCCAAAGACAAACATAGATGAAAAGAGATAGATTAAAATAAGCACTAAGATAAGGTCAAGCATTCATAACAAGAAGTCTTCATGTCATGATATGCGAGCTGGTTTGTGGCACTTTTCCTTATATTTTTTCTTAGTTTTGTTTTCCTTCTGTTGAGTTGTCTACATTACTTATACATTTTTGTTTACTACACCTTTATTCTGCAAATATACAAATAGCATCTGAAAAAATGTTTGATATCATTAAACATAAGGGAACAGGAAATTAAAATCACAGGAAGATCTCAGCTCTCCCCAGTAGAAATGTTTTTTTCTAAGAATGAATGAGGGCAGTTCTACTGAGAGTGTAGAGAAAGAATGTCTGTGAATTGCACTATTAGTGGGAAAGTGAAAATGAGCAGTCATTATTGAAATGTCAGGAGATGGCTAAGCTGAAACAAAACTGCAACATAATTCTGCAATTCCACTCCTCAGTCTGATCATCAAAAAAGTGGATTAAAAACACACAGACCCAACATATGGTTAAATGTTTTGCAGATATACAAAGAAAAAAGATTATATAATTTTTGTTAACAAGAATGAACTTGCAAGATTCTATATTCAATGAAATATGAATGATATATACAGACAATAAGTGTACCACTTACTCTCACATATGCGAACATAAAAGCCAAGCCCTAGTAACTGATTAGAATGATGTTTACTAGAGTTTTATACTGTGGCTTTGGGAGATATTGATTAAAGTATGCATTTTACTTGGACTAGGGAATACGTTCAAGAGATCTTTTACATGTCTTGTTGACTATAATAAAATAATCAATAATAGCTAGTAAATATGTATTGCATTCTTGAAAGTTGCTAAGATGGTAGATTTTAAGTGTTCTTACCACAAACCTTGATTGGCATATCAGACAAAGCATTTGTTAACTAGCCTAACTTAGCCATTCTGCAATGTAGACACATTCCTTAACCCAACATGTGTGATAAGAACAAACAAATATTGGTAGTTAAAAATACTTTTTAAGTGACTATGAATGGCCCAACAGCGAAGGGGTAGAAGGGAGATAGTCAGTGAATTTGTGGGAAGAAGGGAACTACTGTTTCAATCAATTGGATATCTCCACAGAGAAACAGAAGGTATCATAGCCATTGCTACTACTGAGTGGCTGTGAGAACATGGCTTCCCCTTTCTTAAGGATTCTGTACATTTGAAATCAGTGATTACCTCTCTCCACACTTTACTAGTGTAATAATGCTGGTGTTACCAGCTAGATAACCAGTTAGTGAGTTTGCTGGGGCTTAGAAATCCCAGCAAATACAGGCACTGTGTGATCAACTCAAGCCAAAGCACCTGACTGTCTCAATTGGGAGGCCAGCTATCTCCATACAAAAGGTTCTCACCACTGAGACAATTTCTATACCTGTGGATTCCTTTTCTTATTATATTGTCTTTCCCTGACTCCTTTTGGGGGACTTGGTTTTGATTCCACTGAATAGTGGAAAATCACTGAATAGTGATTTCTATATTAAAGGCAATTAGCAATCTAAATTTTGACTGAGCCCCAATCACATGCAATCTATGAAAGTTTAGAACACAGAAAGTGTTACATAGTAATTAACTTTATTTTAGAAGATGGTTTGTCTCAATTATCTGCCCCAGTCCTATGTCTGCTCAGTTCGTTTAATTTGTTGAGATCTTATTCCTGCTGGAAGACTTATTTTTTTTAACCTGTTATGAATCACTCATTAACAATATGTAAGAGTAATGAAAAAGACCACATTAACAACTTTCATACAGATGGTTTCGTTTAAAAAGTAGTTAATGATTAAATAAAAAGAATCTCCCCAAGATTGTGAATCTTCCAACTTGTTAGAAATACACAATACATATTTGTAAAGTGTCTGGCAAGATGACCACCTTTAAAAACACTGTCTGCTCTTGCAGAATAAAAAAATTCTCAACATTAATTTAATTAAATAGCAATAAAGATTCCTGTAACCCCTGTGAAGACATGCTTACCTGAATCCTTAATCGTTGCTTGAATAATTGATCTAGTATGTCTCTCAGAACTTTATGCATTGCAACAGAATTCTAGAAAAAGTATCAATACTGGAAGAGGAGAGTTTCTTAAATACTGTTCATTTTCCTTGAAATATTCATTTTCATTTTTAAATCTTTAATTTCCTTAACTACCTTCCATTAAAGCCCTCTACTTTTGCATGTCTTTCTTCATACTCTTGTATACCTACTGTGAGAACTGTTGAGTGCTTAACATATTTGAGGAGAAGTGTTTCATGATTGCTCATGTCCTCTGATCAAAAATTATTGAGCTTTGACTTTTATAGCAACTATAGTAGTCTCTGAATCTACAGTCATTTTGATCATTTTTTTCAAATCTCTCTCTCTCTCTGCGTGTGTGTGTGTGTGTGTGTGTGTGTGTGTGTGTGTGTGTGTGTGTGTGCATGCACGCAAATGTACATGTGTATTGAAGTTATTTAGTTCTTCCCCTTACAGCACCCTGGGTCAATGACCCTCATTGGTTGTAGTGGTGCAGGGAGGACTGTTAAGCAGTGTCCAGGCTATCACATGATTTTCCCACAGAACTGTGAGGAAAAAAATTAAAGAACATCAGCCAGGCTAGTTATCAAGACACTGAGTTCATGGTAAAGCCAATGCCTGAGATGGTGGAGAGACTGTTCTTGTACCACCAAACCTTTCTCAGATATCCCCTCACTATCAGATCACATGCAACATCTCTAGGAAACATCTCATCTCAGGGAGGCAGAGTCAAAAGCCCATAGACAGAGAGAACACGAAATAAGTCCTAGGCTTCTCTAATTTCTACTTCAATTTTATTAAGAAAAAGAGCAGCTGATTTCAACTCACAGAAAAAGAGAAAGGCCACAATATGGTTTTATAAAGTGGATCCTTGATAGACATTTCAGAAATTGCCTATAATTGTGTTTATATGTATGTTTTAGAGATTAAAAAAGAAAAAATCCCCTTCATATTGATGTTTGATTTCATTTTTTAGGTTTCTTTTAGGCAGCCTCATAATCCAGCATGATTGCCTCAATAATTAAAGTTGACTCATCTTTACAATAAGAGCATAATTTATCATATAATGGGTACCACCATTATCAGTAACTCATGTTGGAAACACTATACTCATCTTTTGCTCTCCTTTGTCTTTCAAGTAGTGATTATTTGGAATGGCTAAAGTGTTCTTAGATTAAATTAGAGTGGCACTTTACAGCATTAGAATTGGCTTATTCAAGTGACCAAGTGGCCTTCTGTGCATCTTCCTAATCTCAGATTTCTTTCTATTGTGTCATCTTTTTGTATTTATATGAGTCCAGTGAGGCTATTGAAATTGAGACATCTGGATACAATGTGAGTTAATATTGTCAATCCACTATCAGATAGGAATATGGCTAAATAAAGGAAGAATAGTGGCTTAAAGATGCAACATATGTATCCTGCTAAATTTCTCCAAAGTGCTTGAAAAGGTTGATGTTACTTATCAATTAGAACTTAGCCTCACCTGGGAAATAAACCACTATGCATGCTTTGGGGAATTTTTTTCATTACATTAATTGAGGAAGTAAGATATTTATCAGTGGCTCCCATTCCTGACTGGGATCCTTGATCATGTTGTGTTCCTGTTTGTTTTATTATTTTTCCTTTTGTTTTGTGACAACCTCTCATCACTCCTTTGATGTGTAAGCTTCTGTTAAAATATCTGCTATCAGATCAGTTGAAATAGCATGCTCTACACAGACAATGATTCATGAAGGCCAGATTACTGATTTCAAATCTGTACATTTTATTAAGCATTAAGTGAGCAAAAGTCAAAGAACAGGTTATCAGAAATGTAGTTGCAACAAGAGATAGAAAAATATGATCACATTGGTCACTTGCAGTATCCACTGAACACAACCAGGTACCTCAATTGGGAGAGCAAACTAACCAACTTCATGGAACTGGACAATTACTACAACTAATAGAAATGATAGAAAGCACCATCATACTGGTGTTTTTAATTGAAAAATATCAAGTCAGAACAGAATGCAGTCTCCATAGATGGACTTCTTGGCAATCACTCTCACCACAGGTATTTTTATACACTGAAGTAAACACTAGTTACCTCTGTTAGAATTGTCTTGCCTCCCTCCTGTCCTCAATGAAGCAATTCTTATAGTACCTTTAGCTATTTTCTCATCTATTCATCTTTGTCAAGCATACTTGAAAGAAACAATCTTGAACCCAAGACAAGGGTATCTTCTTGTACCCAGGGTCTATTTCATCAATGTAAACAGCACACAGCACATGTGAATCTATTCATATAGTTAATATAACACGGTTGCCCTGGCTAGTTTTTGCCAGTTTGACATAAGTTAGAGTCATCTGGGATGAGGAACCATGGTTGAGAAAATGCTTCCATCATCTTGGCTCGTAGGAAAGTATACTGGACATTTTCTTGGTTAATGAATTATACAGGACAGCCCAGCCACTTTGGATGGTGCCACTACTAGGTGGATCATCCTCAGTGAATAAAAGAGCAAAATGAAAAAGTCAGGAAAGCAAGCCAGGAAGCAACAGTCCTCCATGTCCTCTGCCTCAGAATCCTACTATTGACTTTGCTCAGTGGAATGAGAACCCTTTTACTCCCAAGTTGCTATTGATCATGCTGTCTATCACAGCAATAGAAAACTAATTCTTTGTAGAAATTTTAATACCAGCTTTTAAAATGTCCTGAGATGGAGCCAGCTCCAAATGGTGACCTTTTACCTTATCCTTCCTGGCATGGCACCTGTGTCCTGGGGTTCAAACAATCCTCAATCATTCCCTAGCACCAACAGCCTAAGTATTTGCTTTTGTATGATATCCCAGGGTTTCCCTCACAGCCATTATCCCTTTCAGTTTTCCTTTATTCTTCCCAAATGTGCATTTAGTAGTAGATTGCCTTTAATCTCAGCAATTACTCCTTCACTTTGGTGCATTCTTCCATTCAAATCTTCTGCTGTGTTTTTTTTTTTTTTTCATTTTATTTAGTGTACTTTTCAGTTTGAGGATTTCTTTCTTTTTTTTTTTAATGTGTACTTTTCTTTGGTGAATCTTTTTTTAAACCCAGGTAGTGTGTTCCCCTGGTTCCCTTGGCTCCTGTACAAAAGCAGGGGTTTCAAAAAAGCTCTTCAAACTGGCTTTCCCATGTAGAATTAGTGGCTAAAGATCTTACACAACCACCATCTTGTTCTAGCTATGAATTAGTGGTGATTTGAGGGTATCAGTTTTGTGATTAGTCATGAGAGCAACAGGAAGCTATTAACACCATTATGTTTTATGTTAGTAAGAAACATTTCAGTGTTTAAGTTTAAACACAGATATGTGATTATTAGAACCAGGCTGTTAAATGCATACACAGTATACTAGAGAAACTTTTGGAGGCCAATTGGTTCCTATGTCTTTCTTGACAAAATTTTCTGTTGTAATCAGCATGGCAGCTAACATGAAGGAACTGTAACATTGATCTGATCATTTAAAACCTTATGTCAAATTGCATGATTTCCTTGCTCAAAATCCTCAGTGGCTATCACATTATGAGTAAAAGCCAAACTGTCTAAGTGCTTATATTAACTGTGTGCTTTCATAAGCAATTTCAGGAAAATATTTTTAATTTTAAATATTTAGTAATCTATAATCTGTTGATTTTCATATTTACTTTTTTAAACATGAGTCAGCATTCATTCTTACATTCCCTTTAAACTTTAATAGTCTTTCACTGAGAAAATACCTATATACATGCTATTTATCTATGCTGTGTGTATATATAATTTGTGCATGTTTGTGTGCATGCAACTGTTTGCCTGTGGAGGTCAGAGCACAACTACTACAAGTTCTTTTGTTATGTGGTTACCAGGGATTGATAAGGATCATCAGCCTCAATGGTAGGCCCGTTTATTCACTGAGCCATTTAACTAGCCCTACTGTGCAAATCCCTTGAATAATTGTTATGTAATATACTCTTTAATACAGTGAGTACAGATAAGATGGGTTTCCATTTTTATAATATACCTTTAAGATACATACATAGAGCTGGTCATGGTATCTTAAATCTATAATCCAGCATATGAAAGATTGAGGCATGAAAACCATCACAAATTCAAGACCAAACTAATCTACATAGTGAATTCCAGGCCCTTCAGGCTACAGCCAAGGTGCACATTTGTCAAATCAAACATCTCATTCTTGCTTTCTCAAATCCTTTCCATTTCATATTCTCTAGGACCTATGGTGCTGTAAGACCCTCTCTGCACTATGAACGTGTAGCTGCATGTCACAGCAGCAGTATTCCATTAGGTAAATTTTAGGATGGTTCGAAATGGGAGTTGGCCTATGATTTCATTGCCCTGGCAGGCATTTATTTCACCTCTTTGAAAACACTTTCCAAAAATGAAGTAATCCATTAGAGCTGACACTATAGAGGACCAGATCAAGACCACACTGGCCTATCATCTGCTTCACCTTCCTGCCTCACCAACCTTCTTTCCCTCACTCTTGTTTCCCAGGGGTTATAGCCCATAACAAAATTCTAGGACATAAATTTTCTTCAGGTTCCACTTTCTGAAAAAGACATTAATGACCTAGTAAGAGAAAGCTTGTTTTGGTGTGCACAACAACTACAGAGTGTCTAAATCTCAATAACATGGCCACAAACTAAGAGGACATAAATCTCTCTCTCTCTCTCTCTCTCTCTCTCTCTCTCTCTCTCTCTCCTCTCTGTCTCTCTCTCTCTTACCCCCACCCCCCCCCACACACACAAAGGTTAAGAAGAGAGGCTTTTGTTACAAATGCATAAAATCTATTAAATCTAAAATTATAAGGGAGATTTGTTTTTCTAGAAAAATATGAGCACTGCAACATAATGTGGGGATGATTTTACTAGGGGAGAGAGCATGTTTGTGTGTGTGTGCACACATGCACACACACACACACACACACACACACACACACACACACACACACATGGAGAAATGGTTGAAATCATCTCCCAAATTCTATCCTGGTGAAAATAATTTTATCAAAGTATTGATCCTTTGAAAAATTCTACTTGATAAAATTAAATTGATAGTCTGACTTTGGGAGGGTCCTGAGCTAAAGTGGGGGGCTTCAGAGTTTATCTACAGCACTGTAGAATAATGTGCCTGGAACACTATCAGATGGCTATGTACAAAAATGTGAGATTCAGCCTTTAGTCAGCTGCAGCCCAGGGTGCGACCCTTCTACATCTCCCACATCAATGAGTACATGAGACTCACTTGTCAGACCCTGTGGTTAAAGTCCCCAGTGTGCTCCAGCTCCTTTTATTTTCAACGCCCTGTTGTGCATTCAGTACTTTAACAAGACTTAAGGCAGAGAAATAAATGGATAAAGGAGACAGAGAGCCATAGACCCCATAATGAAGCCTAATCAGAAGTGACTGATCGCTGCCTGCAAGTAAGTTAGTGGATGAAAATCCTAAATCAAGAATTGATTTTAATGAATCTGAAGTCTGATGAATGATTCACTGTGCTTGAAGGTGAAAGAGTATTTTTCTTAATTTAATATGTTGAGAAAGACTAGTTATTTCTCTTGAGAAAGAGAGACTAATTTGTTGCATCATTCCTATACATGATATATGATGATTTTGTGTAGCAAAGCTACTTGAGGGTTTTGGGTCTTTTTAACCTTTTATTTTTTATTTTTTTAATTGTTCAACTTTAAAGGGATTGCTAACATTGGCCGTTTTCATGTTACTAAAATTTAGTCACTGAAAATGTTATGTTGTAAAGAGCCAAGTTTTATTTAGAACATGATTGGGAGGCTTTTGTTCAAGTCCAGGCTTCCCCAACAGCTATGACCTTCTGGTGAGGCCATCAGATAAAAATGTTGAGACCACATTGCACAGTGAGACACTCACTTGATTGAAACAGAGAAAGGCTGGGAGGCTGAGCCCCACATTCCTACCTCTTAAATGTCCATGATACCCGGGAATGTGTTAGTATCCCTAGACATTCTCTTAGAATTTATTCTTCAAGGCAACCTAAAGAACTTGAAGGCTACAAAGAGGAATGGTTTATCCACAAGACATTGAATTGCAAGGGGGTTTTCATCAAACAATAAAAGGTGGCTAATTAAAGCTATCAAAAATAACATTACTTGTTCTTTTGTTCTGCTAAATATATTCTCCTTCCCCTAAGCAATATTTAAAAAAATCTCTCTATATGAGTAGTTTCTTTGTGGACAGCTTATACAGATTGAAAGCATAACAATTCATAAAAGGCCATAAACAATGGAGTGATTAACAGTCTTGGAGATATGTAAGATGATTTCATTTTACTATCATTTATTGTATGTTGGAGCAGAAAGAGCATTTTGCAAGGCACACATGAGGGTCTCAGAGAGCTACTTGCAGGAGTAGGTTCTCTCCTACTATGATAAAGATTCAGGGATTGAACTCAGGCCTTCAGGCTTCAAGACAAATCCCGCTGAAGCATCCACTGAAACATCTTGTTTTAATATAGGTCACATAGCAAAATATGCAGTAATTGTCTTAGATGCACAGTTTGGTCAAGATATAATGAGATTTTACAGGTGTTCTTATCACTGTCAAAACAGGGAGAAATAATTGTGTTACTTAAAGAAAACCTCATGCAGTGGCTATCGAGCAAAATTTTGTGTCTTTAAAATTTTGCACCCTCTTGAAGACTTGAAATTGTCTTTTGAGGTTGACTTCATTCTCATAAATTTTATATTAATCCATGTAGGCTTTGTGTGTGAGGAGCCGTCCACCAAATTGTCATTTGCTAGAGAGTACTTTATTACAGGAAATGCAGTGGTTTGTTTCTTCTTTATTAGTTGGAGGGCATTTCAGTTTTACATAGGACTCTCTGCCTCCTGAGTACTGACATTACAGGCATGAGCCAACCTGCCTGAGTAATACCTTCATTGCGCTGAAAAAAGTATTCCAGAGCGTCCTATGAAAACATAACTTTACTGATTCTGGGTACATACCTAGGTATGAGGACATGGTCCTATTTTATAATTAAACAATTACTTTATATAAAGCTGTTCATTTATCTTCTATAAATGTTGTGCATTTTAACTAGCAATGCTCAAGATATCACCTGCTTGCCATAGTGACAAGCAACATAGTCACAAGTTCTCAGGTTTGCTGTAATTTTAGCCTTTTTAGTAGATGTGAGTAGTTTCAAGTTGTGGCTTTAATTAACTTCCCCTAAGGACTTCAGCTCCCAAGAGTCTGCTCAGATCCCCCCCCCCAATAGAGTCTTTGTTCTAAATGTCAGTTCCAAACCATGAATACACACACACACACACACACATATATATATATATATATATGTGTGTGTGTGTGTGTGTGTGTGTGTATACATACATACATACATACATACATACATACATATATATATATATATATATATATTATTTTGCTACTGTTTTGCCTATTCTGCATGACAGAACATTTTCAGATCAGTGATTGGCAGGTCTTTGATTCCAGCCTTTACATATCTTCTGCTATTTAAAAAAAACATTTAAAAAAATCTTTTTTTCTACTAGTTTTGCATCTATGAATCATTGCCTGGTTCTCAGTCACATTTTCTGGAGTTACCTTCTAAAGCCAAATGAAATTGCATTTATAGCAAGGTCTAGATCTACTTGGAGATAAGTTAGTAGAACAACAGTAGCATTTCAGCTTAAGGTTCATTATTTAAATATGTATTTTATTGTCTTCTGTCAACTTTCATTAAAAATACAGTTCTTTTTCTTATGAACTATGTTGAGAAATCTTCCTTAAAAATAAGTTAAGCATATTTATGTGATTCTGTTTAAAATCTGAATTGCTCCTTTCATGTTTTGAATGTAATCTTTTGCTGATAAATACTGACCTTTTTGCTATCACTTCATAATCAATATCATAAATCAGATACAGCAAGGCTGGAAGGTTTCTTTCTTTCTCAAAATATTGTTATCATTTTCTATAAGAAGATGGTTGAGACTAAAGAATATTCAGTGACCTCAATTAGAATGAATAAACTAAATATTTATTTGTATTAAGAAAAACCAAACATATACATAATTGGGAAGTGTGAACATTTGTTTCAATTGTGAAACAAATTCTTGATTCTTGACAGAATCAAGAATCACTGGGGAGGGACCTCAGCTGTGGGTTGTGTAGCTTAGACTGTGAGCATACCTGAGTTCTGTCAAAGTTTTTCTTTGACAGTACTAATATTTCTCTCCTCATTGTGTGATATCAAGATAATTATTCATGTTACACCTAGTGGTGGTTTAAATTTCTGATATTGGAATGAGTCCTTCTATCTGTGACACTTTGTGTTACTGGATTTTGATTGCTAATCATTTGTGAGAATATTGACACCTGTGTTCGTTAACGAGCGTATCACTTCTTTTGATCAGAATGTTTTTGTGTGACTTGGATAATCAGAGTAACACTGATTTATACCTCAGGTGGGAAGTGTTGAGTCTTCTATTTTCTGGAAAGCAATGTGTGAAGTCATTAAATTTCATCTGCATCTCCTTACCCCCAATGAATCCATATAGGCAAATAACATATTTATGTGGTTTTTTCAAAGTTAAATTTAACTTGTTTTATTTGTAGTTTAAATTTTTAGGTTATATGTTTTCTTAGCAAGTTTATACCTACCAAAGATTTAAGTATCTTTTATGTTTTTGCTTAATTTATGGAGGGCAGTTTTAATGTTGACTTTTATTCTAATTAAAACATATGCAGATTAGTAGCAGTGCCTTCTTCTTGGGCATCATATTGGTATCTCAAATCACATTCTCACTCTCTGTATAGTTTGCAACTTTAGCATGAAACTGTAGACCAGTGTAGCGACTTGCATGCTTTCATTGCATTTTTACTCTATGCTCTCTGTAATAAACTGAATGACTTTGATATTTGATATAAATTCTTAACTATATTATCATCATTTTCTTTATCTAACATCCTCTCTAACACTCTTAGAGTGGTCAGATTATTTTGTGGCAACGTAATAGAATCAGGATCAAAATTTCAAGCATACATACTTCCCTTTTATTTTGACAATGATTCTAACAATGCCAATTAGTTTTCCAGCAAAATAAGCTAATTTGTTCTTTGTAAATTACTTTTCTATTGGTCATTTCAGAAGGGGTGATACATTTTCCAAAATGCTAATATTCATTACACAATAATTTTCAGAAAGGAAGGACTAAACTCTAGTACTGGTCCTCCAACTCAAATGAACATTGTTATTCCAACATATACGCCTGTTGTTACTTCAGCTACATGATTGGTAGGACTCAAGTTTATAGGGCCAAAGCATTCTAACTCATAGATGTTCCATTTGATATGAATGATGTCACTGCATCTCACATGGATGTTGTCATCCCATCTCATATGGATGCTTCAGTTGTAATATATGAGGATGATGTCATTTTTATTCATGTGGAGAATTGTGGCTTACATTAATGGTGATACTGCAACTCACTAACTAGGACAGTGTGATTATAACTCATTTGAATATTGTTACCTGCAAACTCACTGGACAGTGTACCTTCAAAAAACATGGATAGTCTAGCTACAACACAAACTGGTGCTATTGGCAGTGTTTCCAGTTTTAATTTTGAACATACCTATTTAATACTTAAAAAAAACTGTACTAATAGAATCCTCAAGGCCCTCAGCACTTTCTACCTTATGGTGGATTCCATCCTGCATAGTAGTTACTAATTAATAATACATTGTGCTACCTCCTTCATTATAGTACACTTATGTTGCAAAAAAAAAAAAGCTGCTAAATTGCAGTTTGGAGCCAATCAAATTTAAATCCAATTTCTAAAAGTTACATTCACCTCATTACCTTGTAATTTAAATTTCCACAGACTAAATACCTGGTCAATCTTTTTAATATCTTTCAGTTTTGAAAAGTTTTCCTCCACCAGTATAACTTAAATATTTATTTATAACATACTATATTATTTCATGGGCATTTCATATTTAAACTTTAAAGTAATATATTATGATATTGAAATTAATTTTTTTCTAAAATTTTACAAAAACTGAAGTTTTTTATTTTTTATTTTATTTGTTTTTGAGATTATATTTTAATCATATTTTTCCCTGCCCCTTTCTCTTTTAAAGGCTCCTATATACCTCTTCTCACTCTCCTTCATATTCATGGCCTTGTTATTCATTGTTGTTACATTCATATATGTAGTGTATATACCTACATATTCCCAAATATAAGATGCATATTACATATGTTGTTGCTTGCATGTATGTTTTCAGAGTTGACTATTTGACATTAGATAGGCAATTGGTGTGCTCTTCCATGGGGAGGGACAGCTTTCCCACACCCAACTTTATGCTGTTGCCTGTTGTTCTTTGTGTAGGGTTTGGGCCTGTGGGCTTTTCTCCTATACAGTTTGGCATAGACATTGGTGCAGTCCTTGTTCAGCTCAGTTAAGAGGCTCTATGGGTGTCCTTTCTAATTTTATTAGATGACACCCTCTTTCTGCCCACCCTTCTGCTATGTTCCCTGAGCCTTAGATGTATCCACTGGGACTGAGCTCCACACCTCTTGTGTTTTGATTGATTGTGGTTTACTCTTGCAGTCTTCATCTGTTGCAATTAAAAGTTGATCACAGGTGAAGACTACTCTTATTGGTGGATATAAGGATTAATGTTTATAGATTCTTATTGAGGATTCGGCTGGTTTAGTAAATTATTGGTTGTAGATTCTCCTCCAGTAGCTATGATCATACTAGCACTGATTAGGTAGCAGGCATCCAGTACCAGACATGGTGTTCATCTTGTTGATCTGCTCATAGGTACAATTAGAGAACAACTTCTTACACTAAGGAATGTGTACCACTACTGTATTTGTAGGCCTATCATGCTGGACATTGTTGTGCTTCATAGGTGTTATATCTAGGTGGGACAGTTGATTGCCTATCTCCTTTGGAAACTTCCATGGAGGCTTTTGGTAGCATGGAAGCTAATCCTCGTGGAGGGGGCAATCAAGCCAGCTCTATCTTAGGGGCCTCTGGGCTCTGTATCAGTAATACAGACTTACCTTCCACCTCAGGGAGTATAGGGGTAGCCAAGGAAAACAGCAATAAGCATCATATTTTGTGAGTCTCTTAGACACTTGACCAGTAGTTCAAAGGAAAGCTTCTTATGTCTGGTATTAGAGACATTTATCTTTCTGGGTCTGGGTTACTTCATTCAACATGATCTAATTGACTCATGGATCCCAAGACTTGAAATAATCCATAACTTCAGTAATGTATTATTTCAGCATGAGAAGGTCATAAAATTCTATTTTGTGTCTGTAACCCATTCTCTGTGTCTCTGTCTTTCTGTTTCTCTCTTTTATAGCAGGGGGTGGGAACTGGAAGCAGAGAGAAGAATAGATCAACTGTGACCCTAAAAGGCACAGACAAGTCCCAGTTACCTCATATACTTTCCAGAACATAACAAACAGAGCCACCTGCTGGATACCAAGAATTGAAGTCATAAGCCTGTGAGGGACATTTTATATTCAAGCCATGACAAGTTTTGTTTTAATTAGCCAGATGACTTCTTCCAACTCCCCCTCTTTCTCTCTCTCTCTCTCTCTCTCTCTCTCTCTCTCTCTCTCTCTCTCTCTCTCTCTCTCTCTCTGTGTGTGTGTGTATCAATGGCTTCTATAATTCAAGAGTTTCTAGATGTTATAGACAGCACCCCAGTATTTACATGTGACCTAGTCACTCTATTATTAAATTATATATAGATTACCTGACTATACCTTTTAATTTTCTTTATAACCTATGACTATTTTAATATAAGTTCTGTGTACATAGTCATTCCCATGGAGTAAGGAATATTAAAAAGAAAATATGAATAAAAAGAAAATGCATGCATATTAAGGGGACATGCATCTTAAAATATACATTGGTTATTTTTTAGTTCTCATTGAATTGAACCTAGGTGGATATCATATCAAATGATGACTTTAACATCAACCTTTTTATGCATAGCTTGAAGGTCTTTATTTCATAACCCCAAGTACAAGACTCACATCCCTTTGGCTCTGAATGACTTCCTAATGTATTCTAGAAAGCAATAAAATGGGTTAACTTATGTACGACCCTGCTCCTGAGTTCAATGTACCTTTTGAAGCCATAGTCACTTTACTGGGAATGAATAAACCAAGTGAACAGATCCAGTCTTTATACCTTTTTGAAAGCAATGTTGTTGAGTTGGTGATGAAACCACTGTGTGCCTATTTGTTCATGCACACTGACATCTACAGGATTGACCCTGTGTATGGCTCCCTGCACGAGGACAGTCTGAGGGTATGCTCCAAACTGTGTGGTTTCACCTTAGCTCTCTGTGAATGCAGATGCTATTCACAGGCACCAGAAATGTGTGTGACAGACAGTCCACTTCACAAGTCATCTGGCACCTTTCTCAAAATGAGATATTCTTCTCTGATCACAGGGCTGTGTGTTCCACTTTTAGGCTGTCTGACATTGTTCTTTCTATGCCCTGTATAGCTGTGAAGTTGTGAAAGAAAACATAACTTGAGGATGAGAGGTGAAGCTAAGTGCTCAGTGTTTCTTATGAGAAAATGAAGTCTCTGGGAACTTGAGCATCTTCCTATTAGCTATTCTCCATTTCTAAGCCTTGATTCTGTGGGCTACTCCATGCTGGTTCATTGATAAGCAAGTGGTACAGAATTAGAATGTGTGGTATGGTACTTCTGACACCAGAATAATAATATAATGATGTGAATTAAATTGAGATCATTAAGTTAAAATACAATGTACTTAGTAGAGAAAGTTTAAGTTTTGATAACTTTAAACAGCATCATTTAAGCCTATGGAAAAACATTTTTTCTAAGTTTAGTATCAAATACTTGATCATAAATAAATAAATAAGATACCCATAGAGAAGAAGACAAACTTAGTGTGTTACAATGCACTTGGAGTTATACCAAGAGTCCTCAAGTTTTTCCATATAAAGTTTTTAGGCATGTCACTGGTTGGTATGAACAGATACTGATTTTATTAATGAAGTTAAATGCATACCATGTTCTAAAATCTTTCATGCTCTCTAGAATATTGACATGTTAATTAACCTTGATTCTATCTCAACTTGTTACTTCATTTTTCAGAAAGCCGCAAAGCCACAAATGGAAAGAATTAGTTGTAGTTTTGTGTGTTTGTATGGGTATGTGATCGTCCACACAGATACCTGTGGAGACCAGAGGGGTTTTATTCCCTGGGGCTTGAGTTGCAGGCAGATATGTATCTCCTGGTAAGGATGCTTTGGTTGGGCACCTGATTTTGCCTCCCAGCGTTCATATCAGGAGACTCACAGCCACACTAACTGCTGAGCTACCTCTCTAGCTCTCCCCACCCAGTTTTTTACCCTCAAGTTCTTTCAAGTAGTCTTGACCTCTTGGAGTTGTAAGGATAAGTGGAATTTTTCCTGGCCTTTGGCATACATGTGAGATGTTTTCAAGTATATTATTAATAGCAGTGCATCATGTTTGAAGATGTGTAACAGCAATCCTACTTAAAATGTGTTTTCTTTCCTCACTGTCTGTCTCTTTATCAATACAGCAAGCCCTTATGTACAATTTCAACTTTCATTATTATAATATATATTATACTTTTTAATTCCAAATTATCTATGTCATATATTATATATTTTAAATGTTGCCAAAGTCTTTGATTAAAATAATGAGCTCTAAAATGATTCTGTTTGTGCTTGAATAAAGGTTGCTTTCCTTAGCCTAAATGCCTAACATGGTTTTCCTTCCACTTCTCTTTGCCCAGCTGTCATGTTCTGGGTGAAGCAGACAGGATTCTTGAAGATGTTTGTATTGCATTGAGAGAAGGAAACATTGGGGCAATCTTAAGCTGCCTTTTTAAAAAAGAAAGTCTTGCATTTTCATATTCTCTACACTGAATTCTGAGTGCTTCAACAGGTCAATTCCCACGACAGTATGGGCATGAAACATTCATGGGCATGTCAGAGTTCAATAGTGTTTAGTATTTATTCTTATAATCAGAGGCAAAAGGGCCAGAACTAGTTAGACATCATAGAAATTCAAATAATAATCATAAGACCTCTAGAAATTAAACTATGATAGATTGTGAAATTAGAGAATATTGAAATGAAAAACAATCTAAAGTCGCTGTGATTATTGTAGTACCAGGCATTATAGTATTAAAATGAAGTCAGCTGTGCACACAGTTCAAGATGTTAGCACTAATGTTTAGCCATAAAATCAAACCAATTCATCATGAAAATAATTTTTACTGTTAATACATGTAAAGATAGAGTTGGACTTCTATTTAAAGAAGTTGTTCCTTGCATTCATTAATATGGAAAAGCTAGCTACAGATCACATATATTTAACAGTTAACATTTTCATAGAAATGTAGGACCATGTGTCTCCTCTGGACCCCATAGCTCTTTAACTGTCTTCAGGACAACAGTGAAGAGACCTTTACTTCTGTGTATTTTTCTCCTTCTGTAGTTCCCTGAATGTGTGTCTGTGGCAGGAAGAAGCCTAAGGTGACAGTTTTCAACTTCCTTTCATGTGTTGAATTTGTACATTTGTTGATTTCAATGGCTAAAGGAGTTCATGAGAAGACTCAGGCACACCGCCAAAGTGTATAGAGACAGAGCCTACCCACACTGCTACACTACCTCAATATTATTTTTTGGTGATTTAAAATAGTAGAGGAGAGGCATTTTTTATTCTCTTGGGAATGAACTATGCCATTGGTGGCACTATTGAGATGTTCGTGGACCTTTTCTGATAGCTAATGCCTACTATGGTCATCAAGGCAAGTCATGGCACTGGAAAAGTGTAATAATCCAATGGGAAAATATGTAAATGTTCAAAGACACCTGGCCATCACCAAATCTGTTTCTGGCACACTGACAAACCCTAAGGTGCAGTCCCTCACATGCAACTGGCTATATGTATTGGTTTCATCAAAAACAATCCTAGTTTGTGTTCCTAACACAACTTTTCACTCCCAAAACCGTTCTGGTTTGGACCACAGATTTCATCCACCCCATTGCTCCTCAGAAAGTTTGAAATGAAATAATTAGATGGTAAACATAGAAAAAGAGAAATTGAGTCATTAAATGGGAAGAGAGATAAGAGCTTCCAGCCTTCTTGCTCTGTTTTCTGTTGTCTACTGCCTGAGTGGGCACGCCATCCTGGTCCTGCCTTGCCAGTAATTGCTTGAGTACCAGTTAGGAGGACAGTGCTTCCATGCTGCTAGGTGGGACAGGGTAGAAGTAGGATCTATGAAGGATTGATAATTCAATCCTTTGACACTTGAACTAAAATCTAGTCTATAGTCATTATGGACACTGCTATTTTGTATAATCATCAGTGGGTAATGAATACACTAAGTTACTGTGTTCTCTATAGTGGGTCACACAGCCTTGACAGAAGAATGTCGCACTAGAAATCTAGCCAGTAGAGAGAACCAAATTCTCACAGCTATTAAATGACATTAAACTAAACAGGATTAATTCTGAAAGCAGCAGATCTATCATGCTACAAGTCCAAGGCCAGGTATTGATTTCTCGATGTTTGCAGCCTTTAGAGACAAGGTCTTGTCACCATGAAAGCAGATTTCCTGTATGTGTTTATGAAAAATTGCCTCATCATCACCCTCTGGAGTGGGCTGGCAACATCCATATGTGTTGCTTGATGAGAGGAATAAAGGCTACGCAGGTGGGGTCCTGTCAATAACAATGCCAGTTGCTCTATTTATTCAGTATGTGACACAATTAAAAACTTTCACTAAGTACTAAGATCTCATGTGCATTTGCTTATGCTAGGCGTATAGCTATGTACTATGCAACTTATTCACACAAATAAAATTCAGGTACTATTATTATATTTCATATCAATATTATCCATATAGCTTCCTTTGAGAAAACAAAATGGGACTTTAAACTGGCTAATGAGCATGTATTTATAGCATATGTATGTTTAATGACTAACAAAATCATGTAAATTAATGTCAATTAAAGATAAAGGGAGTGAATGATACTCAAGCCAACCATATAATACTCTGTTTACAGCAAAAAGAATAGAAGAAAGAAAGAATGAATTAATGGTCACTTAATTTGGTGGATGCACTTAAATTTCAGATAGCATAGAATGCATTTGCAAATTATTTCACTACTTAAAAACTCTAATTGGAAAGGAATGTACAGAAGAGTTGCATTCATATGGTCTATTTGATTTTCTTGATATTACTATTTTGGTTGGGGAAAAGGTTGAAAGAAGAGAATAAATATTTGTAAACCTGGTTTAAGTATATAGCCATTTTAATTGGATTTACAATGCAATCACACATTTATTAAGAAATATTATAATGCTCAAATATGTGAATACAATATATGGTACTGAGGTCAGGATATCTGTTGTCTCAACATTGGCCATTTCTTTGTGATGTTTCTATGCAAGTGCTTATTATTAGCTACTTTGAAATACTCAAGCCACTTTTCAGTGTGACAACATAAATATGGGCATTGTTTGTCATAGCAAAAGAAGAAAATTGATTTGGGCTCATGGTTTTAAAATCAATCATGATTGCTGAGTTCCATTGTATCTAATCCAGTTGAGTCTGAGCCATAGCGAGATGCAATAATCCAGTGAAGAAGGCCTTTAAAGTTAAAAGACTCATGTTAGGAATAAGGTTTTTCCTGCCAGCCATTTGGGTCACTGCCATGCCAGCCCCAAATAACACACAGGGACTCTGTATTTGATAAAATGCTGATGGCCAGTTACTAGTTTCTTATTGGCTAGCTCTGTCTTAATTATTAACCCATTTCTATTAATCTAAGTACTTCCACATGGTCTTATCTTACCGGAGAGAGGAGCTGGCGTTCTTCTCTCAATTCTCCATCTTGGATCTTCTCCCTAATCCTAGCAGACTCATGGTCATTATCAAATGCACTGGTATTCATGGTGACAGTGCATGATGCTTGTTTATGCCATCGTGGATGGAAGCAGAGGAAGGAATGGACCCTAAATTCACAAGCATACCCCAATAACCCCCCACAGTTTGCAGAATTTAGCAAGAAGAGCCAACCACTGGGTGCCAAGCATTCAAGTCATAAGCCTGTGGAAATGACATTTCCTATACAAACCATGGCAATTTTAGCCACTCAGGTGACCTTTCCCACTGAGTCTTTCTTTAGTGTATACAGGGATGATAAAGTGTTAAAAATCCATAGTAAGAGTCCTGAAATAAGAGAGATTACACTCTAATTAAGGGATATAATTTTTATGAGAATTACCAATATAAATGATGTCAGGGCTGGTGACAGAGGCATGAAAACAAATATTGCAAGTTAAAGGCATTCTTGGGTTACAGAGTGAGTGAGCTAAAAGCCTGAGGAAGTTAGTGAACCCTTTTCTCACATAAAAAGTAAAGGGAGGCATGGACATACACTTGGTTATTACAGTCTCATGTATACTTTAGGCACTACATTCATGCCTCAACAACTTGAAATCTAACGAATAGGTCAACAAGTGAATAAAGAAATGAAATGAAGGTCCCAGAGGCAATCTAGATAGCTCATATGACGCCCTGATTATGGAAAAAGACAAAAAGAAAAAAGGAGAAAGAAAAGAAATATAGACATATTAATAGCAGATTTCACATTCTAGTGACTCTCAGAAGATAGTCAACGGGATAGTGACCTGTTAGTTAACAGTAGGCTGTGGAAACAAGGCTGAGGGTGGATGTCAGAGACCTAAGACCCAGAATGAAGGGGGAACCTCCCAGTCTTGTTGCCATGGCAATTCACTCACAGTATGGCACTGTCAATGCATCCTTCTCTTTAAAAGTCTATCCCCTGTATCTGGTCTTTGCTAATCCCTGACTTATATTCAGCCCTCCCAAGTTTCTCTGTTAAAAAAATACTACATTCAAGATATCTGCTTCGAGGATATCTGTGACCTTTCATGGTTGCCTGATTTCGCCCTGCTGTTTTTGTAGTGGCAGAGATCGCTTCTCCTCATTTACCTAACACACTGCCAGCAGTACAGGATGCTTTTCAACCCTGTGCACTCTTGCAATATTGTGCCAGCTACCTGCTCTGCTTTACATTCATGTTTTATATTACTAACCTTGTCAAAATGAACTACTCATGGCTTAGGTTTCTTTATTTCCTTATAACAGTTTCATTGATAGTGGATCCAGGGTTTGTTGTCATCACTGAACATAAAGCTGGCTACTCATATAATGTGTGCTTGGAATAGAATAGCCAATTTCTTCTGACCCAAGAATTGTATGTTTCAAACCAGCCTCAACATTTATGAAAGTCTTGCATTATTTTGAAAACCAAACATTGATTAGGAGAAAGATAAACTGAAATTTCCTAGTAACCCTTAATCCACATGTGCTCCAAATTTTCACTATTGTAAGATAACTGATTTGTTTATTCTTCATTTGTTGTTTTTGTAACGTCTGAGAGTGTGTTCATGTCTCTACATTTGTTTCTTTATCAATAAATTATCTTCAATAAGAAATACACAGATTTACTTAGATTCTTTATTTATTCAGTACACACGTAAGCTGTGGGTAATGTACTGCCTGCCTGTGGTACTATGATTAGTTTCAATAGAGTATGTGATACTCACTTAAGGTTCTTAAAACAAGGTATCAATTGAGCACTATTATGTCATATCTCTTAGTGCAATAGTTTAGGTAGACATCTATCTCTTTGTGCATGTCTGTCCTTCACTCATAGACAGAAGCCCAAAAGGTTCAAGAAGTGCAGCAAGATTCACCCAAAAGGCTTACAAAGTCACTCTAGACAAATTGACCTGTGTAATAGGTAAGGGATATATCCTTAGCAGGATTTTTTTGTTTATACTTCCAAAGCTTTGAAATATGTCCTCTGTTTTTATGTATTCATACGGATGAGGTTTTAAACAGCTGCAAACTTCCTGGGTACAGATCTATGAAAGATGAGAAATCACAGTAATTCCAAAATTTTATACCATTCTCTCTTCTCTCAGTCACAACGTATCATGTCAGCTTCATAGTAGTATGACTTAAAGTGTCAATGCAATTTCAACTTGATAAACAAAGTAATATTAATTCTTATATTTGATGTATAGATTATACATTTCAGTGACAGCAATAGCACTTTGATGATGGGAATAAATTGCAAACACCTAATGAAGATTTTTTTCCTCTGTGTGTGATTTTGTGTATGTATGTGTACAAGCAGATGCACACTCACAGGTGTGTGCACATGAAGGTCATAGGTCAATGTCAGTGTCAGTTTCTTCCCATGGTATTTTTTATAAGCAAGACTGTGTCTATCTTTCAAGGCTAGGTTTGCTAGGTTTACACCTGACTTTACTTGGATGCTAGTAATAAATCTTAGGTTCTCAAGCTTGCATAGGTCCTCATGCTTGCACAGAAGGTACTTTACCTGCCATCTCCCTGAATATTTTTCCTCTTTATCTCATTACTTACTCCCATCTCTGTGAGAAATGAAGCCTACAGGAGTCCCCTTTATAAGTTAATTTAAATGTGTAATGAGAAAGCCAAAGATAAATTGTTTGCAAAAGAAAATGATGCTGTCAATCTTTTTTGGTGACAGGTTAGTTAGTCATTCAAGGGTATAACACAATTAGAAAGAGTTTATGAGATAAAATAAAATAGAATACCCAAAGAATTCCATTTGGAGTGGAGATAGTTGAAAGCAAAATAGTGATGCATGTAAATGTACACTATAACTGGTATAACTTGGAGAAAGCTAATGTCTAGAAACAAATCCATACAGTTGTTCATAAGCTTACCCAAGGCAGCACACTGGCATCATAGTTCATTGATTTGGCAATTGTGTCCTAGTTGTTAAAATATTACTAAGGTCCATATTGTCATTTGAGAAATGCAGAATATGATTGCTGTGAAATTAAGGGAACTAATACTAAAATATCTAGTTGACACTAATAATAATTAACATTCTATAATAATTCAATTAATTTGTTGATATCAAATATCATTTCCTCTTTATTATTATTGCTTTAGTAATTACTAAATATTGTGTTCATTTGCATTGGACATGTTTTCTGTTATTGATGTGACTTTCTAGGAATTTTAATACCTATATGCAACAAATTAATTTTAATTAAAGTAAATATATGTGAAAAGCAGAAGTACATAAGTAGAATGAGAAATATGTGAGCATTTTCAGATAAGAGATGGAAGGGTGAACAAAGGACGAGGCCAGATGCCCTTACACCAAGATGTGACACCTGAGTTCTAGTATACGTATTTGTTATAGAGGAGAATGTGATAAACATATGTACATTGAGATGCTTAATATGTGGACTATGTGTGACCCAATCAATAATTCCCCATTAGTGACCTTTATCAAACCTTAATAATAAAATAACGGAAAACTACAGACCACTCCATTATGAGTAGGAATTTGCACACTGTATAAAATCTTGGCAACTTCCTACTCATGGTGAATTTATCAAAAATAACACACATTTGCTACATTTTTAATTCTAGGAGTATAATTACTCTTTGATGTTAAAAATGTCTTTTAAAGTTTTCTGCAATGGTTCAAAAATAACTAAAGGCAGTGAAGCATACTCCAATTTCTCTCTAACAAATGACATTTTGTTGAAACACCAGACAGAGCACAAAGGACAGGAAAAGCCTTCCTTTAATCAAGTCTTAAATGTTTCTCACACTTTGGTTCTCATGACTGCTCCCTAGTTCACTATGCACGTGTCTTCTTGACAGGCATCTGTCTGTCTAAGATACCTCCCAATTGATCCTTTCCATTCTGTGCCAATTTGTCCTATAAAACCCACACCTGAATATGTCAGTGTAAACCTTTAAATGGATGGTGGTTTCTGCTTTCTCTTAGCATGAATTCTAAATGCATGACAAGAATTTATGACTTAATTCAGCCATCATTATTTCTTCAACAATATCTTTCCCTGTTTCAAATTCTCTTTCAGCTTCTTAAATGAACTGTTTTACTTGTACTTATGGGACTTGATGTAAGATGCTTTATATCTACAGGAAAAGTACATATTGTGTCAATAATTTATGGTTTTAAATAGCCTTTTTTAAACACTGTACAAAAAGAAGAAGAAAGAGGAGGAGGAGAGGGAGGGAGGGAAGGAAGGAAGAAAGAGATAAAAAGACAGAATGAGAGAAAAAGAAAGTTCAAATCATTTTTAACTTAGTAAGATTTCTTGAAAATACAATATTGGAAATACTCTCATGAATTTGAATAAGAATGAAACCTTGTAATTTAAAAATAGCAATAATCACTATTAAAAAATGCATTGTTGCATATGAGAATTTAAAGTGGTCATCAAAATATATAATGAAAATGGCAAGATAGATAACAATTCAGAGGGTTCCTAGGTCATCTCACACAAGGCATATGATCAAATTAGTGAGGTAGACTATTCCTGGAGCAAAGTGAAATACAGGCTCTAGAATTCCCAAATAAGCTTCTAGTGGGTAGTGAACTTACAAAAGGCATTCAATTTGAAAATAAAAATGCCATTTGAATCTAGAAATGGGACCACTACACTCCCATGTGATGGTCAATATTAAAGACACATAGCCTCAGGTACTGGCAAGCATAGGAGTCACCTGGGATTTTCCAGCTCCTTCTGTTGCATTGAACAACTTTTGAAAACTCTTTGCTATTATCTGGCAAATTTAAATTGGTCACTATAGTATAATCTGGAAATTTTTCTCTGAGGTAGTCATTGTAATTGAATGAAAATAGCTGTACACTCTTGTCCACTTCAGGACCCCCAAAACTCAAATGGCCATCAGCAATAGCATACAGAAGCATATGTCATACTTGGCATGTCTCACCATCAAACAAACAAAACCTTCCACATTTTCCTATAAGATAATAGCTTGATATAGCCAATAAAAGAATGATCGTGTTCACCCCTCCACATACACACAAACACAGCTGTAGTGTGCTCTTCAGTATATTCAAAACAGACAAGAACAGTCTATTTTTTCCCAAACACAAAGAGTGATGCCTTGAGGAAAGGGGAAATGACAGAGATAGACTTTCAATCTAGCCTCCATATGCATACCTATGTACATACATATGTCATAGAGGGGGACAGAAAGAGGGGAAAGAGAGAAATAAATATATAAATCATAATAAAAGAAGCTATCTCTTCTGTTTTATGTGAATAATTTCATTACCTACTTGAAAATTATTGATTACAACCCATGTCTTACATGATAAATACAAATAAATTAAATATGAGACTGTCTCTATATAATTTCAGTAATGTCCACAAAACTCTCTGCTGCGTTGCATGTAGGAGCTATGGACAAGTCAAGCGAGAGTATGAACACACACACACACACACACACACACACACACACACACACACACACACATACACACACACTCACACACACAAACCAAACCATGCAAAATGATTCAAAACTACACCCTTTACTTGAGATTCTTTAAAGATTTTGGAATGGCTCCAGAAGTAAAATTTAAACAAAGCAGAATTTTAGCTTTATTGCAATAAATTTTGAAACATAAATCAAGGTGAGAATACAAAATACTGAGAGAAGATTATTGTTGTTTTCTTTTAATCTGAAGTGTTTGGTATTGTCAGCAATAAGAATAGGAAGTGTCTGGATGAAGAGATATCTTAGTTGTTAAAGGGTAGGCTCACAACCAAAAATATAAGAATAGGAAGTTTCTAGATCTTTTAAGTATTTAAAATCTTCTTGGAACTTCAGTTTTAAAAAATTACTTCATTTCCACATTTTTCTCAATATGGGCATGCCCTTGCTGTCATGATCTGGTATCTTTGTAGACGTGTTTTCATATTTGCTCCACACATCTGCTTTTTCTTCCAGATAGATCCAAATTAATGATGCCTTTTCCATTTCTCTTGGTTCATTCTTTTCTCATAATTTTAATGCACATAGTAATAACATAAATGTGAATCATTATGGGGAATTTGACAGTATTAAATGTTTACAGGTATGACTTCAGTTTAATCTCTATACTGTTATAAAAGTTTGAAATTTACAGATGAGAGAACAAATGAGCTAAAATGACAATTGAAAATCTTGTTCATAAACCCTGCAAATCTGTGCTTTTAAATCTATTTCTTGGAGAAGAAGCCATCTGCCCTGCTCTAAGTTTAGCTCTTGTTTCACCTGACCTCTGATGATCATGGACACCTCACACAGTGAAATGTTCCAGGATAATGGACAGCTATCTGCCCAAATGCATGCACTGGGCCTCCAAAAACTATGTAATGAATGCTTCTCTTTGCTGAAAACTTCATTCTTCCATCCAAGGCTCCAGCCAACTCTTGATCCAAAACCTGTACTTTTCTGACAGCTTCCATCTGAAAACACTTGTTTGGGAGAATCGCATGAAAATGAAGGCTTCTTTGAGAGTCAAGCTACTGGCAAAGCAATTATTGTTGACCTGTATTTTTCCTGTAGAAATCATTGTATGGAATCCATGGTCCCCCACAAATCTGAAATGGCCAATAGTATTTTAAACCCTCATGATCAGAAAACAGCAATGTTTGTTTCAAATGAAAACTTTAAGAAGCATAGATCTCAGAAAATATTGTTAGTCTAGAAAAAGATATTAAAATAGATTAAAAAAATAACCCATCATGACAAACTAATACATTGTCTGCCTCTAGAATTTGAATGTACACTTCAAATTAAGGACCCCTTTACTTATATAAAGTGAGGTGTAATTTACTGAAGGAAAGAACAGGTGAAGACCTTCCATTGTCAAGGTTATAAAAAGATAAAAATGAAGCAGCCTGCAATGGGGAACGTTATCATTTATGTGGGTCCTAACTTCTCTCTTAAATTTATGCTAGGCATGTGGTGCCTTATTCTCATGTACTCCAGGCCATGCTGCCTTCATTTTGTTGTTGCTACAACTGAGACTGGCATGCCTGTCAGCTTGATGAGCATCTGATTTCTTCAATCAGAGATGTTTTAATTTCTTCAGTTTTAGCTGTAATGGAAATTTATCGTGTCTGAGCATAGAAATTCTGGATGTTACATGACTTCATCTTGTGTAACTGAAATCATAATCCTTAACTTTTATATATAGTATTTTCCATGCATGAGCTGTTTCAGGTAGAGCTAAATCAGGGGTTTGGGGTGGGCTGGAGACAAAAGTCAAATCTGCAACTCAATTAGGGCTCTTTTGTACAACCTCTGATTTCAGCGAACTAAAATTCTAAATATCCGAGAAAGTGTGTGCTCTTCAGTGCTTCAGAAGGATGATATTTTGAATCTTAGAATTTTAATAAAATTAGTGCTTCACTAGAAATATATATATGTATGTATGTGTGTATTATGTATGTATATATACACTTATTTCATAAAGGTATATACATATCTCATACTACAGCATGAGGATGCAGAGGTAAGAGTCAGGTGGCTATAAAGGGAACCCAACAAAGCAGTCTGTAATTTCGACTCAGTGTATTCCCTAGAGCAGAACAAATCACACTATGAATTTCCATGAACTATACTTCCAAACTCCACATTTTACTTCTCTTCCAGGAGCAAGTGCTCCAAGAAGGAATAGACATTACCAAAGACATAGTCCCAACAATCAGCTCCAAAATGCAATCCAGAGTCACTTTTAGGCATGAGAAATTAAGATTCACTTCTTTTCCTGTGGAGTGGCTGGAGAATTGGAGAGCAGGTTTCCCGTTACCTACACATGCTCTATTTCTGCATAAATGACTGTAATGGCACAGGGCCAAATTTCTGAGTAACTTAAAGCTCCCTGAGTAGAAGCTGTGCAGAAGGAGTTGGGCATTATCTGCAAATCTGTCCAACATTTCTCTAAGTGCTATAGAGGACCATAGTCACGAGGAAAAGATTTTCTTTTTCAGAAATCCAATTTCTTTGAAGGATGATATCCAAACCCCCAGCATCTGAAAAATACAAAGCTTGACTTGATAGCACAGTGGAAATTTTCACAGCACCACTTGTTTTCCTTCTGTGGCATTTCAGTATTTTCTCTCACTGCCCTTAGAGACATGCTTACTGGTTCCTGAACAGTAAGCCTTCACAGTTAGTAAATGACAGCCTAAGGTCGTTCCTGTCAAGATTGGTCCTTGAGAAGAGAACATTCATGTAAACTGAGGCTGTGATATTGGGGGCCTTGTTCTACAGAAGAACTTCAGTCCTGAAAAGGAGGGGGATCAATGACAGTCTATGTGGCCCATGGAATAGCAGTGCAGGAAGGAAGTGGCATTGTCAGCAGGGAGAATCATTAGGGTGAAGAGGATTAAGCATAGGCTGCTCTTAAACACAAAGTATAACAAAACGGAAATGATGAAGGGGTTTGTTTGTTTGGAGACTACTAATTACTCTTTATGTGATGTTTAGGCTCTTTGCTTTGGTGATTTATTTAGTTACTAAATCCAAAAAAGGCTGTCTGGTGTATGAACAGAATGACACATTTTACACTATTTTCTGTATTACCCTTATAATTTCATTTAGCTCATATACCTTTAAGATGACTAATTTTAAAATCTTTCATTGTAATCTATGTGAGTGTATCATCTATTCCATGTTCTCTACCATCTATAATTCTAACTTAGTGGTTTTACTTATCATTAACCAATCACATATTGGTCTAATCTATCTACCTATCATTTACAAACTATTAACAACTACCATTATCAGAAATTTTTATTTTAACATTTTTGTAGCTTGGTTATACTTTCTTTTTATTAAAAACATTTTTGCTATTTCAAGGAAAAATTGAGTTTTGCAATGTTATAGAGAATATAGGAGTCCATCTAGGAATATTTAAAACCATTGACTCCCTTCATGGGCATTGGAATTTTTAAGTCATTTAAAGTCCCTTTATGGATTGATGTGATTTTAAACTGTTGATTACTTTTATTGTTGTTGATATGTATGACTGGAACCCACCTCAGGACTCTCTTAGTAGCCAGTCAAGATGTGAGCTTAGGTCCTGTGTTGTTTATGTGGACAGCTCGACCCTTGGCATTGAAGTTCTGTGTGGGTCTTGAGTTGTTGGGGAATATTAATTGAGATGAGGATATATCTGAATCTTCACTAAGTAGCAGCTCTCATTTTACATGCTGGGATGTCAAAACCTCAGATGGAGAGAAAGTACTGAGACACTCATTTTCGCACACTATGATTTTCTTTAGCAACCCTGTGCTCGCCTCATGGAACACTCTGCACATAGCAAAGTGTTTGCCTGAGTGTCTACATCTATTCAAGTTTGCATTCTGAAATTCGGTGTTCATACTAAAAGTCTACTTTTGAAAGAATGATTAAAAGTTGTTAAGCCAGCACTCAGGAGACAGAGGCAGGGAAATCTCTAAGTTTGAGGCTAGCCAGGTCTACAGAGCTAGCTCCATAGCAAAGCAATGCAGAGAAACCCTACACCGCACCCCCCCAAAAAAAAGTTGTTGAGCATACCAAGCAAGATACCGTTGAATAGGGTTTGACCTGTTCTTTGATAATTACTGTATTCCGCACTGAGGTTCTTTCTGGTGACTATCAGGATCATCCCAACACTTTGGAGTCCAACTGAGCAACAGGAAGGATGACTTATCACACTATTGTAAAGATCACTGTCCCTTAAGTTTAATTTATGAAGACTATTTCTTCACATTACTTACATATTTGACATTTATCATCATCTTTTAGGCCACATCTTTCTTAGGCTCATAATTCTCTATTTTTTTAATTTAATTGAGAAAACTTATGAAATGATCTTCATCATATTAATTTTATGTAAGGGCTCACCTCTCTCCTTGTCTTCACAGCCCCAACATAACACTCACATCCCCAACTTCCGCCAGCTGTGACTTTTTATTCTCTGCACACAACACCGAACTGTGGACAGCAGGTGGCCAACCTAAAGCATTGGTCTCACCATGGAAGCTTGCCTACTTTTGCTTTGTCTGAATGCTCCCTCCCTAGGTCATTCTTACTGGCAGCAGATGACTTTAACACAGATACCACTTACACACATGTGCCTTGCTCCTAAACAAGCTATTGCCACTAATCTCCAACATTCACGTGTATCTTATATAGCGAGAAAGGAATCTTTAGACGTTGCATTTGCTTGAATACTCAAGCCTCGGTTGTTTTGACTTATCCATTTAAGTCATTTTCCTTAGAAATACTAGTGATTTCTGCTTTAACTGGTCCATGGTGGCAAATTCACCATTCCTCTTACCCTCTGCCTACCAGTAGCATCTGTTATACCAGGATATGCTTCAAACCTTTCCCTTTACTTCAGCCACTCCCTTTCCCTAATTCTTTTGTACTTTTTTAAAATTCATTTTACATACCAACCACAGTTCTCCTCCCTCCCCTTTTCCCACCACTTCCCCCCCCCCACTCCTGCATACCTTCCTTGGAGAGTCAACAAAGCCTGGCACATTAAGTTGAGGCAGAGCCAAGCTCTTCCCCTCTGCATCAAGGCTTAGAAGACATCCCACCAAGGGGAATGGAGCCATTATGGGTTTAGGGAGAAAAATGGTGCTAGGTAAACCTGCAGAAATCCACAAGGATGACCCCAGTTGTGGAAAGGGTGCCTGAACTGGCCTTCCCCTGTAATCAGATCAGTGACTACCCTAACTATCATTGCAGAATCTTCATCCTATAACTGAGGGAAGTAAATGCAGAGATCTATAGCCAAGCACCAGGCCCAATTTCTCAGTATTTTAAGCTGTTAGTTTATGACTTCTAAACATGGGCAAATCCTGTGTGTATTCCTCCTTTCTACTCACCAAGTTCTATCAGTTCTATGCTTATTTTATGGATGACAACTTTCATATTCCCTCCTCAATTCTAGAGTCAATGATATCTTTCCATGAGCATCTGCATTTCAGCAGTTTAATGACTCCCAGCCTTCAATATCCCAAGCCAGAGTTAGTGTTTTCCTCCAAACCTGCATCTTTCTCAGTGTAATACCAGCTGGGGTAACACCTTCCTCCTCCCAGGCTGCTGTATCAGCCATTTCCCCTTGCAGCCGTTTCCTCTCTCACTCTCTCATATTCACCTGCACTAATGTCATGGTCATTTCTCAATCACAGATTTTATGTTTGCAACCCAGAGACTTCAGAAATCCATCCATGTGTCCCAATGAGGTAGTCTTGGCTCATTCATGTTCCAGTTCAAATGATATTTTCTCAGCTTTTCCTGAAAAACAGAAATGCAGGAAACCTTTCCTGATTCTAGCCTTCCCTACTTTTATCATCATATCCTTCATAATAATGAGTCAATAATATTAACTTTGCATTTGCATTTTTGTCTTTAATCACAAAAAATGCAAACACTATGAAGGCCTTTATAACTATTTTTTTTAAAAAAAAGTAAGACACATGTAAAAAGTAATTGATAATTATATTTAATGTCACAGATATGAGATATGTACAGATGTATTTAACATAGGTATTCAAGGCTACACCCCAGTTTTATCTTCAGAAATTTTGGACAGTCACTGACTAAACAGAGAGTGTCCTCAACAAAGGCCAGACTTCAGTGTCTAACACTCTGAAGGGCTACAGTCTGTGCATGTCTGCTTTCATAAGTTTTTCTTTAGTCTCATTCGCCTTGCACAACATTCCCCACACTGTTTCAATTGAAGAGAAACTCTTAACTCATCATCAATATCCTTAGAGAAAACAAACAAACAAAAAAAAAACAAAAAAAACTAAGATTTATTGAAACCAGGCAAAAATCTATAAAGATACTTAGTCACTTAATTACTGTTCATTTATTTATATTTGACCAAATGTATTTTGGCAGTTGTACATGTACCAATATATCACACATTCAGACACATAAGTATATGTTAGAAATATATTCTTCATCTCTAGCATGTGCAATAATCCCAGAATCGAAGCTGTTACTGACACTCATAAGTTCATGGTATTAGAAAACAGTATTTTCTTTAACTTTGTAGAGAAATCATATTTTGAAAATAACCAATGAGTAATCATTTTTGTTTCCAACATTATTTGCCTTCCTCGCAAGAGTGTAATGAAAACTTTCCTTATCAGACTGTTTTCATTCTCTTTCTTATTAGTTATTTTATTTGTTTGTATTTTTTTTATAAACCAATCACTATTGCCAGACACTTACTCCATTCTAATTACTGTAGCTTGAGAATGCTCTACTCAGAATGAGATTACAGGAAAATTACAGACATGAGCCACACTTAAAGTGGCTTAATATGACAGTTGGATGGCATTCACCAGGCCTGTATTACTTGGCGGGCAGAAGATAGTGCACGATACAATTTTAGCCTTAGCTCAGAGGATTAAAATTAGTCTGTGTCTCGTGTGATTCTGTGGAAAATGATTTTTAGAGGCTAAGCCCTGCCAACAGTATTTCCCACTTTAATTAGCAATGCCTCGTGGATCTGAGTGCATTTGCCAGCTGCTTTGCTTGTCCACTTTTGTATAATACAACTTTCAATATCATTAAATACAAATTTTTCCTCTTTAATGCACTAATCTCTGAGGGAAATTTCTGAGTTTATACCAACAAAGTATTAGCTATTTCCACCATTTCACATGTTTTAGCTTATGGTAAGTGATTTTAAAAATAACAAAAAATATACAACTGGTGAGAAAACTCTTTGAGGAAAAGATTCTATGCCATGACATATACATCAGTTATACATATATATATATATATATATATACATATATATGCATATATGTGTATATATATATATGTATATATATTCCTTCTATATTTAGATACACTTACCTTTAAAAAGGTACACTTTCTCCAAATACCACACCATGTGTGTTATCACAGACATGATAACCTTGAAAGTGCAAATGCTTCTTTATGGAGAATTGGGAAATACCTACAGAAATAAAGTGTCTTGCAAACATTCTCTTTTCATTTGTACTTGTCTCTGTAATACCAATATGTATACTTTCAGTATATAAGAACTTTCATGGGAAGTTATGTCAATCCCAGTGTTGCTCAAAAAGACAAACAACTATTATTACTAAGAGCTGATTTAAAAGATTATCTAGAACCCTCTTTAAGCCTAGAAAGCATAGAAAAGACATGGATAAACACAGTGTAGGAGCAAAGTAACTTGGAGATTTGGTAGCATGTTTAAACATGCCCCCAGAGTTGCAAATTTAGAGCAAAAGAAACAACCAGAAAGCCAATGACTGCCTGAAGTGCATTCTGGCTTTACACTGGGGTTTATGGTACTCATGAGAATGAACTTCTGAATACATGAGTATTGTATGGTAAATTTATTCTCTCTAGTAATATATAGCAATTCTGACTACTTTCTTAGGAAAATCATGACTAAAAGTATCACTGAAATTTCCACTGATCCAATCCTAGGTTCATACATTGTCTTTGCAGATAGTCTGCATATCACAGACATAGAATTTCTACCTGCCCCATCCTGGGTGTTCAGCATGTCATCATTTATAAGGTTCACACCTTATAGACATACCATTTTCTAGATGAAAATCCACTAAAACTTGTTCAAAGTTCTCACAGTGTATGCTTATGAAAAAAAGGATTTAAGGAAGATGATGATAATGACACTGGGATTCTGAAAATAGAGACAGCTGATATCAAACTGGCTGGCTGTCATCTAGTATGCCACAAGCATCTCTTCAGTCAACATTTTCTGTTGTGACTAAGGAGGGAGCAGAAAGTGAACATGGTGTGTGAAAGATGTGTACACATACAGGATATTTGTACTATACTAATATAATGAAAACTGAAGTAAAAATAATTCAATTACAATTATGAGAATTTTCTATGTATGTAATAGATGCTTATTCTATTTTTAAAATACAATATAAAGTAAAAACCATGAATTGTATTTCCCAGTACAAAGTTGCTATCAGTTGAAATTCAGCAGAGTCCATGCACTTCTTACTTTGATTATCTCCATGTCTCCCTAAACTTCCAGTCACACATGTAAACATCTGGCCAGGGGCAATGAAGATACATGGAGCTTTAGGACTGTTGTTGCTCAGCAGTTACAGTGTTTCCCACAAAAACATGAAGACCAGAGATGGGATCCCTGAGATTCATGCAAATATGAGGAAAAACAATGGTGGCCTGCCTATACTCCTGGCCTGGAAACTGGAGATGAGGGATGCCCAAGCATGATGTCTATCAAGGCAATCCATTCGGCAAGCTCTGGATCCGATTGGGAGACCTGCCTTGATGAATAAAGGAAAGTAACCATTGAAGATCATGGTCATGCCAACTTTGAACCTCCACATACATGACATGTGCACACATGTACAAGTGTGCCGTCACACATACATACATACACACATGCACACACACACCACATTTATTCATGAAAATGGAAAACAAAATAAAAATAAATAAATGCAACCAAATACACACTACCATCACAATCACCTTTGAATCCTTGCTCCTTTATTCTTGTGTTTACAAACTAGCACCAGATTTTATTGTTGAAATGTGTGGTGGTGGCTGGGTGGGTAAGGACAAGAGGCTGCAATGTGCTACTATTTTCAATCTTTCCTTCAGTGTATCACCATCCACATTAAACGGCTGCTCCAAAATCATTCCTAATATCTGATTCATCTTGACCCAGGGGCCTCATAGTAATGACATCCACATTGTAAGGTTCCCAGAAGCCCTTCACATCCACAAATAATAGCTGGCTCTGATTTAATCACATCTCAGAAAGTAGATAGAGGAGTTTCTAGCCATTAATTTTCCTGGAGTTAATACTCTTTAATGATTTAGTTCTAAGGGAAGTATCTTGCTGAGTCATGAAAAATGTGGACTTTTTTTCATAGTTTTGGAAATTAGATAGCACACTTTAGGAGTGGCAATTAAATCTTGACCCTCTGAACTTCAGCAATGATTCTATGGGAAAAGCACTACTTTATACAGGTAATGAGAGCTAATTAATTGGGAAAAGGCTGTAATTTAAACTTCGATTGTGTTTTGTCTCAGTCTTTCATATTTTACAAAAAAAAATATTCTTCAGGGTAAAGAGAACTTTTTGTCAATTTCCAATACTCGCACTATTTAAAATATATTACATTAGTATTTGTATATTCTGACTTATGTTTACTTATCTTTAACAATTCTCTGATGGGAGATGTTATTCTGTAAATATGTTTCTCATACTGGTTAATTAATAAAGCACTGTGGCCAATGAGAAAGCAAGATAGGCAGGGCTAGGAGACAAGGAGGAAAGAGGAAGTAGTTAGGAGGAGTCAGCATGTAGACCAGAGAGGAAGGAAGATGCCAGCAGGGACTCTCTGATAAGATGACCACGTGGAAATACTTAGATAAGTAGAAATGTGTTAATAATCAAGACAGAGCTAGCCCATAAACAATAATGGTAATTGGCCAACAGGATTGTATCAAATACAGAGTCTCTGAGTGTTATTTGGAGCCGGTGTACCAGACCAGCTGCAGGCTGGCGGGCTGGCAGGCTGGCAGGCTGGCGGGCTGGCGGAAAACATACATGCTACAATTCTCTAATGAATGACCATTAAAATTCAAATGATATTGGGTTAGAAAGGGCTTACAATAAGTGTGTACTGACATCAAGAGGAAATTTGACATATTTTCATTGATTCCAAAAAAAAAATATGACCAGTTAAATATGTCATACATGAAACCTAAGTTAGGTTTAGTATGTTATACCCTTTTTCCAGTTGTGTTCCATACTTATATACTTATCTTTTCATAATGAACATGGGGGTATGTTGAATACGTTCATAATAAATATGCATTGCGATGTAAGCAAATTTATATTTCCTACGAAGTTTGTGATATCATAATGTTTGCTCTATGAATATCTGAGGCAACATACTTCACTTGAGCTGACATAGTAGCTTCCCTGACTTGTTAGCAGATGTTACTGAAATAACTGATTATTTTAAATTACACACACACACACACACACACACACACACACACACACACACACACACGTGCACACACACACGTGCACATACACAGATATGATCACAAAGAATTTGCTTCAACTAAGGGAAACAATAGATCATGGCAAAAATAGATTAAATTTTGCTTTAAGAGGTCATACGTCATTCAAAGAATATCTACTTATGAAAGAAAACTCAATACTGTGCAATAGCAGAATAAAATTTACTCTCCTGCATATACTGTGTGTTCTCTGATTTCTCCACTAGTGAGCAATGGAATCTTCTACACTTTTTTCTAAGTTGGGGCCATATCCACACTCCTATTAAGGAATCTTTACCTACTTTTTTTCCATATTATTCCTATTAACTTTGTTTTAGTTATGTATATATATATTATATTTATATATTTATATATAAATTTATATTTATATTTTTATGTATATATTTATATTTTATAATTATAGGTATTGGACATACTTCAAATGTTACCTCTCTTGTGTCTTCTAACCACATATAATATAGATTTAACATATTTTATGTACAAAAATGGATTGATATTCTGTTTTCTACTCAAAAGTAGTTTATTCTTACCAATATTTTTGTGTTTTCAAATAATATGTGACACTGCATTAAAATCTTGTCTCTGTGGAGAGCTTGTAATTTTTTTATACAAAACTTATTTTCCTATTTTCCTAAGGCAAATGATTCATCTCTCTACCATTACAAGTAAAAATTGATCACTTCCTTTAGGATAGTGATGAAATGTAAAGCAAAGCTTTTACTCTTTTCAAAATGTTATTTTTTGCCAAGTGGTAGTGGCATATGCCTTTAATCCCAACACTCAGGAGGCAGAAGCAGGCAGAAATCTGTGAGTTTGAGACCAGCCTGGTGTACAAGAGCTAGTTCCATGACAGCCTCCAAAACCACAGAGAAACCCCATCTGGAAAAACAAAAACAAAAACAAAAAACCCAAACAAATAAAAAATGTTATTTTTTAAAATCTGGTTGTCTTTATTAGACTTTTATTTGCAATATCATTTTTCATTTTTGAGATATTTATACATGCATCTTAGAGCACATATAAATTATATATATATATATATATATACATACACACATACACACAACTTCTTATCATAGGAGTATAAACAGCACTTTTTGAAAAAAATCAAAAGTACAATATGGTTAGAAAAATTTATTAAAACCTAACCATTTTAGTATTTACAGTATATGCTATTGCATATACTGTATGAACTGTACTTATAACATTTATCTTTACTGATTTTCATCATAAAATGAATGTTTTTTTTTCCTGAACAGGATTTTGAAACTTTAAAGTAATAACAAGTCACTCAAGTGTGCAAGTGTGTTAAGGACCTTGCCTAGAAATTCCCAGGACAGTGAAAGTTGAAACAAGAGATTTACATTTTGAAGTTCTACTGAGACAGCATCTTTGTGATCACTGCTTAATGTCTGTGGAACATGGAACCAAGATCTAGTTCAGAAGGGATTTGGCATTTAATTCTATTTGTTTAACAAGAAGGAATGAATAGCTTGGCCCCCACTCATCCTGCCTGTGTTACTTAGCAAAGAGCATGTAATATCTATTTTCTATTCTACTCATGCTAAATAAATAATTTTTATAAGGTATATATTTATACTATAATAAACAGTCTTTCAATTATATTTCTCATCTTTCAGTCTTTAGTACATGCTCATATACATACATACATATCATTATTTAAATAGCTATTTTAATTAGTATTTACTAATATCATTGATGACAAGTAGATAATGAGACACTTTATTGACTGGCTGTGGTTTTAATGTAAAGTGGTGAAGAGCGTACCTACTTGACATGTTAGATCTTTCCACATCTAGCTTTTTCTGTAAACTGGTAGGTGTTCCCAAGGCAGGAGGGAAGGCAGGGCTTGTGCAGTCCTCTGCTCAGTGCCTGGCAAAGACACAATCAAAATGCCTATTGCTTTGTGTTCTCATTTGCAGGAATTGCTTGGAAGGCTATGTCACATAGCTCATCATGTAGGTGCCTGGAAGATCCATTGGCTTTTGGTTGAATATCTGAAAGAATATTTGAAGGTCCAAAAAGTGACCGGACCTGTTGCAAACTATATACACCTCTAAGAGGACAGGAAAATCATAATCTACCTATTATCTATCCATCCATCCATCCACCCGCCACCCACCCACCTGTCTATCTATATCCATCTACATTCCTATCTCCCTCTCTTTTCCTTTCTATCTCCCTCTTTCCCTTCCTTTCCTCTGAAACTTTCTGTGTGTCTGCCTTTCCTTTTCTTTCCATCATCTCCTCCCCCTTCCCTCCTGTCAATCTCCAATTTCCAGACAACGAGTCGTATAAATAACAAAATCAAAAAAGCAACTTCACTGGGGCTGGAGAGATGACTCAGCAGTAATGAAAATTTATTGCTTTTGTACATGCTTGGGATTCAGTTCCTAGAACCTACATGATGGTTCACAATCATTCATAATTCCAAGTCAAGGTGAACCAATGCACTCTTAATTTTCTGTGAGCCCTAGGCACATGCATGACACACACAATTAAATGCAGGCAAAGCATTCATACATATACAATTTAAATTTTTTTGAAAAAATACATTTCATTATTTTTACATTTTTCTATTTATCAATTAGAAGTCCTGATTACTTATTGATCATGGCAGGCCATCCTACAACCTTGCCTCATTGATGGGACATCCAAGCAGGTGCCTGGAAAACACCATATGAACAATTAGTCAGTTCTTCGTTCATTAATATTTCTTTTGTCTTTGTCAATGTTCTAAGCTCTGTTTTAAAGTGATTTGCCTGGAATTTGCAAATAATCATCCCACTGAAGTAGATACACAATCAATTATTCCTAAAGAGCACTGCTTAATTTTAATCTATTAGTTACAACAGAAGTTGATTTTTGTTTTGTTTTTGCCTCAGTTTGTGGTTAAATGCTACAGGTTTCACTGATTTACAATATAAGAAAAGTAATTATGCAAATAAACCCTCTACAGCTATAGTATCAATATAAAACATGGAAATTCTGAGGTTGTAAGTTCATGGTAAACAGGCCAGGACCCTGTTGTGTTTCCAACCTTAAGATATAATCACATTTTTATTTTTGTTAATTGACTTGACCAAAGAGAAGACTCGGTTTTTATCTTTAGTTTATCTGTTTTTTTTTTTTTCAGGTTGCATAAACTTCACTGAATAAAACTATCAGTTGTAATCTATCCTGACATAATAACTCATTTTCAAGACTGCTCCTGTACCCTGAGGGCATGTACCCATAACATAAGTACTCAGCCTGGGCTCACCTCTAAGGGGCATCCTACTATCTCCATATACATTGAGAAATCTCCAGCATATGAACATTAGGGATTGGTCATTCAGTACATTCAGACATTGCATTCAGTACAAATGCATTTCCAGTCTTATGTCACATTAATTGAGACAACAGCTTTTCTTCTTGGATTTTAATTAAATTTGTGAAAACAGTAAGATAATACTAAGATCTATAATATAACTCTAAAATATAATCATTTACATATTTATATAGAATTATGTAATACAGTTACAATAATTTGATTATGTTAAAACCTGTATTAATATAGGAAATTATGAGACTATTTCTGCATGGGTCAGTATAGAGTGTGAATTAATATATAAATATACAAGAAAGGGGAAACGTGAAGAAATCTAGAAAGAAGGGTTACATGGCATCTTATTTCCTAAACATTATAGTATAATAGATTTGTGTCTAAACATTATAGTATAATAGAGTTGTGTCTAGCCCAGTCATCAAAAGAGACTGGGAGCTGCTGGGAGCAGATGCAGAGACCCACAGCCAAACACTAAGCAGAGCTTAAAGACCCCTGTGGTAGAGGAGAAGGAAAGATTGTAGGAGCCAGAGGAGTTGAGGACACCAGTAAATACAGCTCACAGAATCAGTTAAGCAGGTCGTCTCATACCGAAGTGGACAACATGGAGCCCACATGGATCTTCACTAGGTCCTTTGCATATATGTTAAGGATTTTTAGCTTGGTTGTGGTGTGTGTGTGTGTGTGTGTGTGTGTGTGTGTGTGTGTGTGTCTAATGAGGGAGCTCCTAACAGTGAGGTTGAGGGGCATGTATGTCTCTGACTCTTTTGCCTGCTCTTGGGACCCTTTTTCTCCTACTGGGTTGCTCTATCCACCCATGACTTGAGAGACTGTGCCTACTCTTACTGATTTTGTTAATAGTGTCCAGTTGGTGCCTCTACGTGGCCTGTTCTTTTCTGAAGGGAATGGAGAGTAGTGGATCTGGGAGGAGAGGGTAGGTAGGGAGGGATTGGGAGGAGTGGAGGGAAGGGGGACTGCAGTCTAGATGTACTGTATTGAGAGGTGATTAAAATTTCTAAAAAATGAAAAAAGAAGGCAGCCGACAGGCAGGCAGGCACAACTTACCAGGCCACGCTTAAAACTGGAAATGGTTTTTGAGCAGCGATGAAGACACTATGTTGTTTCCTAGCTAAACTAGAAAAGGACTCTGCAGTCATTTTAGGAAAGTTACATGGGGAGTAGTGAAATATGTCTACACTGGAATGCTTCGTGTTATTTTGGTAGTTGAGGCTGCATGGAAGGAAGTTTCGCTTTACTCTAGCATGTGGGCCCCAGACACGTCTCACTGGGAGCACAGAACAGTGGCACGGTCTTTTTTACTGCTCTTTCTAGACTGGGTTAGAGATGAGAAGTCTTGGGCATTTGATCGGCAAACCGCCAAAGGTCAGGCTCCCACTACATTCTGGGTCTTGATGCATCCTCTTGAGAGTGAACGTGGGATTGCCTATCACCTTAGTAGCAATGAACTCCAGATTTGGTGTCTCAAGAGGGCCATGGTCCCATTCATAGCGGTGAGGAGCAATGGTTTAAAGAACAGTTAACATTTTCGAAAATGTATTTCTATGATCCAGCTGGCGTCTAGCTCTGCTGCTGTTGTGCTTCCTACTGCTCTTACCCTTGATGAGAGCATGGCTAAATGCTGAAGGGTGCATCTTGGGTTTGTGCTCAAGCAGTAAATGGTAAAGAGACCTTTCTTTTTCTTGCTCTAAGACATGAATAGACTGCACTTGAATCGTAGACGTGCTGCACAGTGCTCGCACAGACTGTTACAAAACTTGGGCTTTGCACAGGTGTCCTTCAGTTACTGATTCGATGAGCAGCCTGACTTAATCTGTTAAGGGTGATGAGATGCTGTAATTTTTTTTCTTTTTTTCTTTCTTTTTTTTTTTTTTGGCAATGCTGGCTCTCTCATTTCATGTCATTTGGGACCTCTGAAACATCGTTTGTAACAGTGTCAATGGAATTTTATATACATTGCTAATATGTGCTATCCACATGTATTAATCCATGAACAAGATTACATTTTCATCACTGATACTTTCGCCCGATAGAAGAGCAAGTGGTGTCCAGTGTCCCTTCTGTAAGTTCTTGCTCGGTGAACCAATTTTGAGACTATGTCATAGTAGAGTAATGCAAATACTTTATTATTGTTATTATTGCTGTTATTATTCTGTAGGGAACACAATTGATATAAAATACAAAACTGATATATTCTCTAGAGAATAATTATATTAAGGTAGTTTAGCTCCCAGATAAAGATCAAACACCAAGCTTGATACATCCATGTCTCCTCTGTACATCACCAGTATTTTGACAGGGTTTCAATGTGACGCCCTAGTAAGTCGAACTACACCAGAGGATTGAGCAAGCTAATTAAATTACCTCCTTAATAGAGAATAGAGTGAAGTTCTTCAAAGCTCAATGTAAGCCTTTTAAACTCTGGGAGCACTTTAGACTTCTCAGGCATAGTAATATCTGGAGAGATGTACTGGGAAGGGTTGTATATAGAGGACCTAGCTCAAATTCGCTAGAGAAATTCCTGCCTTGGCAGTGATGATTAAAATGCCCTCAACTCATTGAGCAATGCATTGGATTTTCACCTATAGAAGGTAGGTTAATTATTATTTATTTATTTATTTGGCAAATCCAAAGACCTCAAAGCTAGTGAAGAAGTAGTCTCCACCTAAAACATCTGATCTGTTTCAGCTAATGTCATGCTAGATTCCACAACTTGGCACAACTCTTCAGGTTGGCGCAACGTGGCACTAAGTAGACACGGTGCCCTCTAGTGCTTGAAACATATGCCTCCTCTAAGGGGGCAATTCCCACTGTGTTGCTCTATACTGCAGATTTTCTCTATCTGTAGGATGCCGGGTTTGCAGTGTGCATTGTAGCCTTCTTGCAGGTTGCTGGATGCAACACACTAAAATCATTATGGGTAAGCTGGTAATAAAGCAAATAGAAATTAAGAAAGGATAATAAAAGCATAGAGATGCCACATTTTCTTTATTCAAAACCAGCCGGGAATTCTGAGTTCCTCTTCTTCTAGGTGGGCAGCAGTCTTTCTTCTCTGTCAAGTGTACATGATTTAGTGTGACATCTTCTGAAGTGTATGAGACCCCGCAATAAGCCTGTAGAGGGTCTCATATCATAGGGCGCTATTTCTGGAAGCACATTGGGACTAGTAGCTGGGGTGACTTTAAAGTGATGACCTGTAAGGTCGTTTTCATTTTGAAATCTTTTAAGTGAAACTAAATTGATTTGAGTCAGACATAAAACAATATAATATCAGCCTGAAGAGCAACAAATTTAGAGTTAACCAAAGAATAGGGAAGTCATGTGGGTAGAATTGGGTTCCACAAGGAAGGCAACTGTGTCTTTCTGGACAGCCTGAAGATGCTGTCTTTACTCTCATTGTTTCTTATGGATATCACAGGAGTATCTTCTCACTCATCTATTAGTTTTGAGATTTTGTTTGTTCCATTAATTCTTTCCAGTCCTGGAGCTATAACTCAGGGCATTGACCATGCTAGGGAAGAGCTGGATGTTCAGGTCATCCCTAGCCCTGCTTTTGCTTTTGTGTTTTAATTGTTAACATCATTTGTGTTGGTTTCTTTGGAATGTTGTCATGTAAGAAAAAGAAGTGTTAGCATCGTTATCTTCCAGCATCATAAGAAAACTATAGGATACCAAGAAAGGGAAGGAATGGCTCCAGAGTATGGCAGCATGAAAGAGTTCCACTCTAGCTGGGTTTGTGACTCTCTTGAAGCTTTAGGTGCCCCTCCCCCCCATGGCCTCTGGGAAATTACCCCAAACTTCTCTGTGATGGAAAGATCATAGGTAGATGCCAATTCAAACTCCATGAACTACCCTACAAGTGAAATCTTATAACAAAGATTTGTACTGAGCCCCCACCCCTCTTTTATGAAGTAAGGATACCAGTGATAATGCATTTCTGATGATATATATGGAGTAAACAGATGAGGATGAGCGACAACTGGACACAGGAGTCCAGATGCTGAGTGGCAGAGGTTCACAGATGGCATGATGGTTCTCATGCCAAGCAAGTCACTATCCTGAGCCTACATTTATGTTTGCCTAATGGTTGGGTGCTTAGAGCTATTAGATGGGAGTATATTATTCACATGTAATTTTTAGTGAAAGTGACAGCTTCTATTTAGTTTCTTCAAAGCCATGTAAGTGGTTGACGAACTCAGATTAAAATAAAATTCATATCCTTTAATCTAGTTCCTCTATAGCACAGCCAAAGAATTATGTATAAATGGTCCAGGTAAAATGAAGTTCCAATTCCCTCTTATGAAAAACAAAAAGAAGAAAGTGTCTATAGCCCAGTGTAGCAATCCACATTCTGTCAGAACACTTTTATGTGTCTTTAACAAATTTCAGTAAGTTCTATGTGATGTAGTATGATAAAAATCAATACTAGAAGACACATGTAAATGAAATATGGTCACTATCATATAGGATGAAGCCATGTGCCTTCTGCTTAGGCTTGTTGAAGCTGGTCTGGTGGAGAGAATACCAGACACAGTGAGCATTGCAGGATCTCATCTGATCTTGAGGAAGCATTCAGTTCCATAAAGGGACAAAGAGACCATTCCGACTCTGTGCCATCAGAGGAGATGCTGGAGCGAGTGTATATCCCAACACAATAGCCGTCCTGAGAGGCTGAGCACCAGTGGATCTCTTTAGACAAGTTGCCCCTAACCATAGGTAGCACAGCCCCCCAGTCTGCTTGTCTGCTTGTCCTCATTACCTGACTTACAGAGCCCCTCTGCTTCTTGTCCTCAGTAGCATTTGGGTCTGATACCCATGAATTCAAAGAGCTGAGTTCAGATTTCTTCTTGGCCACAAACCGTGATTGTTTTGTGTAATTTGGTGAGGATAATTTTCTCAGTTTATAAAGAAATTTGGTACATCATCCTTTTAAAAATATTTTCAATGTGTTAACTAACCACTTATTTCTTAATGTATCATTCTTTTTCTTTCAAACTTGCTGGGAATTTGGGAACTTAAACACAGGAATGAAAATGGATATAAATGCTAAGAAAGACAATGTAATAAAAATTGCTGTCTTTTTCTAAGATTTTTCTTGGCATATTTAAGACAGTCTGTAATTTACCAGAAAGGAATTACCATTTTCACAATGGTTTTCCTTACTTAACTCCTTATGGTTCACTCTCCTTAATATTCTCATTGAAAAATGAGCAATTGCTAAGCTGTCTTAGAGACATGTATACTTTATTATTAAACGACACTGTGAAAACCACTTATTTACTAAGATAGACTGGTTAGGAGTTTCATTTAACCCTTCCCTATGTCTTAGTTTTCAAGTTAGCATGCTTTTAATGCTGTCAGTGTGCCGGCTTCCCAATCATCTTGCTTGCCAATCAAATAAGAGAGAACTTCTGTACAAATTCATATCTGTGAAAGGTTCCAGTATGTTAGCCCTGAGTGTTACTTGATAATGGATGGTGTGATATAGGTAATTGACTATGAAATCATTAAGACTTCTCTGTGCCCTAGCCGTTTTGTTTTCCAACAGCTGATAATGAACATGTCAAATGAGTTTTCCTGCTTCCTGTTATTTCAGATCAGCCTTGAGTGAAGTTTGACAGAAGATGTTCCCACAGTTCGCTCTATGGAAGTGTTTACCCCATGGGATCGTCATTGCCTCACTCTTGGCAGTCGGCTGGGGCCAGTATGATGATGGTAAGTCTGCCTTCACTCTGATCCCTATAGTTAAACAAGGTTTTTTTCCTGGTAATGAATATTGATTTGTAGTTATTTTCAAAGGTTGGGAGCTCTTTGTAGAAACTTAAGTGGATGAGCTTACAAAAGTGGCTGTAGGCATGTTTGATTCTCTATAAAGAGTACAGTGTGTAAAAAATCCAACATAAAACATCCATTGGTATACTTACTAAGGCAGTACTAAATTGTTTTGAAAAACATTAAATTCTACTAATGTCTTTGAATGGACACAAATAATAGTCTCCAAGAAAGCCAGCAATATGAAGCACAGCAATATGAGTAAAAAATCTGAAAAGGACAACAGGAAAAATCATAAGTGGCTTGAGGGCTGGTGCCACCACTGAATGTTACTTTATTAGATTCCTCATGATTTTGTTTGGGAAGAGAAAATGTCAAAGACTTGGAAATTGACTTCTTAAATCATTCCATAATAGCAAATCAGTTTATTAAAAATAAATAAGTCACCTTCAGTGTCTTTCAGAAGGCTCATTAGATTAGGTCAGCAGTGACCAAATATGCTTAGGTTAGTGTTTCAGGATAAGAGTGATGAGTTTTAAATACCACACATTCTCTCTCTCTCTCTCTCTCTCTCTCTCTCTCTCTCTCTCTCTCTCTCTCTCTCTCTCTCTCTCTCTCTGTGTGTGTGTGTGTGTGTGTGTGTGTTATACATATGTATGGAATGTTTATATTTGGTGCACATATTCGTATATGTGATGTATACATACATGTGTGTTAGTGAAAGAGAAAATATGGACCAACTTCCCCTTGGAATTTTACTACTTAAGAATGTGTTTACTTTTTTTAACAATGTAGAGGGAGCATAAACTCCATAGCAGCATCTTCTGTCTTGACTTGTTACCTGGTTGGTGTAATAGTAACACAGAGTTTGAAATTCCTTTGTACTCTGCCTGGGTAAATTGACATGACTGAAGATAAATGAGTTAGTTTGATATTTTCCAAATGTGTTCAATTTATTCACACATTAAGTTACCTTTGATCCTCATTATTTGTGGAGGTGAATATCTTTTGAGAGTGAAGAACAATCCATAATGTTTATTCATAAAATCAGAAGATTTACCCTGGAGTGGTCTCACTAATTAGCACTCTGGTTATGTCAAGTACATCTAAATTAAATGTTCACACTTTTTCCTTTAATGGAAAATTTATATATCCAGTCTAAAAATGAATTTTAAAAAGTAGTAATAAGTAAACAGCTGCTTGGAATAAAAAAATACAATTTAAGAGGCATTCAAGTATTTTGTAGGAACACATTTTAATTGAGCTCTCAGTAGCAAATCAGTGTGCCCATATTTATTTCATAAAACATTCCATTCTAATTCATATTTAACAGTCATATTGAGCAGACAAGCCTTTTCTTACATTATGCATTCACAAAACACTCACTTTAGCAAGCTAATTCGTGTAATCAGATGAAGCCACCCATGTTTAAACCATAATGCTATCAATGGAATTTATTGCTAAGCCCATTACAGCTCTTCCTCTTTTCTCCACAAACTTGTAAAATCTCTACTATAAAAAAGTAAGAGGGAGGGAGGGAGGGAGGGGGAACTGGGATTGACATGTAAAATAAAAATAAAAATAAAAATAAATTAATTAATTAATTAATTAATTAAAAGATTGTGTGGCCACTGTTGGTTACAATGTAGTTACAGTGTAGTTGGGTATAGTCTAGTCAAGGCAAGTGGAACGTTGCACCTTTCTCTGTTGGCCAATGGCAAGGTTAACCCTTAAAGGCTTCAAGTTAGCTGTATGGCTCTGCCCCTTCAGCCTTACCAACTCACTCCTAGAGGTGAGTTAATCAATTTTAGGAAGAGAACAACTTGGTGGTGTGGAGGGACAAAAAAGAGTGCAGGTCCTTGAGATCTGCAGTTGCTTGACAGTGCTTGGCAGGAAATATCCAGTTGAATGCATGCCTCAGTATCCCCTCTATAGTTATGCTCCAGGAAATTCTCATTCCTCAGCTGTGCTTCCAGCCAAGCTAAGCACCCCTTCCCTTCCTCACTCAATTCAAGAAGAATTAGCCTCTTGGGTTTTGTTTTTCTGAGTTATATGTGACTAAAATGAGATTTTATAGATTTATTTTGTCAAATTTCCATGCAAAGTCATGAAAAGGAATTACCCATGTATAACATCAGTAGTGAGTGTGCTATGGAGAACACATGGGAGCTCTTCACTAACATGGGGTATGTATACATTGAGGCAATGTTTATCTGGGAATCTGTGTGCAGATGCAAGGTTCAAGGAAGGCAGCAATGACTTCATAAAGAACAAAAGAAAAAGTCAGATTTGAAGATAAATTTTGTCCACCGATTATTGGCTGGTTTAATGAATGCCTTACATAGTTGACAACAGATTTACATACAGGAAAAGCTTCAGAAAATGTTGAAGGAGAACTATAACATCACCTTTTCTATATTAATTCATTGCTAGACAAATAGATAAAAATCAACAAATAAAAGATGATACATTTTCTGGACTTTGGGTAATTTTTATATCATTTCTTATTTAAACTTAAATGGAACAAAAGTAGTTACTGTTTATTTAATAAATACTTCTTTCTTAAATAGAACATTCTAGTAATACTGAAATGTATAAATGCTTTTGGTAAAATTAAATATTTTTAAGATTTTATATTCATATTTATTTAACTTTTTGAGTATTTTTATTATTTGAAAATTTCATATATGCTTATGTTTTGATCCAATTTAATCCACTTTCCTTACCCTCCAAGTCTTACATTGTCCCTCCCCCAACATTTTTTCCTTCTTGCTTCCTGTTCTCTGCTTCAAACCACTGAAATCCATTTACTGATGTCTGATATGTCTAGATGTAGGACTGAAGTATGGGTAGCTTCACAGGAGCTATATCCCTAGAGAAAATTGACTCTGCATCCCCTCAACAGCCACCAATTGCAAATAGTTTCTCAACTACATGAATCCTCCTCTCCTTCATTCATACTAAATTGGATTTGGCTTGATCTTCTGCAGATCCAAGCTCCTGTGAGTTCTTATTGTAACACCACCATCATGATCCATGTATACTGCTTAGCTGCAGTCTTCCATTATCTCTGCTCTTATAATTTTTTCTGCCCCATCCTTTATAATTATCCATTACTCTTAGGGGCAGAAGGTATGATCTATTTGTCCTATTTAGAGCTGGGTACTCCACAGTCTGTAATTTTCTATATGTTGACCAGTTATGGGATCTCTATATTAATTATTGTCTACTGTAAAAATAGCTACTTTGCTGAGAGTTGGGAGAGGCAATGATCTATGCACATAAAGATAAGAATTTGTGGGGATTGTTGGCTACTATTTTCATTTAGTAAACTAATAGTTTAAGGTTCTCTCCTAGGGCTAATGACCTAGCCAGCCACTGGAGTTGCCACCAAGTTAATGGTACCAGTCATGAGCTCCATCTTCTGGAGCAGGCTTTAAATCCAATTAAAAGGTGGTTGGTTCAACCTACAATCCATATCCCTAGAGAGGCTAGAGAGCAAGGAGGGCCCAAGAAAGGCCACATGGGAATCGGAAATAGAAGAGGTCTCCTGGGTAAACTGGGGGTGGGGGAAGAGGTGAGAGGATGGAAACTTGAGGGGTTGGGTTGGACAGGCTGGGTGTATGAGGTAGATTGAGGACATGATGGGGGGAAGTAATGAAAAGGATGTCTTGATGTGAGGGGATCATTTCAAGGTTAGAGAGAAAACTAATACTAGGGAAACTCCCAGGTATTCACAAGGATGTCCCCAGCTAAGACCCCTAGCAATAGTGGAAAGGATGCCTAAACTGACCTGTAATCAGATTGGTTACTACCCTAATTGTCATAAGAGAACCTTTATCCTGTAACTGATGGAAACAGATGCAGAGATCCACAGTCAAGCACTGGGCTGAGCTTTGGGAGTCCTGCTGAAGAAAGGGAAGACAGATTGTACAAGCCAGGGGCATTAAGGTAGTGATAGAGGAACCACAGAGACAGCTTACCTGAGTTCATGGGAACTCATGGACTCTGGACCAACAGTAAGGGAGCCTGCATGTGACCAACCTAGGCCCTCTACATGTGTGTGACAGTTGTGTAGCTTTGTCTGTTTGTAAGATACCTAGCAGTGATATTAGGGCCTGCTCCTGGTGCTTAGCTGGCTTTTGGAAACCTGTTCCCCATGCTGGATTCCCTTGATGCAGGGGGAGGAACTGGGTCCTCCCTTAACTTGGTGTGCCTTGCTTTGCTCAATCCAATGGGAGGCCTGCCCATTTCTGAATGGCGACAGAGGAGTGGATGGGGAGTAGAGTTGTTATGAGTAGGATTTTCCCTGCCTGCCAGACTCACGGCCATGCCAGCCCCAAATAATACACAGAGACGCTGCATTAGATATAAATCTGTTGGCCTGTTACTTGTTTCTTATTAGCTAGCTCTGTCTTAATGATTAACCCATTTCTATTAATCTAAGTATTTCCACGTGGTCTCATCTTACTGGAGGGCCCAGATCTTCTCTCTCCAGTCTCTCCATGTTGACTCCTCCCAAATAGTTACTTCCTCTTTCCTCCTAGTCTCCTAGTCCCACCTATCTCGCTTTCCTATTGGCCAACAGTGTTTCACTCGTTAACCAAGATGAGAAACATATTTACAGAATGACATCTCCCATCAGGGAGTAGATGGAAGGACAGGAGGAGAGGAAGGAGGGAAAACTGTAGTCAGTATGTAAAGTAAATGGAAAAATGTTAATAAAAAAAATTGTAAAAGAATGATTGGTTCTTGAACCAGTGGCCCTATTTTCGAAGGCTAGTCATTGGTTCACATGGTTCACAGTTGGGTCAGAGAGCTGGTTAGTTTTCTTTCCTAGTAGCATGAATGGGCATGGCACTTTCCAGAATCATGGCAGCTAGCCAGTAGGGATGAAGCTTCTGGAGTTAGTACCAACTTGATTTCTTACTTTTTTACATCTTATCAATGGGATAAGTGTTAGATGTGTTAGGAATTTATTGATCAGTCATTCCCCAATAGTCATTTTATTAATTACATGACTTCATATCTAGGCAAGTTAACACAGATGAGGTTGAGAATATTTCATGAGAGTAAGAATTGTGAGTCTACTTTACTAATAGAACAAGTAGAAAATTGAATATAATTAAAATTTCTACTGTTATATATGATAGCTGATGGCAAGGCTTGCTTTTTCACATATTCTTTTCTGCTCTTGTATGTCCTTCTATCCCAATACCAAGTTTTAAGATTTGAAAGAACATGGTTATATTTGTTTGTTTGTTTCTATAACACTTTCCTAGCAATTTCATGCATATAGTCTTCATATTTTTCAACTCCAAGCTTATACCTGGAATACTTACTTCAGTGGTTTCTGAATACTGCAGTAACTAGCTCTCTTCCTGTTGACATGCATGGGCTGGAAGACAAAGATAAAAAGAGACAGAATAGAAAATCAGGTTCTGATAAACAGAAGACCACCTGCTATACTCAGGACACATTCTGTCTGCTCACACAAGCACTAACACGTGCCTTTCCCAAGATTCTGGAGAGGAGCCAGCTTGTCACCAGCATTCTGAATTCTCTCTGCTCTGTTGAGTCAGAGAAGTGAAAAGCCTAACTCAGTGTTCCATCTGTACATTACAATTAATAATGACCATCGATGTGATGCTTTTGTGTGTCTGTGTGTGTATGTGGTTCTGAGATGAGATAACTGGATTTTACTGAATAATCACATCTTAGTCCATTAAAAAACAAATGATTTTCATTGTAATGTAAATTGAAACAGAACAACACTTTAATTGTAATCTTACTTGGCTCAAAGTCATTCAAGACTCAAGTATCACATGATGGCCTGACCACTCTTAGCTGGGTGTTTTCAGCCCTTGCATGTGTCTTACCACCACTTCCCAAATCCGCTTAAGCTCTCCAATTTGGTTTTTCTCACACTCTGGTGAAACTGTATCTCTAAAACCTCTGGTGGTTCCCATCTTGGACAAATCCTGTAATTCTCTAGCACTTCAGTAAGTAGAGTTATTGATCCACTCCACCAATGACTTTATTGCTTTCGGGGCTCTTTGCATTGACCTTTTCAGAGTGTCTGACTATTAGATTTCTATACCATTTTCTCATAAATACTCTACCTGTACCATGATTTGGAAATCATCCCATTCTTGAGTGTAATTCTCTAAAGAGCCATATATCACAATTAACAACAGGGATATCTTACAATTGAACAAGGTCCTGTTGTTGCCATTATTTTCTCCCCTCTTCCCTGACACTGTGGATCTACTACATATGCTTTCAACTGTTCTCTATTAACCTGATAGACTCTCTACAAAAACACCAATTTGGTTAACACTCATTAGAGTGTCAAACTCCAGGAAACAAAAGTAATTACACCCCATGCAATCTAGGAGGATAAACATGAATAATATGTGATTTACATAATAATAGAAGGGGGCGCCTGGATTTCAAATTCAATAGATTTGTTTATTTTCCACGTTGCATTTGGAATTTAGCCACAAAATGATGCCTCATGCCTCATTGAATTAATGTGAGTTCAAAAGACATAAAGCATCATGTGAATTATTCTTTTATTTTATAATCATTTGTGTGTGTGTGTGTGTGTGTGTGTGTATGTGTGTTATCAGTCTTTTGAGAGCAATAAGGGAGATACTATTTAAAACACAATTTAAAATATGCAAGTCTTTCATTTGTACTATTAATTAAGATTATTAGTGGTATATTGAAAACCTAAGCAGATGTTGACATTTTACCATGACATTAGTGCATTGACACAAGACAGAGAGAGAACCTACAAACTAGAAGCAGATATGACACCAACATCATACACTGGTTTACATAGGAGAAAATTATTTTATTTCCTGTTCTAGAGGGCAGAATTGTGTACAATCAGGATGTGGCATGGTTGGCTGTCTTTGAGACCTTGTCTCTTTGGCTTGCAGAAATCTACCCTCTTCTACCTCTTCTACTGCCAATCCTTGAGTGTTACAATCTCTCTCTTTGTGTCTTACTTTCTTTGTTGTAACCCATTAGTAAGAACAACTGTGAAGTGGAATTAGGTGCCACTATGACAGTCTCTTCAGTGTCATTTCTTCAAAGGCTCAGTCTCCTGGGAACAAAATCCATTCTCATGTGTGATGGCTAGAGTTAATTATCATATTGATATATCTGGAAAGAGATTCTCCATAAGGAATTGTCCAGACCTAGTTAGACTGTCTTAATTGTGTCAATTTATATGTAAAGACCCAGCCTTAAAGTCAGGATTACCACTTCCTGGTTTTAGGACCTGGATTTTATTGCATGGTGTGTGTGTGTGTGTGTGTGTGTGTGTGTGTGTGTGTGTGTGTGTGTAAGCACATATGTAGTCATTTTCCCTGTTCTTAACTGTGGTTGTGACACAACTAGCTGCTTCAAGTTCCCAATTCCTTAACACCCTGGCAAGGACAGAATGGAATTATTTTAGCTACCTAGGAATTGTTAGCTAAAATAAATCTGTTGGCCCTTAGTTTGATTTCTGTCAGGGTATTTTATCACAGCAATAGAAAGGAAACTGGGACACAAAACAATAGGATTGAAGTAGATCTTAGTATGTTTTAGTTAGGAGTCTTGGGCCACAGCCCCTAAAAAATTGGAGAGAGCTTTTATTGCTATCTATGACTTAAGACTGTGAGAAATGACCATGATTTAGATACAAAATATCTGGGACTCTAGCTAGGGTATGACCACAGAAGGTAAGAACTGGAAGACAGAGCATCTGAGACCTCAAAGAGAAGGCAGGGGAAATAGAGGTCTATAGAGAAGCAGATGCTAGGAGGAGATATGGGCCAGAGGCATGTATCCCAGCACACTGGTAAGACAGGATGATGAAAGTTACTCACACAAATATTAGGAACTGCTCTCTGTTTTCTCCCAACATCCATTCCCTTTTCTTCGCAATGCTTAGTCCTAGATTCTTTGGTGAATATCTCAGTAGGCCTTGAAATTCCTTGAGTATGTGATGTGTATTCTTTGCTGTTTAAATTGTGTACTCCTCTTCACAGTTGTTGCTCTGTGTGCTGTTTTTGAATAAATAAATAAATGAAAAATCCAAATCTTTGTTATGTCTCAAGTAATAAACAGTATTTTTAGTAAATAGTCAACTTTCTCTAATAAACTATGTAAATGCTGAGCTGTTTTCAAGGATGGTAGGCTACCTGTGTGGTAAACTGTAAGCAGGAATAATGTATTGCAGTGGGTATCTTACACAAGACCGTTTTGCAGTTCTCAAATCTTTCCCACTGAAGCAGCTGAACAAGGTCATGCATTGTAGTTGAGTATACTTGCAGTTGATGCTCCTGTCTGCCCTAGTAATTGATTCACTAAGCAAAAGTTTTTCCCCCCTCCACCTGCTAATATAGATCTGTGTTTTGTGATTACATTGTTAGGAAGACATGAACAAACACCTACTTACCCTAAGTAAGAAATTATCATCTCAGAAGTCCCAGTGGGGTGAACCATTGAGTTTATTTGGGTTAATTTATGGAGAATGAATGAGGGATGCTTACACGAGTGAGGATAACTCAGAAGCAGTGATACCACTGACATTCTGCTTTAGCCTGGACAAGAGCTTACAAAAGCTGGGAACCTGGAACTTGCTATATGACTTGTAGTCAAGCCAGGAGAGAATCTCTTCCAGGTCACTTCTGCTGGTCTCTGCCACTGTCAGGCATCTTGGATCATCTGAGTCCTTATATAATCTTGGAGAAGGAGGCTCTTAGAAGATCTGATCCATTGTAGGCATTGCCTGAAGTTTTGGAGCTGTTTCCTGGCTGAGTCTTACCAAGCCTTCCTTTTGAACTCTTAATGAGCTTCCTGGAAGAATGGACTATTTAACCTTCCACTCTTCCTTGGGTCTATTGACTGTTTGGGTAATATTTCATTGTTAAATAATGTTATATTAATTAAACTCTCCCTAATTTATTTAACTCCTCAATCTTATTTTTCACATGATGCACAAATATATTACTATCTGTCAAGCATCCTATTGTGTCAGTCACTGAAGGAATGAAAAGTAAAAGACATTATCTATGGTTTTCAAATTGAAATCCTAAACAAACATTATACAGAATACTACAGTTGTATAATTATAATACTGTAGATAGTTTCCAGACTGGAACTAGAACATTGCTAAAATAGTCATCAGTGTTTTAAATTTTATTGCCTGAGTCTGCTGGATACCCACAATGCTATTCTAGTGTTATGAAAGGAGAATATAATATGAGTCATGTGTTAGTTAAATACTTGCATCATCTTCACTCCAGTGCAGAAAACATTTCTGTTTATTATGTATATCACAGCTCTCTAATATCTGTTGTTAGCATATTCTGGGTTACTTGTATAACCAAGTAACCTTAGAATGCTTCATTCTATCTAGCCATTGCATATTTATATGACACATATAACATCCATGGTTATATAACATTTAATTTGTACAATGTTCTGTAAATTCCTGTAAATGTTTTTTAAGTGGCCACTTGAAGTCAAGCTATTGTATAGATATTACAGACCCAGAAGACAAGGACAAAAAAAAAAAATCACACACACACACACACACACACACACACACACACACACACTCCTCAGAATATTTGCTTTATTGGAGTAAAACACAATATAACATAAAAATGGTACCATTTGCTGTATCTGAAGGAGATTATATTAAATGAAATGCAGGTTAAATTGTAAAGGAGTTAGGACAGGGTTCAGGATAGGAGGTAATTAAAGTGACTGTGACTTGTAAGCAAAATCTGGAAGAGTGGAGGACAAAGCACACAGATTTCTAGTGCCCATTACTCCAGGGTGGAGGAAGCAAGCCAAGGAAGGTCCCGGAGGTGGGAACATGTTCAGCATTTGTAAAGAGCAGAGGGCCAAGTGCATTATCCTGTGTGGAATAGTGATGTGAGAGACCGATCAAATGGGTGAGGAGGGGAGTCAGATCCAGCAGTTGCCTTATGACTAATTGAAGGGCTTTGTGCTCTTGGCTGAGTGGAATAAAGCTCCTGGGGTGTTGCAATCCAATGAATTAAACATTTCCACTCTTGTTTTAACAAAATACTTTGGCCTTCTGTTGAAAATCAATTATCAAGATCAGGGTGGGCAGTGAGAAATTTATTAAAATCTTCTGGAGTGAAAAAGTTGCGCAGATTAAGTGTTTGTGGCCCAGTTGAGAAAAATAATGGTTGACCGTGGAAGGTCCAATGGCAGCTAGCATGATAATTAATGTACTGAGCATGAAAGAAGCTCTGAAACTAAATGCATCCTATGTTTGAATGTTGGCACTCACTCTCATGAACATACTAGTGTTGCCTGAAGGGAACTGTGCAATTAATGCATCTGCTACCATGCTGATTCAGATAGAGCCCATCAACTTCTGAGTCTAATGCCTTATTGTGTGGATATATGGGGCTTATGTAAAGAATATTAGACTCAGCACACAGAATTCAAAGAAAAGGGGTCAGTCCCTACTATAGAGCCATATATGTAATTTTGCATAAGTTTGGGGGATGAACCTCAAATAAAGTATACAGAACCCTTAGTTCTATTATCTGAGGGAATATGACCCTCAGAAAATACCAAAAAAAAAAAAAAAAACCAGTGATGTAGAGGTCCCATATGTAAAATGACACAGTATATGCTTGTATTCTAACACTCTTGCATCCTATTAGGTATCTTTAAAATACTACAGTATGTATAATAAGAAACTGTTACTCTTACACTATTTTATTGGGGAATAATAATGACAAGAGATTCTATATCTGCTCAGCAGATGGAAGTCTTTCTTTTGCACATATATAGATATCTTATTTGCCAGTTGATTAAATACATGCTTGCAGAAAACATGTCTACTGTCAATGTTACCAAAATGTCAAGGAATCAGAAAGCAATAAAGAAGAGGAAATATTATGTATTTGGGAAAACCATGGCACCACAGTGGGGTCTGCAAGTGGGAGATGCAAAACAAGTGTGAACTTCTGCAGAGGACAGGGAGAGGTGTAGTGCTTAGATATAGTGATGAGGAGGGTTATATACAATTCTAGCAAGGTCTTTCTTGAATACAGTGATCAGCGGCAAGACCAGTGTCTGCCTGAGTCTGAACTGACAGTGGCTGGACCAGCATCTTTGTAGGAGAGGTGTAGAGAGTTGCAAGACCTCTGTGCAAGTCTATTTCAATAAGATAGTTATTATCCTATGATAATTATTATCAGCTGTCATGCTAAAAATCCCCTCCTTCCTTCACTCTCCCCAGGTTTAGTTACTTATCATTTGTAGTTGTTGGCACAAAACACCTGATTTTCATTCTAATAACTCCTCTTCCTTCAAAGTAGACAGCACTGGTTGTCCTGTGGGTGGGAAGCTGAAGTTTAAGGACACCATTGGTACTATGTGTCTAGAGGTGTGTCAGAAGTCCCTGTAGTTTCTATTCATTGCAGAAAGGATTTTATCGTGGCATGCTTAGAGGTTACTAGTAAATGTATGAAGAACTGTGATTCAAATCTATGTGTTACAAATTTATGTCAAAAAACTGAAACATCTTACTGTTCTTTTGCTTATATATTATGGTCTCTGATTTTGTATTTTTATGGTGTGTGTTTCTTGTGTTTTTTCTTTTCTTCTGTATTTTTTCCTTTTAATTTTGTTTCCTAAAGAGAGAAAAAAGGAATGGATATAGGTTGGTAGGGTGATGGGGAGGGCCTGGGAGGAATTGAGGGAGGGGAACCATGGTCAGAATATATTATATGAAAAATATTTTTTCAATTAAAAAACATAATTTGTTGAACTGATATGTAAAAAGGAAATCAAGGAAAGACTTGTAAGCATAAAACATAGATTATTGTGGGGCTGGACAGGTGGTTCATTGGTTAAGAAGCTTATTGTTATTCCAGGAGACTCAGGTTTGTTTACCAGCACACACATGGTGGTTCACAGCCATCCATAAATCTAGTATCAGGGTATCCCATCCACTCTTCTGAAGTCTGTGAACAGATAAGCATGCAGGCAAAGCACCCATACACATTAAAACAAATCTAAAAAATATCTACCACAAATTCTAAAGGCACTAGTATAACGGAGGTCAAAAGTTTATTTAGATATAGATATACATACATACATATGTACATATATATGTGTGTATTTATATATATATAAACATGAGTCATGTGTTTGTTAAAATGTACAGGAGCAGGCAGCTTCTAAAAGTGTTTATAAGGCACAAATGACACTGTAGCCTCTGAGAATCTCAAAAATAAATTCTTTTTGCAATAGTAGATACAGCAAGAAATTCAGCTCATATTTTGATATATCAACAAGTCATACTTACCAAATGTTTTCCATTGTTACATTCCACTACATAAAAGTAGCAAATGGGAAAGTGGTCTTTGCAGCCTTCTGAAGTGCACTCCAAGTGCCTGGTGATGAGTTTCCCACATCTGATATTTGGAAACCACTTCAGACAGGTTTAATGCACAGTGTCAGTGAAAAGAAAGAGAATTTCACAGCGAGCTCCCCCAGTGGGTCATCACAAACCCCTCTTCATTTTGTGAGGTCCAGGAGGTATTTACAAGGAATATTCTTAGCTGAGACCAATGATTTCGTACAAAATACATTTGAGGCACTTATTACTAGTATGGCTTTTGGCTTTTTATTTACCTTCATTATAATTTGTTTCAAATAAGAAGAAATAAAATAAATACACATAGTCAAGCTTAAGTTGCCCTATTGTGGTCAGTCTAGATTATAAAACAATCATAATTGCTAAGGTCAGTGAATCAGATTTTTCTGTAAATTTGTGTCTTTGGGTTTTTGTTTTTGTAATTCATTACATCTTTGCCAATGCATGGGTAACCTGTGACTACACTATTAGAATTTTTTATTTGTTTATTAATCAATTTCTTATTTAATTGTTCCTTTTCTTTCTTTCTTCCTTTCCTTTTTTTTTTTTTTTTTTTTTTTTTTTGGGGGGCCGGGAGGGAATTCATTCCACATAAAGGAAACATTTGTAAGATCATATTTGTTTATATATTTACTAAGTAATTTATTTATGTATCTTTGAGGCCAAGGCTTATCTCTCCAACAACAGGCTGGGTTCAAACTCAAGACAGTTCTGCTTAATGTGTGCAAATGTTGAGATAACAGATATGAGGCACCATAGCTGGCTCTGTATGAGTTCACTAAATATTTTAGGATATTATTTATCCAATAAGAAATCAACATAGTATGGTCAAAAGTCCTATCTAATGACTATAGGCACCTGCTGATCCTACAGCGGACCCTAGTTTGGTTCCCAGTTCCCATGTGTGGTGGCTCAAAATCACCAGCTCCAGGGTAATCTAAGGCATCTAGTTACACACGCATCTACACCCATGTGCTCACAACATACACTGACCCATATACATATAATTTTAAACAATAAAAAGTTGTGAATGGTCCCATCTCTGTCCATTTAGATTGTTATAAGATATCACACCTAGTTCATAGTAAATGAACTTGGAAGATACTGCAAACAGTGTCACCAGAGAACTTCCTGTTCATTGGGCCATCCATTTCCTGGAACCTCATGTTCAAAGTGGTTATGGTCAACTTTCTGTGGTATCATTATAATGCTGTGACCACACTTACTTGGGCTATATCCTCATAACATCATATTTCAAAGTTCCTAACTTCTAAGGCTACCATGTTTGGGATTGGGTCTTGGTGTATGGATAGGCAGTAAACAAAACCACACAGACTACAAATATGAGCTGTGTCCACTGTCAGACCCATGACTTTGATAGCATTGAGGGGTGTAAGACTGTTAGATGGTAAGATATTTCATTTCTAATTCTACATCGTAATTCTCTAAATAATTGCAATTTATAAAATATGCACATGGTACTTAGTATTCTAAGGAGTCTAATAATGAGATAAAGTAGACAGGGATACTCATAGGTTCAGCCCAGATGTCAAGCCATTCTTAAGAATTCTACCTTTGAGGATCTTGTTACCCAGTGTTCTGGAACCAGTCTCCTATTAATACTTAGGAATGACTTGCATGTGATTAGTGATTTACCAAAAACTTGACGGAAGTTGAAGTGATATATTTATTAGTGATATTCAATCTTTCTATGATAGATACATAGATCACAAGTTACTATGTAGCCCATAAACACAAGGAATTATTATTGTTCAAAGTACATTTTATTTAGTGGTAAAATATGAAAGAGGGTGAGTTTTACTGTTCATATCCAACAGTGAGTTTCTATAGTGAAGCTATTACACATTCACCTCATACAGTTTATATTTTCAGTTTATATCTGACAATAACAACATTAGCACTTAAACACCTACCATGTTCATTTCAAACAATCATTGAAAACATGTTCAGTTGGTTTAGTATGGAGTTAACAGGGAAGGAATGTTTTTGAATACACACAGCTTCACTTGTATGTTATATCTTTAAACATATATGTCTAAGATTTATTCAGTAATTGACATTGTAGAGAGGAACCAAGACTGGATTTCCTTTTCAACTTCCCCTTCTTCTAGGATTGTATAAGATTCCTTAAAATATTTATTACATTATTTGTTTTTGTCTGTGTAGGTGTATAGGACATACCCATGTGGGGGCAGGAGGTCAATTTGAGGAAGTGGTCTCTTTCCTTTGTGTGGGTCTCAGGACCAAGATCAGCTGATCAGGCTTGGGGTCAAGTGTGTGTATCTAATGAGCCATCTTGCTGACTAAGATTTCACTTAGAATTCTTAGTGCCTATTAGTGATGTTGAAGGGAAGGAAGGATACAGATACAGTTATGAGAAGCAAGGAAAGAGCAAGATGCATAAATTACTTAAATATGTTTTTGTTTCATAATGGAGATATTTCTCCATTATATTTTTATTTTTTGCACATTTTTACTAAGTTACCTGGGAGAAACTTGAGTTTGCTTCATGGCCAAGTCAAGTCTTAAGTTGTACCCCTCCTGACCAGTCTTTCAAGTAGGTTTTTTCAATAGAAAGACTTATTTTTTCCTTTAAGCCATATTTTTTTAACATAAATGAATTATATTTAAATATACTGGGTGTTTGCATGAAGTTTGCATGTGGTCCTTCTGCAAGAAACAAAATTTCTTCTTCTAGCTATTAAATATGCATAAGACTTATAAACAATTATATTGATGTTTTAAACACTCCAGGCATATGTTAGCAATATCCAATAAGTTACTTATATTAGGTCTATATATCCTACTGTCAGTCAGGAACATCACCTTGTTAACCACACCCACCACAACAGGGATTCCTTACCTATTACCACCATCCACCCTTTTAGCATCAGTATGCAATTATTGTGTTCTCTAAATATAAATAAATAAACTAAATTTATTTATAAAGAAAAGATACCTTCCATCCCCTTGGATTTGGTACAGAAGAAAAACAAAACACAACGAAGAACAACAAAAACAAAAAAAAAAATAAAAATTCAACCATGTATTATGTAGTTTTAAAAGTTCAAATCATAGTGTAAACCATCAAATTGTATAGTTAATTTTCACTTTTTTCCTGAAATTATTTATACAAAGTTAATAATAGGGACTCATTGACATTTCTAAGGACCCTATGACAAGTCAGACAAATTTATTGTCTGAAAACAGATCCACAGTCCAAACATCATTTTGGGTATTTTTGTTTGTTTTGTTTTCATTTTGTCTGATTTTGTATTCTCTAAATATTTTAGGATTTCTGTTCATGAAATCCCCTGACTCAGTATGCCATTCACACCTGCTAGACCTAGCTACAATCTGAGGGTTTCGTGGGGAAACTTCTCCAAATGAGCTATGAGTGAGTGATATTAATTATTAATCATCCAATTCATTACTAGTCAACAGCTCCTTCTCCCAATTTATTTACTTGTTTATAATAGAGTCAAAATGCAAAGGTAAAATGTAGACAGTTTATCTCTCAGTCAAATCTCATGTGTGTTTTTAAATTATGAGGTGATTTGAAACTGAAAAGTCCATTTTTCATGACACTGTGTCGTCATCACAGTTCAAGTATCTCTTTTATGCTGTTGAGTTTATAAACTGTGGCACAGACCACAGGATGGAGGACTTCTGCCCCCATTAAGGGTATGAAGAAAGTAGTTGCTTCTTTTTGGGTCATGACTTTCAACTGTTCTAAAATACTCCTTATGTGTCTTGGTTAGGGTTTCTATTGCTGTGAAGAGACACCATGACCACTGCAACTCATATCAAGGAAAACATTTAATTGGGTGGCTTATAGTTTCAGAGGTTTAGTTTATATCATCATGGTGGGACATGATGGAGTGCCAGCAGACAAGATATGGAGGAGCTGAGACTTTTACAACTTGCAGGCAACAGGAAGTAAACTGCGACACTGGCTATGGCTTGAAAATATATGAGACCTCAAAGTGATACACTTTCTCCAACAAGGCCACACACACTCTAACAAAGTCATACCTCCTGATAGTGCCACTCCCATTGGTGCCCATCTGCTTTCAAACCACCACATCATGTAAGGTCCTTTTATACTCAACTAGTCATGTAAACCTGGATAATGTGTAGTTAATGTTTACCTATTTCTGAGGTTCAAAAGTAAAATATCTCACTTACTATCTATAGTGTTCAACATAACCAATCAACACACCTGGAATATGATTGTTTTAATAATGTATTTCCTGAATTCTCAATACACCAAATAATCTATTATCCCTCAGTACAATTTCTGCCTCATTGCATCTTCATCCTAATTTTCAGGAATCATGACCAGACTACCCTGCATAGTAAGGGCAGTTAGGATGAAAGGTAAGGTTAACCAATCAGCAGGCAGATGATAAATTGGTGTCAAGGTATGTGCTTTCTGGTTGCTGATTGTTACATGGACAAGTTAATTCACCCCTTATAATTTTCACAGTATTAGTGTGAGCTCATGAGTTCATAGCACATTACAGATGATTAAACTACTTTTTGTCCACAGCACTCCTGAGCATTCAGGTTCACATGGACACTTAGGCATGAACAATGGACAAAACTATGCCATCTTCTGGTTCCAAGTCTCTGTCATTACCAACCATACCATCTTTATCTTAATAAATAATTTAAAATTATATACTTGACACACTATGGCTCGTGGCTACAACACACGTTAAATATGGTTAACAAGTAATAACATTATTGTGAATATCACTTGATTTGAGTCATATAGTTCTGACAGAAATCCATGTAAAAGGTAAACTTTACAGACATACATATTTCTCATGATGGCAAATTAAGAGACATTAAAAAACATTTCTGTCACTATATTTTACCTGCAAATATTTCTTATTACTGGAGATCAAAAACAAAACTAAGGTGATAAAGAAAATCCCTTATGCCTTATAATTATTCCATACATATATCTTTCAGATTGGTTTTGCTTTAATTTCAAGTCATGAGAATAGTATAGAATAAATACTTGGTAACAAGAGATGACTCATTTTAAAATAAGAAAAATTGCCCAATATATATTTTAGGCACAGATAAGTTTGTAAGTTTTTTAAAGTAAGAATAAGAGGATGATAAAATCTGGAAGGCAGTTAAATATGGCCACAAGAAGTTGATACGTTTGCAGGCTGGAGTATGCATTGTACATCTGCCTAAATGGACCACACAAAGGCAGACTCACTTTTGGAACTTGTTATCTGAGAGAGGGGTACCAGCTCCCACAGTATCACAGGGAGATGTGTTGGAATGGATGGCAGTTTTATATTTATCAGGAAGCTTAACCATGTGTCTTTTCTGTTTCCCACCTTTCAAGTGTTTGTTTTAAGACATCACAGTGGAAGTAGCTGGAATAGAGCATTCATGCACAGAAATAGTTAGAGCTCTCCTTAAGTTCCAGTGCTAAAACCAGATACATAAGATTCTCTATTCTGGTTCTTTTTGATGTTTTCTTTAACTTTCTATCTTCCTTCATCTCTTACAATCCCAATTCATACAGGAGCTGCCTATTACATGAGCAAAGACATCCATTCTCTAGTTTTTCAACAAAATTATACTTTTTAGAATAAAACTCTGAATCTAATAGTTGGATAAGTCTCTTTAAGAATTATAAAACATTAAACAGTATTATTTTTCACAATTATAACAAATTGCCAGTTTTTATTATTCACTGTATTATCAGTTCATACGAAAAGAATGTCTAAGTATTTATAGCAGTGTCACGGTCTCCCAATCTCTATAATAAATTAACTGTACTTCTTTTGAAATGCTGTATTGATTTCATCCACATGGCATAAAAGTTGTTGGTGATACAATGCTTGAGAATTACACCATGTCCCTTGGTTGTGCCCTTCATCTTACCGGGCACCCTGGCGTGCTGTTCTCTCCAGTCTCTCCATTCTGACTCCTCCCAACTACTTCTTCCTAGTCTCCTAGCCCTACCTATCTTGCTTTCCTATTGCCCAATGGTGCTTTATTCATTAACCAGTATGAGAAACATATTTACAAAATAACATCTCCCATCATATAGTCTTCAGGGAAATGGAAATCAAAATTCCTTTTAAATTTCATCTTACCCTAGTCAGAATGGCCAAGATCAATAAAACAAATAAAAGCTCATGATTTTGAGAATGAAGAGTAAGAGGAACACTCATGCATTGCTGGTGGGAGTGCAGAGTTATGCAGCCACTATGAAAGTCAGTGTAACTGTTCCTCAAGAAGCTGGGAATCAACCTACTTCAAAACTCAGATATACCACTCATGAACATATACCCAAAGGACCCTACATCTTTCTATAGAGATACTTGCTTGACCATGTTCATTGCTACTCTATTCATAATAGCCAGAAATTGGAAACAGCCTAGATGTCCATCAGCAGATGAATTGATGAAGAAAATGTGATGCATTTATACAATTAAATATTCAGTTGTTGAAAAATACACATAAACAAAACAAAATCATGAAATTTGAAGATAAATTAGATACACTTATCCTGAGTAAGTTGACCCAGTCCCCTAAAACAAGTATTGTGTGTTTTCTCTTACCTGTGGACAAAAGATTCTCATCCTTAATATGTGTGCTACAATCCAAATAACCACAGAGATTAGGTACCAACTAAGGGGTAGGTGACAGAGGAGAGAATCTTTCAAGGAAGGGGAAATAGAACATAGTGTTTTAGAGAGACAAAGAAGAAACTAGAATAGGATGGGAGAGCAGGATAAAGAGGGAATGTGTAAAGGGACAACACATAATATTTATGAACATTTAAAAAACCAAATGGAAACATAGTACTGTAGAAGCTACCTAAAATAATACATGTTGTATAATCAACATACAATGCCAGGATTTGGTTATATCATGTGGAGTCATCGGCCAAAGGCTGATTTATATTTTTTCTACTTAAACTGATGATAAGACCTTATTGGTTAAGGCACACTTATGTCAAACATAGAGAAGTTGAGCTGTTACCTAACCAGAATTTCTCCTCTACTCACTAGTGTTTATAGTACTGAAAGATACTCTGCTCACTACTAGAAGTAAAAGGAAATCATCAGTACCTCCAGGTTACAGTAGTCACCCTGTGTCCCACCAAAGTGACTACTTGCAAGATATAATAACACAATTGTGGCACATATGTTTTGGGATTAACCATACACATTTTTGCATGGCTTAAGGCCAATTCCATGATATGGAACCCATACCTGAAACTGCTGAGAATCTGTGACTAGACAGTTCATAAACCTAGGGAGAGCATGCTACTATTGTTCTACTAAAGACACATAGCAATATAATGACCCTTAATGCAGACTGATATAGCCATAGATTGTTGATCAACCATCATCAGAGAAGCTTCTTCTTGTAGCAGATAGGAAATAACACAAAGACCCACAAGTGGATGATGTGCAGAGGGAGAGAGACTTTGGAGCACTCAGTCCTAAATGGGATATCTTCATCAAACTCCTCTTCTCACAGCTTAATGTAGGTAAAGGAAGTGGGAAGGTTATAAGACCCATAGGTGTGGTTGACTCCATAGACACAATGTCTTCTAGAGAGACCATGGTAGCTTGCATGGGTTTAAGCCAGACAGGGTTCTAGTGCTGAGTGGGGAGGTGTAAGAGTGCTCCTACCCCTATCCAATAGTTATCTGTAATTAAATACCCCAGGGCAAAGGGGAAACACATTTTTTAATGGAGACTCTTTAGTTATATCAGCCACAAATCAGGGTAGGACCATGCCAAAAGGTAGCATGTCCAGAGGTAGGTGACCAATACAAAACTCAATGATCTCAATATTTTTGTTGGCTTTGCATATTTCTTTCTTTCTTTCTTTCTTTTTTCACATTATTGACCTTCTACTTGTCATTTGGGTTTCTGTTTATAATGATTTTCTGTATATATATATATATATATATATATGTATGTATGTACACATATATATATACATACATACATACATACATACATACATACATACATATGTCTCCTGAAAGAGGAGAAAACAAACATAAAATTGTATGGCTAGGGGGCTGTGAAGAACTTGGAAGAATTTATGGAGGGAAAATGTGATCAAAATATATTGTAAGAAATGTATTTCAATAAAACAATAGTATTTTAAGCCAGGAAGTGGTAGTGCATGTCTTTAATCCCAGCACTAGGGAGTCAGAGTCAGGTGGATGCATGTGAGTTTGAGGCCAGCAAGTTCCAAAATAGCGAGAGTTACACAGTGAAACCTTGTTTCAAAAAACCAAAATAATCAACAAATAAATATACTACTTTAAAAATCAACACCTCATTTTCTTTATGAAAAAAATACCATTCCCCAGCAGTCATTCTTTCCTCTACTTCCTCTTCTCACACACTGCCTCTTGCCAAATGTCCCTTTTCATTCTTTTCCTGAAGAAAATTGCTTCCCTTCTCTCAATGCTTGGCATTTTAGCATTCATTAAGTTTTCTATGACTGTTAATCCCTAGTGTCCTTCACAAGAAGACGGTATCTCTGTACTGAGAAGACTGAGAATTGAGAGAGAAAGGGGCATCTGGAAGCAAATCCAACCTCAGGATGTACTTCACAATAAAATCCATGTTTGTAGATTTTAAAAATTGCAAATGGGCAGCACCTGAGTAACAGGAGGTCATGAGATTCTTGGTGTTCATGAGATTCTAGTGTATTAGACATTGCCTGTTTTCTGATAAAATAGAGTTGTATCCATTTAATGTGTTTAAGGAAGTTAGGGAATTCAGAGAAATGTACCTAATTTTGTGACTACCTAGTAAATGTGGATATTTCATATGTGATCATCATATTTAATTTTTCAATTTACTTTTAATTGGCAAGCAATTTTACACTTAAAGGGTCAAATAAGTAAACTTTCTTTGCATAATAATATTTGAAGGTATTCAGAGATCATCATATTTAATTAGTCAGATGATTTCACACACATTGGAGGTATATTTTTGCTAATAATAGTAATTATTCCTACCAGCTCAGGGTTTGCCAGGTCACTCCTCAGAGGATGTTAATTTTCTATAAATGAAAATAATCCTAGTATTAAACCATCTTAGGTACATGTTGCTTTTGTTAGTTGAATAATTATAACCAAAATGGCCTTTATAAGTGAATCAGATTCACATCCATAATGGTTGGTTAAAACGAGATGTAGAGCTATAATTTTAAATGAAAAATAATTTTCTCTACCTGCACTGTATACCTTGGAGAACAGACCACACTTAAGCCTATTGTTTGGGTGTGTTTACAAAGAAAGGATATACTATCCCTCAAATCAATATTAAGATATTGGATCTTTTGTTCCTACATGTTCAGATAAATATGTTATACAACATTTTTCATGTCTGATGAAAAACTGATAGCATGCCTTATGTACAGAATGTAAACAAAGGGGCAAATGTGTACAATATGGCGCTTTTGCACAGAAAACCTAGAGAACACATAGACAAGACACAGCCAAGAGAATTGTATTATCAACTGTTTCTTATTATGCATGAGGCAACTAATTAAATGCCAGTCAGAGCAATTTCTGTCTGGCACACCCCTGATTATCTCTCACAGAACATATTGGTTGATTTCAGAGAAGCCATAAGAGATGACTTAAGAGTTGGTTATACTGACCCAGACTTTATGTGAAGTTGGGCTTGAGCATTCAGTGATCTCACCTTTAGTGAAGGACTGAAAGCTGGTGTTAGAAATGAGTCCATATAATTGTCTTTTTTCCCCCTAAATATCACATGGGCAGTTTTTTTACTTTAAAACTAGGAACAACAGAACCATCTGATTACCCCATTTACCACTTGTATCAAACATCTTCCTGTGTGATGTGTGTTGTAGTCATAAGATGCCCATTTTATAAAGTTTTCATTACAAAATCTCCATCACCCCAGATCAAAAGTGTTCAGTGTGATTTTCCTTATGGATATCTAAATCTCTCTATGTAAACAACAAAACATGCCTCCCAGCAGGCCTTAGCCAAGGGCTTTAGCTAAATGTTATGTATTTTGTGCTGAGTGTGAGACCTCAAATACTGAACTGCACCATCTTAGTGTGTATAGAGGAATGAGGAAACAATTTTACTGGGAGGTGATTCTTTTCTGAGTGGCCCACTACTGAGCAAAGTGACGCTCCATCCACAAGAACCTATTGCCTTTTTTTGGTCCCTAGTAGAAGCAAGAACTCTTCCACCACATGAGATGAAATAGTAACAGGTCTATTTCCATGAAGTTTTATGTTGGTAAGCACAGCAGTAGTGAATAGATGCAAGGGCCATGGTATGTTGAGTAGACACTGTTAGCATTCCTTCCAACCATTAGTATTGCATTATTTCCAATATCACTTCCATGATACTCCCTCAGCCTGGGAGGAAGTGATATGATAGAGACAAAATATTTGGGCCTGAGTACTCCATAGCACATCTACTGCACATAGGAGCTTCTTTGTGTGTGGATAGTATTAAAGACAGTTTGACATCATGCCCATTTATCAAAACAACAGTAATAAGTAACATTCCCAAATTCCACAGTGAAAAGGTAAATTTTGTTGTCTTAACCACAGTAACAAAGAGAACAAAGGAATATTCAAATTTGAATAATATAACATTTTCACCTACTAAAGATGTTAGTCAGCCTTTAACTCACCCTCCTATCCTCCTTTATTGCCCCCATCAAACCCCAGCCCATCTCCTTTCTGCTCCCTAGGGAGGGTGAAGCCTTCCATGGCGAATCTTCAAAGTCTGTCATATCATTTGGAGCAGGGCCTAGGCCCTTCCCCAAGAGTCTAGGCTAACAAAGTATCCCTGTATGTGGGATGGGCTCCTAAAGTGCATTCATATACTACAGATAAATACTGATCCATTACTAGAGGCCACATAGACTGCCCAATTCTTCTAACTAACACTCACATTCAGGGGGTCTGGGTTAGTCCTATGCAGGTTTCCCAGCTATCAGAGTTGGGTGCATGAGCTCCCCCTTGTTCAACTCAGCTGATTCTGTGGTTTTCTCTAGCCTGATCATGACCCCTTTGACTCCTCCCTCTCTGTAACTGGATTCTAGCAGTTCGGCTAATGTTTAGCTGTGGGTGCATGCTTCTGCTTCTATCAGCTACTAGGTGAAGGCTCTAGGATGGCATATAAAGTAGCCATCAATCTCATTGTCTTGGAAGAGCATTTAAGGTAACCTCTCCACTATTTCTTAGATTGTTAGTTGGGTTCAACCTTGTAGATCTCTGGGCATTTCCCTAATGTCATATTCCTCCTCAAATCTGTAATGGCTCCCTCTGTTATGGTATCTCTTTTCTTGTTCTCCTCTATTCTTTCCCTGTCTCAATCTTCTTATTCCCTGATGCCCACTTCTCCCCTTTTCTTCTCTCCTTCTCTTTCTCCTAGCTCCCTCTCCCCTCCCTCCATGTTCCCAATTTGCTCTGGAGATCTTGTCCCTTTCCCTTTCTCTCTTAGGGTCCTCCTTCCCTAGCTTCTCTTGTATGAGCAAATACATACCATGTTCCTCTTTTTGTGACTGGGTTACCTCACTCAAGATGGTTCCTTCTAGTTCCATCCATTTTCCTGCAAATTTCAGAATTTCATTGTTTTGTTGTTGTTGTTGTTGTTTGTTTGTTTGTTTGTTTTTTCCTATGAGTAGTACTCCACTGTGTAAATGTACCACATTTTTTCCATCCAGACTTCAGTTAAGGGGCATCTATGTTGCTTCTAGGTTCTGGCTATTACAAATAATGCTTCTATGAACATAGTTGAACAAATGTCCTTATTGTATGAATGTGCAGCTTTTGGGTATATGTCTAAGAGTGTAACTACTGGATCTTGAGGTAGACTAATTCCCATTTTCCTGAGGAACCACATACTGATTCCCAAATTGGCTGTACAAGTTTGCACTCCCACCAGCAGTGGCGGAGAGTTCCCCTTTCTCCACATCCTCTCCAGCATAAAGTATCTTTAGTGTTTTTGATTTTAGCCATTCTGACAGGAGTAAGATGGTATCTCAGAGTTGTTTTTGTTTGCTTTTCCCTGGTGGCTAAGGATGTTGAGTATTTTCTTTCTTCCTTTTTTTTTTAATTAATTTTTATTTTTTATTTTTTTCTTTTTTATTATTATTTTTTCTTATTTTTCTTATTTTACATATCGATCCCAGTTCCCTCTCCCTCTTTTCCTCCCTTGCTCCCTGACATCCATCCTTTCCTATTCCCCACCCACTCCACAGGGAGGGTGAGGCCTCCCACTGTCAGAGGTCCCATAGATTGCCCAGGCCTTCTGAGACCCATGTTCAGGGGGTCTTAGTTGGTCTAATGCTGGTTTCCCAGCTATCAGTCTGAGGGTCCATGAGCTCCCCCTTGTTCAGGTGAGCTGTCTTTGTGGGTCTTTGTAGCCTGGTCTTGACCCCTTTTCTTATCACTCCTCCCACTCTGTAACAGGATTCTAGGAGTTCGGCTCAATGTTTAGCTGATGGCTTAGCTGTTAAAGGCTAGGCTCACAACAAAAACAGCTTATTAAGTATTTCATTTTGTTGCACTTTTTACTCAAAGCATACTTTGATATTGTCCTGGATATTCTTTTAGCTACGACTCTGGCTTATAAACCTGTTGTCAGTGTGTCTCTGAATATCCCTGAGAATTTTCTTGCTATTCAGATTATTGAGATACAAAGTATAATATCTTCATATCCTGGTAATAGCAATTTAATATAGAGTAGAAATATATTAAATGTGGACACTCACCACCTCACATAATACGCATGTACACACATGCTCATATCACAACACAATGACTTATTATGAGAACATGAATATATATACAAAGATGTGTAGTGTTATGGGAATAGCCACAATAGCTCATTGTTGATGAGTTCTTTCTCTGTGCTGGTTATGAAAACCAGCCTCATGCATTTTTTTATCATCAATCTTCTGGATAAAATAGAACTTTGTAGTCACTCATCACTATTCAGAATTAGTTTACCTAGAATCAACTGTAAATATCTCTGAAGGAGAAATGTATGAGTGAAGAAGAGGGCATGAAATCAACACAGCTTTTGGATGCAGTTTAGGAAGGATGGGTGTGCTCGCTGCTCTAGCAGATGATCCTGCTGGTATTTTCACAGATAAACTCCAATTTCAAATACTCATGCATTTAGTATAGTTAATTTGACCATGCAATGTTAAATTCATTAGCATATAATCCTGTCCTGGCCATATACATAGGTAAAAAGAATTTAGAACATATTAAATAAACTGAGGCACAGCAGTCTTACAATGCTTTCTGAAAACTTATCTTTACAGTGGTTCCAGAAGCTTATTTCTGAGATTTATTTCTGGATACCTGATTCATAGCCTGTGGCTTTTTCTCTGCTCCTTCCATCTCTTTGCTTGCTGTGTGCTACTGGCAATGGCTGGGGATGGTGCATATGCTGCTAGTTCCTGGTCCTGCCTGTTTCCCCTCCTTTCTTTTCTTTGCTGAAGTCCAATTCTTCAGGAAACAAGCTTTCAGCCTGCTGGAGGCTCCTGTGATGCAGCCCCTTCCCCTATTCTATAATAAAAAGGTATATTCTCTCCATCTTCAATTAGTGTAATTTATTTCTAAGTGAAAGTATTTTTCATACATAGAAAATGGGCACGTATTTCTTTCATTAAATATGCAAACTGCTTTGATGATGCTTGCCCACCAGCTATACATAACAACAATTTCTGAGTAGAATCTACTTGCTTTAATTATAACAGAATATTTTTCTTCCTTCAACATATCTACCACTTATCATGTCCCACTGACCCTGAGTCAACTGTCCATTGCTGATTGTCATTCACGGTGCTTTCTTATGATTGAGGAACCTAACTCAATTCATATACCTCTAGAAAAGCTCATAGATCAGAAGATTGGACATAACATGGACTTCTCAAGATAAATGGAGACAAGTTTTATCAAGCGATGTCCTGGGTAGCTTTTTGTCCTCTTGACACAAACTACAGAAATCTGAGAAAATTCTCAATTAGAACAGTCCTCCATTAAATTATCCCTGTTGAAGGCAGGGTTTCAATAAGTTCACCAGACCCAAGATAAATGATAAATAGATGTTTTATTGGGGAACAACTTACACAGATAAGAACAAATAACAGCCAAGGTTTTCCTGCTCTAGAAGGTGCATTCTCTGTCCTTCTGCTGTTCTCCATAACCCAAGAGAGCATATGCCTACAGCTACTCTACCTTAAAAGGGTCAGGTCTGCACCTGAAACAATGCCCAAAGGGGATGCCACTACTACAAGTTTACTTACAAGGCAAGATGCCACTACAGCCTAGCCTGTAGGCATCTTCTTTATAGCTGATTGATGTGGGAGGACACAACTTACTATGAATGGTGCCTGCCCTCAGCAGATGGTTCTGCATGATATAAGAAAATCATGGAACCTGTATGAGTCTGATATAGGTCATCTGCATGTGTCTTATGGTTATAATGCTTGGTATTCATGTGGGACTCCTAACAGTGTGTGTGTGGGGGGTCTGTGACACTTTTGCCTGTGTTTGAGATCCTTTTCCTCTTCTGGGTCACCTTGTCCAGCCTTGATATAAAGGTGTGTGCCTAGCTAGCTGTATTGTAATTTTTTTTGTTTAGCTAATATCTTTGTGGGGGGGCTGATCATTTTGTTTGTTTTGTTTAAGTAAAAGGAGGAGAGTAGGAAGTAGGGGAGAGTGAAGTAAAGGGGGTTTTGAAGAGTGGAGGTAGGGGAAGCTTCCAGTCAATATGTAATGTTTTAAAGAATAATTGTTTTAAAGCAGGCTAGCAAGCCAGTGAGCATCCCTCCACTGTCTTTTCTCCTGTCCCTGCTTTGTCTTCACCTCATGAGGTATTAAACTATAAGGTGAAATACATCCTTTCTCCTCTTAAATTGCTTTTGATCGTGGTGTTTATCACAACGATAGAAAGCAAACTAAGGGGAAGGGGAAGGGATAATCGTTCATAAGTTTAATTTAAAACCTGAAATGCTTCACATATCTTATCTCTAGATGGACTAGCTTTATAATTCCTAGTGTTTTCTCCCTCCATCCTCTCCCCCCTTCTCTGTGTGTGGGTGTGTGTGTCTTTCACTGTCTTTATGAAGAAGGAGGTGGTGTTTTGTTACTCTCTTTATCCTAAGCACCAAAGTAACTATAAAGTACATGTCTTAGAACATGTGCATGGAAGTGCATTTCATTAATATCCTATTAATATCACTTCTATTTGTGGGCTTATTTTTCTAGCTCTTACACCTGTTAGATTTTCTTGAACATGCATGTTTTTCTTCTGTCCCTTTCCCAATTTCTCAGCCCCTTCTCTCTCTCTCTATCTTATTTTTTTAAGAAAAGAAACAAAGGAAACATCTATTGGATACTATACATGGAACACTATAAAATGTGAAGACAAATTTCCTCACCTTCTATCATCCTTATCTCCTCATTGGCACAAACTTCTAGAAATCACCACTGACTTTCATTTATATGTGTTTGCCCTTCTCTCTCCACTACTTACTACCATGTGTTGATGGTGGTAAGACATGTCATGTGTTAGGCAATTAGTGTCTGCCCTTTTATGTAAGAGCCACCTTCAAGTGTTTTCACCTTTGAACTGAACAGCGGTGATTTATGATTGTGTTTGTATCACTGTGAATGAATAGATGCAGAATAATTGGAAAAATCAAGACATTGTACAATCCAAATCCCAGCCCACATGAGCAAGAGTAAAATCATAATTGCTTAATATAATCATTGAATGTTAGGAGATACACTAAGAAAATTCTGCCTGGTGTTCCAGTAAATCTTATAATGCTTGCATAGATCCATTCATTCCCTTTTGCTGGGGAGATATTTGAGACTTAAATGGGTAAATCTCAGAGTAAAAGACACAGTCACTGATCCAAGCTTCTGTCTTATGCCTAATAGTCTGTAGTGGGATACGGTTTTCTAGGAAGATTGTGCTGGATGACTGAAAGAAGATTTTAATGAACCACAATAAAAAATAGAGCTGATGGCATATGATACTGGTGTGTTTGTGTGTGTGTGTGTGTGTGTGTGTGTGTGTGTGTGTGTGTGTGTGTTACTGAAATTGTTCATTTGTTCCCTTGGCAATGCTTTCTCTGCTTTTATTTTATATATAATTAATGGAGTTATATATTAAGTTATTATTAAGGATATAAATGAAGATACTGATAACTGATACAAGCTTAAAATTATAAATAATTTCAAATTTCCTCATCTTCTCACATTGGAGGAGTACTCTGCACAGCACTAAGGTAAACTTACTCCTTAATTCTGGCACCTCCAAAACTCACCATACATCTGAAATGTTAATTAGATTTTATTCTATAAGACAGTTATCAGATTTGTATTTGTCCATATGGGGATTTGGATTAAATTAAAATGTCTTTTTTAATTCCAGTAAAACCCTATTATACTACTGAAATATTACTGCTGCAATCCATTTGCTTATTTTATCAGAATACCTAAAAATCACCAAGGGATTCTTGGTCATATCACTTGCTTTTCACTTCTTTAAAGTTTGGAGCCTGCTTCTCTTTGTGTCTACACAAGTATGTGTGCATATGTGTGTATAAATGTGTGCACATAATACATTTCATTCTCAAACCTACCAGAATTTGATCCCCCATATATATCTCTTCCCCCTACTTAATGGTTTTGCTTTTGTTTATTGTCAATAGATCTGTAGTATGTGGTAGGGTCCCGTGAGTTCATCACTCCTTCATAGTTTACTTAGGAGGTCCTAACCTATCTGCCAGTATGCACAGCTTTTGTGAACATATGGCTGTTGAATCCATTTAAAAAATGTAATTCATTAGTTTACTTCTCATTCTCCGGCTCTTATTTTTTTTCTGACTCTTCTTCCACAATATTCTCTGAGTTTTGATGTCTTATCTAGGGCTGGAAAACCCAGCTGCCCTTTATTCTCAACATCACTTAGAAGCTATGGATCTTTTCATTTATCTGTATTCACTACAACTAGAGGCTTCTTTGTTTAATGTGGAAGTATGAAAGTAGCCTCTGTGGGAATAAATGTAGATATTTAGCGAGTGATTTGATGATGCTATGTTGACTTAGTCAAGCAGCCATGTTGAGTCCCCTTCCAAGGTCATAAATTTTAGACTTAATTCATAGTATTAGGCAAGGATTCCCTCCCATAGATCAACCCCCCAAATTCCAATTATACAGTAATTAATTTCCCCTGTAACAATTGTGCCCCCATGAAACAAATAGTGCATCTTGCCTGTCTAGTTGATATTTTGTAGTTCATAGAGTATACTTGTGGGTTTGACCTTTAATGCCTTTACCTCACAGTGGCAAGAGTACCATCTGGCACTATGAGAGCCACCTGGCAAGAATTAATCACCCAGCTTAGGTCCAGCATGGTGTCTCTTGGAACCTCCAGCCTGTGTGTAGACAGGTTTTCATGATGTGAGACCTAGGACTTTGTGTCTAGTTTCTACATAAGTGTGATGTTCGTAATCTGAAAATATATATGTTGTTAAACCCTGGAGGGGCATAAGAAACAGAAATCAAAGACAAAGTGATACAATGCAGGAATGAGTCTCTATCTACCTTACTTGAACCTGCTAGCAACTGTCTGGCAGATGCTGTCTTGGAGACCCTGTCATGCCTCTGCCAATCACAAGTTTCAGCTGACCTTAAACATTCTAATCTCAGGAACTTTTGTCTGGATAAAAAGCCTGCTTGGCTACCATTCTTCCCCAGTCCTTGCCATTGCTATCATCATAGAAATCCAGTGAGGAGAGGCAGACAAGGAAAAGACCAAAGACCAGAACGATTCAAAGGTGGAGTAACTCAGGCCAGAGTAACTAATAGAAAGTCAGACCCTGCCCTTGGCCAAAGAGACTCAAATCATGACAGTGGGATCAGTAAACATTTACCTATGGATTTCAGTGACAACACCGGCCAGGGCTTGAATTTGCACTGCTATAGACTTTACTTAATCTGCCAAACCAAGGTTTTCTTGCTGTGAAATAGCTATTCAAAAAAAATCACTGGGTTTGTGTGGATTATTTGAAATGAGGTAATGTGAACAAACATTTAATGGCACCAGTTCATTATCCAATACCAATTAGCCAGCCCTGAAAACATGTACTTATAAGCAACATTAGACAAATTGAGCAGGATGTATTTAGGAATACACAAAAATACACACACACAAATACACATACACATACACATACACAGCAGCAGCAACAACAGCAGGAAAGCAATAACAATAACAGTAATTTTTAAATGAGGCTATGAATTTGAAAGAGAGCAGGGAGCATATTGAGGACATTTGGAGGGAGGAAAGAGAAGGGAGAAATGATGTAATTATATTATAATCTCAAAAAACAAAGTTAAAATATGTCTTTGAAATTGGAAAATAACATTTAAAGGATGCCTTCTCCCAAGTGCTTCTTTTGAGAAGACAGCTCTGAAAGAGGATGTGAACTGGAGGTAGTTTTTAGTGTGGACAGACACAAGCCAGAGCTTTAAAGACATTAGATATGATAGGCTGTATGCAGTGGACAAAACCCATCACTCTGAAGACAATGGTCTGCCTTGGCTGTGTTGTCATCCCTACAAAGGGAAGTGGGACTAGAACTACAGAACTGCAGAGTCTAATGCAATGATGGCTGCATTTCCATTGCCAATCTAGCTATGAGGCATCTTTGTTACCATCCATAGAATATCAACATGTATAAAGGAAAATAGCTATATCTTCACAGTGTTTAAAATATACACAAGAATTACTACACTTCTGACATTTGACCATAACTATACCATCATTGCCTTTTTCTCCAGGTAGTGAATAGAGCTGTCAACTTCCCACTGATGCTCAGTGTTCTTCAAAGTGTCTTCCTTATAAAAATATTAAATTAATGTGAGTGGGGAGGTGGTTAAGAAAGCACGGCCTTATACCAACACACACAACACTGTGATTTATCTAATAAATGCAAGCCCAGATGCAGTATATTTTGTGGATGTTAATGGCCTGAAATCCCTTTCCATGGCAGCATTAATCAGTTAGGGATGGGTTATTTTATGGTCTTTAATGGCCTTTGTTGATAGATGGAGATTTTGTTTACAGATTATTCTTCATTGAACTGCCATACATTGCAAGCAATGATTCTTCAATGTGTTCTCAAAATACAAATTGTGCTGTGAAGAAATCTGTTCAGAGTTAAATTAAATTAGATATCTGCATTTTTATGAAGCCTAGGTAATGGGCAGGATGCTGCCTGTGCTTTTCCTGAGACTCTACTATAGATAGTCTCAAACATACCATTTGTCCCCAAGAAATATTTCTATGCTTGTGTGAGGAGTTTACAACCTACTTGTTCTTGCTCCTGAGTAATTTATGGAGAATACATAATATTTGAAATTTATTTCATGATGCTTGACTGCAATAATGAATATCTGCCTTCAGGTAAGACTGCACCAAATACTTTTACTTTAAAACAAATGAACAAATGCAGAAATGTCCATTTATATTTTCCAAATGTTTTAAAGTTTAATACACTCCGCCCAGTGGAGAGAGTTTAATAATCGTCTCAGTCAATGTTTTGTTTTGCATAGAATAATTGTTTACTTTATGTTTTGGGTGACATTATTTATGGGCTTGTAATACATGGATATCACTCATCTTGGTTTTAATATTTGTTCACGTACATCGTGTAGATTGAGTACAGAGCCCCATAGTTTGGCTGTGATTACATGGCCTTAAAGTACATTTTTATTTCTCAAACATTATTTACTCTTAAACCCTCTACCCAAGGACTTTCTGTGTTTCCTTCCCTCTTCCTCCCTTTCCAGTCTCTTTCTTGCTTCTCTCCCTTTTATCCTTGTGCCTTCCCTTTTTGTATATAAATAACTATAGAAAGCAAAGGACTTAGTTTGATGGAAGTAAATTAAACTATGATTAAACTAAAAATTATGTTACCATAATTTAATTTCTTGTGAAAGTTGGATTTTTAGAGTACTAAATACCTGCCTTCCTAAAGGATACCCCAGACATGGAGACCATCTTATTTGAAGAGCTCCTCCTAGTGTTCCGTATAATGCCTTTAGAGACCTGCACTTAGAGGCCAAGCTTTGTTGGCCCCTCTTTGTAGCTCTATTGCTGTTCTACTATTGGCTAAAGAATTCTATTTCAAGTATATATTTTTTAAATTTACATATTTGTGTAATTTTCATGACAACCTAGCAACAGATGTCACAAGCCTTCCCATGGGGTCACATGGAGGACCCAGCAGTATGTTTAACAATGTGTGGGCTTCACCACCGACACTTGGCACATCCAGTTCCCCATTATAGCACCCCATCTTTACAGTAAACTCTTTTTGAGGAACACTGTTGATGTGTTACCATGTTCCAGTGCTCAGTGTACTGAATATATCAAGGTAACACAAAAGTGAAAATGCCCCCACTCTCGCCCTCAGTCCATCACATGTCCTTACTGAATTAGTGGTTTATTTGTTTTATGCTATGGTAATTTTAATGCCAAGGACCAGAGGTTATTTTCTGCCATTAACCTGAAACAAGAATAATTTGTATTATAGTCATAATGGCAAAATGTGCAGAAAATAAATGTATGCCATTAATTGAGAGATCTCTGTGGTCAGGGATTACATGTCATGGACAACCACCAATGTCTTCTCTACATACCACTTACTGCCATCCTCAAGGTCCCTTTCCAATGTTTTCTTTTTTCATAACCACAGCTTTTCATTTAAAACACAAACAAGAAAACCATTTACCCCTGTGTATTGTTGCAGCATAATATCAAACCACTACTTACAACTTCCTGCCTTTTCTTAATATCATGTACAGCCTCATCCAACCATGGTGGGCAAAGGAAGCTGGAAGATGCAGCAGCAACGGGAAAGCTGGGCAATTCTGGCCGTGATTCAAGCCAGGTCTTGCTAGACGATAAACTGGCTTCTGGAGATGCTTATGCCCTAGTCTTTAATGTTAGGGATAGAAGGTATTGAAAGAATAAAGAAATTGGTTTTGAAACCATCGGATAAAGAAATTATTAAATATGAGTTAGGTCCATCAGCTAATTTTATGTCTACATAGCACATATAAATTCCTTTAAGATCCTATGTTACTCTATGACTTCCAAGATCTGTTGTATTTAAAAACTATTTACTAATTTTTACTAATTGGACTTTAACTCTTCAAATATCTAATTTTTCCTACAAATATTATTGGCATTGTTTTCTTTTTATAGTTTTCATGAATATTAATGAGCTCAACAGCTAAAGACTCGCTGACCTTATTAAAACTTTTCTACTAGTTCAAGTTGGCATATATTTTAAACTTGCTGTTTTATTTCTGTACTTATATTCAGTTATCTACTTTGGGTCTCAGGGTGACACTGGAATTATGCAATAATAATTCTTTAACATTTAATTTGATGACTTCCCCCTTATATTTTGTGTAAAACTTTTAGAAACCCCCTCAGACACCAGAAGTATGTTAGTATAAAGAATTATATTTTAAGATCAATTTTTATTTCACAATTGTTTACTTATCTAATTCTACCAACAACCAATTCGCCTTCAACCACTTGCTTCTTGAAAAACAGAGTACTTTAAAGTCATCAATGCTTCTTTTCGCTTAGAAATTCTGTTTCATATTTACCTTTAATTTTTGCTGAGCACACACACATGGCACATACCCAAGGTATTCTGACTTGCTACATTGTTCATTGAGAGTCTGTGTTCCCAGTCAGGCTGGTGTGCCTTTATCTGTGGTGTTGGCCATCCGATTAGTAATCTGCGCTCCCTTTCACATAGTTTATGAACCAGTCAAAACTTCTTGCTTTGTCTTGTTTTTGATACTCCTACACACTCACTAATATATTTAAGCTCTTGGTGGCTTTTCAGTGTAAGGTGATCTGTATTTTCCTCATCCACATCCAAACTGCTCCTCTCCTGAACCATTGCTTGCATTGCATTACAAGGCAATGTTCAAAGCCTTTGGTAATCTTCAGTTCCTTTCCATTCCCTGAGGAAATGTTCCCATGCCCTTTGTGACTCAAGTCCTAGGAACATGTCCCAGACCTGTGTGATTAGTATTCTATGGGTTCATCCTTTTCTTCTCTCTTAAGTGAAACTTGGTCTTCGTCATCTGTGGAATTCTGGCAGTTTCTTTCAGAAACTTGTGATCCTGTCTTCCCATCCATGGGAGTCATACCCCAAGAGCAGTTTTTTGCCACTTGGGGTGAAAATTATGGCCACTGTACAAACTGACAAGAATAAAAATTCAAAACTGAATTCCCAATGCGTCCTCTGTTTCCACTTTCACTTTTTTTCAGTAATCAACCCAACTTCCTGGATTATCCGTGGGGAAATGAAATACAAATACTGGCAACAATGTAGCAGGATTAGTGAGGGTCAGGGTTTAAGATAGCCTGCCTCTCCTATGACATCGTGAATTTGCGGCCAGCTATGCACTACTACAGAGAACTACTACCTCATTTGTATTACTGCTCATGCCAGCGGTATAAGCCAGGAAGAAGCCGCCACACACCTAGTACTCTTGTTTTTCCCATTTCTCTTAAGGACCTGGCTTCTTCCTCCTATCTTTGACAGCTGATGGATTATTGCTTGTGCTCTACAGATCATGAACTGCTAGATTCTCAACACCTATCACGAGTCCTGTAATTCAGGAGGCATCAACCCACCCAGTTAAATGAATGAAATCCACAGTCTCCATTCTCAGAACAACTCCTAACTAAATCAAAGTATCCACACGTGTTCTTAATCCATGAAAATTCATTTTCAGAAAAATGTAGCGATTGATTCCCTTTCTCTCTCCATCCTCCAATTGAATGAACAAGTTATAATATCTCTTTATAAAATGAAAATTCTATAGTATGCCTGAATATGACCAAATACCATAACCTGAATAGAATTTTCCTGAAAACAAGCCTTGAAGGAAAAATTGGAGCAATATCTTTTCTGATTTGATTTAATAATCAATTTTAAGAATCATATCTTTCCTTTTGGGCCAGGATACTCTAAGCTGAACTCTTCGAGCCTCGATCGGTAACCCTCAGATTAACTCTCTGAGGCAGATAATTAAATGTCCAGTTTTTAATTCTTAAGAACCCTATCTTCTGGCAAGAAAGTTTTTTTTTCATTTAATGAGCTTTCGGACATGAACAATCACCACATAAACGAAGGAAACAAATTAGTGACAGGCATGGATTTGCCTCTTGTGGTTGCTGGAGTTGATGGGCTTCTTACCTATCGTGTGTTCTGAGATGGTAATAGAACAAAAGATGGAGGTCCCTGTGTTATCAAAGCTCCTTTTTAAAATGTGTAACTATTTCTTGAGAGGCAATAATGTCAAGAAAAAGCTAATGACACTACTGTTTGGCTCTCATATTGCCGTAAAGTCAAAAGAAGATAATCTTACAGGAGATCCTCTGGGGGTTCGTCAATCAGAAACCTTTACTATATTTGCTGACCTTTAACAATGCATGAGATTCATGAGAACTTTTGTTCAACATTTTGAAAAATATTCAGGATTTCAAGATTCTGGAAATTTCTCCTCCTCTTGGATAAGTATTGGTAATTCATAGGACAGCTCTTTTCGAGATACTGATACTAAGAACTGGAAATTCTCACAAGATTAATGTCTCCATTAAAGAAGTTCACCTTGTAGCTGTTAAGAGATCTGGCTGGCTCATTCAGACTAACCCTTTAAGGCAGCTAATTTCGTGGGTAGTTTATAGCTTTTTTAGAACACGGAGATTGTGTATCTAAAGTCCCGAAACCATTTTGAACTATGTTTACTCCATTGTATCTGTTCATTGTAAGCATCCCAGGAACACCACCTGCCATCCTTTATATCTGCTATTATAAGGATATTTACTTAATCAACCTTTATTTAATTAAAAAGGAAGCCTAGCATCTGGTCTAGACATTCCCATACTTATGAGGTTTGGCTTTCTCTTTCTCCTCTTGTTCTCATTATTTGAAACAGCCATATATTTTATGTGCCTGTACTATTTTTTCCTAAGGGACATTTGGTTATATCTCCTTTATTTTTGTTCCTGATTTGTTTTTAAGTTTTTTGTTTTTAAACTTTTAAAAATTGAAATAGCATTGCACCACTCTTACCCCACATTTCCCAACTCCAGTCCCTCCCAATTACCCCAAAACCCTCCCAAACCCCTGCTCTTAAGTCGATAGGCTTCTTTATTTTAATTAGATTTTCAACATACTTATATCTAGATGTGTATATGCATATAAATATATGCAAATACAGCCTGCTGATTCCATTTTTATTGTTGGTGTATAAATTATTTCAAGGCTGATCACTCTGCATTGAATGGCCACTAATGGGTTCATCACTGGGAAAGGTGAATTCTCCTTTTCCCACCAGTCATTAGTTGCCTATATTTTTTGTTGTGTAGAGCTGGGATCCTCTGAAATATCCCTTGTCCACGTTGACATGTCTATTGATACTGCCATTGTTCAGGTCTTGTATATGCAGCCATTTTTAGGAGAATCTGTTTTACTGCAGACATCCTGGTATTCTGGCTCTTACAATCTTTCCACGCCATATTCCATAGTGCTCCCTGAGACAGAGAATCAGAAGCTATGGAGTAGACGTATACATTGAGGTGAACTGCCCACAATATGTCAACGTGTGCACTATGTCAATATGTATTGTTTTGTTATGGTCTTAATTTGCTATAAAGAAAGGGTTTTTTTGTTTTTGTTTTTTTTTTGTTTTTTTTTTTGTTTTTTGTTTTTTTGATGAGGGTTAAATGCTACACTTATCTGTGGGTAAAAGGTTGAGAATGAAGTAAAGAATTTTGTTGGTCTAGCAAAATGGTAATAGTAGATAGATTCTTTTCTAAGGTCCATAACATTACTAGTCTGGAAAAGCTGGGCTTCCAGCGCCAGGCATGATTTACCTCCTAGTAAGTGGATTTTAAATCCCACTAGACAGCTGTTTGCTACCAATGACTTTTAAGTGCCATCCCTTTTACCTTTTGCAAATGTTGCTGTGCTGGTATTTGTTGTGGTTCATAGGTGCTGTAGCTGGGTAAGACTAATTGCTTCCCTCCCCTGGAAACTTGTATAATAGTTTTCTTTTAATTTTTATTTTTAAAATTATTACATGAAAGGAAAATAAACAATGTATGAGGTACCCCATGATATTTTGATACATGCATACATTGTTGTGTTTTTTTCTAGTTTTCCTATCTTTCTTCTTAAACAAGCAGTTATCATTGAGCTGAAAACATTCCAGATTCTTTCTTCTCACTTTTCTGTATGTATCCAGCTCATTAACAATATCAATAGTCTCTATCAAGTAATAACTGTATGTATCGATTAACCTTCTCCCAATTCTCCTGACTCCTTCTTTTTATGGTAATTACTCTTCATTTATTTGCTATGAGCACACTTTATTTATATTCCATGTATGGATGAGATCATACGGTATTTGTCTTCATGTGCTTTTAACTAGTTTCACACAATGTAATGTTTTCCAATTCCATGTTGTTGTCCACCCAAGAACATCCAGTAGAGTTACTCTATCCATGTAGCAACATGATGACAGAAGTTGGAGGACTATACTCTACAAAGACAAGAGATTATTTTTTAATGTAGGAGCATGCCAGAGGAAAAGACAGGCAGATAGGTAGTAAATGAGAATGAAAAGAAAGAGCCCAAACTAAAGACAGTATGAGCCATAGAAAGATGTGAAACATCTCACCATGAATGGGGTGTTACTAATTATATAAAGTTTAGGCTGAATTTTTATCAAAGTTGTAAAATCATTGAAAGATAAATTATGCAATTTACATTAAAGGAAACACTTTTGGTAGATTTATAGTGTTTCAACAAAGTTTATCTGCTTTTAAAATTCTTATGTAAGAGTAAGGTAATTGGTAAACTGTCAGGTCACAGTAAACCCTTTTTGTTCATTTTATATAAAAATGGAAGATCATCGTTTGAAATGCTTTTCTGCTTGACCTACAAGTAGGATGAGGCATACAAAGCTATAGTTGTGAGACAGATCCCACTGTGCTAGAAAATAATAATAAAATGTACTTACAACGTAAGCTTTGACCCTTTGAATAATAAAGTCAAAGTCTTTTAGGTTTTTATATCTAAGATTAAATAGCATATCTTACAGGAACATGAAAATACATGTTTATTCTTTGTGAATCACATTTACATCAAGTTACTATAAATTCCCAAAATCCAGATCTAAAGTATGGCATTCTGTCCTGGGTATATAATACATATATACCCTAATATATGTCTGCATCATCACATGTTTAACCCTTCCTAGAAGTGTACAGACCTAAACTTATGTTTTAGAAAGATTTTTATTTTAGTCTTTGTTGATTTTGTTTTGACTTAAAACATCAAGCCCCATTACCCCCTAATATTAACCAATTATTAACATAATGTCTGTAAAAACTTATTTACTATTTGCAAAAACTTAGGTATATTGTTTAAAAATTGTGTGATAGTTTGACTTTTTCTTTAGTAACTTAACTTTTTATTTTGTAAAACATTTGGAAATGGCAGGGAAAAGCTGGATAAAAGTACAAATTGCAGCAGAGATGTCACTTCCTCAAATGGGTCATTGTCAAGATATTTGATAATTTAAACTCAGTAAAGCTTATTTTTCCCAAAATGTTATTTATGGTGAATATCTATTGAATAAATGAATAAGTCAAATAATTAAGTTATTTCTAAGGAAACAACTCTATTTTTCAATGATTGATAAAGCTGGGCACTATGGGTAAAGCTCATTGTTAGTGTATTGGACTATCTAATGTAAAACTCTGACTACAGAACACTTTTAACTGAAGCGTGCAATTGATGAGCATTTCTTTGCACCCAAGCACTAACGTAAGTTAATGTAAAGATAAAGGAGATGAGGTGTAAACATAAACTTGTGTGTTGGAAAGAGAAGTGCACTGCCTACACTCTCCAATTTATCAATTATTAGCACTTCCTTTTGTTTTCTGAGATACAAGAAAAAACAAAAATACATTCATCAGCTTAATTTTAAAATAGTTCAAAATGATTTTAACTACAGTCTCAGTGAAGGAGGGATTTCTAAAAATAAAACAATTTGCATTCTTTCTGTAAATGCAGTGTTTTCGGTTTTGTTTTGTTTTTAAGATCTGTTTATTATGTATACAGTGTTCTGCCTGCCTGTATGACTGTAGAGGGCGCCAGATCTCATTATAGATGGTTGGAAGCCACCATGTGGTTGTTGGGAATTAAACTCAGAACCTCTAAAATACCTACTGATCTTAACCACTGAGCCATCTCTAGCACATAGCCTGTTTTGTATTCAATATATGTTACGTGTTTCTTTGAATGTTACTTCCCCTTTTCATTTTTTGTCAGATTGCTTTATGATTCACTTATAAGGGGAAATCCATGCATCCTAAAAACAGAAGTGCTGTGGGAGATTGCAATTCAGTGTTATCGAAAACACAAGGTGCATAGGCATCTGGTTAAGTAAGCTCTGGGTTCATCTAGCTCTATAAACATTTACTCAGTAACTTATGATCCAAAGTGAGTGTATGAAAAAACATGACGATGATATAGGTCAGAAATCCCTGAGAATTGATATTGTGATAGCTTGTGCAGTGAGTTTAGGAGACTTTTTGTTCTTTTACTGTATTTTTCTAGTAGGTTGGCAATCGTGCAGCTGTTTTATGTGGTTCTACGATAAAAAACAATCAATCTGCTTTAAACCTGCAGACTATTATGGAGTCAGAATAGATGTCTGAAAACAGAGGACTGAGTACATACACACAATGGTGGGATTTTTTCACTTATAAAGAGATGAATGAATGACTTTACTGAAGAGTGGATGCCACTGGAGATCATCATAATACGCTCAGAGGTAGACAACAAACACTGAATTAATTTTTTTCATATGTGGGTCTCTAAATTCTTTATAGATAGATAACCACATGGATGAATACAAATGAGTCATTCACAGGCATATGAATAAAGACATGAGACACACAAGAGGGCATGAGGAAGACTGGAAAGGAGATTAGGGATATAAAGAAGGGATTATACAGTCGAAGCACATGATATACTAAAAAGGTGTTGTCTATGTGAACCATACTATGTGGGATGAATATATAGTAATTAGGAATACTGAGGGGGGAAAAGCCATTCAGAAAAGCATTCCACTCCATACAACTTTATAGATCCACAGGCACATGATCTTCAGACTAGTCAGAGACAATTAGACAAGGCTGGGAACACACATGCATCCACTTAACTTCTGTTGTTTGTCAGCCATGTTTCATATTGATGAGCATTCATTTCCATGCACTGGGTATCACATGGCCACATGAACATGTAGGGCCTTTCATTTTCATAAGGATTGTCTTCAGTCACTGGTGAGCCCACCTGGCTCCAATGGAAAGTTCCACATCCATCATCGTGTGCAACGCTCTGGTTAAACTGAGTGGGTCACAAAACAAAACAAAACAAAACAAAAACAAAACAAGACAGAACTTTAAAAAGGGACTCACAATGATGGGGGGGAGTTGATAGAGGTGGGAAAGAGAGAAGGTGGAGAGTAAGTATAGTCTGAACACATTACACATGTATATGAAAGGATAGATTTATCTAAAAACAAATTACAAAAGAATAAATTTAACTAGAAATAAAATAAGAAGACATTTAAAAAATAAAATAAGTTTTATGATGAAATGCAAGCATGTTAAAATAAAATAAGTGTAAAAGTCAAAACTAAATAGATCCTCATATACATGGTACCCTTAGCTGCAGAGAAAAAAGCAGATGTGCAGTCCCATCACACTTCAGGGCCTTGATGCTGCAAAGAACATCAGAGAGGGTATTTCTATATGCAACAGAAGAGGAAATTTGGACCCAAGTACCTTCCAGACTCATAAATATGTTGATGAGATTGCCCACGAGTCCTAGAGGACTTTGAAGATTGTAGCAGCAGCCCTTTGAGGTTTAAAATGCTAGAAATCAATTTTACATAAACTTACAACTTTCTTGGCATTGACTTTTGTAGCTACACATTTGAAAAGCTGAGACTGGAAACAGAATCAAAATAGTTAGAACTTTAATCATCACAGACTCATGTTTCTTCCATGATGGAGTTCATTGGTCAATAAGAAGTAAATAAATCATAATTCATAAATGTTGAATGGCATTTATTAGAAAATGATATTTTTTGATCATTAAACTTTTGGTGCCAACAAAAATCACCACTTAAGCATTTCCAAATCACTTATAACATTTGAATTCAGTAAAATCAAGGACTGAACTTTTAGAAGTGATTTTAAAATATGAATTAAATAAAATTATTCATCAACCTTCAAGAACAGAGTAGATACACAATTCTTATCATCCCTCCAAAATGGGAAGTGGCACTACTTAACAGATGTGAAAAACTAAAGTAAAGCTGTTCTTTTTATTTTCAAATTGTTTTGTTATGTTGTTATTATTTTTAACAAAGGAGGTCATTTTTAAACGTTCTAAAGTGAATACTTTACAAATACCTTCTAAAGTCTTTCCCATCAGTATTCTGGAAAAGCCCATCTACATTAGAGCACAGACATTTCTGTCAAGGTGTTAAAATGCCAGAATATTATAAAGAGCATATATTTCACCAATTGAGAATTTTTTACATTTTATATAAATGAATCACAGCACCCGAATGATGGGATAAGACATCTTCAGTATTTATACTGAAGATATTGGCCCTAAGTCTTTGTGGAGTGTGGAGAGTTCCAGCCAAGATACACAGCTTTAGGTTATATTGCCAGGGACTCAGAAAACATTTCAAGAGCTATATTAATCAGTAATTAAAAATATTCTGCAGACAATTTTGATTTCACTAATAAAGAGTGAAACCTTATTGATTAACTCCAATTCTTCCTAGAGTATTTGTAAGTCAGCCAATGAAATATATGAATCAGTATGCCATTAAATCTTCATTTGTGCCAATATAATTATGGCACACTATTTAGATGGACTTGGAGTCTGGGTAAATAACAGAAGGGCTCCTGGAAGAGGAGTGTCAGTAGATCTCTTCACCATGGGGCTCTTCTGAGAGGAGCAAGACCTAAGGAAGCAGTGTTGAGCACAGGCTGTTGGGAACCGGCCTAGGGGAGGGCAAGTTATCTGCTTCTTTGCTCTGAGAGGCATAAATCCTGTCATATACACACAGTGAGACATCATTAAAGGAATGGCAGACCTTAGCCTTCATCTCTGCAGTTTGTAATGTCTTGGGTTCTATGGATGAAACTATTAAATAAATGTAACAAGTATTAATAGAAATATTAATGGCATTTTCCTATTTTCTCTGTGTCTTTAAATATAGTACTGCGTTGTTCATATGAGAACAATCGCATTTGCACCTTAGCTGGCCTCAGTGTTAATATTGAAAGCACAGAGAGGTGTGAGCAAGGGACAAGACTGAAGCAAACTCCATTGCTTTTGTTTTCTCTGCTCTTCCAGGTTTGCTTTTTGTCCTCTATTATGTCTTGGCTTTTCATATTTTCTAACACGTTCCATTGTAAATGTCCACAGTTTTATTCATTTTTGTGCACAATTTCCAGTTAGAAAAGATTTTAACTTCACTAGATCCTATACTCTTTGGAGCCAAGATTATCAAGTGATTTTTGACATCTTCCTGTCATGCTGCATCCATCAGAAACACTGGAAAAAATTCAGGGACTTCACAGTGGGAAGCAAAGTTTTCTTAGGTGACACATTTCACATTCACCTCACCTTAAGCCAAGGGAGTTTATCTTGAGGTACTGAGCTGAGAGGCTGAAGATGGAAAGAGACTGGCTGATGGCTTTGATCACTGAAGGAACTCAAACCATTGGGGCCACTCAGAATCGATCAGTGTCCAAAGTTGTCTTGTCTGGATCCACCTGCCAACTATTCAAAATATATATATATATATACATATATATATATATATATATATATATATATATATACATAACCAAACAAAACGAACGATCAAACAAAAATCTTCTCAATTAATTGATCTTCACAGAAATGTATCGTAAAGATCTTCTACTTACTTTTCTAAATGATATACTCCATTTTACTTCTTCTTTCTTCAAACAAGTTATTTTCAAATGACCAGTTACCATTGTTTCAACAGTCTCACTTTTACAGAAGTTGCCCTCCTCAGAGATACCCTCAGTGCAACATTCATCCCTCCATATTCTACAATTAGACTGAATAGTGGCAAGCAAGATAATCCTCAAATGCTAATTTTATAGCACACTTGTAAACAATAGCTACTTGAGAGAGGTCATTATATTGATATCCATATATCCTTGGGCACAAATTGAGATGCCTACTAAATCAGTAAAATGCTGATAAGTGGCAAAGCAATTAATAAATACGAAGTTTAAACTACTAGAGTTGCGGGAGTGGTGTGTGTGTGTGTGTGTGTGTGTGTGTGTATTTGTTGATTTTCAATAATAAGCTACATTATATTTATCTGACTTGATAATTGATGGCTAGCATGCTGGTTTGATTCTCCATTTAGTCTCTGGCAGAAATACTTCAGTACTTCCAGTGAGCATTGGCAGAATTCTTACTCCTTAGCAGTTCAGCACAATAGATGTTGTGTAGAATCGAGTCTATCTCTGCTACAGGGTCTAGTGTCTCTTAAAATAGCTTCATGTGAACCTCATATGAAAGTAGCAACTGTAGAATCCAGCTGGAAAAATATCATTCATGTGTCTCTTGCTCCTTTTATTTATTTATTTTTTTTGGATATTTTCCTTGGATTTTTATTTCATAATGTAGTTTGTCTTTATTTACTGTGCATACTTATGCACACCCATGTGCATGTGTGTGCATGTACATGCCCCCATGGAAACCAGAAGAGTGTGTCAGATTCCCTGCAGCTGAAATTACAAGGAGTTGTGAGGTATCTGATGTAGGTGCTGAGGTTTGAACTCCAGTCTGCTGAAAGGACAAGCACTCCTAATCACTCTCCATCCCCAGACAGTCTTCTCTTTGTCTTAAGTGTATAAGGATGGCCAACAGACTTCCTAGTAGAAGAGAATAAACACAATGCAGTAAAATGGTGAGGGGAACATGTAAAAAGTACAATAAACTTGAAAATCTATATATTCAGATGGAAATTTCCACACATTGTTAAATCACATAACAAGCATGAACCCTGTATAACATCTTCATCATCCTTCATTATAACAAGCAGGAACATTGTATAACATCTTCAAATATGGTTAGTTTTAAAATGTATTTCTTATTATTAATTTGGCTAATGTTGAAGAATGAGTTATAATGAGATTTGATCTAGGGTATAGTATAGTATAGTATAGTATAGTATAGTATAGTATAGTATAGTATACAAAGTCTTGTTGAGGAAAAGCTAAGATAGTAAAACAAGTTACCCTGGGTCATTTTAATAAAATGTAATCTCTCTCCTAATGCCTATTCCCAAAATACTGCACTTAATGCTAATACAGGCTGTGTATTTTAAATAATATGATCTATAGTCATTTATTACTTGGAGGAAGAAAATCGTTATAAGGCAAAAGGCTCAAAACCAACTCAATTAAAAATGTTACAAACAAGTTAGGCAATGAGTGACTCTGTGAAAACTCACTCATATAGAAAATATGATAACATAGATTTTGAGATTAGAGTGTTGGTGCCAAAGACTGAGAAGGGAAACATGGATGAGGGAAGACAGATTTGGACACATAGGGCAAAGGGCACAGTACAGTGTGTGGTTAAAGACAATAATCTGTGTGAGAGCATGGGGACATATTGCAAATCTTGACTGTGCTTGAAATACAGAAGGACAAACATTTAAAATGATGAATGTGCTATTTCCCCTCTGCTGGTCATTATGAAAACAGACAAGAATCAAGCATCACAAAATATGTCATAAATCTGTGCACATCTTTAAAAAGTTTTATGTTTTTTAGATTTAAAAAATATTTACACTGAAAATACCATCTGTCTGACCACAAAGTTGTTGCCACATTATACATTTTCTTCTACATTATGGTACCTATGATGGTATAGGGAAGGTTAAAATGTTATTATCATGCACTTAGCCCTAGACACATAATTTTTTATTTTAATATCATGAATAAATAAAGAGAAATCAAGAAGAAACTGGATGTATTTTCATTACATTAATGCTTCATCTCCTATGCTGTGACTATATGGGAGGTATGAATATTGATCCAGAAGGAGATTTGGCAGTGAATATGATTTACAACCTCAATTATCCTCAAATTGGTAGAAAATTACATATACACATGCACAAATTCGTGTGTGTGTGTGTGTGTGTGTGTGTGTGTGTGTGTGTGTGCTGTTTTATCATTCTAAGAGAATCAAGCTGTAATGTAATTTGAAGAAAATTAAGAATATAAAATATCAAAATATAAATATAATATAGAAAACTAATATCTAACCTCATATCTTTTATTTGTCTATTTATTTTGTTTTGTTTTATATCTCAACCACAGTTGAGAAGCCTTCACCTACACTTCTGAATAGTAAACTTTGAACTATATATAGACTCATTCTAAAAACCCCAAGTTGCTGGAATCTAGTCAACCTTCTGGGCCCTGGCATGTGTTGTGACTACCTACTATAGTCTTTCTCTCTCTCTCTCTCTCTCTCTCTCTCTCTCTCTCTCTCTCTCTCTCTCTCTCTCTCTCTCTCTCTCTCTCTCTCTCTCTCTCTCTCTCTCTCTCTCTCTCTCTCTCTCTCTCTCTCTCTTCTCTCTTTCTCTCTCTCTCCAACTCCTTTCCTCCTCCCTCTCTCTTGCATCTGAAGCTTATATGTATACAATTATGTATCTTTAATATTTTTTAAATTTTACTTTTCACATGCCAACCTAAAGCACAACTTTTGACAATCTTAAAGTCTCAGGCAGACAGTCCTTGAGGAAAACTTGGGTATGTGATAGATGGTCTTGCACAATGCAAGCCCTTCATTTCCTGTTTCTCACTTCCTACATTCAGCACCTCTCCTAGTAGTGGTTCCCAAAGCAGATACATTATTCCAAATCAGACCTATTGGCATCAACCTTGACATCTGTCTTCATCTGAAAATCCCCACAGTCAGTCTCAGAAACAATTTATTATGCACCCTGATTGGTATAGGCTGCACTGAGAATTTATTTTCACACTGTTGTCTTACTCTAATTTTAGCTTCCTCAATATCTTCTAACTTGGGTGAACACTTCAAAATTAATTCACTAAGTAAGCAACTGATCTTGTACACTGTTGGCAGTGTCTTGAGGAGAGAATGTCTATTCAAAACATCTTCCTATCAGAATTTCTATGACCAAAAAGAAAAAATGTCAAATAGGATCATAAGCCCTGAGATCATCAGATTCTTAGCTCATCAATATTGCTTTATAGATTTTCTTTAAAATATAAATTTAGTATATGTCCTAGTTTTTAAATAAATATTTTAGTTTCATAAAAAAATACCAGCACTTGTAACAACTGACCTGACTGCTCGTAGCCTCTATTAGAATAAATTTAATTTTTAATTTTTAAAATATTAGGATAAAATTTAGTTTCCTCTAAAAACAATATAGGCACTCAAATTTGAAAAGCAGTTTAAGATTATAACAATATATTTCTCCTGGGTTGTTTCAAATCTTCCTATGGTTCCATAGGAAGAAAAAATAACTTACCATGGGACAAAAGAGAATTTAAAAGTATGGTTTGAAGTTCTCTAAGGTGCACACCTCATTGGTGGTTGAGTTTATAACTAGTGAAATTATTTATAGCCTTAAAAATGTTTTTGTGTTTAGTTTTCTACATCTCTCAAAATAATATAGTATAACAGTTTGTAGTATAAGCCAACATGTGAACATAGCAGAAAATTTTAATGATAGGAAATCCTACAACAGAGAAAACACCTTAGGTCTACCAAGAATGAGTGCCTTAGTTATGGGGAGAGGCAAGCTTGAACCTTCTGGAATAGTGACTATACTTCATGTTCTAAGTACAAAGTGTATATATATGTCAAGACCATTAAACCAAAATACATAAAACCAATGAAATCCCCACAAATGAGTCATACTTTTCATTAAAGACTCTTTATTGGTATTCTTAGGTCATTGAAAGAATACTTTTGAGTAAGCAAATGAGCATTCATTAAATCAAATCATGATATGCTATTTTAAGAACTAATTTACTTGGATGAACTGGAGGTAAGCTATTTTAGACAGAGTTGGATAATGATTTGGGGTATAAAGTTGGGAACAACACATGGTTCCAAGCCCCACAGTCAAAAGAAATTCAAATTCAGTAATGGAAAATTCACCAAATATTTACATTACAGCAAAATTGGCTGAAGCTAATGAGTGACATTAAAAAAAAGAAAGAACTAAGTTTTAAAATATGTTTTAAAGTAAATTTTAACATAGTATCTTATCAAACTGTGCAAAATTAGCTGTCTCCTTATTAAGCATAATTTGGTATGCTAAGTGGGTGGCAGGCACTCTCCCTAATAAGTGCACTCATGTGATCAGATAAGTGCTGGGTAGGAAGATGACTTTTATCCTCTAGAGTCACTGGGGAACCTCACAGATGGGACAGGAAGCACAGCAGGAAAGAAACCATGCCCTGGTAGGACTCTGCTTCCAGTCATCCTTGCTGTTTGCCTCTTGACATAGTAATGAAATCACTTGACATTGTGACCCACTTTGATTTACTTCCTGCTCTCTCTGGAGATGCACGGATATATCTGTGTGCACAGGTGGTTATGGAGGTCTTTGAGATCATAAGGAAATTCCGAAGACCGAAAAACAGCAGTTCTGACCCAGCAGAGTCTAGGTTCTTTGAATGGCTAAAATCGATTTTAAAATGTCAGGCTTTTTCATTGCAAAAATTTATGACATTAACAATGTAAAAAGATAATTCTGAAGTAGTTTTGTAACACGATGAAAAGATGCTCACTTTGTAATGGTATGAAGAATAATTTAAAAACTAATGGAAAATGTGAAGTATGGAATAATGTAATACCAGTTGCAATTTAATTATATTTCTATTTGAAAGGTTTCGGGAGAATGCTATGGATATGAACCTTGTAGCCATTCCTACAGAAATTAACTCTTAGACAAAGCATCAGAGCATATTCGTATAAGCAAGCAAGTTTGCTATTATTAAAATAAAAAATTCTGAAAGTCATTGTGAATGAAGAACATTGAAATAGAGAAAAGGGAGAGAGGGAAGCTGAGGTACTGGAATTAGAGAGAGATTGTAGTGGTGATATGCTTAAAAGAGAGAATAAAGAGATGAGGTGTAGGGATTATAGAGAGTGGTAGAGAAAGAATGAGGAGGCGAGATGCTAGGGAAGAAATGAGGGGATGAGACAAACTAGGACAAAACGCACAGAGCTAAGTAAGGGACTGGCTATCTAAAATAACAACTAATTCTTAAAAGGAAGTTAGTAAGAACAAACAAACTAATACCATAGCCCAAAACAACCACAAAATGAAAAACCATGACATGTTCATGTAAAACAAGCTGTGGAGAGATGTGCCACACGAGTTGAAAGGTGAACTAAAGCAATGCGCTCTCGCTAAACACCTGTTAGATTCTACAGTAGAATCAGGGTTGCTTTCCAAACACAGCCTGGCTAGACTGTGCAGCAGCTGGATGCATTTAATGCTGGTAGGAATACAAACCACACAGCCACAGGGAAGTCTAAACATGATTCAGCAACAGAACTCTAGGTATTTACTGAAAGGTGGTAAAACCACAAACTCCCCAAAAGTCTACTCATATGTGCTTAGGGCAGTTAAATCTCAGTTGCGAGAACTGAGGGGAAAACTTTGTCTCACCAGGTAGATGGGTAAATAAACTGCAGTGCATACATCCAAGCAATGGAATATTATCTAGAGCTAAAATACAAATGGATTTTCAGTCCATGAAAAAACAGGAATCTTCCATGTATGCTACTAAGTGAATAAAATAGTCTTCACTGGCTGCATAGTCTATGATTCCAATGATCTCGTGTGATGAAAGGGAAATTATAGAAGTAATTAAAAAAGAAAACCAGTGCTTGGCAGGGGCTTGAAGGGAGAGTGGTTGACTCTGTAGAACACAGGAAAATGTAGGGCAATGAAAACACCATTGATGGTACGCTAATGATGAACACAGGTTGCTGTGCATTTGGGAAAAGCTATAGAGTATAAACTATAAGCTGTGCTCTAAACTATAGTGTGTAAAGCACACAGTGAATAGGCTGTGGTGCTTTGTGAAGGTGCTAGTTCTGAATATCAGATGCACAGCACTGGGTGGAGCTGTCATGATGATGAGTAACTTTGCAGAGTAGGGAAAAGATGCATGAGGGATATTTGCACCTGCCTCTCAATTTTGTTGTGAACATAAAACAACCTTTAAAATAAATATAGCCTTTGGTTGAGTGAGGTAGTACATGCCTTTAATTCCAGCATTCAGGAGGTAGAGACAAGTGGATCTATGTGAATTTGAGGCCAGCCTGGTCTACATAATGAGTTCCAGGATATAATATAGAGATCCTGTCTCAAAAAAGTGAAAACCAACCAAAAAGCCTTTAAATATAAGCAATTGCTACTTTGTGTAGCATTTAATTAAGTCTTTATTATTTACGAATATAAAGTTGTACAGATATTTTTTTCCAAATGAGTCCATTAAAGTGTATTAGTGTGGAACAAAAATGCAGGAATTACATTTTGTGCTTCATGAGTTTTGACAACAGTTCAGTTTTTGACAATCTGAACATATAATAAATCATAATTATCATATCAGAAGGTAACAATGTGTACCTTCCAGTAAGGTATCTCTCCTATTGTTTAGCTTCACAACCACTATCATTATCATAATTCAGAAAAACCCAGGTTTGTGTTTGAATATTCAACTGTTAAGATGGAGCTATAAATAGATAATAACTGGCTCTTGTTGGTTTCCAGAGAAGTCTAAGTTAAGCCAGGCTTCAGTGGGCAGAATGACCTAGCTGGTGAAACCTAGGCCCAGAGGCTGGTCTACACATTTAGAAGCACAGCTTCTTGGCTACAAGCCTGGATGTGGTTGGAGTAGGAAAAAAGTCTGTAACAGCAATACATATTATTCAGGGTTCTATAATAACAAGTCCTTATGTAGGCTTCCAGAAGAAGCATGGCCAGATTAGAGGCAGATCTTCCCACCTCTGAACACATGGATTATTCGTAGGTCTTCCCATCTCAGATTAGGAGTGGATCTTCCCATATCAAATTAAACAAAAGTCCCTCACAGGTGTGCACATTTTAGGAGTTTAAGTTAATTCCAGATGTAGTCAAGTTGACAACCAAGACTAACCATCAAGAAGACCATGTGACAGTATGCAAATAAACTCATCCCACATGAGAAACACAACTGACAAAAGGCCTATTTGAACATGGGCCTCCTTCCTTTTGGAAAACAGATGCAGGCAACAAAATTTTTAACTCAAACTGTGAAATTTGAATTCAAATGGAAAGGAGTGGGTTTTTAAATTTAAATTTGAAACAAGCTTGTTTTACATGTTAATCCTGGTTCCTGCACCCTCCTGTCCTCCCTTTTTTCCCCACCAACCCCCATCCCACTCCCTTTCTGCTCCCCAGGGAGCAGACTTCCATGGAGCGTCTTCAAAGTCTGTCATATCATTTAGAGCAGGGCCTAGGCCCTCCCCCATGTGTCTAGGCAGAGGGAGTATCCCTCTTATGTGGAAGGGGCTCCCAAGGTCTATTCATATACTGGAGATAAATACTGATCCATTACCAGAGGCCCCATAGACTGCCTAGTCCTCCTAACTAACACCCACATTCAGGGAGTCTGGGTTGGTCCTGTGCTGGTTTCCCAGCTATCAGACTGGGGTACATGAGCTCCCCCTTGTTCAGGTCAGCTGATTCTGTGGATTTCTCCAGCATGGTTTTGACCCCATTTGCTCATCACCACTCCCTCTCTGCAACTGGATTCCAGGAGTACTACTCAGTGTTTAGCTGTGGTGTCTGCTTCTACTTCCATCAGCTACTAGATGAAAGCTCTAGAATGGTATATAAGGAAGTCATTAATCTCATTATCAGAGAAGGGCATGTAAGTAGGTTTGAATGTTAGTTGGGGTCATCCTTGTAGATCTCTGGAAATTTCCCTAGTACCAGATTTCTCTTAAAACCTATAATGGCTTCCTCTGTTATGATATCTCCTTTCTTGCTCTCTTCTGTTCTTTCCCTGACTCAATCTTTCTGCTCCCTCATGCTCATCTCTCCTCCTCCTCTTTTTCCTAACTCCCTCTCCCCTCCTGCCATGCTCCCAATTTGCTTGGGAGATCTTGTCCCAGAAAGGGGTGTTTGAAAGGTAGCACTTTGAAGTTGAACATTTGCCTATAGTTATATGGTATATCCTATATTATTTTGTTTAAAGTATTTATATTTTCTTATGCTTACACTTTCATAGTTTCATTAATTCCAGGATATACTCACACATTCTAAAGATCTGAACCAAAGAGGTACACATATTGTTAGCCTTTTGAAGAAGTAAGTGATACAGTACTTGGTAGTCTCCCCCAAAGATGTTTTGAATGGTCATTTCTCTAGCTTATATCAACCTTTACATTTTTTCACTGAAATAAACTAAGCACGAAGTTCAGAGGAAGATGTTGTAGAGGATATGGATAATCGAATTGGTATATCTGGTCGGATACATTGTACACACATATAAAAATCTCAAGGAATAAATAAAAGTGTTACAAAAATATGAACACCCAACCAACAACAACAACAAAAACAGAAATATTTCTAATTGTCCATTTAAATTGCATGGAATCAAAGTCTTAATATGCTGGTAGAGAATCAGATCACAGCCTTATCTAAAGTTAATTGTGGTAAATTTTTTTGTCAAATTAGCTTAAACATATGAGCCAAAGTGTGCTTTCTATGTACTAAATATAAATCTGGAAGGACTGTAGTGACATCATAGGATTCAAGAACACAAACCTCTCGTTCAGAGGATCAGTGTGGTCCCCAGTAGGCTGCTTACAACCACCTATAACTCCAGATTTCCTTAATTGTCTGCATATACATGGAATACAACATACACACACAAATGAAGTAAAAAAAAATAAATCTTTAAAACAGACAAATCTGACAATGGTATTCCATTAGCTATTATAAAGGTAATCCCTTTAGCTATTTTTTTAACATCTGTTTTTCTATGATTTTGATGTAAATATTTTGCCAACTTTGACCCATTTCATTATATTTCTGAACTCTATGAGTTAACAAGCTCTAGTTTTGCTTTAGATGTTCTCCTTATTTCATAAATAAATAATTCACTTTTGTTTCTTTGGCAGTATTCTTTGGTATATAGTGATGTGTGCGTTGGCTAGTGTAATGTCAACTTGACCCAACCTAGTGTCCTTTAAGAAAAGTGAACTTCACTTGAGAAAATACTCCTACAGGATTGATTCTGGGAAAGCCTGTGGTATATTTTCTTGATTGACAATGTATGAGGGCCCAGAACATTGTGGAAGGTGCCATCCTGGGGAGGTGCCCTGGGGTATGTGAGAAGGCAGGTCGAGCACACCACAAGAAGCAAGCCAGTAAGTACCACTTCTCCATTGTCTCTGCATGACCCCCTGTCTCAGGTGCCTGCCTTGAGATACTGCCCTGACATCTCTGGGTGATGGACTGAATTGTAAGCTGAAGTAAACCCTTTCCACCCTAACTTGCCTTTGGTCATTGTACTTTATCACACAAATAGAATCCCTGGTTAAGATAATGTGGAAAGATAAGTTAGTCTTTGATCTGATTATCAGGGATGGTAACCTTTCCACTGTTGCTCAAATTGTTGGTTGCAATTAGTCTTGTAACATTTCTCTAGGTTCAGTTTTCTCTTCAAACTGATAATGGCTCCCTCTTTTATGCTCTCTCTTTCCCTCTCTACCCCCCCCTCTCCCTCTCACTCTCCCACTCCCTCCCCCCTCTCTCCTCTTGTATATTCCTCCCAACTCAATCTTCCTAGTTTCCTCTCCTCCCCTTCTGTTTCTCCTAGTTCCCTTTCCACTCACTGCCCCCCTACTCCCCATATGCTCTGGAGATCTTGTCCCTTTCCCCTTCTGTGACGAACCTTATATGAATCTCTTAGAATCCTCCTTGTATCCTAGTTTCTCTGGTGGTATTAATTATAGGCTGGTGATATTTTGATCTATGTCTAAAATCCATATATGAATGAGTACATCCCATATTCCTTTTTTTTTTTTGTGACTGGGTTACCTCATTCAGGATGGTTTCTTCAAGTTCCACCTACTTGCCTGTGAATTTTTTTTTTTCTGAAGAGTAGTATTCCATTGTGTAAATGTGCCACATCTTCTTTATCCATTCTTCAGTTGAGGGGCATTTAGGTTGCTTCCAGGTTCTTGCTATTACAAATAATGCTGCTATGAACATAGTTGAGCATATGTCTTTGTTGCATGGATATGGATCATTTGGTATATATGCCTAAGAGGGGGATTGCTAGGTCCTGTGGTAGACTGATTCCCATTTTCCTGAGGAACCAACATACTGATCTCCAAAATGGAGTGTACAAATTTGCACTCCCACCAGCAGTGGAGGAGTGTTTCCCTTTCTCCACATCCTCTCCAGCATCATGGAGCCTTCATCTAGTAGCTGATGGAAACAAAAGCAAACACCCACAACTAAACACTGAGCCAAACTGGAATTCAGCTCAGATGCAGAAAGGGAGGACAAGACCAGGCTGCAGAAACACATAGAGACAGCTGACCTGAACAAGGAGGAGCTAATGGGCCCCCAGACTGATAGCTGGGAATCTAGGATGGGACTGACTAAGATCCCTTGAACATGTGTCTCAGCTAGAAAGACTGAGCAATCTAAGGGACCTCAGACAGTAGAACCAGGAAGTATTCCTGGTGCACAAAAGGACTTTGGGGGCACACCCCCATGGAGGGATACTCCCTTAACCTAGAGACAGGGGAGAAGGCCTAGTCCCTACTCCAAATGACTTGACAGATGTAGATGACCCCTCCTGGAGGGCATCATCCTACATGTGGATTGGGGGACATGGGAGGGGAGTGTGGTTGGGGAGGATGAGAGGGTGGGAGAGAAAGAGAAAGAGAGGGAGGGAGGGGGATCAATATGTAAAATAAAAATAAAGAAAATAAATTAATATTAAAAAAGATAATGTGCAAAGAATAGAGAGGGCTGAATTCCAGTTTTTGACACTAGTGAGTTCAGTAACATATGGAAAAAATAATAAATTCACAAAAACTACTGTGAGAGAACATTTTGCAGTGGGTGACTCAGTTTTAATTAATTAGTATGAAATTAATCAAGTGTATTCTGGTTCTCTGTCCTATTTCCTCTCTGAGATTTTGAGGATAAGTCAGTGAGCATCTGTGGTGGGGGGGGGGTTCCATTTGTTTGTCTCTGGTTTTTGTTCGTCTCTGTGAGTTAGTAACTAGCCTAATATTTGTTTTCCCTCAGCACTGATCAGAGAACAGTCACTCTTGCATTCTTAATGTCTTGGGCCTATTGGCTTCATATTTTGGAGTATTATCCAATGCTTGTGTGTTAGCTTTCCTGAGGCTGTGACAGATATCTAAGAGGAACAGTGGTTTCTTTTGGTTTTGGTTTCTTAGGAAGAGGTTTATTTTAGACCTGTATGTTCAGTCCACATTACTGGTTTTTATTGTCTCTGGCCCTGTGGTGGGGACCATCGTGGTGAAAGGGCTGTGGCAGAGCATACCTGCTCACCTGTGTGGCCAGAAAGCAGAGAGCTGTACAAAGGAACCAGAGACCTTGTACTCAAAGGCATCTGTTCGGTGACCTTCATCCAATTAGACCTTGCTTCCTGTAGCTCTCACCACTTCTGAGAACAGCATCACAGGATACTGTGATGGCAGAATCCAGCAGTCACAGCTTGGAATGGACTGTTCTGTCTATCAATAAGCATAGCCAACCAGAGCTGGGTCCTGTTCCAGTCAAAACTCACACTAGAGACCATCTGTTGTCAAACACACCCTCTTACTGAAAAAAAGAAAAAGAAAAGAAAAAGAACTCTATATTCTGTGGTTTGTTTGTTGTTTTTTAAGAAGATACACATTTTTTTCCTTTCACTAAACATTTTGAGGTAAAAATCAATTTTACCCTACACAGTAATTACAGTTTTGTATCTAAGTATTATGAGAAATGCGAGGTAAATACATGCAAGATTATCCTGATGTCAGGATCTATACTGATATTATTAGTAGCTAAATATTACCAGTTTGTTTTTTCAGGTATTTGGTCAGCTACTTACTTTTCTCCCTTGTGAACATAACCTTTAAAGGCAGAGCCATCTACCCAGTCCTTTTTGCTTCTTCTTCTTTGAGACCTAACACTGCCTACAGATTCTAGTCTCTATTATAATTTCAAGCCAGGGGTAAGTGAGATGATACGCAATACATGATTCTCTTCCTGTTTTACCTTCCAGTGCTGGGGATAAACCCCAGGGCTTCTTGACTCTTAGAAAAGTATTCTACTACTCAGTCTACCATCCACTAATGTAATGGATCCTGACACAGATATTTACAGAAACAACTTTGCCTTCAACTTTTCTTCATTACAAGCTTCTCTTTTTGTCAACAGGGCAAGGAATTTGGCTTTTGCAGACAGTTGAGCACTCTATTTGGCAGAAAGTAACACTGCATTCTGAGTAGATTTACCTTAGGCATAGTTGTCAATGATAACCTGGAAAATTCAGATGCCAAAGCAATCATATTAAAGCCATGGCTTTGTGCAAATGGAGATCATAGGTCAACAGAGACAGTGAACCACAAAATCCACAATGCTTCAGTACCTACTGACTTACAGGCCTGGGGTTGTATGGCTACGGTAGACCTAGCCTTAAGTTGATAGCATTAGCAATAAACACGTTCACTTCGTATCTGGGCAATAATACAAAATTATTATTTATTCTTAAACTAAATGTGTAAATGAAAGATTATAATAAGTGGGTCATAAGTGGTACTAGGATACAAGTAGTTAAATTGTTTTAAAATCCATCTTGCTAGCACATTTTTATTGTATTAATTTTCCATTTATTTTTTTTAAAAAAATAAAGCTTTTAGAAAAAGAAAAAAATAGATTTTTTAAGTTTTTGGAGACCAAATTGATTGTATTGTTTTTTGTTTTTTCCCCCTCAGTAAATACACAATCATTTTCAGTACTGTTTCTTAGAGGCTTCTTTTTAAAACAGGATTTGGGCATTTGATTTCATGCAGAGAGATTAGTATAATATTGACCTCTCTGCATGGACCATTGATAATTCAATTTTAGTCATTCAGTGACTAAATTATAATGTATATACTTCCATGTTATGGAGCATGCCAGTTATTATGGCAGCTGTGTGTGTGTGTGTGTGTGTGTGTGTGTGTGTGTGCATGCACACACATGCATTTTGTGAACATATGTATATGTGTTATGAAGTCAGTGTCTTCATACCCTGCTTAACATTTATCCTTTGAAAATTCCTCATGTGTATACAATGTATCTTTATCACATCCACCCCTCACTCCCACTTCCCACTTTCACCAGCAACCTGATCATATCTCCATCCCAATTTCATGTCCTCCTTTTTAATATTGTTCAACACACTGTATGCAATTAGTGTTGCCTATATGTACATGGGTGTGGGGTTGTCCACTGAAGTATAGAGAACCTACCAGTGGTTCTACTCCCAAGAAAGGTGATCTCTTGGTTCCTACCAGCCATCACCTGTCATTAGAACCTTTGCTGAGGGAGGGGGAGACTTAGGAGCCATCCACACTCTGAGCTGCAAGTTTAACTGCTTTGATATTGTGTAGGTCTTATGCACACAACCACATCTGTGGTGAGTTCATGGGTGCAATGTCCCATGCCCAAGGATAGTCTTTCACAGCACCTCTCTCTCCCCAGCCTCCAACACTTATGTTTTTCCACGCCCTCCTCTGTGCTGTGCCCTGCACCTTAGAGCTGGGGAGACTAATGAAGACTTTGCATGTATAGCTGAGGACTCACAGTTCCTTGTCTTCAGCACTGTATAGTCCCTGCATTAAATACTACACATGGTCATATCCATTTGAAAGTTATATTCTAATAAGAGATTGGATTCCCAGGTTGGTATTACAATCCTGTATACCTTGATTATTATTGTAGAGATAATAATTAGCTTCTGAAGACATGAATGACATTTTTCATCCTTCATGACATTTTATTTTAGTTTCTTGATATCCAATATTTATTTCCTGGTTTACATTTCAACCATCCTATTAAATCCTCACAAAATTCCATGAAATGATACAATCCTTACATGTTACAATAAAAATATCATATAATGTGTTTATAAGCAACTTTAGGTTATTTTTCTTTCAATAGGAAAAATGACTTACTGACTAAAAACTGAAGAATGTTTTATCATGTATATACATCACTTAATTATACCCCTTGCTATTTAATGCATAAAATGAATATAGTGTTTTTTTATCCACTTAAGTTAGTAGTGCTTTTACAGAGAAAACAAACCCCCCAAATTAAAATACTTTTTTTTTGTAGAAAACTCCATTCTCCAATTTCTCTTTATAAAGATGTTAGCATAGTTGCTTATGAATATTGAATGTGTACAGTGCAGTGGTTTTCAACCTGTGGGTCATGACACCTTTGGGGTTGCATAACAGATATGCTGTATGTTAGATATTTACATTATAATTATTCATAACAGCAGCAAAACTACAGTTATGAAGTAGTAACAAAATAATTTTATGGTTGGGGGTCAAGAGAACATGAGAAACTGTTCTACAGGTTAGCGGCATTAGAAAGGTTGAGAACCACTGGTTTAGGGAAAGATAGAGGGGAACAGCCTTTTTCAATACCTGGTGTCCTGAGGCAGTCTAACCCAAGCTTTCTTTGCTCAGGTAATATGTTGCTCACATAGATAACTACCTTTTACTTTCAAAATTATATGTTTAACTTTGTTGTGTTTCAATATTCTTTGGCTTTTATCTACTTCATCTCTAGAATTAGTACATTTTTAATGAATGTTTCAAGTTTTGAGTCCCCTTTTGGCAAGTCTCTGTCATGACCATTTAATGCTTTTTCAAGTGAAAAATTACAAACCAATCTACAGCTGATAAACAATTTCAGCAAAGGAGCTGATCATGAAATTAACGACCAAAACTCGGTAGCCTTCTCATAGACAAATGAAAGGCACCTTGAGAAAGAAATCAGGAAAGCCGTAGCTATTAGAGTAGCCTCAAAAAATTAAATGCAATCAGATAACTCAAACAAAACAAAAGGCTTGTATAATAAAAACTTTAAGACTTTGCAGAGAGAAATTGAATTAAGGCATCAAATGATAGGAAGACTTCCCATTTCTGGGGATCAAAAGGATCAATATTGTGTAGCTGGCCATCCTACCAAGCTAATCTATTATGAAAATAAAATACTCATCTAAATACCAACATGATTCTTCACAAAAATTGAAAGAAATAATTGTCAACTTCATATGGAGATACAGGAAAAAGAAAAAAACAGATTAGAAGAATATGAGTAATAAAAGAACCAGTGGAAGTTTGAAGCTGTTCTGTGGGACTGTAGTCATAAAACCAAACTGGTAACAAATGAGTGGGATGAAACTGATGAGTCAGTCATCACTCCACACATCAATGAACAACTGAGATTTGACAAAGAAGCCAAAAAACACACACCAGAGAAAAACAGTGATGACCAAATTGTATGGCTATATGTAAAAGAATGAAAATAGATCCATGTCTACCATCCTGCGCCAGAATCATTATCACCCAGCTACAAACCATGCAATAGACAACACTAATCTGCCTGAAAGAAATACTAGTGCAATGATGGCACAAACATTTTTAGAATTATCTACTTCTTTTTTTTTTTTTTTTTTTTTTTTTTTTTACTATATTTAAAACTTATTCAATGAGATGGAACCCATACCTGATACTTAAGTGTCTGAGAACCTGAAACTTGAAAGGTTGTGGGCCTAGAAGAAAATCTACTGTGATTGTACTGCTAAAGGAACATAACAACAAAGAGATTCAGCTTGACATACTGCTATAACCATAGATTAATGCCTTACTAAACTCAGAACAGAGAAGATGCTTCATGCAATTGATAGGAATGGTGTGGAGAGTCAGGGATTTTGAAACACTCAGTCCTAAATAGGCTATCTTCAATAAACCCCTCAAGGCTAAGGGATCTATGTAGAAAAGGGGGCAGAAAGATTGTAAGAGCCAGAGGTGATGGGTGACTTCAAGGAAAATTATCTCTCTTCCACAATCAAAAGCACGGATGCACATATGAACTCAGGAGACTGTGACAGCTTATACAAGACCTATGTGCACAGGTTCAAACCAGACAACACCAAGCATGGAGAATAGGAAGTGGAAACAAAATACAATCTCTTACCCAGAAGCTAATTGCAATTGATAGCTTCTGGAAAAATGAAAATCAGTTTTCTCCAGCAGAGTCTCACTAGGTGTAACAGCCACACTTCAGAGCGAGCCCCAGGCACAAGAGTAGCTGGCTAACAGAAAATTAACTCAAGGATATATTTCTGTGGGCTTTATGTTTCATTTTGTCTTATTTGGAATATTTTGTTTTAATGTTCTTTTGCTTATTTTTATTTTTTGTGGGTATTTTTTGGTTTGTGTCTTAGTTTTTTTTCCTTTCTTTTTTGGTTTGTTTGCTTTTAGAAAGAGAGAGAATATAAAATTAGGTGTATAGGGAGGAAGGTAGAATCTGGGAAAGTTGGGCAGGGAAAATAATATATATTGTATAAAATATTTTCATTAAAAGAAAAACATTATAAAAAAGAATGTAGGGTGATTTTACTGCTCTTCTAACATGTGGACATTTTGGGAAAGTGTGTGAATATATTATTTCTCTCAATTCCAGGTCCCTTTTTCATTTCTAACATAGAAAAGTGACCAAGAAACAAGAAATTAATCTCATTTAAATATAGACAAATATAGCCTACAAGTTCACACACATTGTCAAAAATAAATAAGCACATTCTGACATATTAAAATTTATTTGTTTATCTTTGATATAAAAATCTATCCTTAGGGTCAGAAATCTTCATCTGAAGTAAGATATGTAAAAAAAAATGTTAATCATGCATTAGAATTTGGGGAGATAATGACTTAGACAATTTTCTTCTGAAGTAGATTAATCCTAGGGTCGCCATGTACAAAGCCCCTTTTTATGAACGGATATCATGAGCAGCAGGACTATTGGTAGGAAACCCTAACAGATGTCCAGAGGAGGTCATTTCCACAGCAGGACAACCTAACGAGTCAGCCACCCAAAGTCCATGGTAACCAATGCTCAGCTACAATACCACAGGGTACTGCCAGAGAGGCAGTAAATTGGGTCACATTAATGGATCCTTTTTCAATAGACATTACAACTGGAAAAAAAAAGAATATGTTCTTATGGCCTATTTTTATTTCTTCTTTAAAGAAGAAATAAAAGAAGGCATTTATGCCTTCTCCCTATTTAGTAATTGGGATTTTATATTTTAATTATTTAATTGTATCATGTCTTCATAAATTATGATGCTGTGCCTTTTTCAGATATGTATGTGGTGTGCAAATGTTTTGTCCAAATGTGCAGACCATCATTTCACTGTATCATTTCTTACCTTTGCTGAACAAAATACTTTTTAGTTTCTAATAGTCCCAACCATATATTTTTTTTAACTTTACTGTCTGAGATTTTGTGTAATGCTCGACAAATGTCCCTACAGCCTAGGTCCAGGGTCTTTCCCTGACCGCTGTCTGCTGTTTATGATCTCTGTGAATATATTTAGATCATGTTCACTTCCTACTGATTTTTGTTTGTTTTACTCATTTGCATGTGGAAATACAACTTTCCTGACACCATTTGTGGTGATACCTTTCTTGTACAAAAAAAAGTCTGTCTGGGGGTCAGAGAATGGAGCTTGCCCCTAGCTAATCTTAGAGGTCTGGGGTTCTGCCAGACAGACACAAAATAACGTAGGTAGTGGTAGTTTCTGCCCAGCTGCATTTCTTCCTGTCTATCTGTACAGACAAAAAAACATAACCAACAGAATACAAGAGACAGAAGAGAAAATCTCAGGAACTGAAGATAAACTAGAGGAAATAGATTCATTTCAACCAAAGAAAATCTTAAATCCAATAAATCCTTAACACAAAATCCAGGAAATGTGGGACACTGTGAAAAGGCCAAACCTAAGAATAATAGGCTTAGAAGAAGGCAAAGAAGCCCAGCTCAAAGGTGCATAAAACATATTCAACAAAATCATTGAAGAAAACTTTCCCAATCTGAAGAAGGACATGCCCATGAAAATACAAGAAACATACTGAACACCGAATAGACTGGACCAAAGAAAAAAGACCCCTCGACATATAATAATCAAAACACCTAACATACAGAATAAAGAAAGAATATTAAGAGCAGTGAAGGAAAAAGGCCAGGTAACATATAAAGGCAGACCTATCAAAATTACACCTGAATTCCCTATGGAAATTCTCAAAGCCAGAAGGTCCTGGATAGATGTCTACAAGTACTAAAAGTCCAAGGATGCCAGCCCAGGATACAATACCCAGCAAAACTCTCAATCACTATAGATAGAGAAAATAAGACATTTAATGACAAAGCCAGATTTTCACAATACATATCTACAAATCCAGCCCTACAGAAAGTTCTGGAAGGAAAACTCCAACCTAAGGAATTTAACTATGTTCACAAAGCCATAAGCAATAGATATTCCCACTTCCCCAGAACCCAAAGGATAGAATAGGGCAAATATATTCACAATACCACCACCAACAACAAATCTAAAGCAAACAAGAATTCACAATCAATGGTCCTTACTTTCCCTCAACATTAATGGTATTAACTCGCCTATAAAAAGACACAGGCTAACACGAATGGATACAAAGACAGAATTCATCCTTCTGCTGCACACAAGAAACACATTTAAGTTTCAAAGACAGACATTACCTCAGGGTAAAGGATTGGGAAAAGATCTTCTAATCAAATGGACCCAAGAAGCAAGCAGGTGTGGCTATCCTAATATCTAACAAGTTAGACTTCAAACCAAAAATCTATCAAAACAGATGAAGACGGTCATTTTGTATTCATCACATGAGAAATCTATCAGCACAAAGTCCCAATTCTAAACATCTATGCCCCAAATACAAAGACACCCACATTTGTAAAAAAAACTCTACTAAAACTCAAAGCTCACATAAAATCTCACACACTAATAGTGGGAGACTTCAACACCACATTCTCACCACTAGACAAAACCACAGACAGAAACTTAACAAGGAAACAAAAGAACGAACAAAAGTGATGCCTCAATTGGGTTTAACAGACATCTATAGAACATTCCATCCAAACGCAAAAAAATATACTTCATTCTCTGCTCCATATAGAACCTTCTCTAAAATCAACCACATACTAGGCAACATAACAAACCTCAACAGATACAAAAAAAAAAAAAATTGGAATAGTCCCTTGTATCTTATCAGACCACATGCTTTAAACTTGGAATTCAACAACAATACAAGTCTCAGAAACCCTACAAACTCATGAAAACTGAACAATGCTCAATCGCACCATACCTGGGTCAAAGAAGAGATAAAGTAAGAAATTAAGAATTTTCTAGAATTCAATAAGAATGAGGACACAACATACCCGAACTTATGGGACACCTTGAAAGCAGTGCTATGAGGGAAGTCCATTGCACTAAGTGCCCATATGAAGAAAATGGTGGATAATCACATTAGAGGATTAACAGCACAACTGAAAGTCTTAGAACAAAAAGAAGCAAACTCACCCCAGAGGATTGGATGCCATGTCTGAAATCAATAAAATAGAAACCAGGAAAACAATACAAAAAAATCAATGCAACAAAAAGTTGTTTTTTTGAGAAAATCAACAAGATAGACAAGCCTTTATCCAACATGCAAATTAACAAAATTGGAAAAAAAAAGGAGGACATAACAACGGACACAGAGGATAATCCAGACAATTTTCAGTTTATACTTTGAAAACCTGTACTCCACAAAATTTGAAAATTCAAAGGAAATGGACAAACTTCTGGATAACTACCACTTACCAAAGTGAAGTCAAGAATAGATAAGCAACTTAAAAATAAACCTATAACCCCTAATAAAATAGAAGCAGTTATCAAAAGCCTCCCAATCAAAAAAAAAAAAAAAAAAAAAAAAAAAGCCCAGATGGCTTCAGTGCAGAATTCTACCAGAAATTCAAAGAAGAGTTAATACCCAATACTCTTCAAATTGTTCCACACAATAAATGGAAAAGGTTCCTTACCAAACTATTTTTACAAGGCCACAATTACCTTGGTACCCAAGGCACACAAAGACACAACTAAGAAGAAAACTACAGACCAATATCCCTCATGAACATTGATGCAAGTACTCAATAAAATACTGGCATATCGAATCCAAGAACACATCAGAGAAATCATCCACCATGACCAAGTAGGCTTCATCCCTGGGTTGCAGGGATGGTTCAACATATGAAAATCTATCAATGTGATCCACCATATAAACAAACTGAAATGAAAAATCATATGATTATCTCCCTAGATGCTGAAATACTTTTGACAAAACTCAACACCCTTTCATGATAAAGGTCTTGGAGAGATCAGGGATAACAGGAACATACCTAAACATAATAAAAGCAATATACAGTAAACCAACAGCCAACATCAAACTGAATGGAGAGAAGCTTAAGGTGATTCCTCTAAAATCAGGAACAAGACAAAGCTGCCCACTCTGTCCATATCTCTTCAGCGTTGTACTTGAAGTTCTAACTTGTTGTCTAAGCAATAGACAACAAAAGATCAGAGGGATACAAATTGGAAAGGAAGAAGTCAAACTGTCACTATTTGCAAATAATATGATAGTTTATATAAGTGACCCAAAAAACTCTACCAGGGAACTCCTACAGCTGATAAACACCTTCAGCAAACTAGCAGGACACAAGATAAACTCAAAAAAAAATCAGTAGCCTTACTATATACAGACTACAAACGGGCTGAGAAAAAAATTGAAGAAACATCAACCTTTACATAGCCACAAACAACATAAAGTATCTTTGGGTAATGCTTACCAAACAAGTGAAAGACCTACATAACAAGAACCTTTTGTCTTTAAAGAAAGAAATTAAAGAAGATACCAGAAAATAGAAAGATCTCCCATGCTCTTGGATAGGTAGGATAAACAGTATAAATGGCAATCTTGCCTAAAGCAATCTACAGATTCAATGCAATCCCCATTAAAAGCCCTGCACAATTTTTCACTGATCTTTGAAAGGATAATAATCAACTTTACATGGAAAAGCAAAATACCCAGGATAGCAAAAACAACCCTGTAGAATAAAGGACTTCAGGAGGCACTGAGTTGACAATTAATAAATGGGACCCCCTCAATCTGAGAAGCTTCTGTAAGGCAAAGGACACAGGTAACAAGACCAAATGGCAATGCACAGACTAGGAAACAATCTTCACCAATCCTAAATCTGACACAGGGCTGCTCTCCAAAATATACAAAGAACTTAAGAAACTAGTCACCAAAACACCAAATAACCCTATTTTAAAAAATGGGGTATAGAACTGAAGAGAGAATTCTCAATAGAGGGAATCAAGAAGGCTTAAAGACACTTAAGAAAGTGCTCAACTTCCTTAGCTATCAGGGAAATGCAAATCAAAACAACTCTGAGATACCATCTTACTCCTGCCAGAATGGATAAAATTAGAAACACCAATGACAACTTATGCTAGAGAGGATGTGGAGAGAGGAAAACACTCCTCCACTGCTGGTGGGAGTGCAAACTTGTGCAGCCATTTTGGAGATCTGTATGGCAATTCCTCAGGAAAAAGGGAATCCCCCTCTTTGGCATATACCCAAGTGACCCACACCCATGCAACAAACACATGTGATCAACTATGTTTGCAGCAGCCTTATTTGTAATAGCAAGAACCTGGAAGCAACCTAGATACCCCTCAACTGAAGAATGGATACAGAAGATGTGGCACATTTACACAATGGAATACTACCCTGCGGGGGAGGGGGACGGGGGGACAATGGAATCTTGAAACTTGCAGGCAAATGGATGAACCTTGAAGAAACTATCCTGAATGTGGTAACCTAGTCACAAAAAGAGAAACATGGTATGCACTCATTCATATATGGATTTTAGACATAGAGCAAAGGATAACCAGCCTATAATACACACTGCCAGAGTAACTAGGGTACAAGGAGGAATCTAAGATTTTCACTTGAGATCCCACAGAAGGGGAAAGAAACAAGATCTCCTGAGCATATTTGGAGTAGAGGGGGCAGTGAGTAGAGACAACTAGGAGAAAGAGAACAGGAGGAGATGAAAGCATGTGGGGCTAGGAAGATTAAGTCAGGGAGAAATAGTCAAGACAAGAGAGAGAAAAAGACAGAGACAGAGAGAGATATACCACAAAAGAGGGAGCCATTAAAGGCTTGAAGAGAAAACTGACTCTAGAGAAATGTCTAGAGACCTACAAGACTGACTCCAACTAACAATTTGAGCAATAGTGGAAAGGCTACCATAATGATAATGAGACTGATGACTAACTTATCCACCATCATAGAGCCCTCATCTTTTCGAAGCAGACACCCATAGCTAAACACTGAGCTGAACTAGAATCTAGATGCAGAGAGGGAAGACAAGACCAGTCTACAGAAACCCACAGAGACAGCTGGCCTTAACAAGGAGGGGCCAATGGGACTCCCGACTGATAGCTGGAAAACTAGCATTGGACTGACTCAGACCCCCTGAACATAGGTCTCAGTTAGAAGGCCTGTGCAATCTAAGGGACCTCTGACAGTGGAACCAGGTTGTATCCCTGGTGCACAACAGGACTTTAGGAGCATATTCCTCATGGAGGGATAGTCCCTTAACCTAGAGGTGAGAGAGAGAGCCTAGTCCCTACTCCAAATGACTTGACAGATTTTGATGTCCCTTCCTGGATGGCATCACCCTACCATAGGGTGGGGTGGGGAACGTGTTGAGAGAGTGGGAGTTAAGGAGGGAGGGAGGGAGGAAGGGAGGGAAGGAGAGGGAACTGGATCGATATGTAAAATAAGAAAAATAAATAAATAATAAAAATAAAAATAAAAAAAATAGATCTTGAAGAAAGTCTCTGTATATGAGCTGTTGCTTGACAAATGACCACAGAATTCTCTCATGAAGTGATCTATAGAATTTTTGTTTGGCAAATACCAAAGTTATCAAGAGTACGCTCTGATCTTCTCATGGGGTGTAGGGAAAAGAAGATCAGGATAAGAAATTTGTAAACAGAAGACTGTGTTAGTTAGTTTACTGGTTAGTTAGTTACTTAGTTTAGTTAGTTTAATTAGGTAGTTGTTAGTTTTCCTTCTGTGACCAAATACCTGACTCTTAAAGAACAAACTATATGTTTCAGCTCAGGTCTTGCAAGAGTAGTTTCCATCATGATGGCTGGACTAGGAGATGGATGTTCACATTAAGCACAAAGATGAATGCTGTTGCTCATGTCTTCTCTCCCTTTCCTTTTTACTCAGTCAAGAACCCCAGTCAACAAAATGGTTCAACCACAGTCAGGGTGGCTTCCACCTCTCTTCTTTTTCCTGTTTAGAAATACCTTCCTGGGGGAAGAACAGAGAAGGAGAGCAAGGGAAGAGATACAGTCACTGAAGGAGCTTTTATGGACTTAACAAGAAACGTGGAAATGTTCAGGAAGCACAAGGAAGACCACAACTAAGAATCTTAGCAATGGTGGAGAGGCTATCTTAAATGCCCTTCCCCTGTAATGAGATTGATGACTACCTTAAATGCCATCCTAGAGCCTTCATCCAGTAGCTGATGGAAGCAGAAGCAGACACCCATAGCCAAACACTTAGCCGAACTCCTGGAATCCAGTAATAGAGAGGGAGAAGTGATGAGCAAAGGGGCCAAGATCATGCTGGTTAAACCCACAGAAACAGCTGACCTCTGCTAGTGGGAGCTCTTGGACTCCAGACTGACAGCTGAGAAACCTGCATAAGACCCCCTTAATGTTGGTGTCAGTTGGGGGCTTAGTAGTCTATAGGGCCTCTGACAGTGGAACCAGTTTTTATCCCTAGTGCACAAATGGGCTTTGGGAGCCCATTCTCTATGGAAGGATACTCTCTCAGCCTAGATACACTGTGGAGGGTTTAAGGTCCTGCCTCAAATGATGTGATAGACTTTGATGATTCCCCATGGGAGGTCTCTCCCTCCCTGTGGAGTGAAAGGAGGGGTGGGATGAAGAGATGGCTTGGGGGAGGATAGGAGGATGGGAGGGAATAGAGAACTGGGATTGGTATGTAAAATAAGATTGATTTTAATTTAAATAAAAATTAAAAGAAAGAAATACCCTCATAGACAAGCCCCAGAGATGTCTACTTTAGCTGATTCTAAATCCAGCTATGAAGATCAAACATCATAATGGCTAAAAAATAACAATAATTGGTTAATATAAATGCATGAAATTTAACAAAAAAGGAGAACAAAACAATAGCGATTAAAGCGTGTAAATCATTGCTTTGGTTAACAGCACGTTGTGTTGCTCAGCCTTGAGTGAATGCTTTCTGTGGTATACAGGCCTGGTCTCCACCTAAAGCTCTTGGGCAGTGATCTTCTAAGGCTATTGGTTCTTTGACTACTCCAGAATTCTGTGTTATATTTTTCTGGCTGAGTGAGAGTCCTGTAATTTTGGGATGGAGTTTAATTGTTCTAGCTTAGAGGACTTGGGTTCTATGACATATTCTGGATCTTAACTGTGTACTGATCAAACATATATAATAGAAGTCATCCCATGATTGTTTAATATCATTTTTTCTTTGTGATGAAGAGTATGTGGAGATTGTTTGGGTAGATTTAACAAAAAAAAACAAATCATATCAATATATTGCTTAAGACACACTCACCAGTACATTCTCATGTCCACATATAAAACAGACACAAAACCTCAAGGAGAAATACTCAATGCCATGTGCAATAATATGGGTCCATAGTTGGAGTCTACAAGTGTCTGGAGTGTAGAAGTGATGAACGTGAGAACCAAAGAAAATGTTAACATGAAAAACGTTTAAGACTGGTTGATAATGCTTGCTTTAAAGACATTAGTAGTTCTTTTTCTTTATTCCAAGGGTTGAAGACATAGAGACAATGTACTCGACAGCTTTATACTTCAAGGTTTAGCTCATGCATATGAGATGTGCTCAGCTGTGGATGCAGGGAGGACCAGGAGTTTATTGAAGGTCTCTTCTTCTGATAGAAGCCACCTTGTTTTTCTCAGACAAAGTAACTTCAGTGAACCTGAAGCTAGTGTGTGCTAGATTGGCTCACCAGAGGTCTATGGGATTGTCTTCCAGTATTATGGTTACAGACACAGCCACCATTTTTGGCTTTTATGTGAATTTGGAAGATCCAAACTCAGGTCTTCTTTTCTTATACAGTAAGCACTTTCACCATTAAACCATCTCAGTAGTCCTCTAGTTTTCTTAAAGCAAGGAAAATATAAAAAAAATGCATATAATAAGAAAGTGATGCAGCAGAAGTCTTTGATAGCATAGTTGTTAATACTCTTGCTCTTGAACACTATGGTAATGTTATACAAGAGTATGATAATGTCAGGTGGTTGTGGTGCATGCCTTTAATCCCAGCACTCAGGGGAGGCAGAGACAGTTATATCTCTGTGAATTCAAGACCAGCCTTGTCTACAGAGTGAGCATAATTAGGAATGCTAAAGAATTAAATTGAAATCAAATACACACATGACATAAATCTGTTTGAGAATCCACAGAAGGTATTTTGTTATGAATACAAAGTCCTCAACTTCCACAACTGTTGAAAATCAATCACAAGAAATAATCTCGTTTGGAACATCCCAAGAAAATTACATGGTTATCACTCTCTCATAGTAACAAACATATTCCTTTAAATGAAACATGTCATAAATGATGCATTTTCTTTTTATAATATTACATTTTCTTGTAAATTTTGAAGGCTTTCTGAGTTAAAGAATCAGAAGCTAATTTCAAAGCATATGCCATGTTTAGAAAAGCAAATGGTTGGCCTTACATGGATAAGAGTATAATTGTGGGGAGATTCAACTTCCTTCCAATCCTAGTTTAGGAATTATGAAAGCAAAAGGCTATCTCTGTATGAGTCTTGAGCAAAACTGCCCAAGCTTGTTGTTGATTTCTCTGGTAAGAACTCATTGGACATTTGCTCTCTGGATAAAAAGTGAGCAATGGAGAAGCAGAATGTGCATTTTGAGCCTTAAAATACTGTTTTAGGTTATGTGCAAAGTCAGATTAAACCAGCAGTTGAGACCACAGGGAAACCTTTTATTTATGATCCCTAAATCCCAAAAGAATATGTGCCCTGTCCACTAGAGTTTGTGAATGGGAGAATAAAAGCCTTGCAATTTTTCAATTTCTTAGTATTCTTATAGCTATCCTGGCATGAAAATATCCAACTTGAGACCCTTGTGCCTTCTCATTGACTCTCTGACTATTAAAACAATGGCACCCAAAGAATTGGAATTTACCAAGGAATCCTGTGCTGAGAGAAGGATAAGGCTGAAGCCTGGTGCTGGCTCGAGAGAAATCTGACTCCCAGGAAATGATTACACATTGTTCTAACTTGAAATGATAATCTCATTAAAAAGACTGGGGCAGAGAAAATGATAGGTCAGTGGTGGGCAGGACCACCTCTTGATTATGACTACCTAGCTTTGAAGGTTTACCTTCTCTTTAACCCTAAACCTCAAAGTCATAGAATTCATGAGCTTGTTGGGATTTTCTCTTCCCACTGTGCCTTCACTGAATAAATCTCATTTCTCTGCTCTTCCACTTCCGTTGTCTCTTTCTAAGGATAAATGAGGAAAAAGGAACAAGTTTGCATTATTGGGCTGCCAGAGCCCAGCTAGGCTTGAACCTTAAAATCCTCAATAACATTTTGACTTCTGATTTTAATCTTGTTTTAGGAGGAAACTTAGCAGTAGATGTTCAAATGGGCCAATCAGAAATCTGGTGTATTTTGTACAAAATTCCTGTGGTAATTTCCTCCAATGAATTATTGACATCTGGAGACCACCTATTTAGGTATTTGACATGAGGCTATAGGTAACCCCAATTAGTTATAATATGAATATAAACAGCAGAATCACGACTATCAGAATGTCCCAGAGGGAACATTCAGATTGCCAGTTCTATTTCTATAGCTCTGCTGTTCCAACCTGTTATGGGACTATGTGGCAATCTCAGAGAAAGAATGTTAAATGTCTGACACTAACAGCCATCCCAACACTACTGTCTGTGAATTTTTGCAGATGCCATCTTCAAAGAACTTCATTGGTTCTGAGGCAGGGATTCCATGATTTATCAGGAACTAGGAATTGTGTTAGTCTATATTAGTTAAATGTAGGTGGAGTTTTCCTGTCCCAAATTACCACACAGAGACTTAATATTAATTACAAATGCTCAGCTGGTTGCTCAGGCTTATTAGTAACTATCATTCACAACTTAAATTGACCCATATTTCTTATGAAAGTTCTACCACATGGCTCATGGTTTTTACATCATTTTATGCGCATCCTCCTTCTTCTGTGCCTGTTAGCATCTCCAATGACTCTACCCTTCTTCCTAGAGTTTTTAGCCTGGTTTCCCCACCTAAACTTGCCCTAAGTTATTGGCTAGTCAGCTTCTTTATTAAACCAATACTGTATAATTTGTACAGTGTACAGAAGAACTATTCCACAGCATCAACCTTGTCCCTTAATATTTTGAGAATTCTTTTTTCTTTTTACTTTACAGGGAGAATATGAAACCAGGCATATAAAAAACCTATTGATCATTGTAAATGTCCATGATTACATCTTTCTTAGTTTCCTTTCCTTTCTTAGTCAGGTCTGTTAACTATTTTCTAGTGTTCTTTATGAATCTTTCCACCATCCCTTTTGCTTACAGTTATTTTCTGATACCCATGTTCAGAGACATGAGCATTATGAATTTTTGAGTATCAGTTCCAGTGGGTTGTCTGTCTTGGACAGGAGAAATTACACTTGGATCTTTTACTCATTTTTTTAAACCCACAATATATTTTGATCATGTTTTCTCATACCCTAACTTATCCTATATACTCCCCATGTACCTACCTACCCATATTTATGTTCACTCTCTCTGGAAAAAAATCAAATAAAAACAAACAAACCTAATAAAACTAAATGAAGCAACCAGGGAGTCTATTTGGCCAACTACTTCTATGCATGGGGCCTGCCCAGAAGTGTAGTTAATATGTCCATTGAGACACCATTGGAGAAAAATGATTTTCCCTTTAATTAGAGGTATCAATTGCAAATAGCTTCTTGGTTAGAGGTGGGACTTTGTAATACTTCATCTTCTCCATGCTGGGATGTTGTCTTGTTTGCATATGTGCACATTGTCACAATCCCTGTGAGTTCATATATGTATCATGAATGTTTCCTTGGAGTCATCTGCCACTTTTCAGTCTTACAGACTCTCTCATCTTTTTCATAGATTCCTGAGCCCTAAGGTTAGGGACTTAATGAAGACATCCATTTAGAACTGAGTGTACCAAAGTCTTTCACATTGTCCATTTGTGGGTTTCTGTGTTAGTTCACATCTGCTGCAGGAAGCTTCTCTGATGATGGCTGAGTGAGATCATCTGTGTGTATAGCAATACATCATGAAGAATCATTTTATGGAGTTGTTACATCTTGTTTAGCCACTGATCAAAGGGGACTCATAGACACCTCTCAAACATCACAGGCTGTTGCTAAGGCTATTTTTCACTCCCTGATGATAAAGTCATATGGATGAAGCCAATACTTACTTATGTCATCAAACACAAAGAAGCCAACTGGTGCCCAGATAGAAGCTTCACTTAGCATTCATGGTTCTGGAAGGTACCATGGGGCAGAACAATAAACATCAATACCACCCAGCTACCAACTCTGCCACCTACAACTGATACTGGAGTAACCAACCAATTTCTTGTTCAATTTAGTGTCTTCTTCATGAGATAGAACCCATATTTGACACTGCTAACGTGACCAAGAACCTGAGACTAGGTCATAGACCTAGGAAAAAATCCAATACTATTTTTCTGCTAAAGCAACGTAGCAATAAAACTACACTTGTATTTGAGTCTCTGGACCCAAGTATCAGTAGTTATATGTGTCAGTTTTTCTGGACAAAGGCCACAAAGAATGATTAGATAATGGGACAAGATAGGTGCCATGTCTCTCTTCCTTACAATCACCCTTTTATTTTCTAAGATGAATGTGTTACATCATTTATTGGGCATGCTGATTTAGTTTTTTTTTTCTTCTGCCATGTTTTTGATACACCCATGTGTCCATGTGTTCCTAATTTAATTTAAGTTTAATTTAAGTTAAGTTTACAGGTAGTAATATGTGGTTGCATATGTCACTTATTACAATTCTTATAGTTTGTGTTTGTTTACCTATGCAAAGAAGACACAGAGTTATTCTGTATCTGCATTTGTACTCAAAATGGGGCAAACTACTGTTCAATAATATGGAGTCACTCAGGGCAAGGCATTCCTTGAAAGCTTCTGTGTTCTGTAATATGACATCATTTAGTGTAGGGCACAACCTGCCATACTCATTTGATTTACAACAAATTTCCATCAAACATTATAACTTGTAGAACTGATTAGGTCACATTGTTCAGCAATATTTCTCATAGCCTGGTATACAAAGTGAAATTTGCATTTGGAAGCTTGGCAGAGGCCCCTCAAAGTTGAAGTTCATCATCAGCACTTGCCATTGCAGCTGCAGATTCACTCCAGGGGTTCAACAGATGATGGGAACATCTCCAAGTCAATGAGTTGGAGATACATTAGAAATGGGATTATTTTGAGTTGAACACAATAATGCTAGCTATTTGGGTATGTTTTCCCCCAGTCTGTTATTGACAAATAATTACTTTTAAAGGAATAAGAGATACCATTGCCTTGACAGAACCAAGGATATGTTTCAGTAGTACATATCAAAAATTTTGGATCTGAACTCAAGAGGATGAATGTAGATCTTTCATTGCAAAGGATTTATTTGGATTGTGTCAGTTCAGGGTTAATGATGGCATTCTAATAAAATAGACCATTGATAATTGAATTATTTGGTTAAACAAACAGATTATTGCTTTAGATAAATTGATCTATGTTTTTCATGGGGAAACAAGAAAAAAAATAATCAGATTATTTGTAATTTACATTGCATTAAGTCATTTATAGTTTTCTGAACCCCTATTGTTCAAAACAATCCACCTGAATGACAAAGCAAACAGCTGACCTATATATTGTGTGTATGCATGTATGCGTGTATGCATGTGTATGCATGTGTGGTATGTGCGTATCTTTGTGTTTCTGCTTGTGTACACATGCCTTTGGAGGACAGAGGTTAACACTAGAGTCTTCCTCAATAGCTCTCCCAATTGTTTTTGTGACAGGGACTATCGCTGAATCCAAAGTTAACCAGGGTGAACAGGCTAGCTAGCAATCTTCAGACTCTTCACATGTCTTGCCCCCTTTACCCTGTCTTAAATTACAGATATGAACTGTCATTTCTGTCTTTTTTTCATTGGTTCTGAAGATCTGAACTCAGCTTGGTGTACTTGCATGGAAATTACCATAGCAACGGAGCCATCCTCCCAGCCCAGGTGCTGTGTTCACAATGTCTGTGCTATAATGACACTGCCACATTAATAATGCCTTTGAGATAAGCAATAGAGATCTACATTGATATTGAGGAGTTTCACATGGCGGGCTTACTTCTTACTCTTCCATTGCACTCAGCAGAAATAGATGGGATAGGCCACAATCTTCAGAGGATTCAAAAATTTATAAAATCACTTAAATAAAGCAATTAGGACCCCACAGATATTAATTTTGATGATCAATATATTCCATTTACAAGAATGTTAATATTATTTAATGCACAATATAATTGATGATACCAAAAAGGAAATTTTAATTATATTGTCATCAAAGTCTAACTAAATTAACATATACTTATAGTTTTCCTTAATTATGTACTATATAAAGGTAAGAAATTCTTAGAGATACTAAAATAAATGAGATTCTAATATCCATTTGTGAGCTATAGTTCAGCTAAAATCCTTTTGGAGATTAAAGAACCACAATTACTGACTATTCTCCTTCAATAAGCATACCACTGGAAATAAGTGTAGTTATAAAAACAATGATTTCTAACAAGTTTAATAAAATTTAAAAATATAATTGAAGACAGTGGTGAAAATAATGGTCTGATGTGTTTTAAAATTGTTTAATGCAGGCATACTTTCAAAGAAGAGAAAACTGTGTCATTTAGAAAGTCAGAGAAATATAGGATGTCAAAGTAAACATTGAATTTTGGTAACTATACTTTCTTATATAAAGATAATTATTTTACTACATTTGCCCCTAAATTATTCTATAACTCATTTTCCAATTGAGTTGAATTAGTTTATTTCACTTTAATGTTCTGCTTTCTTGTTCTTAGTCATAAATGTTCACTTAATTCTATAATGCCAAGGGCATCAATATATTAAAAGCAGCTGATATGACATATTTAAATTTAGGTTAACATCTCTTTTATTTAGTGCTGAGGTGACATCAATGTTGTGATCCAGTTGGGTGAAAATCTATTGCTGATAATGGTAGTGTGTGTTGCTTCCTTTTAGCATTTAGAAAAATTAGATATTTACTACTTTTTGTTACATTATAAACAATTATTATACTTGATGATGTATCTCAGTGATACAGGACCTCATGAAGCTCTAGATTTCATGCCCAACACCACAAAATTAATTAAAAATATAACAAAAGTTTTTGAAGACTAATATTTGTTTGCCCTAAAAAGAGACAAAACATGACTGGTAGAAGATGCTCTAGAGAAATAACTTTATCTCTTTATGTCCGGGAGAGTTTTCAAAAACACTGCATCAAGAAATCCTGTGTGAAGGAGGCATGGTAGAACAAGTTTGTAATCCAACAACTATAAGCCTAAGCCATAAAAAGTGAACGGCTAGTCTAGGCTAAACAGTAAAATAATATAAAAAGCAAACAAACATATATTGTGTGAGTATGACAAACTCCTAAGCAATATCCTATCAAAAGACACAAATGAAAATGACAGTCACTGACTGTGAAAGGCTTTTCAACACACATGTGTCTGGTTATCAGCATACACTTCAAAAGAGGCCATTTAATGTAAAATTGAACATATGCTTCATAGAAGACATGTTCATTAAATACAAAAGATTTTCAAGAAGTGAGAAAATTGTAAAAATAAAAGCATCAAATGTCATTTTAAAATTTCAAATGACAAAAGCCAATACTAATTGTTCTAAGAGCCACCGTCATGTTACCTTTACCTATGAAAATAATACCAGTGTTGTAGAAAATACCTTGTTGCTAAATTAGTAACTTTAAATATGGACAGTTCCTGCAATTCATTTCTGCCACTAGGATGCCAAAAGAAAAAAAAAAAATCTGAAACTAAGTACAAGGGGAAAGATCAAAAGAGACAGAATAATATCCGATCACAGTTCTGAAGTTTCTCCTGAAATCCCCAGTGGTACAAACCCAAGCAGGATACCCTGGATAGATGGGTGGCCAGGCACCGATGGTCTGTTGTATCTGACACCAAAGAACTACACATTATATCCCCCATTCAACCTCACTTTGGATCACTTACTACCTCTCTCCTTCCAATACCAGGGGAGTGTATTTTTCTTGGCAGAACACAGCATCAGCCCTTGTGGCAAATGAGTCTGTAAAAGAACAGCAGTTTTATGGACCCAGGTCTTAATGATATGAAAGCAAAGGCAACAATAACAACTGTTACAGCAGGTCTCCCCGCCGACCTCCCGGTCCTGCCGCCACGTGGGCCCTCTGGGCCCTCTGCCGTGCCAGCCCCAAATAACACTCAGAGACTCTGTATTTGATACAATCCTGTTGGCCAATTACCATTACTGTTTATGGGCTAGCTCTGCCTTAATTATTAACCCATTTCTACTTATCTAAGTATTTCCACGTGGTCATCTTATCGGGGAGCCGCGCGGCAGGCTTCCTGCTTCTTCCCGGGCTACATCTCGACTCTACTACTTCCTTTCTCCTCCTCCTGGTCTCCTAGCCCCGCCTATCTTGTTATCTCATTGGCCACAGTGCTTTATTAACCAGTATGAGAAACATATATACAGAATCACATCTCCCATCAAACAACAAATATAGAAACAATAAACATAGCCAATCACTCTGCCTCTCATACATGTAGATGACACTAAAATAATGACAATTTAATAAAGATGCATAATTATATAGTTATTTACTAGTATAACTTTACAACAATATACTTGTGTGATTATTTCTGTACTGTTATAATCTCTGAAGTCCAATTTTTGGGTAAAAAGCCTTGTCTTAAAATATTTGCTAAATGGATTTATACCTTTCTTCCTTTTATTTCATTTTTCCCTTTTTTCTTAAAACTATTATATCTCTGTCAAAATGATCTAGTACTTCCTTTACCAAAATCGCTGACAAGATTAAAAACCAATTAAAAAAAATTGGTTTTTTATGACATTTACTTTTATTATAAGCTGTGTAAATATAAAGGTTTATAAAATAAATCTTACACTTTTATTTTATTTAAAGAGTATGCATAAATTACATAATATATGATAAGGTATGGTCAATAATGTAGCCATTAATTAGTATAACTTGCCATAAGCTGTCCTATTAGACAGAGACATTACTCCGGACAATGTGCTGAGTTTTGTGTGCTTTGATAATTATTACTTTCCATCATGGAACTCAGTCAGGAATGTGCTTTCTTGCCCTCCCTTCATCCACACATTCTTTCCTATTGCCTGTTTTTTTACAATTTATTTTTAACTTTTTCTATACCTCAAGACAGGACAGATATTTGAGTTCAAGGACATGCTAGTGAAATGTCATGATACATTTTCTTGATTATGGCAGCTGCTCTTTTCCAACAGATACCCAGCTAACAGTAGAAAATAAATCAAGAGCATACCAAGTCTAGCAGCACAGGAACATGTGGCCATCTCAAGAGGTCTACATCCATATTGCTAATACTTCAAACATTCAGAGGATGCCCAATTTTGGTCTTTACCAAGGCCAGCACCACAGGAAAATGAAACACTATGAAGAGGCCTGTACTGATGTGTCTCAGGCTTTACATATTTCAAGAGGTTCCAAACTCAACCTTTGTATGCTGTCTTTTCTAATTATATAGGTAACACACACACACACACACACACACACACACACACACACACACTCACACTTGATTCACAACACTATGAATAAAGACTGACATGAAGAAAGATCATGCAGCTTATAGGCCAGGAGCAGCACAATTATAATAAATATTCATTGGGTTTATTCAGTATGTAAAATGTGAGATATATAAATGTAGTAAAAGGAAGTGTAGGATCTTACCTCACATAGTCCCATAAACAGCAACAGATCTTCAAAACCCAGTCATTTGTAAGTTTCTTGTTTAAAGAGGAGCCTGTGAGTAGAAGGACTTACAGAAGATCTTTCTTTCTTCTTCACATGTTCTTTACATTAGGAACACCTGAAATTGACATCACTGTATGTGAGGGCTGTTTCTGTTCTTGTTGCACAAATGCATATTTCATCCCATTTCTTTCTGCTCAGAATGGATCACAACAGACTTCTGATTGAAAATGACTTTTATTTTGTTCTTTTTTGAATTTAAGTTTGAAACAAGTTTTTTTTTTACATGTCAGTCCCAGTTCCCTCACCCTCCCACCCTCCCCTGTCCCCCCTCACCAACCCCCATCCTATCCACTTTCTGCTCCCCAGGGAGAGTGGGGCCTTCCATGGGGAGTCTTCAAAGTCTGTTACATAATTTGGAGCAGTGCCTAGGTCCTCCCCATGTGTCTAGGCTGAGAGAGTATCCCTCTAAGTGGAATGGGCATCCAGGCAGCCTATGAGGACTCTGGTAATGGATCAGTATTTATCTTGTTCTTTAGATGGTTATAACAGGAATAAATTATTCATTGAATGGCATAATGTCAGGCTTAAGGCTATGAAACACAAAGACATTGCAAGCACTGTGCCTCTCTGGTGACATATGGAGGGAAGACAGATTTAGTTGGGGCTTGCAATTCAATTCTTACACTCATCAGTAATGACTTTCTGACATGCTGACCCTAAGCAAGTTATTATTAGTTACTGTGTCTAGGGAATCCCTGAAAAAACAAGATGATATGAATAGAGAAACAGGGAACAGTCTTGTGTTCACTTATATTTTACCACTTTTTCAATTTTTCTTGTTTTGTAACTTCCTTCCCCAGCCCCTGTCCATTTCTCCTTAGATGTTTCCTTTTTGATACTAGAACCTCAAGGTAGATTCTCTATAGCACAAAGATTTAAGAGACTTATAGCTGCCCAAGATACAGAGAATTAGCGCAGTTGTTCAGTCCTATACAAGACATTCTATCACCCTCTAATACTCATGGAATATTCTAGAAAAGAGAAGAGCCAAGTATATTATAGCAGGAAAATAAGGTGAAGGATTACAAACTGCCAGACTCCACAACCATTACAATAGTTAATTAACCATAGTTACCTTCATTGCTTAATTAGCTACCTGTATATAATTCAATGAAATGAAATACATCTTTCTTCTCCCTCCACCAACATCCATACTGATGTATAAATGAAAGGTAGTAAGTACAATGGTAAACATTAACACATTCTTCCAAGTTTCTGGAAATAGAAATAAATCTATATTTTTTCCCATTTAATTAAGAAAAGAAAATATGTCAACACACTAACAGGTAAATGTGGCAGATAAAGCTTTAGAAATATTTCACACCTGTGAAACAGATGTTAGCTTAAAACAAATACCTACTGAGTATTAGCAGTAATTAAAGGATCATCATTTCTTTCTTCTTTTGGTCAACAGTTTGCTTTTTTTAAATGAGTATTTATGCATATGCTCACTTAGTTTATGGCAAATAACTATTTTAAAAAGCAAAGTAGATATAAACAAAGGCTGAGGCCCTCCTTGCTTGAAGACTGTGATCTTAAGTACTGGAGTTGGTGCAGTAGCTTTGAGTAGTACAATTATGGTTGAGAATTTTTAATATAGCCTCATTAAGAATAATTAGAAGAGAAAATAACAAATTGGTTTTAGAAGCGTCTTGAATCTATCCTGTGTAACAACTTTTCATAATTGCCACACCCCCCACACACACACACACACACACACACACACACACACACACATGCACACTGCCCCACCCAGACACTTAAACATCTGCTTTGGTTTTTTGTTTGTTTGTTTGTTTGTTTTACGTTTTTGATCTAAGAAGACTCAGTGGGCTTTTAAAAAAAGATATTAAATTGAGAAGCAATCATGTTGAGGGGACAGTGAAAGATATGGAGGGAAGGCAATGGTAATGAACTTCACCAAAGCACATTTTATGTAGATATGAAATTCTTGAACAGCAAAAACAGAGACTAGGAGCAATTAAGAAACCTGGTGCTTTTGTAGCAGATTTGGGTTCCGTATCTGTCACCTACACAACAACTCATATTTCCAAGTCCAAAGAATATGATGCCATCTTCTGAGCTTGTAGACACCAGGCAAGAATTTAATATACACACTTAGTTGAAAGCAAAACACTCATAAAATTATTTTAAACCTCAATTTTTATTTTTGTTTTGTTAGCTTATTATATTCTAATATAATTTCTATTCTCACTTTTCCTTTTGTTCCTCCAAACCCTTCCACCTACCCCTCCTTGATTTCTTTCAAATGATAGTTGCTGTTCCTTCTTGATTGCTGTTGCATGCTTATATGTACACACACACACACACACACATACAGATATAATGCACCTAAATATAACCTGCTTAGTACATATAGTTACTTGTGTGTATGTTACTTGTGTGTAGTTAACCAATTGGTGTGTTCTTCTCTGGAAGTCTATTTCTCCATTCTCATGATTCTGTAGTTGCTTGTCATTCTTTATGTTGACTTGACACCCTGTGAGCTTCTCCCCAACCACTATGGAATGTCTATTGGTGTCATCCTTGTTCATGTTGTGTTTAGGTGATCAAGTTAGTGAGACTTTATGTGTGTAGTTTCTGACATTAGTAGAAGACAAAATCTCACAACAAACTCCCTGATCCTCTGGCTCTTAAAATCTTTCTACCCCATCTTCCCCTGTGTTCCCTGAGCCTTAGGTATAAAAATTATTTAGTAGAAATATCCATTTGGAATGGAATCTACAATTCTGAATTTTGATTAGCTATAGTCTTCTGTAGTGGTTTCTTTAAAAATTCCATGTAATACAAAGAATGAAGTCAATTTAGTTAATGTGACAAAATAAGATTAACAACACAATAGATCTTCAGGGGACATATTAGAATATAGAAAACATTGGAAAAGTTTTAGTAGGGATGTCCATCTCTTTCATATTAGATTATTAAACATTAGATTTCAAATGTCAAAGTATAAAACATTTCACTAGGGGTCAATTTCAACTTGAAAGGGCTGAACTTACAGATTAGATGAGTGAGTTTTGTATTTTTTTTTTGTCACAGAGGTGAAAATTCTCTAACAACTGTGTCAAATAATTATAAGTAGAAAACTTCGGTGAATCTAACATAATTCAGATAGTTATATAGTACTAAAAAGAAAGTGACTGTGTATATAACTTATTTATTAAGTGACAAGATCTATGATCCCAGACTGGAACAGTCAGCCTGTCTAGAGTTACAGGAGTGTGCCATCATTCAGGTTTCACAAAGTCTTGGTATCATAAGCCTTTATGCATTATTTCTTTAAGATAAAAAACTATGATACAGGTTAAAATACATCCTCGCTCTTAACAGGGTACCTTACTCTATAATATTGCTTAAGTCAGACAACTGGATATTCAGGGTATGAAGCTCCAGTGGAAGTTATGAATAATTGGTAGCAAGTAAGCATTTTCTCCCCTTTTATGTGAAATGGAGACTCTTTGGTTACAGAGGTAACAACAGTCCAGTCTTCTGACAACTAATGAATGTCTATCCTTTCCAAGTTTGTTGTACTTTAGGACATTTTAAAGATTAGAAGGAAAAAAGGAAGGGAAAGTTAATTTATAATATGGCCTTATCTGTAAGACACACCATAGGATTATGTAGAAGGTCTAGGATTTTATGAGGTTGTTTTGTCACTGGGATTCAAATCATCTCAAATTGCTATGTTGGTGCAGGTTATCATAAGTATGCATCAGGGACTCCTACCAAGTCAGGGGCCAGAAAATGTTTTCCTGGTGAGGTTAGGTGTATGTTGACAACAGTAGAAGATGCACATAAAGGACAGATTGATACAAAGGAAAAAATGCATAACAATAGAAAAAAAGACATGTAACATCAACAGCTCTTGAGGGTGGCTCTGGATGAAATGAAAAGTACTAAGGAAAAGAAAACATCTAGATTTTATCTATAGTTAGAACACACACTAAAGGAGTTTGAGGGGTGGGGGAAAGATGTACGGTGGAACATCCAATGGGCCATTTAACATATTTTGATTTTTTTTCTCTAAAGTAATGTTACACATTGAGGTCTAGGCCATAATATGCTTAGTTCTAATCTAAAACAAATGATTAGTCATTTTCAACAATATTGTTGAAAATTTCATATAGTATATTTCAAGCATATTCATCCCAACTCCCTCAACACTTCCCATTACCACCCTCTCCATGCTCCTCTCCCTTTCCACCCAACTTTGACATTTCTTCTTCTTTTATGTATTTTTCGTTTCCTGTGAGTTCAGTTTGTGTTTCCTAAATAGTCTTGGGAGTGGGCCCTCTCTTGCTGTGTGGTTGGCTTCCCAGGTTCACATCATGAAGGAAATTCACTCTTGCCATCTCATCAGCTAACAAATAGCTCCTTAGGTAGGGGCAGGATTTGATGCCCAGGCCCACCCCATCCATGCTAGGAATGGAAAGTGCATATTCTTTGTGTATGCCTTCAAATTTGCTGCAAGTTCAGAAGTGTAACTTCCATGCCTATGGAAACACCACTATTCCCGTAATGATCTCAACTACTTCTGGCTCTTACAATGTTCCTTCCCCTTTTCTATGAAGATTCTTGACTCTTGGGGAAGAGGAACTTTCATGTGATATGTATTAAGCATTTTTAAAAGAATATTTTTATGGGACAAAGACAACCATGTTAAAGTTAGCATAAATTTTGGGACAGGTTTTCCTGCAGGAAGAAAATGTGGGAGTTCTTTGAATAGAAAAGAGTTAAGAATCCTCTCACAGGTCAGGAGATGGAAACCATCACATATAAAAAGATGCCTTCCACTAAATTCAGACTTGCTAATGGGTCCCTGGAAGGAAGCATAGGAAGTGGTAGGGCATAGGTGACTTCACTCAATTGTCACACATTATTGACATATACTTTGCCTAAGTGACAGAATGACCAGGCTTGGCCTAGGACTAAATAACAACTGATTTTTGATGTTGGAGTTCTGCCTTGAAATTACAAGTGGAGACATTGTCTTGGCAATGGAACTCTTAGAAAACTGATAGGAAAAACAATGTGCCAGTCATTGACAATCATGTGACAGTTGTCATGTCAGTACATGACATAAAAGTAAATAACTCTGAATTTTATTGAGACAACAGTATTTTGTATTATAGAAAAGTTTTAGAATTGGATGGTCTTCCTAGGCTTTCTCCTTTCCTGGATAAAGAGTTTAGTTAGTAGCTAACTCTGAATGGTCCTTGGATTGCAGTCCAAACAGAATGTCTTGGAATTCAAATCTCAAACCTGTCACTGCTTGTCACTTCTGATTCTCAATCCAACTAGTTGTTTAAGATCATTAAAGGATGTATGGCATACTTGTAGTGTGGTGACATGTCTGTAGAATAAGCCACCTTGATTTGGGTAATGACACATCTCACATTTAGTAGCTCATTAGATGTTGGGAATATGTAAAGCCTTAAGAGATTGAAAATTAACAAAGTCAGTGAAGAGTAAAATAAGCAGACTGGAGAAACCCATTTCCCAGGTACCCTCACCAGCAGCTAACTCACCCTCCTCGTGGCAGGTGGGTTTCTCACAGGCCACAGAGAACAGGAAAGTTCAAATCGCTTCCTAGTGTTCCCTTTGATTTCACTTAGGGTATTTTACACTCAATAAGTCCTTATCTACTCTATCCAAAATGACTTTCTTCTCAAGAAAATTCTAAATAAACTTGTTATTAAAAAATGTTTTCTGCATTTCAGAGCTAATTATACTTTCATGAACACATCATTTCAAAACAAATGCTTGAGCTGCTTTGAATACTGTGTTATTAATAGGTTATGTGCCTGACAAACACACCAGTGTTCTGCGTTTAAAAATAATAAAATAAAAATAGGTTTGGGCCAATCCTGAAGCATCAGTTGGACGCGGTATTACTTATTGGTGGAAAATGGGAGTCTTGTGATAAAGGAAGATAAGTGATGGGGGATCAAAGCCAGACCCATCATTTCAGATCACCTTTGTTTTGTGGGAATGGATAGGGGTTCTAGGAGAGCTACATTAATTCTTTCTGAGGGTCCCTGTTCCACATTTCCATAATTACATACTTCCTGTCACTGCTGTACAAAGACTAAACTGGGACTGGAGAAATGTCTCAGGTATTGAAGACTAGGCTCAAAACTCAAAACAGGAACACTTGGGGATCCATTTAAGCCAGAGAAGGAAAATCTTAGATAGTTATTCAGAGTTTCTCCTTACTTCAAACAAAACACACAATGTTTCAGGGTAAAAAAGTTTTAACTTTGTTCTGAATTGCATGCAGGTAGATCTCATGAAATGAACAGACATGCCCAGAAACAGGGCCTCTGGGAGGCTGGTGATAAAAGCTGTGTAAGAGCATAGGTGATAGACAGAGAGCCAAGCTGTGGGGAGGTGCAGGGAGGAGAGAAAGGAGTAGAGTTACTATGGATGAGAAGGCTGAAGAGGGATTCATGAACATTGATAAAGATGAGATTAAAACTGCAGACCTCACAGCCTTTTCGCTTCAGAAGGGGAAATGCACTTACTTCACAGAGTTCTGCTTCCAAAGACTGTGTGGCCTGTGCCAACATGCATAAAAGGCAGGAAATGAGTTTTTATCAGCAAATCTTGAAATTGTCTTCCAAATAGCACATGTTAGCCATGTGTATCAAGTTACTTTTCAGCATGCATCTAAGAGTGCCATAAATGCATATATATATATATATATATATATATATATATACATACATACATACATATATATATACATACATACATACATACATACACATGATCCTATTTGTCTGGTGTGTCTTCTGCCTCTGAAATGTACATATGTCAACTTGTAAACTTAGCCTTCACCTGTAACTTATAGATGTTATAAAGCTGTTTTTAGAGTCATTATTGAGTAATGCTCAATAAAGTAAAATGATTGTTTAAGTATGAATTATCAATTCTGATTGACAGACATTACTCTGAAGATTTCAGCAAAAGGATAAAACTCGCTTTAAGCAATTTGTATTTAAAAAACTGTATAAATGTACTCTATGTTATTGTCACTGCTAAATAGTTGTATACTGATGGTGGATATTATCTAATTTTGTTGTTAATATTATATTAGTATTATAAAATCTGATGGGTCCCTTTTCCACAGATCATTAAGTAATTCATCTGTTATGGTATATGAATTTTGTGAATATGTAAATCTCTCGCTAAATATATACATGTATCCTTTCTTCCTTTCTTCTGTTCTCTAATCTGCTCCCAATGGTGATTCTGTACTTTGACTCCAGACTGGCAATATGAGGGTAAGGTGACTAAAATGATTCTCAGCACCTCATGGCATCCCTTGCTGTCCATTTTCCCACTACTGTTTTTAGAGCATCATTAACATTCTATCCACTCTCTTTAATCACAATTAATTTCCAATTATGTTTGTTTCTGTTGTGGAGCTTTCTCATCATTTATCCTGTTAATCATCTCTCAATGTTGTTTCTCTGCATCAAATTACCATTCCATTATTTCTGACCAGAAGGGCTGACTACTTTTCACAGTTAAGGCTATGGTGTCATAGAATCTGTGTGGGCCTTGGAAAAATGTTTTCTGTTAATAGTCAAACACTTGAAATGTTGTAAATTAAGTTGATAGTATTTTTTTTTAATATTGGTATATATCTTGGTGAATGTAACAAGTTCTCATGCACTTGTTAATCATTGTCTTTGATTATCTTTTCTCTAGATTGCAAACTAGCTAGGGGAGGCCCACCAGCTACCATCGTGGCCATTGATGAAGAGAGTAGGAATGGTAAGTGAATTCTGTATTTACCAGTACTGTCCATAATACATAATAAGATTTTTTTTTCTTTTTATCTTGGCATTTGGTTTGATACGATCAGAGACTCTACATAAAAGAGGTTTTTTTTTTTTAAATCAAAATCTATTAATGATTCATGCTTAATTTCCTTCCTAAGCCTTTCAAATATATCACTTCTAGAAATGCTTCCTTGGGATTATGTCACAAAAGACTCTTTCAGTGAATGTGTCTCTAGTTCTGTATGAGTCATGACAGATCTGAGTTAACCTAAGTATGAATCATATATGTGCTGGGATTCTTCTGTAAATAGGTGGAATTGACAGTCACTCATAGAATCATCTAACTAAAATGCAGTGAGCTTCTCCAAAGAAGGGACCATACTGTGAGTCCCGTCTGGAATCTGGTAAAGATGAAAGCTTAAAACTGGTGAGACACAGTGGTTGAGCATGGATAACAGGGGGCCTGCATAGACTTGAAAGAGGGCACACAGCTAAAGTTCCTAGTGTGGAAGAACCCTGAACATTCACTACATTTGGCCTGTCTGCAGTCATTAGAAATAATATTTAGCCATATTGAGTTGTGTGTTAAAAAATGCACTTTCTCAAAATCAAGAATAGATGCAATTTTGTTCTACAACCCTCACTCTTCACGAGTTTGAAATTCAAAATAGTCATAAAATCCCCTCCTCTATCAGGTCATAAGAAGATGGTGACATCTGGGGCCATCCTGTGTGAGAGTTCTCTGTGCATTTTCTCCACTGCCCATCTAAGTGGTCTTTTGCTGGGTTGCTGCTAGTGTACTTCCCGTTACAAGGGACTTTTCTTCTGAAATCACACTTTAAGGGAAGGGATTGTGTCAAGTGGCTCATTGAAAAATTACTTTTTTCCTGTAATTCTACTTAGGCTTACTTTGAGAACATTAACACGCATTATAACATTATAACAATAACCTGTGGTTCATTATGAATTACTTTTGATGGCTACTCTTTTTTACTTACTGAGAAATCACTGTAAAGTTCTACTTTCATTTATGGTCTTTGTGAGTAATCAAAGTGTCTGCACTGTTGCTAGCCTCCATTTAATATTAGGTAATTATGAAAATGTATTTTGGTTATTTAAAAATTAATTCCATCCATCTACAATGAAGACATATGGAGTAAGTAATTGCGAGCAGCTTGAATAAGTTGGAACTAAACTATAATCATATACAAAGAAGAAAATATATTAAAGTGCTATAACAGGAAAAGACTATTTTCCATAGGCAGATTTATGTTTTCTTAAACTTAACTATTTCTATTTAGAATAAACCCATTTTTCTTTAAGATACAAATTTTGATTTTTAAATGGAAGTGTAAAGCCAATAAGCTTGCCAGAATGACTATCTAATTTCTTTGTGCTTGAAACTGAGCTGGAATAAAATAGTTATTTTTACTAAAGTTAGCATGTGACTGCAGGACTTACAGATCATGCCTGTCTCCTTTAGCGCTGAGCCCTGACTTTGTAAAGGGTGTAGGAAGAGATTGCCAAGGCTGCACTAGTGAATGAAGGGAGTTTAGCTCTGCTGCTTGATGCAGCATTGAGAATGTTGTGCTTCTTTCTTGACATATTTTACAATAACTGCCAAGTCTCAGAAAGCTGCCAAAGCTGTTGGAAGATCAACACACTACATAAATATCAACCTACAGTAAATGTTTTGCATTTTTTCCTCTTACATGAAATTTGTAAAATTATTGAGATCACATGTATATCTGGCAGATAATATAATGCACACAATTCTCCTCACTGTGAGATTCTCAGAATGGGAAAATGTTTGTAAATATTTCAGAGACCTTTAGAAATACTGAGGTTTTCACCTAAGCCCAGCCTGGGTAATGGCTATTTCAAAGAGTTAAAGATAGACCACTAATATAAAATAGTAGCCAATAGGATTTGGTTGTTTTTTATTCCTCTTCCTCCTCTTTTACTCCAACTCCCTCCCATTGTCATATTTCTATGATAATGCATTTATTTCAAATGAATCAGATGCGGTACTTACATGTATTCCATGTTTAAATAAGATAGATGATTTTTATATTGAAAATCACATAAAGCTCTGTGAGAGATGAGACAGAGTATGTACTGACCACATGTGCGTTTGGAAGGATTGTTCTATTACAGTGATGCATGTAGCATGTATTGTGCTAACCTACCATGTTTGTATTGCTCTGCAAAACTATTGTCAGCCAGAAAGAATTAGTTGTCTCTCTCTGAGTGGATTTATACAAGAGTGCAGGATAATTCTTGATCAAAGACTAGTTACCACTGGAATTGAAACAATCAAAAGATAATTTTAAATAAATAAACTAGAGTTTTCTACAACAGAGTATTCACATAGAAACAAAGAAATTGTAATTATAGAAGAAACTTAAATTTGGCTAGTTAGGGGTAGTAGCACATACTTCTAATCCCACCATTCTTGTGGCTAATTAACAATGATTGTACTATCTTACAATGTATTGAAATAGATGTGATATTTGTAATTTTCTTCCAAGATAATAGAGTCATCCATGTCAATGTCAAACCACTGCCCTTTAATGTAACATGGTAATTCTAACACTTGGATAATGCGGAAAAATATCTTATTTTATTTTCTAATGTTGTAGAGCCCTAACATTTTTAGTTACAGAAAAATGAGTCTCCATATAATGTAAGTGGTTTGGTAGATGCTACATGACATTAAAAGCATGATTTCAAACTCATCCATCACATTGCTCTATTTCTTATCCAACTCATTATCAAGTCACTATGAATTATTTAGTTTACAGTGATAATAGTTTACAATGATGAAGGAATCATTTTCCTGTGAATTATAAAGGTATTATCATGTCAGCTCCCCATATATTTAACTGCTCTTATGATTACTACTGTGTGATAGCTGTTGTCATATGAAGCCATTTGGCTGTGTCCATCACCAGGAGGCTGCATATAGGGCAACACATTCTGTTTGTTTCATTTGTACAGAGGGATGGTTTTCCGAAAGGTCAGCAGTGACATCTGTCTGAATGTGTAACTGAAGTGACAAGAAAAGAGAAAGATTTCTGCGTACTAATAAAAAAATTGTTACTTATCTCCTCAAATGGTCTCTAAGTTTATTAGAATTCCATCAAGCTTTGTGTTTTTTCACATTAATCATATCTTCGGTTTGAATGTATGTTCGAATAAACAACAAGATTTTAGTAAGTAATAGAATAATAGAATGTCCAAAGTACTAGGAAAAGAAGACAAAAACAAAGCAGACAAAATAAAAAATGACCACTGAGCTGAAATATTTTCTTATAGAGAGAAATGACTGCAAATGTTAGTGACTGCTTAACTACATTTTAAATTTCATGTTTTTGGTATTATTATGATTATTGAAGATGATGAAAGATCAATTGTGCAGTTATCCATCATATTGAAGGAAAGAAACATCAGGTTTTGTTATATGCATGTTTCTTCATTCTAACAATTATGTTAACTATGCACATTATAGAAATAAGCCTGGATTATATCAAATTGAATCTTGTAGCACATATACACAATTACTCCTAAGTGAAGCTATTACAGGGAGTGACTTTCTATAAATGCAGCATTTAAGTCATAGGCCATCAAGGCAAAGGCTAGCTAGAGTAATACTTTCATTTGCATGAACTGTAGGAATATCAAAGCAGTGGTAGCAAGAATGGCCCTGGTTCTACCATACAAAATGACAGTGGGGGTTGCTCACTTGTTGTAACCTGTAGTTTTTTTACTAAAATAGGGAATTCTCCACATGAATAAGTCAGCCTAATTTAATGATTGATCCCTTCCCTTGTGAAACAAAATGCACCTATGCAACTCAATGGTCCTGGCACTGGTTTAGAAACTCATTAGGGAATTACAACTAGAAGGAGTCAATTGAAATAACAGAAAAATCAGAGGTATCACTTGGAGAAAGGATCATGTTCGGGGCCACATTGTTATAGGAGGGGACTCAGGGATTTCACTTCCTCCTTGGCTATCCAGTACACTGCTTAGATTTGGCGTGCTTAGTGCTTTGCAGTTCTGAATGAGGGGTTCTGATGGAAGTCATTTTTGAACAGTTAAGTTGCTGGTTTGAAAGTGCAGCACCCTGTCTTTCCAGGAACCATCCTAAACCTGGATCTCCAGGGTTACCTCCCTTACATTCACTTTCTTGAGGCTTTAGGTTACACTTTCTTGACCCCTCCCCATGTCCTTTCTCTTCCAAATTACCTTCACACATAAGCATTTTGAGCACATTCATGTTCCTTGTGATCAGAGGGTGGATTAGTGATCTGGATGTTCTGACAGTTGTGCTGTGAATTTTCCTCTAAGGACACAAAGGATGTGAAATGGGTCAAAATTCTTCCCTTTGAAGAAAGTGTAGAAATCAATAATGTGTAGATTTTAGCAACCACTTGAGAAAACCAATAATTACACACCATTCTGAAATGCTTTAGTCTCATAGTGCCTCCCATAGCAATTAAGAAAATATTTATGCACCAAATAATTCCCCATGGAATTGGCTGCAGTATTTCAACCTCATGTTCTTTTCACATGTGAATCAAGCAATACTAAAGTAGTGGCTATATTCAACTTATAATCACTTATAAACTATATGTTTCTTTTGCGTTATTTCAGGAGATATAGTTCAATCAAATAGTATACACTTGCTCTTTGTAGTAAATAAAGGAATCTCCTAGTCCCAATGAATTCAGTAATAATAACTTTTGGATATAATTGCTACCCAAGGTGTTTCTGAAGTATTCTCAGCTTTACAAATTGGCTTATTAAATAAAAGATGGAAACATACTAATATACTATATAACCAACAGAACTTTCATTTTATTGTATTTTTGAAGTTATAACATAATCACATGATCTCTCCCTTTCTCTTCCTCCCTCTACACTGTCCCATAGACTCCTCCTTCTTCTATCTTAAATCCTTGACCCCTGTTCCATTAATTGTTGTTATATGCTCATGTGTATGTATTCTTAAATATAACCTGCTCAATCTGTACAGTGTTAGTTGTAGATGTGTTTGTAGGGCTGACCATTTGGTATTGGATAACCAATTGGTGTGGCAACACACTTTCTTTTAAATCTATCAGAACTACTTGCCATTAATTATCAGAGTTAAGTTTTATTTATTTATTTATTTATTTACTTATTTACTTATTTACTTACTTACTTACTTACTTACTTTGGAGAGTAAAGATGATGGCATTGTGTTTCCTTGTTTTTGGTTTGTTTATTTTGGAGATGGAGATGGTAGGTATCTTATTTTATTTGATTGGTTTGTTTTAGTCCTTTTCTGATTTCTGAATTTTGTATTTTTCTGTATTTTATGGAAGATTTGGTCCTCAGTTTATATTAATAAGATGATTTTCACTGAACTTTTTGTTTGTTTGTTTTGATTTTTGGTTTTTGTTGTTTTTTCTCATTACTTAAGATGTTTTGGTAGCCAGATTTTTGTTTTTCCTATTTTTTCTCCATTATTTGCTTTTGAAAATGTGTGAAAATACACTACAGTGGTTTTACATATAAATATTTATGTAGTTGAGTGGGTTGCCAATCAAATCAAGATATCTATACATCCATATTTCTACTTTCAACTTCCCCTCAACTTGGCTATAATACAACATGCATGAAGGATACTGCTTGTCTGTATCTACTTTTTCTTGTTACAAACAGGCTGAATAAATGCATGCTACTTGACCATGATTATGTCAGGTACACATTCATCTGTTAAGTCACTTATTTAGAGCTCTCTTTGAGATGTGTTTATGCATATTTTCTGACATTGTTCGATGTAACATAGAATTGTATTGGGATGTATCAAGAAAAACAATAGTCTAGAGCATCAACACAGGTTCCAGGGCTAGATAACCAAGAGAAGCTGGAAAAGACAGCAAGATGACAGAGAACGTTAGACAGGAAGGGGAAGCAGTATGCTGACTAGAGCCCCAAACTGTTAAGACTGAAGAAATGAGGTTGCATTTATAAATTTTATACTATGCATAGGATAAACAAATCTAGCCTTCATAGATGAACATGAGTGCTAATTTCAAAAAGTAGTAAGAAGTTAGTTGATGGAGGAGACAGCAGATGACTGAAAGCTAATGTGTTTGTATAAGCGCAGAATAGTGGTTCTGACTGTTTGCAAGCCTGTGTACTAGTCATGAATGTCCTTAATGTTGTTATTGATTTCCCAACAAATCCATTAATATCAAACTTGTCTACAGCCTGTACAATTCTGAGTTCATGCACATAACCACATGGTTCTAAGTGTTTGTTTATATCTTAGATCTATCTTTTGAAAATATCTGCTCCACTAACAAAAAAAATAGAGAGCCTATAGTAAATCATATAATCTAGGGTAAGTGGTGTCACCAGTCACCACCATAGGCAGCACCTAGTTGAGAGCCTAACTGAAAATAGGGCATTCTCAATCAATTAACACCCAGTGACTGGAAGTTGGGCAAAGTGGTATCATCAAAATTAACCACTGATTGTTTAATTAAATTACATTGTCTTCAAAACATTACTAATCCAGAGGCAAGAAATGATTCTAGTAGATGCACATTTCAGATAGATCCTTGCAAATGTCTTCACTCCAGTTGGTAAAATGATCACCTTTGGAGATGCTCATCTTGATGGAAATGTTGGCAAATGTGCTTAGTTTGTGGTTAGCCTCAGTACTGTGGAAATGACAAGGTGTTAAAAAGTACTACCAGGGCTCTGATCTAAAGAGTTCAATTATGGCCTTAAAATTTTATATAAAAGTTTATCTAGGGATCTGTAGACACTGACGACAGTCAGACTTAAACTTAAGAATGACCCAACAGAAGGAGGTACTTTAAATGTTGTTCCTGAAAAGTCTCAGTGCCCATCTCAGTGATCATAATATGAGTAGAATGAGTTTCTATGAAGCAAATATGTTTCATAGAATATAATCTCATGTTTATTCTTATGTTTTAATCTGTCATGATTAATTTATGCCTCTATCGCACTTCCTGTCCTGTAATGGTAAGTGAGCATAAAATTGAATAGTGTCAGTTGAACATCCTTTGGACATTTTGAATCTTAATGTCTTCAGAATAATGTTCCACTGTGAGTGGGTGCCTGTAAGTTGATACCATTTACTTGTATCTACCATGAATCCCCAGAGAAAAAGTTTTATGTCATTATGACTATTTCAAAATGTTAAGAAAGGTCATAGAACATGATTATTTCTTTCACTTTTTAACTAACCACCAGTATTTTTGTTTTCTATTTTACATTCAAAATCAATTAAAATTCATGATTGCCATTAGGAGACTAAAATATCAACAATTTGAAGTTATAGATAATTATTATCATTTCATGCAATATTGAGCTGCTGTACTTTTATGTATTTCCCTGATTAGAAATCACTACTTCATGTAGGGAGTATTTATTTTTTGGTGGGGACCAAAGGAATGACTGTTAAGAATTGACCATTTTTATAATACTACACTGGTCTTCCTTGACAGGATGCAAAGGTCAGCCTTGGAGTTCCAGTTTTATAAATGCATGCTCTTTAAGTACTGTTGCCCCCAAGGCAAGGTATTCTAAATAGTAATGTGAATTTATCATATCTGTTTTTAAATTTATTTTTAATGTTTAAAACTATTCCTAGTTAAAATTAAGGTTACAGGAAAGTGTGCCTTCTTTATTCTGTGGCAGAATTTCTGTCATTTGCTTCGATATGTGAGCACAATACCTTATTATGTGAATAACTCGTGTCACTGTATTTACATTGACAAGGAAGTGTGAACATGTAGAATTCAACCTATAAGCCATGATCTAGGAAGAGGCAAAAAGAGAATATTTAGCTGTTTTTCCTATAATACATTTTACCTTTAAAATTAGAATACCAGAGTCCTCTCCTACATTAGATTGCAGCCCCAAGAAACAGGTGGGTCTGTGGCAGTTGATTGCTGAATCCCTAGAGCATGTCTGATATAGCACTCAAGACCTGAATTCTCATTCAGATACTCATTAACCATTATCTTGAAACCCACAAATACTCTCCAATCACCACCAGAGTAAACATCACTTACCTGTTTATTCAATATTAGCAAGGACTATGACATTTTGTAAAATTAGTCCATTAATACATGCTTTTTCCACCAATTTTGTATATAGAGTCCTAAACTTTTCACATGCTAGCCATCAGAGACAATTGACTACCAGCACATACACACACACACACACACACACACACACACACACACACACACACACACACATATATATATATATATATAATGCCTATAAGTCAAATGGTATAGATCCCCCCCCCCCCTGAAATATATAAGAAGAGACCTTCACTCTGCAATATGGACCTGATCTTTCCACCGAGCTGTCACCACACTGTATGTATGTCAGTCTGTCATTTTTCTGCTCATGGTGATATAATTAACTGGTGCCCAGGAAGATATACTGAAATCTACTACAACTCAACCATTTTGAAATGGCTATGGGGAAGTGGGTTTAGAAAACACAGGCATTTTTAGTATTTTATAACATTCAAAATTGTTTACTCTGAGCAGTTATAACACAGCTAAGCACTTAGATTAGAGAATTCCACATATAAAAATTCTGCGAGAGACATAGCCCAAAGAAATCAAAATTGCACTGCTTGTAAGGGCTCCAAAATCAACACTAGTTGGATGTATATGTGATATCTAGAGTGTTATGATGTTATAAAAAATGAAAATTAATACGTTCAATTAAATGCAACAAACTAGTTGCATTAACAATCCAGGCACATGAGTGTATACACTGCATGAGACCATAACACACATTCCAAAGCTATACACAATGTAATAGGGGCATAGCTTCGTGGTCTTGTTGCCTGTTCAACATGCTCAAAGCCAACACTTCTATCTTCATCACTGAAACCTAAAACTACCTATACATAAAACACATAGTAGTATATGCCTCTCATACTGAATTATGAGTTTGAGAGGCTGGTCTGAATTACATAGTGAGGTTCAAGGTTCTGTCTCAAAAATATATATGCCAAGTAGGTAAAGGAGCTAACATTGTAAAATAAAATAAAAAGCAAGGGCTTTTCTGAAAGATTGATTTTATATATATATATGTATATATATATACATATATATATATACATATATATACATATATATAATATTTTACTTGACAAGTGGTTATATGACTGTTCACCTAAGTTATAGTTCTGTATTTTATGTAGATAGGTTGTATTTCACAATAGTGATTCAAGTATTATGTACACATTTTATTGATAAAATTTATTCTATTGGTTTTTCACATCATTTATGTTGATCCCAAACATTCCTTGTTCGTTCTTATCTGCCCCCAACTCCTGCAACACACACCCCCAAAATAAACAAAATTTAAGAGAAAACAATGAAGAAAATAAAGTGAGAAAAATTTAACGAAAAGTTGCAGTGCAACCCAACAAGCCATGCTGTATACTCCTTGGTCCACACATCTCTACTTGCAAGTGCTCATTACAAAGAGTCACTGATCAGGTTCGAGGTCCCTGGTCTCCACAATGCTGGGCCCCCATTGGGACTCTTACTGTACATCCTGCTGGCTCCCTGGAAAACACAGACATCTTAAAAATATTACCGCCATGATTTTACTAGTCATCTTGCCATATACATTCTTTTAAATCTCCCCTAAACTTTTTTTTTGAAAATAAGCTAAGCTATGACACTTAACATTCAACAAGTTTGTTGATTGTTTTCAACTGCGGAGGTGGGAATGGGACCATGCACAGGGCCTCCCAGACAGTGAACACATGTGCCACCACCGAGAATCATACTAAGCTCATATAAATCAATCCATCCGAAGTCATTTCCCCTGATGATTAATTGATTGATGGGAGCATTCTAGACAGTTTTATGAGCAGCAGAGAGAAGAGGAAAGCTGTATTTCCAACTTTCTAAGATCCATCTTTTCATCTGTGTCAAATAGCACAACCCATGCAAAAACACCAAGGATGACTGGTAGAGGCAAGAACTTCCAAGACAAGAACTTCTGAGATTTGCCAAGTGTTTATACTCAGTTTGATGTGTAACACATATTTTGCTAATTACCAAATGAACATCAACCCTCCAAGAGCTTGCATTTGCTCACTTGATTGCGAGAAGACAATAAAAATATTATACAAAATAGGTATGACCACAGGACTGTAGCTGATCTTTTATTGTGTACACAATCCCTTATTTACAACTCATCTAGAAAATTTACTTTAAAACATGTGTATTTAGAGAAGTATTTACTGAGACCTGAAAGCTCACCTTTTTCTGTGTAGTAGCTGAGTGTGTTTGACTTAAATGTCCCACCCACAGATTTCTTCTATGCCCTCTTACCTCTTATTTTTGTGTGTAAAGATGAATGCCAGTCTGTTCAAGACATGCCTCACCTCTGCTATTCAAGAGGGCTATCCTACTGCTTTTAGGCTACATGGCTCAACTCTTACTCCAACCTCCACATAGGAAGTAGTAATAGTTTTATTAATGATATTTTTTAAACTAAATATTAGAGAATACTAAGTGTGGTATATTACTTTCAATTTGATCATTAAGGCAAGTATAATGTAAACTTCAGTTATTATGTAGTTTTATAACCAACCTTTTCTATATAGGTAAAATTAGATTTTTATCCAACAGTTTCTTCTTGGTGAATTTTAAATTATTTATTTTGAAGATAATTTAGTAATGAAAAAATCAGGAAAGCTAGATAATAAAGATTCCTAAAAATAAAAGCAGGATTCTAACTCTTTTAATTGCCATATCTTCAAAGAACATTGCCCTTCTCCTTCCCTGCTCCCTCCTTCTGCTCATCCAGGCATTATCGCCTTCTTATTTCTCTTTCTTCTATCTTCTCTCCTTTCTGAAAATGGATTTTGAGTGGTAAAAAGCAACCAGTTTGAGAACATTTGCAGTTTTACTGTTGAGAACAAGAAAAGCGAACCATACCTCTTTCCAACTGCAAGAAGTTGTCTCTAGCCTTACATAGCAGAGAAATGTGATGTTTCTTTGTCAGTCTCCTAAGAACATATTGTTTACTTAGCATCTACTCTATACATGTAATTCAGAGAACAATGTCTATATCATAGTTTAAATTTACTCAAACTGCATGGACTATTGAAGAAAGCAATAAGGAATTTAATATTTTTTCATATTTTTATTGCACACAATAAAGTATTTCATACAATATTAATTTAAGTATTTCACACAATATGCTTTGATCAACCCTTTCCTAGTCTACTCCCCCTGTCCTACCCATCCTTATGGCCTCTTTTTATTTTTTTTTAAACAACCAAGTCCAAGTTGTGTTGTTCCTATGCTTTTAAATGTATAGCCTTCTACTGGAGTGTGGCCAGTCTATAAGGGGCGGTTTTGTTAGAGAATACTGACTTCTCCTCTCCCAATCATTTCTCACATAGGGATTGAAATTCATGCCAACCTTTCTTCTTATGTAGGTTTCGTGAATTCTGTCATAACACCTGTGAATTTATAGATATAACTGCCTTTTTGTGTCTTGAATTTTAGCCCTGGGTTTTACAATACATTTTAAATAAATATAAGAAACAGAAAACTAAGTAGACTCGTAAGTTGTGTTTTATATTTATGCATATATTTGCAACAATACTAACCAAAAAAACCTCATCATCATATGAGAGAATGATATGGTATGGTATGGGAGAAGGTTGGAGGGAGGGGACCCTGAAATTGTTGCAGGGAGATGAGAAGAAGTGATATAATTACATTTTAATTTAATTTTAAACACCAAAAATCAAAGGTATTTTCAAAGAATTAATAAAAACATTATTATAAAATAATTTATTTTTTAAATTATAGTGTGTATATTTATATCTGAAATTTTACTGGTTCCAACTATATAAAGAAATTTATTTTACATTTTAGCAGAAGGCACTATCTCACTGGTGATATATATATATATATATATGTATGTATGTATGTATGTATGTATGTATGTATATGCCAAGTGTTTGTCAATGATAACAGAGCAATTAAGATCTTGAGCTTCAGTTTCAAATGTACACAACAATGTATCTTCTTCTCTCATGACTTGAAAGATGTCTAATTAATTAATTAATTGCCCCATAGAGGTATGAAATCTCCAGTATAATTGCCTGCAATATTTTTTCAATACCTTCATAAAGAAGGGAATGACTGCTACAAGGGCCTTCCTTTATACATGTGCATGTTTCCTAATGTTTACACTTTGCTGAATATGCAGTATTGTCACTAAAAAAATATTCTCTGGTCCCAGCAAGCTAAAAATGTAACACATTCAATATGGTTAAGAGCAGGCTATCTGAAATCTCATAAAAATGGTAGGCACTAGGGTATTATATATAAGGTTCTGACTTTAGTGAATCTAGGTGGAATCTTAGTTCCTAATTTTAAATTACCACCAACTCCAATGTTCAGTAAACCTAGAAAGTAAAATGGCAAGGAACTGCTTATATGAAATCATAAGTGAATGTGGTCAGTGTTTCAAATTGGATTTTGATTTCCTCTATTGAGAGTTCTCTCTTCAGTTCTTTACCCCATTTTTTAATGAGGTTATTTGGTGTTTTGGTGACTAGTTTCTTGAGTTCTGCCAGCCCCCCCCACACACACTTTATAGGGCAACTAGTATTTGTATTTGTGTATATGTACATAGTTTAAGAAGTTTTTTGTTTGTTTTTTTAACAGTAGTATATTTCCATAGGACTTTTTGAAGTGTCTTTGATGGTGACTATCCCTCCTAGTATTTTTACCACTTCCCGTCCTATACATCTGTCACCCCAATTTAACCCATCATATCCCATCATTCCACTTTAACTCTTTATACCATTGCACTCTACTTCCTCTTTCTTGAAAACCATACCAACATGGCCCCTTACTAATTTCCTGAACTTTATGGGTATTCCAAATGAAACAAATATATCTGATTATTTAAAGTCAGCATCTGAAAATGAGAGGAAAAAATGACATTTGTCTTCTTGAGTCTGGGTTACCTCTCTCAGAATGCATGTTTCTAGCTCCATCCATTTACCTGTTAATGCATTAGTTTTGTTTAGCAGCAGAATTCCATTGTGTAAATGTTATCACATTTTCACTTTGCATTTTTCAATTCTTCAACATTTAGTCCATTTACATCCCCTGTCTGTTATGACTAGAGCATGGTACAGCTACAAATTGTATTAAATCTATGTCTAACTTGACTATGCTGATTTTTATAGTTTCTATACCAGTTTGCATTGCCACCGACAATTAATAGGTGTTCCTTTTTCCCACATGCATACCAGCAGTCCAGCATTTGTTGTCATTTGTCCTTATTTTCTTTTATCTTAGCCATTTTGACAGAGATAAGATGAAATCTCAAAGTAGTCTTAATTTTCATTTCCCTGACACCTAACAATGTTGAACAATTTTAAAAAATGTTTCTCATAAATTAGTATTTCACCTTTTGTGACCTCCCTATTTAATTCAGTACCCCATTTTAACTGAAATGTTTTCTCCATATTTAGTTCCTTTTTTTTGAGATCTTAGTATATCTTAAATGCTGATCTCTGCCAGATTTATAGCTGGTAAATGATTTTCACATTCTGTAGACCCCCCTCTTCCCTCAAATGGTGTACAGAAGCATTTTAGTTTCCTGAGGTCCTATGTATTAATTTTTGGTTTTAATGCTTGTGCTACTGGAGTCTTCTCTTGAAAGTCCATTTTTGTGCCCATGAGATCAAGCATGTTACCAAGTAGAGTAAGACAGAAGAAAACAAAATATTGGGATTAGTGTTGGCAGGGTAGATATCTCACTACACCCAAGTTCTGCTATATCATATCCAGGTTATCAGGCTCTATGCTGACATCCTTAATTGAGCTGTTTGAAGTTGAGTTTTGTGCAAGGTGAGCAGTAGGGGTATAGTTTCATCAACAGCACCATTTGTTCAAGATGCTCTCCTTTCTTCAATGTGTATTTTTGGCCTATTGTCAGAAATCAGGTTTTGTTTATAAATAAATGTTTAACAACTCATGTTCTATAAAACTCAAGACTATGTTGATTTGATGATGAAGTTCCCAGTTCCTCACTTCTCAAAGATATATCATGGTCCAAGTCCAGTTATTGGTTAACTAACATCTAGCTTAATAGCCATGGGCCATATATAGCAGAAGCATGATTCCATCTAGGAGAAATATGAAATACAGTAGGTAACATGTGATTTGATTTGGTTTCAAAATTTTAGTGTGCCTAATCTCCCATTACTCAGTATGCAACTTGGCCCTTCCTCTAATGTGCAGTTTGCAGAAGGAAGCATGGGTCAGTTGTTCGTTGAAGAGCAGATTATTTTGGGGTTCATCTCAGAAACCCTTTCTAGGAAGCCATGATCAGTTAATAGATTTTTTTTTTATTTTGTAGGTCACAGAGAAAATGGAACTTTCTGGTATACAGCAATTTGGAAAATGCTATTACTCAGACACTAGATACTTTATGAGAAGTCTTTGCAGCTATTACTTCTACTTTATTCGAAAATAACATAGAGAAAATTTGCAACAAAGGGGATTCAATCTTCTGTCATGGGATCTCACCATCCCTGCCTGGCATCAGCATGTGTCATTACTTGTGTACTCGGGGTCTCTTTATTTAGGTGTCTTAGATGGTGATGCAGCAGATTACTATTCATATACATTCTCCTATGCTGTCACGGAGCACTCAGGTGATAACCACACATAGTTGTGGTTCTTTGAGAGAGATATGTGAAAAGGGCTCCCTGAAAAGGTCTTGGCAGAATAGTCGTCCCTATTTAATAACTCCTCAAGGACATTTGAGACCATTAATGTATATAAGTTAGCACTTTCTTTTTCAGTTTTGATCTTTTCCTTATTCTCTGCATTGCATGTCATTTTAGTTGAGTCTAATCTACTTTTTTTAATTTTTTATATCACTCCAAGATTAAACATATCTCCCTCTTTTTAGAGAAATGGCAGTGAGTTTTTTCTCGCTCACCATATGTCAAACCCTTAATTTGGCTTGTATTGATTTATGGCTATCATCATTCCCTGGATCCTCTCTGCTATATGACTATATTCCATTGTAGGTATATCAGATTTCCTTTGAAGATTCTGTAGAGGCTACAGCAGAACCCTGGACCTAGTTTTATGAAAGTGCTCTTAAAAGGTAAATTGCATTAAAGGTCAAAAATGGTTCTGAAGCATTTGAGTGGATGCCTTGGGAGTGGGAGAAGAAAAGTAATCTCTTTGTTTGGTAGTCAGGAGAGGATACCTGTGTCCTCTGTTCATCTACTGTTGAGTAGGCAATTTGCAAAAATCCCACTTGCCATGTTCGGCTCACAGGATGGAGCCAGGTATATTTCACATGTGCTAAAAAGAAAGAGAGAGAGAGAGAGACACAGAAGACAGAGAAAAAAAGAAGAGAAGAAATAGAAAAGAAGAGATAAAAAGAAAAGAAAAACTGTTGCCTTTCTGTTTAGTTTCAAAGGTTGACATCTTTGTTGGGTTTTATTACAGGAGCAAAAAGTGATTTTGTCTAGGTCGCGTTTGCCCTTTAAGAAGTAATGAAATACTTCTGAAGATGGGGGGGGAGGCTTATGAAAAGAATTAACAGGTTTAAAACAGTAAGAGAAGTAACTGGCTAAATCAGAAAGAGCATAGGTTTATACACGTTTGACTTTAGCACATTTACTTCCCTTTTCAGTTAAAAAGAATTTGTAATATTTGCTTTAAATGTATCTAGTATAAAAAAAATAGTGTATGTCCTTTTCCACGGTTTTCTCTCAATCTGTGTGTCTCTCTTTGTCTCACTCTTCTCTTATAAACACACACACACACATACACACACAGAGAGAGGGGGGGGAGACAGCAATAAATATATTGTTGAGGAGAAAGTGGGAAAATGAAAACCTTGCCTAGAGGGATGTCAGCCTTCAGGTACAGTCACTTGCTACTTTTGCTTCCTTTGCAGGAATCACCTTTCCTTTAATCCTATCATCTATTTCTGGTAAAGACATCATGATATTCTTAGGGACCAACTTCCCCTCTATAGTAAGAATCTGGCTTTCAATCGCATGGTCTCACAGTGTTGTTGTTGTTTAAGTTAACCCAAGGTAGTTATTTGGGAAGATGGACCTTGGGTAAGGAATTGCCTCCATCAGATTGCCTATGGGTAAGACTTGAGGCTTTACTTTCTTGATTAATAATTGATGTGGGAAAGCCCACAATCATGAGGGGGTTGCCATATCTGAGCTGGCAGCCCTGTGTTACATACATAAGAGAGTGGGTTGAGCAAGCCATGAGGAGTAAGCCAGTAAGCCAGATTCTCCATGGCCGGCCTCTGCTTCAGTTTCTGCCTCTAGGCTTCTGCCCTGACTTGCCACCTTGAAGGTCTGTAATTTGAGTCTTCAGCTGAAATAAGCCTTTTCCTTGTTGAATTGATATTCATCAGTGTTCAATCACAGGAATAGAAACCTAAGAGAAGGTAGTTCATTTCTTGCTCATACAGAAACTGATACAAGGCTGATGTGGCCCTGCCCTTTACTTCCACCTAGGGATTCAACTCAGAAGAAAATTTACAAAAGGAAGGAAATTACCAGGAGGTAACATGACTCAAGAAAGCTTTGCAAAACGGAATCCATAAATTCCTGCAAATGGAAAAACTCAGCTAAAAGTTATTGTTTGTGTATTCCATTGAGGAAAAACTCACTCTTCAAAACCCCACTGCAGGCTAACGTGTTCTGTATCCATAACAACTGCCAAACTCACTTGGTTCCAGACAGGACCCATGGGTAGAACCTGCTGATGTAGCTGCAGTCCAGTCCCACCTTCCTGCTGACTGTATTTAGAGTCGGCGCACGGAGGGGTGGGGGAGGTAGTTTAACAATATTTCTCATGGTATTTTCATTCCTTTGAGATAGTCTCTCACATACTGAAGACTAGAAGATGATTAGGGAAGAAAGATCCACTGTTACCCTCTTCTGACTTGGTTTTGCTAACCTGCCCCCTTGTCCACTTTGACACTGCGCTGTGCACTTTTGGGTTTGTTTCTTTGGGAAGGGTCTCATGTTTCTCTGGATGAAGAATCAAAACTGTCACAATATTTCTAGTTCTGGGCTTCTGTTTTGATTGTCTACTTCATGAAGAGTTGAAACCATTAATTTCCTCAGAAATTTCAGGAAGTGCTTTTTGAAAAGAAGAATCTTGTCTTTGCAACTTTAGTCATATTCCTGTTGGAAATAATGAAGATGGAGTATGAACAGAGTGGTCACACGCAGTGAAAGTTCATGATTCTAGTAGAATGAGTGTTTGGCAGCTTGTACATGTAGTTTCTTTGGATAAGATAAGATCTTTTGCTTTGTGTGTTCTAGACAGAATGTTGGGATCACGGTAGCAGCCCTCTTGTTCATTGTTTTTGGTTTAGATGAGACTTAGAGTCCTTACCAGGCTAATGTTCAAAACTCCCAGAGTCTATGGCCTATCATGGTTGGTTGTAATACAATATTTAGTTTTCAGATGTATACAAATCTCACTACCATGGATTATCTCCTATCACCAGTCCTTCCCCCAACCCCTTAATTTATCTACTGAACATTTTCAAATCAGCTCAGCGTCACCAGTAGAGGTTTAATGATACAATGTGCTCTTTCCTGTTAAGAAAAATGTGTTCTCTATGTCTCAGGGCTCATCCTTCCCTCTTCTTCACCCCTCCTCTGCCTCTCTTTCTCCTGCCTCCCTCTCTCCTCCTTTTCTAGGGAATTGAACCTAGAACCCATGAGCCCAGAACATACACTCTCCCATTGATCTTTTTAAGCCTTAGAACAGATGTTCCTAGTTGTAACAAGAATAAATAAAAGACCCAGAGACTGATACTGGGGTTCAAGCTTCAAGCTGAATATCAGAAAAGCAAAGCAGCTGGCCACTAGCTTCTTACCTCTACATCAGGTCTGAAAGGGCTGACCCATAAGCTTTCCTCATCTTGGCTGGAGACAGAATGTTTCTATCTTCAGTATGGCTGGAGAATGAATGCCTCCTGCTGAATACTGAAGACCTTGCTTCTATCTTTTATAGTCTTCTGGTGCTGGGATTAAAGGCATGTGGTGTGTTACTCTTTTAGACTGATTCAATTTCCTGTATCCCTGGGTGGCCTTGAACTCAGTGAGATAAATCCTGAATTTTAGGATTAAAGGTATATACCACCAACCCCTAGTTTCTAGCTGTTGAGATTAAAGGTATATGCTTGGCTACTATGGCTTGTGGCTGACTTTGCTTTCTGAATCATCAGTCAAGCTTTAATAAATCATAAATAATATATCACCACACCTAATGCTTTTTATTCTCTAGTTTTTATGGATAATTACCATCTGGAATTTAGAGACAGATTATGTGCATTTAATCCCAAAAATAAAAGCCCATAAAGTTTTTGAAGAGAACAATGTTGATTCTCCAAGCTGTGAGGGCTAATGTAGCAAATTAGATTACAGATATTAGTGGCAATATAGGGCCATTAGCCCCCAAGTTGTAAGGAAATGGGTATTATATGCTTAAATTATTCAACAGAATGTTTAATACATTATGTTAGTGAAAGGTGGGTTCTCTCTCTCTTTCATGTCTTTTGGGGGAAAGAAGAGAAAAACATTAGTTTAAACTTACATGGCAAACAGCCAAGTATAGTGTAAAGGAAAAAGCTGAGGGCCCAGTAAATTTACCACAAAAATGCACAGTTTAGAAGTATTTTCTTCTCCAAGTTTTCTGAAGAAAGAGTATCTTTAAATTTAAATTTTCACTTGCAGAGTAAGGTTTTTTTCCCTGCAGACTGAATTCTATTTATAGTATAAATCAAAAGGAATTTTGGCAACTACTAAGTATCACGGATAATCCATAAAATACAGCACTAACTGTAGTAAGTGAACTATTTGTGCGACAACTTACTTACACATGTGCGTTTATATTTCAATCACAAATAATCCAGTTGCCTTAGGTTGTTTCCCAAACCAGACTTGTAAAACTGTTGATGGACTATTAGAATAAGGAGGATACCCATGCTTAGCTCCAGGGTAGAGTTTAATTAGGTTCATTCAAACTAGTAAAATGGCTGAGTTAAAAGATCTGTTATAACTTCTGATATAAAAAAATGGAGGTACCTATTAATACCAAATAAATTTCCTGTTAGAAATTTTAATGAGAAATTCAATTAGGGTACATTTTCTTATCATAGTTTATTATCAACCAAAATTAGAAGGTTCTTGTCTCTTCAATGTCTCTCTGTCTCTGTCTCTTTGTCTATCTGTCTCTCTCTTGTGTGTGTGTGTGTGTGTGTGTGTGTGTGTGTGCCCTCAGGTAGAGCACATAGTGCTAATTTTGTGAGCCAGGAATTCAGCATGATACATGATAACTCTGCATTTATGTTGCATCTGTTATTTCTATTTTGCCTCTAGACTTGACTGTGATCTGAAACAACACAATATGTTACCATTTAATTTTATAATATGTGATTTGCACAGCATTCTCTTTTCTGCATCTCCCCCCTCTTCTCCCCACAACAGCTATAATTAATGGAATTTGCTAGATAAGTCTATTGAACACTTAGGGGAAAATGGAATATAATCTTGCGGGAAAGGTGGAAAGGGATGGAATGTCGGGAGGGAGACTGTTAAGTCCTCTGCTGAAATAAGTCAAATAGTTTTATGGCTGTTGTGTCGCTCCTTTTACAGCTGAAATTACTTTCTTGTGAAGATTTGTCTTAAAGAAATGAGATTGATTATTGTGTTTTAGACTTGCTAGGGTACACTTCAAACATTCTTTTTTTCTCCTTTCTTGAAAACAGGGGTTACAAATAACTGTAACATGAACAGACTGACTTTTGGTAAAAACCAAAACTCTTGTAGGAAATTGAGTTTTTGAGGCTTACAATGATCTTAAAGACTTTTTTTCTTTCTTTCTTTCTTTTTTTTTGTTTTTGAAACAGAGTTTCTCTGTGTAGATTTGCAGCCTGTCCTGGCACTTGCTCTGCAGTCCTGGCCTCAAACTCACAGAGATCTGCCTGTCTTTATCTCCTGTGTGCTGGGAGTAAAGGTGTGTGCCACCACCACCTGGCTGATTTTAAAAACTTTTAAAGACATGTTTTAATTCAGTTTTCCTCTATAAATGCTATAGTAGTGCCTGCCATAGGTTTATCATCATAGATATTTTGTTATTTTGTTTTTCTATGCAGTTTGGGTCTAGCCATGCGCAGAGGTTAAGAAATGGTCATTATCTGTAGGTTTTTGGAAAATCCTAAAAATACAGTTAGTTTAAATAGATATTTAAACCATCTGAACTTGGGTACATAATAGCAATAAAGATAGAGAAATCTAGGAAAATGAGCAGTAATAACCCTAAATTAATTTCAAGCATTAAGGAGGTAATATTAAGGACTTGTGCTGTGGCCTCTGTGTCTCTCATTTCTCTGTTTTATCAATCCTTCATTAGAATTTTATAAGCATTTTCTTTTCAGTTGGCTTCATGGTGTGCAGAGACACAGTGTGTGTCTGGTGTCTACAGTCATTTGTCTCAGAGAACTTGAAGTTTAGTGGTAGACATATATTTGTTTGGCATTGATTCTAACACATTGTAATGAGTGCTTTTACAAGAACAGCTTGAAAGGAGCACCCAGCTCCTGAGGAGCCCAGCAGAGCTGCCTGGGCAAAGCTGTTCCACAGCTGAGAGCTGAAGTGTGGAAAGGAAAGAATTAGTTTTAAAATTGCAAATGAGGGAGAGACAAAAAGTGTTTTAAAAATGTCATAGAATAGTCAGTCTTCCCTATGTATAGGTTGTACTCCATGAGCTCAACCAATAGGCAAAATGTTTTTAAAGTTGTGTCATTAGTAAACTTATCCCATTATCCCCTAGCCTATATGGTGTGCATACTATCTTACAGCATAAATATTTTATAGATCTAACCCAGGGATGATTTAATGTGTACAGGGGTATATGTGCACATTATGTGTAAGCACTGTACCATTTTATATTCAAGTCTTGGGTATCCTTTGAGTTCTTCGAGCCAATTTTATGATACGCAAGAGTCACTGTAGCTCAAATTCCAATTGGTCTTTACAATAAAAACCAGGAGCTAATGAAGAAAGTTAAGAAAAACAGAGCAGCCAACCACTAGTTCTTACCTCTACTGTATCTTCAGGCCAAAGAGGCAATCCCGTTCCTATGAATCATCAGATTGAATGCATGATCCTGTCTTTTGGAATCCTCAGACTGAATACAATGAGCTCCTGTCTCCTCCCACCTTATATATTCCTCTTTCCTCAAGCCATATAACTTCTGTCTCCACCTCCCTAGCTGGGATTAAAGGTGTGTGACTCCTAAATACTTGGATTAAAGGTATGAGCCACCACTTCCTGGCTCTGTGTCTCTTTTAGACTGGATCAAACTCTTGTAGCCCACAGTAGCCTGAACTCACAGAGATCTTCTTGCCTCTGCCTCTCTCTCAAGGAATGGAATTAAAGGTTTGAGCCACCACTGCCTGACCTCTATAGTTAACTATGGCTAGCTCCACCCTCTGATCTTCAGGCAAGGTTTACTTGTTAAAGCTCAAACAAAGTATCACCACAGGTCATTGCATTTTATTGCATAGACCCTGAAAGCTAAGGCTACTGGCATTAGTTGTAAATCGTCTGTGAAGAGTCCCATTCAAGGTGAAATTTATGATGACCTCATAAAGTACTCATCAAAGGTACAATAAAAGCCTGTTTGAGGACTAGAAGATTCACTCAGATATCCCTGAGAAGAGATTAAATGAGACAGAATGGAGGCAAGGAAGCCAATTAGATCCTATTAATGAAGATAGTGCCCATCTTTAATAGGAAGTCCATCTCCAACTGGTAACCATTCACAAAGGAAAAATTAGTGTTCTCTAACAGTGTTAATGGGAATACAAACCACGCTTAAGGGCAGTCCCCATGCCTGTCAGATAGATGGCTAACAAAAATAGAATTCTGTGGCATTTTTGGAGGTTCTTGGTCTTATAATGTTAAGGCCTTTTTTTTTTTTCGTTTTTCATGTCTTCTGCATATGTATTGCAGTTTCTGATTTTATATTTTTATGGAGTTTCTATGTGTTCTAAAGTGTGTGTTTTTGCATCTATTTATGTTTCCCATACTTTTTCTTGGGCCCCCTTTCTCCCATTTGTTTGTTTGTTTGTTTTGTTCTATTCTGGTTTGTTTGTTTTTATTTTCTTATTATTTTTAGATGCCTGTTTGTTTTCTAATGAGAGAGAGTGTTTCTGTGGATTTGAGTGAGAGGATAGGTGGGCAGGATCTGGAAGGCGTTGGAGGAGAGGAGCTGTCATCAAAATATATTGTATGAAAAAAAAATCTATTTCTAATTTTAAAAATGAAAAAAAAAGAAACCATGGGAAGAAAATGCATGATATCTTAGTTTGATGAATAATGTTTGGTGATATGAAAATGTATGGGAATTCAAAATGTACTTAAGAAGTAATGATAGACTGAAGATGGAAAAGATGGGGCTTGTGGAGCTGACACACTTTTGGCACCGTTATGAGGTATCCAAATGGCTGTTCTCATTGCATCTGTAGTCAGGAAGCAGACAACGAGGAGGACAAGTGCTTGGCTCTCCTTTCTCCTCTTCATTCCGTCCAGGAGTTCTTCCCATGGAATGATGCACCGCACATTTGAAATGAGTCCCACCTCAGTTGGTCCACTCTATAACCACCCCAACAGTAATTCCAAGAGGTGGTTATGTAGGGTGATCATAGATCCTACTATTTTGGCAGTCATTTACATACACTGTGGAATAGGGTACCCCATATTTGAAGTTAGCTGTTTGAGTCAGGCAATTAAGTGTTTTACTCACAAATTAGAGAAAATAGCCTACTCATAGTGCTTTGGGTAAACCAAAGGAAAGTGTATGCTATGTCATGAGAGAAATTGTGAAAGCATTTGGCACCTACCCTGCAAGTGTCCTGGTTGCGTCTCCACTGGGCTACAGCCTGGACTTGAGGGGACTTACAAAGAGTTCTCATTCATATGGATTGTTGTGAGTTCATTGCATTTTCTCTGACAATGGCAGAATCATAACCTTGACCTGTATCAGTTTCTCCCTAGAAGTCCCCACTTCTGTGAGGTCTTGCAGAAATAATAATGGATTATACTGATTATTTTTCCCAGTCGACTTATAATGTCCCTATTTGAAGAAGGGCACATAAGAAGGGTGTGCTTCAGACTAAAGTTTGTGATTATAATTGCTATGGCATTTGAATTTCTCTACAGTAATATGCCAATGATATACAAATGAAATAAGGTAGGAGTGCTACGTAGCTCCCTAGCTCTGATTTTATACAAGACCTTTATGTATATAAGGACTGATAAAGTAAGAATCCTTAGTGGGATTTTATAAACAAAAAAAATATACATGGTGTAAAATGTGGTGAACCTATGAAGTAAACTTAGATAGCTAGTCAGGTCTTCATGTGAAGTGTAGTTTGTAATTAAAAGAAAAGAAACCAGGTATAGTGACATGTATTACCAACTATTATAAGACCAGCTTTGGCTAGAGTACTGATATATATATGCTAAGAGCACTGAATGTTCTTCCTGAGAACCTGGGTTTGTTTTCCAGCATTCACATGGCGACTAACAAGCATATGTGAGGCTAATTTCAGGGGCTTGGATGCTCTCTCATTGCCTCCATGGGCATTGCATGAACTTGGTTCGCAGACATGCATAGAAGCAAAATATCCATACATATAGAATGAAAATAAATATATCATTTTAAAAATTAACCAAAGTATAAAATGAGGGCTAGGGATAGGTCTGGCTGGCAAAGCACTTGGTACAGTCTTAGCATATTGAGGCCATAGACTCAGTCCCAAACAAAATAACTAACTAACTAACTAACTAACTAACTAAATAAATAAATAAATAATATAAATTATGATTATTCAGCCATTCTATTTATATGTAGTACAAAATCATCAGTATTTCTGTTTAAATATTAAATCAGTAGAATCAACACATCAAAACCAACTTAATTCTAAAGAATAGCTTCAATCTATGTGATAAAATTTGCTATAAAAGGTTTTTTTTTTTTAATGTACCAAAATAGATTTGAGAGGATTTTATTAGTTGTTCTGTTTCTGAGAGAAGGTCACACTCTATTCCCAAGACTGAGCTTGAACTCACTGTGTAGCCCTAGTCAGCCTCAAACTCTAAGCAATCCTTCTGCCTCAGGCTTCATGAGTGGTGGGATCATAATCACCCAACTATGTTCTTATTTTAAGCATGCCAAGCCATAGTGTAACTATTATTAAAAAGAAACACTGTTAAGCCAGGCATGGTAGCACATGCCTTTAATCACAAAACTTGGGAGGCAGAAACAAGAGTATCTCTGTGAATTTGGGGCCAGGCTGGACTACATAGTGAGTTCCAGGACATCCAGGACTGCACAGAGAGACCCTGCCTAAAACAGTAAATAAATTGAGAGAGAAACAAAAAACAAAACAAAAAAGGGAACAAAAAAAAAATAATGGTTCCAGAGCAATTCTTATAGAAAGTTTTAAAATCACACCAGAATGAATTTAATTTGGTATGGCTGGGTATATGAGAGTGCGTCAACAAATCCATCTAAAATGGGAGTATGTGTTTATCCATTTAAAGAATGTGCATCATTGATTTAAGAAAGAAATTTGTTAAGAAGAAGATTAAAATTTTGGCTGTGGGACCCCTGGCAGTGGGGCCAGTGGGACCAGAGTCTATCCCTGTGCATGAGCTGTCTTCTTGAAGCCCATTCCATATGGTAGAATGCCTTGTTCAGCCTTGATGTGGGGGTGGGGTGTGAGTGAGGGGGTGTGGACTTGGTCCTGCCTCAGCTGAACGTGCTAGGCTTATTGACTCCCCATTGGTGGGGGGAAAGGGGCCATGGGAGTGGCTACCCTTTCTGAGGAGTGGATTGGGATGGGTTGGGGAGAGGTGGGGAGGAGGAACTGTGGTTAGTATATAAAATGAATTTTTTAAAAAACATACCTAAAATGAAAAATCGGTTAAAAAACTTAACGAAAATCTGGGGATACTTTCAGTTAATAAAAGCATGCCAGGATATCAGCATTCTCTAGACATGTCCGCATTTTTTTCTGTCTTGTTGATACTCTATGTGGATTCAGAGTTTCACAGGAATGCCCTCGGGTTTTGTTTAGTAATGCCATCTTGGAGGACTTGAGCCTGTTCTTATCAGTCCTGCGTCTGACCCTGCCCATTGAGAACATCTAGTCACCACATGGACAACTGAGCTGAGTCAGTGACCTCTTTTGTCCCTGACATTCCTGGCTGACCCCAAACACTTGTTTACTTCATTTTGAAACAAGATCTAATCTGACCTAGGCTGGCCCCTAACTGACTATGTAGCTGAGGATGACTTTGAAATTCTGACCCTGTGTCTTCACCTCCCTACTGCAGAGATTAGACATGTGAAGCACCATGCCTGATGTATGCAGTTATGGAAATCAAACCCAGGGTTTCATGCAGGCTAAGCACACTCCTGACTCCCACTTGATCTGTTTTGGGTAGCTAGAATTAATTAAGTTTTCTTCATTTCTAAGAATCTATTTTTGGTCTCCCCTTAAACCCACTAAAATCCAGATTTATTCTTCTTATTATTATTATTACTATTATTATAAGATTTATTTGTTATGTAGTGTGTCTTGCCTGCATGTTTCCTGCACTCCAGAAGAGGGCACCAGATCTCATTATAGATGACTGTGAGCCACCCTAGCATTGCTGGGAACTGAACTCAGGACCTCTGGAAGAGTAACCAGAGCTCTTAACCTCTGCACCATTTCTCCAGCCCCCAACTTTTATTCTTAAGATTCATTTTATTTTAATCAAAATGCCACTCTAAGTGACATATGCAGCCTTTGTCTTTGGGGAATAATTCATGAGCTATATAAATTGCCTGTTTGTTCCTATCCCAAGCTTTGCATTCTACATGTAGAAATGAGGATTTCATTTCCTTTTTATTTCTGTTTACAGTAAACTGGCTTTATTAAAAGTCTCTCTTAAGCTCTTAGTTTTAGTGATCAGCATACAAGCTGTGTACTAGACCCTGTGGCCAAACTTAATGATCCCTGGGACACACATAATGGAAGGAGCAAACCGCATCCTGCAAGCTGTGCCCTGACCTCCACAGGCACACCATGATGTGCACACACGCGCACACACACACACACACACACACACACACACACACACACACACACAGGATTTTAGATTTGCTTTGAAACATGGACTTTATAAATTGTACTCTAGCTAGATTTCAAATTACTATTTTTTGGTTAATTCTTTGATTAAAGTGAATTTATAGACACCTTAAAATAAATGCATATTAGAAAATTGAATGCAATTCCAGGTACAATACCAATATATACAGAGAAATGTCTGTGTTTTTATCTTTATAAATTTTCTATATAGATCTGTTGTTATATTTTATACTTGATGGCCTTCATACATGCTTTTTCTTGATATGGGGATGATTAAAATATTCTAATGACAGAATATTTAAAGATGCTCTTTAATGGGCTGCTATTTTATTCCCTATATTGTCTTGAGAATCTAAAAGTCTAATAATAAACTGAAGACAGCATGATACTAATGTATTAAATATTAAAATATTGAATGTGCACTTAAATAATTAAAGCACTTATTTTACCAAATACATTAGGAAAGGGAGGAATAGTTAACAATAAAATAAAAGTAAAGCAAAAGTTTAGCAAGTAAAACCTGCATCTTAGAAATGTTATCAGATGAGAGGGCATAAGCAGAGGTGAGGGAGAGGGGGAGGGGGAGGGAGACTACAGAGTTTGTTTTCTTTTTAAACAATGATAAGTGCATCTTTAGTTCTTTCATCATTTAATAAATGCTTTTTGATATTTAAGTAATTTTTGGAAACATTTCTCACATCAAATACAATAATTTTTGGTATATTTTGCTAACAAGATGTTTGATGTATTAAATGTCCTTTAAAAAAGATTTTTACTTTTATTGTTTTAAAGATGTGTATCTATTATTTTCTTTTTTTCAAAAAATGGATTTTTCACATATGATCAAGTCTGGTTACCATTTCCCTCCCCTGACTCCTCCCACTTCCTCCCCACTTCCGATCCCATCCCATCCCATCCAAATAAGGAATAATATTAAAATAAGGTAAGATAAAAAAAAAGAACAAGCAAACAGAAGAAAAAGAATCAAAGAAAAAACACAGAAAACATATATAGACCCAGAGACACACACACTAACACAGGCATAAATCTCAACAAACACAAAACCAAAAGCCATAATATATACACAAAGGACATATAAGGGAAGGAGGGGGAGGATGAAAAGGAGGAGGAAGAGAGGGAGGGAAGGAGGGAAGGAGGGAGGAGAAAAAGAGGAAATAAAGGGAAGGAGGAGGAGGAAGAAAAAGCAATCGAGAGAGAGAGAGAGAGAGAGAGAGAGAGAGAGAGAGAGAGAGAGAGAGGGAGGGAGAGAGGGGAAGGGGGAGGGAGGGAATTGGAAGGAAGGAAGAAAGAAGGGAAGAAGGAAAGAAGGAGGAAAAGAAAGAAAGGAAGGAAGGAAGAAGGGAAGAAAGAAGGAAAGAAGGAAGGAAGGAGGGAAAGAAAGGAAGGAAGAAAGGAAGGAAGGAAGGAAGGAAGGAAGGAAGAAGAAAGAAAGAAAGAAAGAAAGAAAAAAAGAAAGGAAAGCCCTGACATATGGAGTTGTTGAGTTCATTTTGTGTTGGCCTTCTACTGGTGTGTATGGAGCCTAACCTTAAGATTGGTTTGATTCCCTGTGTAGACCCATTGGAGAATATTTACTTTTCATTTTCCAAGTGGTTATCAATTTGAGTTGTCTTCTAGGTTAGGAATGGGGGCATGTGTCAACTTCTCTTTTCAACTCTAGAACCCCATCTGGCCCTAGACACATGCAGGCCCTGGGCATGCTGCCACAGTCTCTGTGATTTCATGTTGTTTAGAAGGCTTTGTTTCTTCTCTCCTCTGGTTCTTAGGCCCTTTCCACCTCCTCTTCCTCATGGTTCCCTGAGCCCAGAGGGGAGGAATTTTATGGAAACATCCCATTTAGGGCTGAATGTTCCACTCACTCTGCATGTTTGGCTATGACTCTCTGTATTTATTTCCATTTGCTTCAGGAGGAAGCTTCTCTAAAGATGGCCAGGCAAGGCACTGATCATTGAATAAAGCAGAATATTATTAAGAGTTGTTTTATGTTACATTCCTTTAACAGAACAGTATTTTTTAGTTTTCCCCTAGGATGGTGTCCTATCTAGTCATAGGTTCTTTGACACCCAATGCCAGGTATGAATTCCATCTTCTAGAGGGAGCCTTAAACCAAGTTAGATCTTGATAGGTCATTCCTACAAGCTTTATGCCACTATTGCACAAGCATATCTTTATGCAGGCTCTCTCTGATAGACTGAAGGGCTGTTTAGCTGGGTTGTTGAATACCTTTGCCCTTTGGTGGTATGCAGAGTACCTTCCATTATCATGAATGCTTGTTTGTTATGGGTGATGGCTCTAGGTAGGCATCAGCTCTAGTTCTCCATGTTCAATTAGTTATATATGTGGTGTCTTTAGCAATAGGGACGTGTTGTCAGTTTGTGGAGAGCAATCTGTATCCTTGGCAACGGCATGTGTTGCTTAGGGGTTCCCATGGAACCTTGGCCAACAGTTTAATTAGATTTAATCCTTTCCTGGTACTGAAAGCATCATTTGGTTATGAGAGATGTTCAGGTGTTCATCTCTCTGTTACTTAGAATTTAATCTAGGTCTGCATTTTGATTTCAAAACCTACACCCAAAGCAGGGTATGGAAGTATTGCTCTTTTACCCCCAGTGAAACCAGGGTTTGAGACTGGGACATCAATGGAGCTTGTTGGCCAAGAACCTAGCTCTGGATTCAGTGAGGGACCCTGTCTTAAGGTAAGAAAGAGAGAGTGGGAGAAGAGGGTACCTGACATCCTGTTCTCCAGCTGAAGCTGAGCATTACAGCACAAACACACATACACACACACACACACACACACACACACACACACACACACACAGAGAGAGAGAGAGAGAGAGAGAGAGAGAGAGAGAGAGAGAGAGAGAGAGAGAGAGAGAGAGAGAGAGAGAAAGGCACACACACACAGGCACACACACACACACACACACATACACAGGCACACATACACAGACAGATACACACAGACACACAGACACACACACACACACACACAGGCACACTCAGAGACAAACAGACACACACAAAAATACAGACACAGACACATATACACACAGACAAACAGATACACACACACACACACACATAGACACACATTTACATACAGACATACATACACACAGACACACACACACACACACAGGTACACAAACACACAGACACACATATACACAGAGATACACACACAGGCACACACACACATATCCACACAGAATGGGCCAGGGGAGCTTTTTGTGTCACATGCAAACAGAGTTTTCCTTTTCTGTAACATTGTTGCTTTTGGGCTAGGATATGGGCATGTATGAACTAAGAGAATGTGTCTCCTCTGATATCCAGGCCAGCTTTCTTTTACATTACTTTAAATCTACAACTATTAGAGGCACTTTCAAAGCCTTTCTTATTGTAGTAGTTGTTCCTAACTTCCCCCTAGCTGTGCTCTTATTGCTCCTAATTCAAACGGCCAAATCTTACATATGGGAGAACATTTCACTCACATGAAGGCATAGATGAGGTTGACTTAGGGGCTGTGCCTAATTCTTGGAAAGCTTCTTAGAAGCAGGACCAATTTCTCCACCAATGCCGTGGAGCTAAGCTGTTTTTCCAGGCAAAGCTGTGCAGGGACAGCTCTGTCTCTGCCCCAGACTCTTCTGAATTGCATAGGGTTGATGGGAAGAACAGCTTTAGGCATACTTTTCTGTAGTTGTCCCACAACGCCTCCAGCCTCCCTACCCAGTAGCATCCAGTGCTTTCTCATTTCAGGCTGTCTCTCATACATAGTGGGTTTTTTTCCCTGAATAAGTAACTGCATTGATTTTCCATGCCAGAGTTCATGTGTCAGTTTCTATTGAGAACATCCTCCTGGGGCTCTATCTGAACTGTGTCAGCACTTTGCCACAAAACACCATCACTAGTCAGATGAAGAGGTATTGTCATGGGCGGTGGTGGGAACATGAAGCCAAACCAAATGAAGTCACTGACCCTTTTGCTCTCCAGGGCCATGAAAAGCTTGAGGCCAGATAGGAATTTGCACCATTCACACAGTACTTAGTTTTATTAAAGGTGAATGTCTGCTCGATTTTTATCATAAGGCAGTGAATCTTTGCTACCAGTGATTCAGTGAGCTGTTGTGGATCCATCCCGGGCTTTAGGACAAGAATTCTGACCCCCTGGCTCAGGATAAACTATACTCACTGCTCTTATTGCCCCCCAATAAACAGGAGCTATGTTTATTTGCAAACTGTTAACCTATTCAGTAAAGAATGATTTTTTTTCCAGTATGACTTCCAATAGTTTGTTGACTTGCATTTAAATGTGAAAGTCCCCCACACTGTTATGTGTTTCAATACTCCGTCTCCGGTGGTAGCACTGATTTTGGAGGTTATGGAACATGTAAGTGTAGACCAAGCTGTAGGGTAGGGCTCCAAGATGGTAGCCTCACTCTGCTGCCTGATTCAGATGCAGCATGTGGCTGTCTGAACTTAGATTCCTATAGGCAGTCTATCCCAGCCATCTGTTATGCTCTCCATTAGGACTCACTGTGTCCTTGAACCATGAATCAAACTAAAATTATCCTTCATTTTGTGGCTTCTGTTCAGGTTGCAGACATGTAAAAGTAACTAATAAAATTATACACTTTGAATTTTGACTGTGTGATAGGATTAATGAGATGAAAGCAGCATTCTAAGGCAATTTGACATTCATATATATTTGTTGAGTGCATTTAGCTTACTAACATTTAGTCTATAAAGCAATCTTTTTAACTCAGAATGTATTAAGATAACTTCAAGGCAGGGTTAACAGAGATGAAGACCTATCTCGTCTCCTTTAGTGAGCATACACTCTCTGTGGCATGTGGTGTGATTGTCAGACTGAACGAGGGGATGTCACTACGTCACCATATGTTCTGAAGTTCCTAGCTGATCCTCTCTAATAATCATGCCTCCTTTTCCATCAATACTCTCACTACTCTCACGTGTAGAGACATCTCAGAACATGTTGCTCATGGTTTTTTATAAGTTTTGGGAGGATCTAGAAAATGTTTGTTACTTTGTGCAAACATATACTGAAGAATGAGGAAATGAAAGACATGCCCTCACCCAGCCCCACTGGGATGGGAAAATACCATGCCCAAAATACACAAGAAAGAGCTGAGAGGAAAGAATTTTACCAAAGACTCAAACTCAGATGGAGCACAATTGCTGCCACCCACGGAAACAAGCACCAGCTATGCCTCCAACCTGCCAGTTCACATCGACTTAGCCCTCAAGATGTATGTATCATCAAGGGCTATGCATCCTGAACACAGGAGAAGCTTTGCTCATTCCTCGCTTCTCAGAAGTAACAGCTACACCTGTCTCAGGTGACTGTGTCAGAGTGAAAAACAGCACAAAAGTGATCTTGATCTAGTTAATCTTAATTTGTGTAAATGAGGAGCTCAGTTCATGGAATGCTTATACATTCAAGAATGCACCATGGACCATCTAAGAGATAGAGTTAGGTTTGAAGTTGTTCTCACTGACCTGTGTTCTGCAATCTTAGCATGTGGTGTGTTATTTAATTCTTACTGTAGTCCTCCAAGGAAGGTTAGTGGCACTGGTTGGGTTTTGCCATAGCAAACACATGTGTGGTTTAAAGGACTTGTGGAGGATTTTACCAGTGTTCTTCACACATCTGCTAATAGCCCACAGAACCCACCATGGATTCATCATAGTTGCCTCTGATTCATGCTCCTGCTTTAGGCTTAGATCTAAGTATGTCTGGTTGGGCACCGAGGTATAAAGCCACAAACCCAATAGCTGACATGCTCACAAGGGTTTGTGGCACAACATGTAAACTCACATGGAGAAACACAAGCATGGATGTGATTGACGAGGGAATTGTGCACTACTGCTCCCTCCTTCCTTCGCTAATACTGTGCAAACAGCATGAAAAAAAGCTATTACCTTAGTTTCATTCTGTTTATGTACTAAAGGTACTTTTATCAAAACACCTTAGGGGAGGAAAGGGTACATTTCATCTTGCACGTCTAGGTCACAGTCTATCGTTGAGGGAAGCTGAAACAAGAAGTCACACTGTAAATAAGAATCCATGGAGGAAACCCTCTTTCCTTACTGGCTCACAGACTCATAGTTAGCTAGCTTTCTCCTCCAAGAACCACCTGCCCAAGAAATTGTGCAGCCTGAGATCAAGGCAATCACCCACAAATATGCCTCCAGGCCAGTCTGATATATACAATCCTTCAATATAGGCTTTCCTCTCTGATGACTATAGACTGTGTATATTGAAAATGAAAGCTATCTAAAACAGATACAGAAAAGAAATGAGACCCACAAATAGAAAACAAAAGCTAACGCATATCAGTACTTCCTGAGCTAAACAGTCATTACTAGTAGCAGATAGAGCTCAAGCATGTGATCATTCTTTCTAGAAGAGAAACTACTAGGAGATGATGACAGTCATTGTATCTGGTGATACACTCTTTGAAAAGAGAGTATATTAACAACAGGAAAAATTCTTCAATGTTGCTATTGAAACACATAGCTGGGCACAAATGTCTTGCCATTTTAATAGGCAATGTCAAGTATCAAGGCCTATATAGGATATAATTTAAGTAAAGTATTAATAATTTACAAAATGAACTCATTTTATATGCTATTCAGACACTGTTATAAGTGGACTTGATTGGGAATGTCTTCCTCTACTTATAATTTAATTTCATTCTTTGTCTTAGAAAATTTGGTTACATTTAGCTGAAAATACATGAAAAAAATCACTTAAAAATCTAGCCACTTTGGCTTTCTCAACCACATTTCACATTTGCATGTTCAAATTGGAAGAGAGGGAAGGGATAGAAAGGTGAAGGGAAGGAGGGAGAGAGGGAAGGGCAAAGCAAAGGAAAAGGAGAGAGAGAGAAATGATTTTTCTCCAGGTCACTTCACCTCACAAAACGTCGCTGTCTTCTGCTGAGTTCCTCAAGCTAACAGAAAGAAGTCACTTCCTCCCCCACACTCAATACACAAGGACATGGAATTCATTATTCCCACCATGAGATTCTCTGCCTCCACATAAACTTTCTTCCTGATTTTTATGTTCTGCGATGCTAGTTTCTTCATTTGTCTTCTTGGGGAATCCACTTTGCTTCTATAATGTAAGGGTGCCTTGTCTGCTGACCCAACCAACAAAGGTAGAAAATATTTGTTTTGAGGCTGAATGAATAAAATCATGCATTATATTGTGAAAGACCAGGTATTCTACTGTTAAAAGCAGCATTGGCGTTCAAATTCTCGAAGCATTTTATTCACATATTCAGGATTTTCAAAGACAATTATTAATGTAGTGTGGCTTGGTATTTCTCCATAGCCCAAGGTTAGTATTAGTGGTGATTTCTGGTCCAACACTGATTGGTAAGGAATATAGTGTACATAGAGTAAGCAATAGAGATTAGTTGTCCAAAAGGAAAGGAAGGCAGTAATCTTAACTCTAATAGGGAGGCATATTCTACTTTCAAATTAAAGCCTCATTTGGTCTTAACTGCTCTAAACTCTCTCTCACGTTATTTAGTGGCTAGTGATATGTGGCAACAATATCCCAAGCTCAGCCCAGACTGCTAACTATTCTCGAGGCTAGAGTAGTGCATCATTCTAGTGCATAAAAATGTGCTAAACGCATGCCACAAATTCAAAATATGTAGGTTTTATAGACATTGCAGAGTGTTTAAGAACTTTCATATTGCACTTTTCCCTGCAACATACACGTTTGCATTTATGGTTATGCTTTCGATACAACTTCATCTTATGTGTTTATAACTGTGATTTATCATTAAAATTTAAGTGTATGTTAGATATAATTGTATAATTTTAATGCCTAGAATTTTTCCATTGAAACACATTGCAAATTAGTTTTCATTTGCAAGAATGAAAAAAATTAGGCAAATCGTTTTTCTTTAAATAGACACTGAGAACAGTAGCAGGTGGTCCAAGAACTGGGGAATATCTGATAACATTCCAACTGCCACACAGGAAGTTCTGAATGCTATAGAATAGGGACAGAATGAGCAGGAAAAGGAAGATTGTGGTTTATACCCTATTGGAGAAAAAAGAAGACACAAAAGTTAGCCAAAGAATAAGTTTCCAGACATACTAGAGGATGGAGGATATCATTATGCCCTTGGCTGTCATCCATTACATTATGGGTTTCAATCTTCCTAATATTGCTCATTATTTAGTTGTTACTGTTTGTCAGTAAAATACCACATGCATTTGTGAGGGAGGCTGACTTTAATAGCTTGTTTTCTTGTCATTTTGACAGTTGGAGTTGAAATTAGTCATCTGCAATAGATTGTTTTGTACTGTGCACAATATTGAGATCTGAATTAGCTGCTAAATTCATGATTTATATGTCTTTGCAAGGCTGATTTATACTTTATTATTTTTACCTTGACTTGAATTGCATCCATATGAAATAGTAGCTGAAAAGATATGAACAAAAATTGTCAACACATCCTGAAATATTTTAAAACCCATGAAATATAGCCTAGATACCCTTGCAAAGTATTATCTGAAAGGGTGAGTACACAAAGGAAAAGGATTGGAAGTAGTTATCTTTGTCCATGAATATGTGGTTTATTATTCTCTTTTTAGGAGGCAAGAAAATATTTATTTCACATTAATATTCATATTCATTATTGTGGAACAAAACGATAGTTATAAAACACTGTATTGCATATCTTTCTACATGCAGGAATATATGTGTACACATTTAAAAATTACTCCATAGAATTAATTTATAGAAACATTTATTAATGTTGTGGTTGTCTCCTGCAGATTTTAGACAATGTGAATCAAGATTAAATATGTATATTTTACATTTGCATTACAGAACTGTGGAGTTGGACTTAACTTTATAACATCTGGTAATTTTACACTTACTGAATATTGGTGATTTTAGGTTAAACACTCACTATGTGAAAACTTTCCAATATTGACTAAATATTATTAAAATCCACTCAGTAGTATTTAGGCTCAATTGTTTAGAGCTACCTCCTTCCCAAGATTTTAGGAGAGTGAAAATAATTTCTAGTTTAACTTTCCAAAGCACAGATGCTAATGATATAAATAAAACTCCCTCCAAGAAAATTCACTAATATCCATGAACAGGAGATGTCTGTTGTTCAGACTGGTCTAAGCTATGCCTTATTCTGTATTTCACATTTATAATCTACAAAAGATAATATTTCCTAGTTGTTAAAATATACAGACTTACATGCAATATTTATAAACAACCAGGAAAAATTCAACTATTTGCAAAATAATTTATGTTAGCAAGAATATATGATGTTATAAATAGATTTCAAGTGCCAATAAATGCCAAAGGTGAAGATAAATATAAAAGGTGATATTAATCAAGCTTGATTTAATATTTCAACAAAACATGAAGGATCTTAGCAATGAAAAGGGTAGCAATGAAAATGAACAAATTTTCTTTAATAGAAATAACATTTAAAATGATTATTTTTGCTTGTGAGCATGTAGCAATAACAGCATAAAAATTCCAGGCTTTGCATCTCTTAAGTAAATTTGAACATATTTTGAATATAAATTTGATGGAAATTTATATACCTACCATAAGAGAGCTACGTATTGATTGGGTTATTCACTATTCATTTGTAGTAAATCTACTTGATATCATACATTTTTGCAGTCCTATATCACTATTTTTCATAATATTTTGTTGACTCCATCTGAAAGATACCATGTTTGCAGATAGACAGTAAAACAAACGATTGAGTATCCAGATGAGGCAATTTCAGTTCGCTTTCATTTTAACATTTTTATTGGGTCTAGAATGACTGCCTTTTATATGGCTGTCTATAGATCTGAGAGCCATCATTTTTTCTGAAAATATTATTCACAATGTTCTAGGCTAGTTTCATTACCTGCATGTCTTTTTTTATAACTATAACTCACAAAGTAGTATTAACCAAAGAGCACTCAACTTTTGAGAGTTCATTATCTTGTACAGTTGAAGCAGTCATAGTTATGATGGATTGAACTACACACAAAGTTCGTCTAATGTCCCACTTTGGAAGACACCCTATTTATGTTTTAAAAAAAACTGACATAAAGTAAAAAGGAAAACAAAAACATTAATAAAGCTACAAGGCTTCATGATGATATTTTTCTGCAAAACTTCCCAGAAAACCCACATTTCTTGGCAATGTATTTTAAATTTTTTGATTTATTCTTTGAGAATTTCATAGATGTGTATGATGCACCTTGATATATATACTGGTTCCTCTCCCCCTGTACCTTCTTCAAGAATCCCACATCGCATCTCGGTCCTAATCTTATACCCTCTACTGTTTCCTGCAATATTATTTCTTTTAGTCTACTGAGTTCAATTAGTGCTCCCCAGAAGAGCATGGGGATGACTTTTCTACTAGGACACAGATAACCTATCAGTACCCACACACCCAAAGAAAGTAACTCTTCCTCTCTGACACCCAACAACTCTTATTAGCTCCTCTGCTAGCTTGGGTCTTCAGGAACCACTCCACCCTCCATGATAGAGTTCTTAACTGGCTTTATCTTGTGCAGGTCTGGTCTAAGCAGCACTACTGCCAAGAACATTTATATGTAAACAGGACAGCATTTCAAAAGCATGCCTTCCAGTCCTCCTGCTTTTACATTCTTTCCACCTCTCTTCCCTGATACTCTTTACAAAACATTCTTTGAATAAGGGCTATAATTTGCCTATTCAAGCTTGCTTCCAAAAATGAGACCCTGTGTCCCTCAGGGTCTTCTTCCTTCTTTTCCATTGAGTGACTTCTCCCAATACTTGTCTCACTTGGGCATGATCTGTGCTTTTCATGTTTCTCAGTGCAAAGGAGTGTATGGTCATCAGTACATCAGCAATGAGAGATCAGTTATGTTATAGATTCTACACATGTAACTAGAGGGAGCAAAAGTTTCAAAATGTCTCTCATGTATTTTATTTGCTGAATATTTGGGCATCTTCACTCTACCCAATACCTATAAATGTACTGATACAAAGATTCATAAGAAACAAAGGACATGGAATAATTTATTTTACATAGTGTTACTGCACACTAAATGGCATTTTATTGTCAATGAAAAAGGCCCCAGATCTGTAGAATATGAGTGCTAGGTGAGACAGTGTTGCTCTTGCCTTCATGTAGCCAGGGTCACAGGAGAGTCTGCACTACTAAGAAAGAAGAAATAAAAGGCTAGGATTTTCATGGCTTGAAATCTTCTTCAGTCTTGGAGTGGAGGGTGGAGGTACTGAGTTTTCTATTGATGCCCAAAGTGAAGCAAGATTAGAGAAGGAAGATATTAAACAGTCATCAGCTGTTAAATGACAACAAAGGAAAGGTAAGCCAAGGAGAGATTAAGATAAGCACATAAGGGAAGAGGAGGAGAGGGGAGTTTAAACATGAGCAACCATTCCTTGAGAAGTGGAAGAATTGAAATTTGAATTGAGAATGAGTGCTGCATATAAGATGTGTCCTAGTCACTCAGAGAAGGACCTGAGTACATAGAAAAGACTGTTACTATCCCTGTTTGCTTTAGAAGATTACTGCGGATTACAGTAAGCATGCAGAGATAATACTGATGTAACTTAGCCTCAACAATAAATGCTATTTCTACCATTTCCTCTTGAGTCTCTAGGGAAGAGTCCCTCTGGATCTAATGGCTGCTTCCCGCTGGCCTTCCAATCTTCTGCTTTGCAGTACAATTTTAAGCACAGACAATAGGAGGGATGAAGGGGATCCCACTAATCTCTTCTAAAATATCTCTCTCCAACCCAGCTCTTAAAATTACATATTTCAATGTCATACATGATTCTTTGATATTGGCAGTGCTCAATTTGCTTAGGGGACTATTGAAATCATCAACAACCTAAACCATGGTGAATGGATTCTACATACTTTGTCTACTCCTCCTGAGTACCCCATGTATGTTTCAGCCCATGCCCAGTCCATTAATTATACTACCATGGGTGAGGTAATACTGCAAACCTCAATGAGTTTTATTGTGGAAATCTTTGGTTTTTAATGTTTTGGGTGGAAGCAGATGCCATTTTTTTAATGAAGAGAAGTAAGAAATGTTGCATTTTAAACATTTATATTCCCCATGTGTCTGAAGGACCATGAGCATTGAACAGGGAATATGTATATAATTTTTAATTTTTATTATATACATATAATAATATGTACATATACATATATATGTGTATGTATAATAATATATACATATACATATATAATAAAAATTAAAATAAAAATTAATATATTAATATATAATATATATTATCATAAGCTTCTTATTGCTTTCTTCTACTTATTTGTTTTGAAACAAGGCATCATAGTGCAGTTCAGGCTTGCCCAAAACACATTATGTACGTAGTACAGGCTGACCTAGAACTCATGAGATCCTCTCTGTCTCAGGCTCTCAAATAACAGAATTACAAGAGTGTGCCTCCATGCACATATCTAAATTCTAATTTGGATGATGATGCATCCAAGTTAGAATCATATTAAGGTTTTATATCCCCTATGGGATATCTGTAGGGGAAAAAATAGAATAGAATAGACACTCTTGAGAGCTTTTTACTTGAGGCTATATTTTATAAACATTTATCTTTATTAGTTTAATTATGTATATAAATGTGTGCTGATGTATGTTTATGTGCACGTAAGTACATGTGTTCACAGAAGTTAGTGACTTTGGATTCACCTAGAGCTAGACTTATAGGCAGTTGGGACACATCCAACCATCCAATGTGTGTGCTGGGAACTGAACCCAGGTTTGCTGCAAGGGCAGTGAGTTATCTTAACCACTGAGCCATCACTTCAGCACCACAGGACATTTATTTTTGAATCACATGGTTCATGGATACTCATTTTAAACTTACAGTATTGTTAAATCAAATTTCATTCAAAATTCATCTGAAATATGTATTTTTGTTTATTAAATGACAATTTCCAGGTGTTGCTAAGCATCGTGAAATGGCCTCATAGCTAATGGTGTATGGGTTTATTCATGGAAATGATCATCCCAGGAAGGACAAGGACAAGATAGTACTCTTATATTTGCACAATGAAGTAAGACATTACCTTTGATTTAACCAGGAATCCTAAGGAAACAAACAAACAAACAACCCCACAACTTAATAGCTATTTTCTCATCATCATAATACCCAGTCTAAAGGCCATGGAGACCATTGCCTTCAGAAACACTGAGCAGAATGCAATATAGCCTGCTGATGAAGCCAGATGCCAAGGAAAGGACTGGAATACATTTAATATAGGGAAGGATCACCAACAGAAGGAACTTCAGGAAAAATCCTAAGAAAATAAAATAATTAAAAAGAGGCCATAATTAAACAATGTACATTAGATGCTTGAATTTTAACACAGGTAAGATGGGGAGAGAGAAAACAATTTTTAAAAAATGAGATCTTAGTAATATTTGAAATCAAGTGATTTTAAATGATTAAATCTTACAAGGGAAATACTAGATATTCATGGGAGGAAATATTGGTAAGAAAAAGCAACGTGGAAGGACATTTGTACATCAGCACATTTAATAGTCATCTCCAGATTAGAGCCTAGATGCTTCAGCAGGTAACTATGGATGTCTTTGAGGAAGTGATTGAGCATACACCACTGTCCCTCACTTTCAAGATCTTGAGCTTGAACTGGTGTAGATTTTTAAATTTACACCTGGAGCTTCTGTGGAATAATCAGGAACAAATTGGTGAAATCAACTGGCAAGTGGACTTGCTTTACAGTTTCATTTTATTTTATGTCTAATTATTACTTGGATGTGTGTGTGTTGGGGGTGGGGAGGTAACCAATCACTCCATGAGAAGGAATGCATACCTTACACTCCTAAGGTGGCCAAGAACCTGAGAGTGGACAGGGCTATAGTAGAAACCTACTATAATTAGTCAATTAAATGATCATAGGAATAAAATGACTCCTCATGACACACTGCTATACCCATAGATCAGAGCATCACTCAGCCCTCATCAGAGAGGGTTCCTCTTGCAGGAGATGATAATTAACAAAGAGACTCACAACTGGACCATATGCATATAACAAAAGTCTTTGGAGTGTCCAGCAATGAATGGGATGTCTTTAACTTTACTCCTCCCCTCAAAGCTGAAAGATCTACGATAAAGTTCTGGTGGGAAGATTATATGAGATAGAACTGAATGATGGACAATTTTAAGAAAACAGCATTTTCAAGACCCAACAGGGCTAATGTGCACATGCACTCACAGAGACTGTAATAACTCTACAAGTTCAAACCAGACAACAACATCAGCATGGAGATGGGGAAGTAGGCACCAAGTCCTACCTTTTGTCAAAAACTATTCACAAATGGAGAAGGAACATCACTTGTTTTTATTTTTAGTTGAGAAATTCTGGGTGTATGGACTACACCTCAGAGCAAATCTTATTCTCAAAAGAAGTTGACCAACATAAATCAGATTCTGTGGTTTTTAAATGGTTGTTTTCTTTTTGTTTTGTTTCTTTTTAAGAGAGAGACAGAACATTCAACATGGAGGGTAGTTAAGAAATCTGGGAGGAGTTGAATGACATAATATACTGTGTGAAATTCAAATAATAAATAAAATTTAAAGGATAATTATTTGAGAATTTTATATATGTGTACAACAAACTATATTCATGTCTATCCCTATTTCAGTCCTCCAACTCCAAACCCTCATTCCCCTAATTATGTCCCCTTGCTGGCTTCATGTCTTTGCCTTCTTTTTCTTTAATAACCACTAAGTGCTTCTCATATGTGCACCAATTTTAGAGTCATCTATGGGAGCATGGGCTTCTTACCTGTGGTCACTCTACAAGTAAGAATGAATCTCCCTTCCTGGCAGCTTTCAACTGTCAATAACTCCTTGAGGGTGGGGCATCATGAGCTCCCATGCCTGCTGGAATGTTAACTGGTTTAATATTGTTTAAGTCTTTTGTTGCTAACCAAAGCTGAAGTGAGTTTGTGACTGTAGTCACATCCACAAGACTGAATTTTGATGCTTTCCTCTCCATACCTCAGCTCTTTCTGGGGGGATGGGAATCTGATTAGTAGCACCTACATAATGTTTTAGTATCCACATAAAATGTGAGATAAGCACAGAATAATAGATGGGTTCCTTGTCCCTTGGGTGTTCACATCATGTATGAAGTAGAGAGAAAAGGCAAGGAAAAAGAATACACAAAATTCCCACAAGCAAAACAATGAAGAAGGAAAAAAGCCAAGGACCTCGATTCAGAGAAGATGAATTCTGGACTGAGATGCCTCAAGAGATTTGAAAAGATAAATGCCAGGGCACAAAGGATACAATAGACAGTTGAGGAAAAGAAAAAAAAATCTCCATGGAAACAGCTGAGAAAGATTTATTCCTTGACCTCAGGGGGGTAAAAAAGCATTTTGTCAGATCAAGTACACATTTCTGTGGTCTTATGAAAAAGTGTAATGTAATATAAGAAGGGGACCTTCCCATGTGACTATCCACAGAAGACCTTGCCAATCAAGAGTATATCAGAATCTAAACATGCTGCCTATGTTGAGGGGAACAGAGTGCTCAGACAAAATCCCTGGCACCAAGATTAAACATAACAGTCATAGTCAACCCTAGATCCCCCTAAATAGCTCAAGAGCTGTAGATGCTCAGAGAAAGATTTTTTTTGTGAGTTTAGAAGTGTAGTGGAATATAGTCACATTTGCAGTTTCTGTTCCTTTTTGTTACTTTGCTTCTATGTTTGCATTATTAAGACAGGCTCCTACTGTGTATCCCTGGATAGCTTGATATTCACTATGTAGCACTGGATAGAATGGTATTTGCTGTGTGGCCCAGGCTGTCCTTGAACTTATGGCAATTCTCCTGGTTTAACCTCTCTCATATGGGGGGATTTCAAGAATGCACTACTTCACACATCTATTCTGGGGTTAATATGTGTCTTAGGTAGAATGTCTATTTCTTGATAAAAACACAATGACCAAAAGCAACTTGAGGAGGAAAGGGTTTATGCCATCTTACAATTCCAGATACTAGTCTACAACTGAGGGCAGTCACAAAGGGGACTCAAGCAGGGCAAGAACCTGAATGTGGGTACTGAAGCAGAAGCTATGGAAAAACACTACCTCCTGGCTTGTTCCCCATTACTTATCCTGCTTTCTTATAAATCATAGGATCACCTTTGCCCATATGAGAGAACCCACATTGGGTTGGGTCATCCAACATCAATCACTAATTCAGAATATGCCTCATGCCCCACAACTCATACAGGCCACTCATACAGAGGCATTCTCTCAATTGTGGTTTTCTCTTCTCAGATAAATTTGTGTCAAATTCTCAATGAACTAGTAAGAACAATTTGCTTTAAGAAACTGAGAACAATGATGTTAAGTGCTTTTAAAAATTGGAAATACATGAAATTAAAATGATAATATTTCAGAAAATGTAGTATGATTTCAATTGGAGAATTTAAATGCTTACATTTGAAGGGATTTATATAATGAAAGTATCTAGATAGTAGCTTGGATAAACTTATTAAATTAATAATGTTTATGTATTTGTATATTCTTCATAAAGGACCAGGAATAATTTTTATATATAGCTACATCAAGAGAAATGCAGCCAAGACTGGCCTCTATCCAATGTATATGGTACCCATATCACAGTACCTGAGCATAGTAATCCAAGCAAAAACCCTGCCTTTGGGCAAAATACAGGTAATAAATATTCTGACATTGTATAACGCAAGTAAACATTGTATTATAATATTTACTAGGGTTTTTGTTTTTTATTCAATTTTTACAAGATTTCATGTAAAGAGAAAAAAGAATGTTGAAAAAATTATCATTTCTAGTCTCTCTCCCTATCTTTATAGAGAGCTAATGGATCTTTGATAGTCTGAATACCTTATCAAATAATATTTTCTTAGAATGTTTACAGGACATAGAACTTTGGGTTCAGGTTTAGTGGGAATATTTACATGGTTGTGTACTTGACTGGCACAAGACACTTCATCAGGAGAGGCCACAACAGAGCTTAGAACTCTATTAAAGGAATTATGAGCTTAGGGGCGAGCCAGTGGTGAGTTGACAGAAATCAAAGATCGAGGTTAATTAGGACTCTCAACACTTGAACAAAAATAGATGAACATGCTATTACCTAAATCAAATTCAGGAAGTCATTGCCCAGATATAGACTCAAACAATAAAAAACAAAGCATGGTTAGAAAAATTAGAAGCAAGAAAGAGAAATACCTTTGTAATCAAATAGTATATTAATTGTTGGATTCTCTGTATATAAGACTATCTCATCCTTCTCTGGATTTGTAAGACCATTGAGGGCGTGGTCCCTCGCGCTCCCACTCAGGAAAGGCGCCCCCCCCCCCAAATCACTCACAAGAAGCTGTCTTGATGCAAAAGCATAAGGCTCTTTATATTCCAGTATACTAGGGCCGTCAGCCACACACCATGCAGGGTAGAGGGCTCAGCAATGACCTCTAGCACAGAATTGAGACTGCTTTATATAGGGTTACAGCAAAGCCCCCGCATAGTGAACCAGTCACCTCGTAGCATCCAGTGCGGACCAATTACTTTAAAGTATCCAACCCTGCCCTTAGCCCAAGAAGTCTGCTTTCGCACAGGCTTCTGGGTGTTCATTCACTACCGTAAACATTAAAGTAGGTGACCATCAGCTTGGAATTTAAGACTCCCAGTTTCCTGGGTTTTCTGGGGAATTAGGCTGAATTTTTCCATCCTAACAGATTTGTTTCTACTTTGAGAGAAGGAATATAATAATTTTCTTTACTTTTCTGTGTTTCTCATTCCTTTGGGTGGATTCTATGACCCATGTAGCTGCCTGTGCAACTATTAAACTTGATTTCTACTTGGCTGGATGGAGTAATTCCCACAAGCACTCTTCTGGGTCTGTCTAGAAAGTGGCTTACAGGGAAGATTAACTAAAAGGAAGGACACGTCCTGAAAACTGGGAAGACTACTTGACAATAGGCTGGAAGTGAAATAGAATAATAGAGGAGGGAGGAAAAGACTCACTAGAGTGAGCATTGTTTTGAACCACTTCCTGTATATTGTGATGCAGATTGTTCTTGCCCCAAGACCTCTCTATTATATTAAACTGGTATCTCAGAAGACAGGAGCCAAGAAAAAGGTTTATTTGACATGGAGATTACACTCTATCTTTACATGAGACCAAGACAACTGATATATTTGTTACAGCAACATAAAGTCTGACCAACATGAAAAATTAGTACCAAGAAATAGGAACATTGCTGTGGCTGTCCAATATAATCTTAGATGGCTTCAGAAAAATTTTGAGAGGTGTTAGAGATATGGAATGCTCTTAGGTGTTAATGGGTGTTAGGTCAGAAAAGATTTTGCTCATTGTGTTTTAAATCGAAGTGAGGACTCAACTGGGAATATTTCCTAGAGAGCAATTGTGTTAGACGTGGCAAGGAACTTATCTGTATTTTGCCACTATCTTAAGATTCTTAAGAGCTGGATCTTAAGTTGTTTTAGTTACTTTTCAATTATGATGTTAACATCCATAACTAAGGGAATTTATAGAGTAAAGACTATCTGGGGCTTGCAGTTTCAGAGGTTTTCAGTCAGTGACCATCATGATGTAGAGTGTGTCCACAGGCAGGCAGGCATGGTGCTGGAGCAGTAGCTGAGAGCTTACATCTTTATCCACAATTAGAAGGCAGAGGGAAATAGAGAGCTAACTGGCAATGGTATGAGCTTTTGAAACCTGAAATCCCAATCCTAGTGATAGACTTCTTCCAACAAGGTCATACCACACCTCCTAATCCTTCCCAAACAGTTACACCAACTGGAAACCAAGCATAAAAATATATAAGCCTATGGGGGCCATTTTCATTCAAACAGTCTCAAAAGTAATGGGCTAATTAATGTAGTGGAAAATACTTTCAAAAAAGGTATGTAATTCAGGTTATGATGTTATTACTGTTTGCTAAACTTGAAGGTTGGCCAGGAAAAAAGAAACAGGAAAAGGGACAAAGTTTCAAACATGAAAGTATGTGTTTATTGAAGAGATTAGTGCTATTAACAAGAAGCTAACATCATTCCCCCAAGAAAATTGAAAATATATCAAGAGGGTATCTCATAATTGACCATACCTCACTCTTGACCTCAGAAGTAAAACGATTTTGCATATTTAAAGATTTTGCTTTAAAAAGTTTCCACATCACACAGGGAGAAGAAATGCATATTTCTTGTATGTGGGTACCCCTGCACTCAGAGATACTGCCCTCATACTGTTAACATCAGCTCAGCTCTGGAGAAAGTCTCTTTGACAGTGTTACTGGGCTAATAGATTTAGGAAGGTGGGATGAGAACGAGAAATTCAGTCAAATGGGAAATAAGGAAACATGGAGTGAACAGTTGTTGTTCCTTAACATAGCAATGTGTTAAAGGTCTCCTATGAGTTTCCACATCTTCATTGTCTCTTTACATCCCGAACCAGTGATTCAAGCTTCTTAATCATTAGAAGACAAATTGTATCTCTCCATCGTACTTAGATCATCATACTTGATTGTATGACCGATTCTGTGTTAAAGTATGTTGTGTTATACTATAATACCTCACTATAATCTAACACCTCATATGCCATGATGATGAGGAATCCACTATAGACTGCAAACAGTGAGTTCAGGAGATTAGTCAGTGAGCAGTCTCACTTAGGGAAAGGGTTGTGTTTAATAGTAGTATTTATATCTTCACTTTTAAAATCATAGTAGTAAAAGTACCTCATAATTTGGATTTGTTTGTTTGTTTGTTTTTGTTTTTGTTTTCCAAGACAGGGTTTCTCTGTGGTTTTGGAGGCTGTCCTGGAACTAGCTCTTGTAGGCCAGGCTAGTCTCGAACTCACAGAGAGCTGCCAGCCTCTGCCTCCCAAGTGCTAAGATTAAAGGTGTGAGCCACCACTGCCCAGCTGTTTTTGTTTTGTTTTGTTTTGTTTTGTTTTGTTTTTCAGTTGCTTGGGATAAATGGAGGAATTGTTACAATGCATTGCTTTAAAAAAAATTGTGGCATGTCCTTTGTTAATGATGTGATTAATGAATAAGAATACCAGAAATACTTCACAGCAATATTCTTCCCAAACACGGTGCTATGTAAATCTTGGGAAGACATTGAGGGTAGATTGAAGAGGCAACAGTCAAGCAATATGTATGTTTAAAGGTAGATATTTTGAAACATTTTCAGGGAAACTCAAGCATCCTTCATGACTTACATACTTAATTGCTCTGCTCAACTAAGGAGAGTTGTAAGGATTCTAGGTAGCAAATCATCTAAACAGATGTAAAATTGTTAACATAAAGAATAAAATACAGATAGGCACAACTGTAAGGCCACAATTGGAAATTTCATGATAATTTTGTGCTTTTTGTCACTATTTATTTTCTTTTGTTCAGTTTGCTGACAACTGTATGTATGTAGCCCTGGCTTGTCAAAATTGGGAATGTAGAGCAGGTTTGGCTCCAACTCAGAGTTCTACCTGCCTCTGCCTATCAAACTCTTTGATCAATGCTGGTGAGATTATTTTATTCCTCAAAATTATTTTTTTATTGTTTAGGTTGTATTGTTTATTAGATAGTTTTATAAGAGATGTATATGCCATAATAATTATAAATGTCTTAAAAATGGAAGGATTTTTCAAAAACAGATTGCAAGGTTAGGGATAAAACTCATTGTTAGCATGCTTATTTTAAGTTCAGTTCCCAGAACCACAAGAATTTGATAGGTTATAGATCAATAGATGATTGATAGATAGATAGATAGATATATAGATATATAGATGATAGATAGATAGTAGATGGATAATAGATGATAGTGATGATAGACATTTAGATGGATGATAGATAAATGGTAGATGGATAGATGATAAATGAGGATAGTTTGATATAGAGAGATAGATGGTAGATGGTAGATGTTAGAGATGGATAGATGTTAGATAGTCTGATAGATGGTAGCTAGATAAAATGGATTGATGATAATAGATTGTACGATGATATCTAGAGACATAGTTGACAGGTAAATGGTAGATGATATATAGTAAGATACTAGGTGAATAGAGATAAATGATGGATACATAGATAAATGAGAAAGATTATAGAAAGGTAGATAGAAAGATAGATAGATAGATAGATAGATAGATAGATAGATAGATAGATAGATCTACAGATGATAAATAGCTAATAAAAATTTAGGCAAAACAAAGTTTTGTTTATGAAGGGTATTTAGGGGCTAGAAGATGGCTTAACTTTTAAAAAATCTTAGAGATGACAATCTTTGTTTCCAGAAGCCATGTTAGGCAGCTCACAACTTCCTCTTCCTGTATACACATGATGCATAGACATACATGCAGACAAAACACACTTATGCAGATAAAAATACAGTAAACCCAACTAAATAAAAGAATTGTTTTTTGCTTATTTATTTATTTATTTATTTATTTATTTGAAAGGGCATTTCAAATTGAGTCCTCAGTAAAATTATAAGAATTTTACCCTCTTAATTAAGGATTTTGCCCAAATTTGATGCCCCACTCCTTGCCCAGAAAAGCAGATGCCAAAGAGACACATTTAGAATCCTGTCAATTTTTCTAACTTATCAATAATATCTTGAAAGCAAAATACTTCAGGTGAACTAGGAATATAAAAGAAATGGCTACATATCACATTTTCTTACAAAATAGCATAATGCAATTTAAGAACTTCTCCTTGAACATGTTAAATTTTGAGCACAAATGAGGAGAATTTGACCCATTTTTTTTAAATGATAGTTTACCTCCTGTTCACAGGCCACCTGCAATAGCTTATTTGCATGGGAATAAAGCTCAAGTACTCTCTTCTCCCCATTGCTTACTGTGCAAATAACAAACCTCCCTTCACTGAGCACAGCATCCTGCTTGTGGGAAGTGGATCAGCAGCCAACTTTCCCCCAATGTCTGCTGCTGCTCCATACACTTGGAATAAACAGCAAGCATTCAATTGCCAACATCCACTCTCTATATAAAAAAAAATTAAAATAAAAAAATAAAGGGTATCTTACTCCAGTAAGTTTAACATTCACTATAAATTGCATTTTATCTTTTGGAACAAAAACTTTAAAAAGAGATCATGTTTACAAAGCAAAGTGGGAAATATTTATTAGATGGTCTAATGAGAAATCTATTAGTTTATAACTGCATCCTGTACAATGTCTAATTGTCCATAAAACCCCAACAGCTATTATAGGCATAAGAACTTCACAGTCGTATAAATTAGCATTTGGATTACTCTGATTTCTATTGCTTTTTTTTTTAAAGCAAACTTATGAGTATTTGAATCATGTAGAACACCCTTAGCAAAAATCTTACTTGTTTTCTGCTGTACAAACAAGATAAAGACAATTTAAAAGTAGGAGATACAAAGTATAGCAAGTAGATATTACATAATAGATGCCCTCTATGGAGTTCAAAGACTACCTCAGTATTATTTATATTGCATCAGATGGATCTTGTCCATCATACTTTCACATTGTCAACAGTTCACAGACACAGCACGTGGCTGAATTCCACTTTTGCCATGATTACAAAAATTACCTAAGCTCTTCATCCATTCACAGATGCCTTACCAACTGACCATAATCATAAAACACAATAAAACCTATAATTCTTCAGAATAAGTTACTTTATTGAATGTTCACACTATCATGATCTTGTTGGTCTTCTTTTCATTTTCTTTCTTATTTTTTTATTTTTTTATATTTTTGTTATTTCAGGGTTTCTCTATTGTATTACTTTGGAGCCTGTCCTGGACTTAGCTCTGTAGACCAGGCTGGCCTTGAACTCACAGAAATTCACCTGCCTTTGCCTCCAAGTGCTGGGATTAAAGGGGTGCACCACCAACACCTGGCTCATGATCTTCTTTTCACCTCCTGATTTCTGTGTCTCCAGTGCACTGTTCACATATACACACCCTCCCCCAGGACCTGTTTCTCTATGTTCTTCTCCATAATTCTTACACTTACTCACCATCGTTCAGATCCCTGTCTGTTCTATATTTAAATTATCCATATATTATTGTCTGTCACTTTTTGTTATCTGAAAGTGAATGTTCATTCTTTTAAAATCTATTTTCTTCAATAGTCTATAATTTTCTAAAAAAGAGGTAAACAAAATATTTCGGTATCTTTCAGATTTTTATTTATTCAAAGTGATGGATATTCTAAACTTGGAAGAAAAAAATATAAGGCTTTGAAATATAAAATAAAATGCTGTGGAAATTCTGCCTACTTAAACCTTCACTGATGTCCAGGCTCTAGTGGAAAGAAACAACTAGCCATTCTCAGGATACAAGAAGACGGTCTGATACCCAAGCAGTAAAGTGTTCACTCATTAGGGAGAACTATTATGGATTTCTATTCTACAACCAAATCAGAAGGATAAATATAATCTGAGGTTGGTGATATTTAGACATTATTATTCTCGAGTTGCAGAGTCTCAAGATTACATCCATTGTAGGATGAAATGTACAAGATGCAATTTAGGGTAAATTCTGTCTCCTTATATGAAGCCACGCTCAGCCATTATAAACCTTTGTCCTCTTCTTTTAAGACTTCTGAAGGTGAGTTGGGGGCTCAGATAGCTGCTGGTTTAGTGAGGAAAGGAGAAAACTGTCAAATTAAAATCCTACAGTTTGGATTAGAAAATGTAGTATAATCCTTAGAATACTACGTATCAGGGATGCTCTATATCAAAGAGTTTCAAGTAGAAATAAGGACAAATCACTAAGGTCACAAATGGTCTAAGACAAAATCCATGGCGCAATCTTCAACTGTGTTGAAAATTTGAAAACATGACTGAAGGCACTGATAGGAAAGACAGATGGAGAGTTTCTCCATACAAATAGCTCTATGAAATCAGGTAGTGAATCCATAATGGAAATCATGGCTAGAAGTTATTTACTTACATCAATCATCAATAGTCAACTGTATGTCTTGTGTGATGTCATTTGGAAGCAGGTATGCCTCCTCTTGTGTAGACATGGTTTGTTTTGGTCCAGTAGCTCTCACCATTGTGTTTCTATCAGATTCTTGCCAACGAGGAAACAACAGAGTGAAGTCCCCTCTCAGACATTTGAACACTGCTTTTCTTTCACTCATTAATGAAGAGTAAAGCAGAAATCTGTCTTTCTCATATATGCAATGTGTTTTCAGGCTTGGGACATTGTGTTTTATGATACCATGAGCCTGCATCTCTCACACATTGTGTTTTGTTTTTCTTGTAATACTATGATTGAAGGAACTAAATGGTGCTTCTATAAAAAAAAAATAGGCCTGAGCTACAGTCATTTTCCTGAATTAAGGAATAAATATAGCACTTGATTATTGTTTTAATCTGATTAGAGAGAAGACACAGAAATTGAAAAGTGAATTAGGAACTGTGTTTATTCTCAATATGAAAATATGTGACATGCAGTGTGGCTCTCTCTGCTGCTATATTAATTTCTTTTGCTGAACTAACTGAGGCATGATCATGAAGGAGAGATGCACCAATGGGGGTCATGCAGCTTGAGGTATGTAGAGAAGAAAATTGATTGCTTGGATAGTGGAAAGTGAAATAGCAAGAGTGAGAATTGGAATAGCAGGAGAGGATACCATAGAGTTTATTACATTTTTCTCCTAAGAGCAGCTAAGAACAAGCCCCAGACCTGACATAATGAGGCCATATGTTCTCGTTTTCCTCTCTTATTTTTTTCCTTTGCTTATTTAAATTTGAAACAAGGATGTTTTACATGTCAATCCCAGTTCACTCACCTTCCCATCCTCCCCTATCACCCCCACCAAGCCCCAGTCCATCCCCTTTCTGCTCCCCAGAGATGGTGAGGCCTACTATGGGAGATCTTCAAAGTCTGTCATATCATTTGGAACAGGGACTAGGCCCTCCCCCATGTGTCTAGGCTGAAAAAGTATCCCTCTATGTGGGATGTTCTCCCAAAGTCCATTTGAATAGTAGGGGGAAAAACTAATCCATCACTAGAGGCCCCATAGACTGCCCAGTCCTCCTAACTAACACCCATATTCAGGGGGTCTGGGTCAGTCCTATGCTGGTTACCCAGCTATCAGACTGGGGTGAATGAGCTTCCCCTTGTTCAGGAAAGCTGATTCTGTGGGTTTCTCCAGCCTGGTCTTGACCCCTTTGACTCCTCCCTCTCTGTAACTGGATTTCAGGAGTTCAGCTAGTGTTTAGCTGTGGGTGTCTGCTTCTGCTTCCATCAGCTACTAGATGAAGGCTTTAATATGGCATATAAGGTAGTCATCAATCTCAATATCTTGGAAGGGCATTTAAGGTAGCCTCTCCTCTAGTCCTTAGATTGTTCATCCTTGTAGATATCTGGGCATTTCCTTAATGCCAGATTTCTCCTTAAATCTATAATGGCTCCTCTTGTTCTAATCTGTTCTTTCCCTGTCTCAATCTTCCTGTTCCTTCATGCCCACCTCTCCCCCCCCTCTTTTCCCCTTCTCTTTCTCCTAACTCCCTCTCCCCTCCCTCCATGTTCCAAATTTGCTCAGGAGATCTTGTCTCTTTCCCCTTCCCCAGGGGACCATGTATGTCTTTCTTAGGGTCCTTCTTGTTTCCTAGCTTCTCTGGTGGTGTGAATTGTAAGCTGGTAATCCTTTGTTCTATGTCTAAAATCCATATATGAGTGAGTGCCAGCATCCTGGTTCCACGTATAACCATAGGAGGGTTTAAGTGTGGGCCTGTTTCTGGCCTGTCTTCTGGTGCCCTGCTTGGAACATCCTGAGGACTGAGGACTCGGAGTTTCCTCCCTTACTTCTAGATAGCATCTTACTATGTAACACATGCTTACCTGGATCTGGCCTTCCTCAAGCCTCTGCTTCTGGGGTGCTGAGATTTTGGGCTTGTATCACCACTCCTTCTTCAGAGTCATACATTTTAATTCCAACTGAAAGTTCCCTGAGTTTAATAAATGAAAAGTGAAACATCATATATAAAACCATATTTTTTATACCACCTCTATATATCTGTGGGAATTAATTAACTTAGTCTTTCTTCTTCTTCTTCTTCTTCTTCTTCTTCTTCTTCTTCTTCTTCTTCTTCTTCTTCCTTAATCTTTGTGATTATGGATGAGTCTAGCTACATATGTGAAATAAGGTACCCTGAACAAGGGAAGGTTTGTATAACTTGCAAATAATAGTCATTATTAGCTGTCTACAGCATTGACTGGAGCAGATTTTCTCTTTTTGACCTCAAACAAAAGCTTGTTAGCCATTTAGGTTTTTGAGATCACCAACCTGATATACTGCAAAATTTTTAGTTTACTTTATTCTCTGTATGGGTTTTGAATGTTGTTTTGATTTCAAATTAAAGACAAAAATCTTATCTCATAGACCAGTGAAGGATTTACCACCAACAACAAAGAAAATGTATTGAGGTTTCTGAATTAGGATATTGCATATTAAAGTAGTAGTCTTGCCAATGGAAACCCCCTCCCTTCTTCTCCCCTCCTGAAGTGCTAGCTAAATGTTAATGTTTGCATCTACATTATAGCATACAGGTGATTAATTCATCATCTCTGCTGAATGTCCTCAGTTTGATAGTCACACTTTGCTGACTTTCCTGTCAGTCACTAATCCCTGTATCTTGTGCAATTGTCTACCCGCTATCCTGAGAAGCAAGAAAGGACCTCATTGAAGTGAAGGTTATATAAATGTGTGACCACAGGTAGGGGGCTATCAGTTTTGACAGTTTCAACAAAATTCTTATTCTGGGATTCTCTCTTTAATTAGGAATGCTTGCTTTCTTGTCTCATTTCCAGATAAAGTTACCTGACAAAAACAACTTAGGAAAGGAAGATTTCTTTTGTCTGCTAATTCCAGGTGATACAGTCCAGAGTGACAGGGAAGCTGTAGCAGCAGAGGAAAGGGATGGCTAAACTCACCCTGTCCATAGTTAGAAAGCCATTAACAGCAAATGCTGGTACTCAGCTAGCTTCCTCCTTTCTATAAAGTCCTAGACAGAAGCCCAGAATATGGCACTGCTCATGTTGAGGGTGAGTCTTCCCATTTCTCTGAACCATGTCTCCATAGCTCAGCACAGCAATGTCAAGAGACAAAACTAATTAAAATAATTACTCAAGGCATGCCCAGGGGTTTCTCTATTTTGGTGATCCTAGATACTGTGAAGTTGACAGTCATTATTAACTATCATAAAATCTAACCAGGAGGGAAAAGGAAGTGCCCTTCAACTTTCTGGGGCCCTAAATAACTTATAAATTTAAGTCTAATTATTTTCTCATCTGATTATAATAAACATCCTCTCTAAATCAGGAACAAACTTAGTCTCCAAATGCAAACCAGAGATGAAAGATATTAATGGCAGAGACAGTAGGTACATTTTGGCTAATAACTAACAATTACCAAATTGTTATGTGTTCTTCCAAATGATAAGAGGTTTTGAAACTTGTATTTATAATAGATTATGTCTCTATTTAAATGTTAAGATACATAAGTGTGTTATGTAACATTTTACACCAAGATAAAACACTTCATCCTGACGCTCAGGAAGTAACCAACTAAAAGGCTTCAGGAAGTTACTGAAGCTGAGCAGATTCTCTAGAACCTGTTCTTCCTAAGCAAATATAAGCAGTAAGGACGGCTAAGAGACACCCTCACACAAACTGACTAACTACCTGGAAGAAGCAGAAGTAGCCTAATTGCTATGTATTTTTACATATTTTTTATAAGAAATTCTAATAAAACTAGTTTGTTCATCAAGTTGGGCTTTTTGGTATACTTATTATTGTCTGTGGTTGGTTCCTAGTCTGGGATGAATAGGCATTTGTTTGTATCTCCCCAGGAACCTGTGTCATGCATCCAATAAAACCTTGAATATTTTTTTCTTTGTTTTGAAAGTACAATATATACATTAAGTAACCCTTTTCATTTTAATATAGTGTTATGTGTTGCATAGAGGAAATCAGAGCTAGACAAAAATGTGAAAATCACACATAAAATAAATTACTTGAACTATTTATACATTTGAAATTGTAACAAATTAAGTTTTCTAATATCATGAAGGCCCTCAAAGCAAAACATCTCACCCATTTTATTGTAAAGGACATGACTCAACTTGTTAATATTTCACAGAGCCACAACATTCTGCTGAAAGTGTTCCTGTATGCTCTTACAGTTTTCATTTTTTATTAATGAATAACTTTATCTGACTATTAAGCGAAACCACGCTGCATATAAACATCACCGAATTGGCTGTTCTAATACTTAAGTTTATTGTAAGCCAAGACGAGTTGCCTGCTTCAGTCAAGACAATTAAATTTATAAAAAGAAAACAAGACAAAAAAATCAGAACCATCACCAAATCAAGATCACTTCTGGTTTAGCTCAGGTTGGAGAATCCATTGGTGAGGGTGGGGGACAAAATAAAACAAAGAACTGTATGTTATTCAGGGTTAGGTTAATGAGACCCACACCAGCACTCACCTCCATAGACTTCAGCCTTCTTCCAACAGACCAATGCAGAACCACCTGCAAACTTGCCTGCAGTAAAGTGCAGGCAGCAGGCAGTAGGTTTTGCAGTTACAACATTAGGTAATCCTAGAGTTAGTGTGAGGACAACCAAAACTAGAACATGCCTTTAAGAAAGAACATGTCTAAAGCATTGGGTAGTGCTTATACAGAAGAAAAGGTTAGTAGCTAAAATTGCAGGCAATAAGATGTCTTTAATGAAGTCTTGATGGTACAAAACCCAAGATATAAATGTCAGTAAGTCTGGGACTCAAGGGGATTTTAAGTTTGGGCTGGTAGAAAAGGATGAAAGAAAAGCTTCATAAATACTTCAAAGATTTGTGGCCCACAGCAAAGATTTTAGACTTACTGTTCTTACTGAAATCATTGAGAGGTTTTGTGGACTTTCTAAAAGAGAAAAAAATGTGTGTATGATTTAACAAAGAAAAAAAGTAAATAATGGTTCCATATCCATCTACCTCCCCCCCCCCCACACACACACACTGCTTTTGTCTTTGTGCTCCCATTTCAGGCATTTCCAATTTCTCACATCAACTTTGCACTTCTATATAGGATAAGTTCTCAAATATCCCATGAACTACACCCCAAGTAGCACCAAATGGTAATCATCAGTAACAAGAAGAAATGTGGTTTGGATCTGCACAAGGAAATTGTGGGTGGGGTGGGGGGAAAATGTCCTAACTATCATTTTTTTTTTCACTAATTGCCTCTCTGACTTTGTTTTGTCAGGAATGTCCTGTTTATAGCCTGCAGTCCTTGTACACTACAGAATACTTTGTACCTTGTACACTACAGATCACAAATATGATCCATCACAAAATACTAAAGTTACTTAGGACATTAAGGGGTGTTTGTTTCAAAAGTCTTTGTTTTAGTTTGTGTTGCAACTTGATCGTGTGTGCTGCAGTGTGAACTTCATAGATTACAACATCCTATCACACTGTGAAGAGTGGACATGACTGCCAGAGGATGAAACTGAGAGAAAAACTAACTTTCTGAAAGCCTGGCGTAATACCCATGGCTTAGGGATAGATATAATACGCAACCAAACCCAGCATAGCTTTACTTGTCTGATTCTCGGTTTACTTTTGATAAGGCATTAATTATAATGAGTAAAGTTTAAATGTAATATGACACCCTTGTATTACAGTTCTTTTTTATTTTAAAGCATAATGAATGCTGCTGATATTCAAACAAAAAAAAGGTGACATCACTTCACTGGCAATAAACTCATTAAGAGTCCCCATCTGAGCATACTGCTAAGATTTCTGCTATAGATGTGGCTTGAAGATAGACATGTATAAAAGATATTTGCTAGAATGCCTGGGGAAGGAAGTGGGGAAGGCAGTTTTGTGAAGACAGATTTGCTTGTGGCAGTTACAACTGAGAAAAAAAAATTGCTAGGTTTAGCCAATGGCAATATAGTATATTAAACTAAATGTGAACATAAGATAACAAATGATGCTTAATAAATGCCATTATCAAGTATTTCATGAGACATATTTCAACAAAAATGTGAATTCAGATGGGAATGTATCCAGTTTAGTAGCCGTAAGTACAGATTGTACTGTCTTAGTTAGGGTTTCTATTGCTGTGAAGAGACACCATGACCACAGCAGCTCTTATAAAGGAAACTATCTAGTAGAGATGAGAACTTAACAGCTCAGAGGTTCAGTCCATTGTAATTGTGGGGAGCATGGAGACATGAAGGCAGACATGGTGCTGGAGGGGTAGCTGAGAATGCAATATCTTGCAAGCAATAGGAAGTCAACTGAGACACTGGGTGATATCCTGAGCATAGGAAACCTCAAAGATCACCCCCACAGTGACACACTTCCTCCCAATAAGGCCATACCCACTCCAAAAATAAAACAATCATACCTCCTAAGAGTGCCACTCTTTATGAGATTATGGGGGCTAGGTATATTCAAGCTACCACATATACTGACAATGTTAGGAGCCAGCATGTATGTTTCAACCTGATGCAAGCACCTGATTTGACACCAATCTGTGCCATTAAGTTTAAGACCAAAAACTGCACCCATGACCCATTAGAGTTAAACTGTGATGGGCTAGTTATCTCCAGTTGCTCTACTTACTGAGGACAAAGTTTAGTGATCCCTGTGGACAGTCTCCTACTGGTTTTCCCTGTGAAATAGGATCAGGTGGTTGCTGTGGCATCTGGTGCAGTAGTCCTTCATTTTACGGTTCCTGAGAAATATTTAATATGTCATACAACACTTTCTGCTTTGTTATCATCATCTTTTGTTGCCTTAATGATTACTTTTCTACCATTTTATATATTAGAAGAAACAAATTTATGGCTAAGATGACTACAATTCAAAGGAAAAAAACTTACTCCAAATTACATGAAGATTAGCTTTCTTTATCTTTTGTGAATTCAAAATAGCAATTAAAGATGTGTACCTGTGTATATAGCCTGTCTGTTAAAATTTGTGGTGAAAATAAAAGATAATTATAATTATCACCATTTAGTTGTTAGAAAAAAAGAATGATATAAATATAACTAAATATTTCTACATACAAAACACCAAGTTTCAAAAATATTTACTTTAATAACTATAAACAGAATTTACATAGAAGTTTTCACCAACTAACTCTTTTGAAATGAGAGAATGTGTCTAAATGAAAATGAGGCTAGCATATTTTATGAGATAGAAAAACAAAAGATCATACACTTCAAAATGTAAACACTCACATTTGATATATCCAAAAATCTTCCAAACTGGTAAAAGTCTGAATTCTTCCTATAGTTATTGATTTTAATGATGGAAATTTCTTTAGCAATTTTCTTAATCAAATATTTGCTTGCACAAGACATATCATACAGAGACTTGAATATTAAACAACAGTAGTTTCTGTTATTTTGTTATTGTTATTTTACTCGTAAAAATTGCTGTTTCACGTTTTCTGATTGCTTACCATTTTACTCAGAGTTCTAGAAGTGAATTCTATGTACATTCAATATGTGTTCTTTCAGCCTCAGCTCCATGTTGAGTTCCAGGGTAGCCTATACCACATAAGACGATTTAATACCTTTAGTTAATGTATTTTCTTACATTCTACTTTAAATAAAACACCAAGTGTTCTGTAACTTGAAATATAAATAATGTCAAGGCCTCTTCGTGAGATCCAGGGAACATGGTTTAGCACAGAGAATTTGCTTAGTATGTGCGAGGCCCTGGTTCACTCTCCAGTATTGGGAACAGGGGTCTGAGGACTTCCTTCCTTCCAGAATCTGTTTAATGCTGACTTCTATTCTATAGCCCACAGTTAGAGCAGGCATGCCATTCAGAACAGGCCAAGTCTGACTCTATTTCTTATTCTTAAAATCACTGAGTGTCTTTTCTCACTGACTCTCTTGACCTCAGTATTACTGTGGCAAGTCTAGAGTCTCTCTCTCACTATGATCTTGTTAGGGTTTTGTTAAAACTGTAGGTGAATGTTAAAGCTGTTGGCTAGGACACACATACAGTCTTACTTTTCTCATCCCACACTGTGATACATATTTTGCTCTCTTTAGATCATTGCAAACTGTGCTGCATCTTTTGATAAATCTTATTTCTTGTCATGTGTGCCATTTGGCTTCTGTTTACTATTATATCTATTAGAGTTCATGTATACAATTTGCTAGATGTGAAAACGATTACTATTGTTATTACACTTGGGATTCATTTTCTGTTTTCTTTCTTGAAATTTTTGTTTTGTTTTTGAGACAGGGTCTTCCTGTAGTCCTGGCTGTACTGAAATTAACTTTATAGAACAGGTTGGACTTGAACTCATAAAAATCTGCCTGCCTCTGACTCCCTAATGATGGAATTAAAGTCATATGCGACCAATTGGGATGTAATGCATTTGCATATTTTTGAGCCATAAATAACATTGGCCAATTCTAACATATGCTTTCAAAACTAAAATTAAGGAACAATTTAGAACAATATAAGCAAACAATAACAAAAAACACTGTTGCCTTCCATTCTCACTCTCAAATAGAAAATCTCTTGATGGGTAAACATAATCAATCCACCCTTCCTTCTTTATCACAATGCACTAAAATACTTTTTTTTACTTGCTTACATAAATAAATTAGCACTTTGAGATTAAATTAGTCTTTTGTGATTCTGTCAGGTTTTTTTTATTATTATTATGTAAGGAGGAAGATCCTGCCCACGGTTTTGGAAATGGTGCTTAAAACTGACTTAAGATCAGATTCTGGCCTTTGGAGTCATAGTGGGTTGCCAGTACAACTGGGTTACAAATGTGGTTGTAGTTAACTGTTCCACTGTTAAGGCCACCATGATGCACTATTAAACGACAAGTCTTGACCATGCACCTCATTGAACATGCACTTCCATAGTCCAAGTACTTTTGCTGTAATGTCTGGCCCAACACACTTAGATTCTGAGGGACATTTATTTGCAAGTGTTCCCATCAAGGCTGCAGAGGGAAACCATCCCAGATATTCTCGTAATGGAATCTGAAGAGAGAACTGTTTCCCAACACACCAGAGCTCTGTCCCAACAGTGTTGTCTTAGTCAGATTCATTATCTTCTCACTAGTATAGTAGGTCTGTCTCTTTGGAAAAAAATGACTGCTACATTTGGATTTCAGACAGAAACTCAGCAAAACTTTCTATCTTGGCCCAACTTGCAGGAGCCTCTGTTAATGGTTTGGAAATAAATGTGACACCATTAATTTATGTTCAGGGAGTCTCCTGTTTTCATTTTCTTCTGAAAGTCTGTGTATTGTGAGTTTTATCAAGAAAGTGAACAGCATTATTTGGAAAGGGGCAAAAGCAGGCCTCCAAGTAATTTATTCCATCAGAAGAGTGTTTCCTTACAATTACTTACATAAATGCTAACACTGTGAACTCTTTTAATAGCTATAAGAAATGTTAACTCTGATAGTTTCTGTGAGACTATTTTATGAATACATGATTGCCTTTCCACTCTGTCTTCCAGAACCTCACTGTCGAGAGCAAAGGCTAAAGAAATAAATGAAAACTCATGGCCATGTTGAAAGTCAAGACTGTTCAGCATCTGACTTGCATTATTAGGAAGGACATGGAACATGATTTTTCAGGAAGATTATCACAGTTGTTATTTGTGTGTGTACTGGAAAGAGCTAGATATTAAACAAGAGAAGAGCTCCACACAGCCAGCCCTTCTGAAACTCTCAAAAGCTAGCCCAGCTCTACTCCATACCACTTCAATGATAGGCTTCTGCATAGAGAGCATTTTAACAGATAGTCAATTTACATGCAATTGTACTTGTGAGATTCCAAGTCTAGGTAATAGACAAGCAAGCAACGTGTATGTGAGACACTATAGTTTTCCAAAGATGACATAAAAAATAATAAAAATTTAGCACATTTTAAACAGCAATAAAAACAAATACTACTTTATATCTTGAGCAAAAGGCTGACAGGGCACATGATTCAAACCAACTGTGCTATAGAATCAAGTTCTTTGTCGCGATGCTGGGTGTGTTTCCTTTTGTGTGTTCCTGGGGAATGCATCTTCCACCTCTAAGTTCTTATCTTCAGCAGGATGGATTTTATGTGATGCCTGCAGCAGGTGCCATTGTATTTTAAACAATGGAACAGAATAACAACAAACCCACTGCAGAATCCACTCTAGTTTGTTTAAGCAGAATAAATATCTCCGATATTGTTGGAAGGGCTGCAAAAAGGGATAATCTGGGAAAATCCCCCAACTCTAACACAAGGAGCCACCCCAGAAAATGCTGCTTTTCTTGCAGTTCAGAAGTGAAGAATCAGAAAGGTTTTTCTACCATCTACAACCCTAGGTCCTCAGCACATTAGCCACTATCCATTCTTGAAAAACACAGACACCTGACATTAGGTGTAGCTGTTGTGTGACAAGATTTCTCCTGGGAAGATGTAGCACACATATCAACTCATCCCAGAAAGGGGGCCCACAACAGATCAAAGTACAGATGCCACCGAATTCCAATTTGGTGAACCAATGAGTTTTGTGGAAATTACTTACAGAAATATAGGTAAGGGGCAAAAATGACCCAAAGACAGTTGCATCACCAAAGCCTCCCTTAACAGCTCCCCCAAACCTGGAATTCTGGCACCCTGCAAAGCTTGTATACAGCTCAACATATTGAGTAGTGTTCCTTCTTAGCGCTTTGGTTAGTCTAAACCTCTTACAGGGAGCTTGGCTGGTTTGTGCTTCCTCCAGGCAGCTGGTCTGGTCTCTGTCTTCTTTACAGCTTGTCTGGCTTTCAGTGGCATGGATTGTTTATTTCCAGGAAGAATGGAATATTTTTTGGTTTGTTTCAGGGACTTCCTGAAGCTCTTTTGTTTGGTTTCCTTCTTAAGAAGCTTCCCTGCAGGATGAAATGTTTTAATCTGGAGGAAACACCTTGTGTAGTACATTGTATACACTGCCTCTTATAAAAAGATTTTTAAAAAAATATTCATTTTTATGTGTGTTGCTGTGTGTGTGTGTGTGTTTGTCTGTGTCTGTGTGTCACTATGTGTGTCTGTGTATTCCATGTGTGTAGTATCTTGGAAGTCAGAAGAGGGAAGTCGATCTCCTGAGCATGGAACTCAGGTAACCTGGAAGAACAGCAATAAGCTCTTAATCGCTGATCCATAACTCCAACCTTACAAATCTCTTCTTGTCTGTGTAAATAATTATGCATAGGATTCTAGCTGCAACTGAATTCCTAAGTGTAGTTTTCGATTCCCTTTCTGGTTCCTCACCTCTTCCCAGGCGCTAAACCTTAGTAGTGAGTGCTAAGACAGTGGTTTAAGTAATATAAATGATGTTTGCCCTGGTAGATGGCACCAAAGTGAATTGTAGTTTCAACATATGTACAACCATGTGACTACTGCTCCATTTGTGATATGATATGTGTCCCATGACTCTAAGAAGTTTCCAGTGCTGCCAACCATCACCACACAATCTACAATGTTAATTTTGCAGGTTTAAAGATTTTTATTTTAGGGATGTGTGTGTGTAGTGAATACGGTGTTTGACTACATGCATGAGACCTGAAGATCAATATCCTGAAAGTCCAATTTATCAAAATTACTTTTATTATTTTGCCTATTATGCCCTTAAAACTTGTTATTCCATGTTGGCTGTGGTACTCTTTTTTGTTTTTTTCTCCCCATAGAGGGCTTGATGCAGGGCTCAAGTTCCTCGTGTATTTTTTTTGAAGATATGCAAAGCTAGAAGTTTGGGCTAAATCTTGTGTTTCACATGAATTCCCATTTGTTGAAGAGATTTTCTTTGATCCACTCAATTCCTTTAAGTTTTGTGGAAAGAAGTTGTAGGTCTGTTTTTTGAAGATATCCAAAACTTGTCAAAGTATGATTTGTGGCCTGTTTTGTGTGTCTAAGTGTGGGAGGTGAGGAACTGTGGCAGCTCTCCATGTGTAATCTATGTGTGATCTAAAGGACTTGGGATAGTTTGTATCTCAAGTGAATTTAAGAACACATGGCATGTGCACATATTGCTTAGATAGTTAAGACTACACATAATCATAAACTTTCATTGAAAACATTTTCTGTCTGGCTGCTCATGGCAAGTCTTTAGTCTTGCTTTATGGATGGTATCTCTGACAATGAAAGACACTTTGACGTTTTTTCTCCTTATTCTAAAATGAGACCAGAACAAATTTTTAATGCTTAGTTACTAGTGGGGCTTCAGAAATGCATGTCCTACATTGAGAGTACCATACTGTCGTTACTAACATTTCCTCATGCATGCATGCTCTTTGCCCCTTCATCGGGATCAAATGAGTGGCCTCTATGTTACAAATCCATCTTATCTTGATATTGCAGAAAACTTCCCCTTTCTTCTCCTCTTACTGTCTTTCATCTCATGTTTTTTTGATGATTTATATTTTTGTGGGCAGATATCTGGGAGAATCTAAATTCAAAGCTATTTTTATTGTTGTCGTTTTATACCCCGTTCTTTGTCATGGGAATTAAAAAAAATAAATGATGAACAAGCAATGAGTAATTTTCATTTCACTATGTAAATATTATATATTATACTGTTGCATCCTTGTTGAGTGAAGTGGAAGAGTATATTTGAGTCAAAATATTAATTTCTTGTAGATATTAATAGCCTTGCTTTTTTATTTTTTTTCTAGGTTTTTTCCAAGTGCTTTTAATTTAATGTATATTTTGTCTTTCTTTGGCATAAAGAAAGAGGGTGGGCAAGGACTAACAGGTACTTATTTGTCCCCTATGATATCATTATCCATTGTATTAGTAAAGAGTAAACTTGGTTGTCAGCCTGACCACATCTGGTATCAACTAAAAGCCAAGCATCTGGCCACTCCTGTGAGGGATTATTCTTGGTCAGATCATTTGAGGTCAGAAGACCACTCCTTAAATCTGAGCTACACTTCTAATAGTAGCCCACATAACAGGACATAGAAGAAGGAAGCTTTTGCTTTTTGACTGCTTGTCTTTATTTCTTCTAGCGAGTTTATTAATTCTCGATGCTGAGGAATTCCCTCACTACTATTGGAACCTCTTTTTCGTAAGTCTGATGTCACTCAAGAGTGGCAGCTCTAGTGAATTGTAGCACTAGATTGGGACTGCAGAAATATACAATCTCCTAGACCGAATAACCATTGACTCCCTGGCTTTTCTACCAGGAGACAGCAGACAAGCTAACAGATTAAATCACACACATACATACTGTATATATCAGTTCTATTCATTTAGACAACCCTGTTAATAGAGGCTTTATTCTTTGTGGGCTTAGTGTCTGAAGTTTGACAATTTACTCTATCACTGCCTTAATCTTTTCTTGTTTCTTCAATTTGCTGACACTGTCTTTCTAGATATGGGAAGGACATGTGTCCTCTGGTCTGGACCTGTAAATTCCTGAGGTAAAAGCACTAGCCAATTTGGCAGATTTTTCAAAGCCTGGCTTCTTTGGATTCCTGGCATCTACAGGTTCTTGTCTGATGCAGCTCTATCCACATAGTCAACTGGACAACTCTACCATCCTTATCTCATGGGGAGCAATTCCTTGCTACACTTGGTGACCATCCTGAGCCAGACACAGTGCTCTTCTCAATTATTCTCTGGCATGGCCAGATTCTGGTGTCATAAAAATATTCACCAGGAGCACAAAGCATTTACTTCCTGTATACATCACTCGATATCTTGCAAAAGTCCTTCATCTAAGATCCTTTCCTTTTATATTGTCCAGTTTGAGATGCCCATCAGTTCTTTATGAACCCAAACCCACACAGTTCCACTTAGATACCCCGAGATGCCTCTCATCAAACATGTGGAGAAATGATCTCTACTGGTGCCTCTATACTGGCCAAATGCTCACTAGCCTAGTGCCTGTCAGGATCAGATGTTATTTTCATTTCTGCTTGTGCCTCTGGTGGCCAGATTCTCACTAGCCTAATGTCTCTCATAGCAGAAGGCTCATCATCCTGTTGCCTGGCCAGTCCAGATGCTTACTTTACTTTCCTTGCCTCTGGTATTTTCAACATATATGTATTATGTATGTATGTATGTATGTATGTATGTATGTATGTATGTATATATTCTTTTTTGAAACTTTTTATCTTGTTAAGCAGTTGCTAGAATTAACACTGCACACTAAGTGGTAGTCACTCTCACTCATGTTCTAAAAATCTCAGCTACTCTTCAGAGTGAAGCGAAGATTTACTACTATTTGGACACAGGTGTTGAAGTGATAGGTGTGACTATGTATACAACGATGCACAAAGTATTTGTTCCAACATTCCAGAAAAGACCTTGGCAGTAGATGACTTGAACTGTTTTAATTTTACTCTTCTTTTAATTTTATATTTTTTTGTTATTTTATTATTGATCCCAGTTCCCTCCCCCTCCCATCCTCCCACATCCCCTCTTGATCCCCCACCCTCGTCCCATTCCCCATCCAATACCCAGGGAGGGTGAGGCATTCCAAGAGGGATCATCAAAGTCTGTCAAGTCATTTTGGGTAAGGCCTAGGTCTTCCCTCATGTCTCTAGGCTAAGGGAGTATCTCTCCATGGGGAATGTGCTCCCAAAGTCCTTTAATGCACAAGGGATATATCCTGGTTCCACTGTCAGAGGTCTCATAGACTGCCCAAGTCTTCTATCTGAGACCCACACTCAGAGGGACTGGATCGGTCCTATGCTGGTTTCCAGCTATCAGTCTGGGGTCCATGAGTTCCCCCTTGTTCAGATCAGCTGTCTCTGTGTGTTTCTGTAGCCTGGTCTTTACCCTGTTGCTCATCATTCCTCCCTTTTTGCAACTGGAATCCAGGAGTTTGGCTCAGTGTTTGGCTGTGGGTGTCTGCTTCTGCTTCTATCAGCTACTGAATGAAGGCTCTAGGATTGCATATAAGGTAGTCATCAATCTCATTATTAGGGAAGGGCATTAAAGTACCCTCTCCACTATTGCTTAGATTGTTAGTTAGGGTCATCCTTGTAGATCTCTGGATATTTCCCTAGTGTCAGATTTCTCTTTAAACCTATAATTACTCCTTCTATTATGGTATCTCTTTTCTTGCTCCCGTCCATTACACCCTTGATTCAATCTTCCTGCTCTCTTATGTTCTATGTTCTCCTCTCCCCTTTTCTTCTCCCCTTCTCTTCTCCCCTTCTCTTTCTCCTAACTCCCTCTCAACTCACTGACTCCTCCCCCTGCTCCCAATATGCTCAGGAGATCTTGTCCTTTTCCCCTTATGTGGGAGACTGTGTATATCTCTCTTAGTGTCCTCCAAGTTTCCTAGCTTTTCTGTCGGTATGAATTGTAGGGTGGTAATCCTTTGGTCTACGTCTAATATCCATATATGAGTGAGTACATACCATGTCCCTTTTTTTGTGACTGGGTTACCTCTCTCAGGATAGTTTCTTCTAGTTCCATCTAGTTCCATTCATTGGCCTGTGAATTTCAAGATTCCATTGGTTTTTTTTTTTTCTTTTTTCTGCAGAGTAGTATTCCATTGTGTAAATGTACCACATTTTCTTTATCCACTCTTCAGTTGAGAGGCATCTAGGTTGTTTCCAGGTTCTAAATATTACAAATAATGCTGTTATGAACATAGTTGAACAGAAATCTTTGTTATATGTATTTGTATTTGCATCTTTTGGGTATATGCCTAAGAGTGGAATTGCGGGATCCTGTGGTAGTCTGATTCCCTTTTTCCTGAGGAACTTCCATACTGATCTCCAAAATGGCTGTACAAGTTTGCACTCCCACCAGCAGTAGAGGAGTGTTCCCCTTTCTCCACTTCCTCTCCAGTATAAACTGTCATCGGTATTTCCAATTTTAGCCATATTGACAGGAGTAAGGTAGTATCACAGAGTTGCCTTGATTTGCATTTCTCTGATGGCTAAAGATGATGAGCACTTTCTTAAGTGTCTTTCAGCTATTTTGGATTCCTCTATTGAGAATTCTCTATTCAGTTTTGTACCCCACTTTTTAATTGCATTATTTGGTGTTTTGGTGACTAGCTTCTTGAGTTCTTTGTGTATTTTGGAAATCAGCTCTCTGTCAGATGGGTTGGTGACAATCTTTTCATACCGTTTTGTCTTGTTGACTGTGATCTTTGCCTTACAGTACTCTTTTTAGAATGAAGATAGTGTTTTTGTTTGATTTCAGCAGAGCCCATTTTTAATTTTTCTCTGTATGTAATGCAACTCTGGTATATGGGTCTTTATGTTCCTTGGCTCTCAGATTTGTTTGTTCCTAAACTTGAATTATATATGAGAGTAAGTATAATGTTTATAGGATTACTTTCAAAATCTTGCTATCTAACTTTTGCCTCAATTATTTTTAGCAAAAATAATTTTTTTTAGTAATCACACACACACACAAATTGTAGCTGATTAGGATATTAAACAAAACAATTTTCTGAATTCAATATGACCTTGATAGCACATTTATAACAGAGGGGAACAATGTGAAATTGTCCTTTGGAGGGAGAACAAATGGAGTAATGAATTTCAACTAGACTGTGTTAATTTTGGAATATCTAAAAGTCTTAGCAATAATGAATAAATTTCTATCTTACAGAAATGCTTTCAAGTCAATATACTAGGAATATTATATAGTACCTATCCAGTTTTGAATTTGAATGTGACTGGTTCAAAATTGTCACAATTTTAGAAGCCTTGTTGATAAGTGTTTACTTGGATATATGTAATGCCATTTGTAGTATGTGTTTATATTTTATTTTATTTCTGTATATTTAGTCACTTTTAAATAAAATTACTATAGTTTAAATTTAAATGCATTTTACAATACACAACTGGATTAAGTAAAATTCTTCCAAAGAATGATTTCAGTGAACAAATTAGCCAGTTAAGGAAGGCAATACTTAAGGCTATTTCTATAATGGAAAGAAACTGCTCACATCTTTGGAAACAACAGACAAGAGTGTTTTTCTTGGCTGAAGTAAATCATAAGAAAATGCTGGAAGGTATTTGAGTGAGGTCGCTTGGTCTATATGATTAAACTATCTGTGTCTATTCAACATTGCTTGTGGAAATAGTGTATACTCCTCCTATACAAAGTCACTGATAAATGGTCTTTCTGGTCTCTCAAACTGATGACTTTCCAGTTTTCGAGAAAGGCAATTCTGAATTATAAACCTAGAAAGAGACTGAGGGAATATTTATCTTGAAGGCTTGTTTTTAGTATGAAGAAAGGAAAATCCACAGCGGAGGCTGGGGCCTGCAGGGCAGATGTTTGCCTGAAGTTTAGGACCTGAGCACATGTTGCACTCATGATGTTCAGTTGGCTTTTCAGAGTGAGTCAGAGCAGTTGTTGAGAAATACCCATACAGATGCAGTATTACACAATAAATAAAAAATATTCATGAAAAGAAATTAGACAAAATCAGATAAAGATTCTCCTAGTATAATCTGAACATTTTCTGCTCATTTGGAAAGAACATACTGGAACAGAGACACATCATTTCCATCCTGATAGTCTCAAATTCCATTCCAATCAACAGTTACCACGTGAACTCTGGCCCTCTCATGGTGGTGGCCGAGTCCCTTGATGCCTTTATTTGATTGGGTTACACCTCTGTCCAACATGACATATATATGAGTGCAGTCTTTTGCCTTCCATCCTCTTATTAGCACATTAAACTCTGGAATGAAAACATGGCCTTTTTCCTCTGTATGTCATGCCACCTTATAACTGTGAAACTGATTTCAAAAGGCTGTAATTACAGGGCTAAAGGATAGTGAAGTGGGAGCCCTGTGCCATTCCCTTTGATCTCTCACTCAGGAAATACTAATGGGCATGTCATATATAGGTTGAGTGCTGATCTACAGTCCTCATGAGCGCTTGATCATACTGAACCCCTGTAAGAAAAAAAAGAGGGTTCTAAGAGAAGATCACCAGAGTTGAATTAATGTGACTATGTCATTTATACATAGGAGACATCAGGGAGCAAATGGCTCTCAAAGAGGTGAATTTGAATCAGTTTTTGTAATATCTTACACAAGAATAAAGTTGTCTTATAGCACAAAGCAGTAACAGAAACCTGAAGACAAAGCACACAGGTGGCAGGTGGCTCCCAGGACCAGGACATAAGGGAGGGCCCCACACAGGCCCCTCCAATAGTCAGTGATTCACCTCCTCGTCCTTGGTTGAGAAGGATGTGAGGTAAACCATATCTATACATGCATGCCCCCTTTTAGGTAAATTTATCAAACATAGAATTAATTAATTTTTAAAGTTGTCATGCAATGATAGGTTTCACTGCATCATTTTTATACATATATGTCATTGTACTTTGTTGTCACTCGCACTCACTGCAATCCCCTGTCCAATTCTTGCTGGGCCATTTCTTTCTTCATAGCCCTCAGCCCATCCCACATCAATCCCATCAATACAGATCCCCACCCCATCCCATTTCAATACAATACAGAGTCCCTCCCCCATCACTTAGGCTCTCATCCTCTAGTCTCATGATGGCTTGGTTGTTGGCAATTCTCTCTCTCTCTCTCTCTCTCTCTCTCTCTCTCTCTCTCTCTCTCTCTCCACACACACACACACACACACACACACACACACACACACACACATACACACACACACACACACACACACACACACACACACACACACACACACACAAATCCAGATTCCACAAATGAAAGAAAAGGCCCTTTATCTGCTGTTTGGTTTCTCTCAATCAACAGAACCTATTTGTGGGTACATGGACATCAGAGAACAACTGGCAGGTCAACAAAACTTAGGTTCTCAGGCTTTGGGGAAAACAACTTTACCTGATTAGAGCTACTAAAATGCTGAAACGATCATGTGCCTCATGGCTCTCAGCTTCGAGTGGTGATGTTAATGCTTAGAGCCACAAATTTAGCACTTGTATGCTGCAAGGCACTCTATACATTCACAAGACTTAAAACATACCCTAATATGAAACATTTTCTCCATCTGAAGACAGGAAAATATATTATATAGCACTTAAAAGATGCATGTGATATGTACACACATGTATGCAGAAAAGGATGGTATTAACTTTTAGTATGTTTGTTTTTCTTATATATGTCTGTTTTCCAAGAAGTTTATGTACTTAATATAATACCTTATAACATGCTATCATATACAAACACAAAGATGAAAAACATGAAGGTGTTTTGTATAATTTACTCACAGCATGCCTAAGCCAGTCCCATATCAGTTTCTACACATGCTAAAATGATTATAAAATCATTACGTATTTTGTCCTGTATTATTTATGATGATGGTATGCTCAGTTGAACCTAGTGCATTATTCATGCCAGGCCACCACCCTGCTACCTCTCTATACCTCTAAACTAATTTAAGTCTCTTTATAATGTCTTCATTTATTATATCTGTGAATTTGAGCTAAGATTAATTGCACAGTTTTATGAGACCTAAGTTCTAGATTTAGTTTCCCATGCATTATCATCATTTTCTTTATTATTTTTTTCTGCCCACTTTCTCATTTTATTTACCCCATTGCAGAACATATAAGACATCATTTTGTCCCAGTGAAATAGGATACTATATGAACTGGACAAAAGCACATTCTAGAACAGTCCTATGCCCCACATTGCATGGCAGAGATGGGTTTCCATGCACAGTAATAGCTCTAAGGCAGTATATGATGGGATTAAAAATCAGACAGTAAGAATGTCTTCTCTCCTAATGAAGGAGCTTTCTGTGGTAAGAATATGAAGTAGAGTAAGGACAGGGATACTACAGTGGGTCAGAAATGGTAGACAGCAAACAGCCCACAACCTTTTGAAAATGAAATGTAGATTGTCTTAAAGAGTTTGTGGAGACTTTCCAGCTTCCTTTGGAAGGGTTGTAAATGGAGGAAATGAAGGATGAAATAAGCTCATACACTTTTCTGAATTTTTCCTCTTCCAATTTTCTTCCAAATCTAATATTCAGGTTTTATCTCCAAACTTTATTTAGTTATTGCTGTTTCATTACTTTTCATAGTGGCCATTAAACTTTGAGTCTGTCCCATTGCAAATGTATTAGTGTGTGCCAAGAACTTGATGGTATTTCCTGCTTGTGGATTTTACAAGAATCTTCAGTAAGGATGAAAGCTTTAGCACTCAATACAGCCGTGTAGTCGTGTTGTATGTTGGAGTCAGGTTGACTAGACATGGGCTTGGTGGGTAATTTTAGTAGGAAAGAAAATATTAATGAGAGAAACAGCTTTGGGTATATCTGTGAGTATCCTTCTTGAGGGTATGAAATGAAGACCCCCTCTTAAATGTGGGTGACACCATCTCACTGCTGATATACCAGACAAAATAAAAAAGAAAGAGGAGAAATTCATTCATCTCTCTGCTTTTGTGCCTGTGGGTGCTATTGACCTGCTGCTCTGTCTTCCCTATCATGATGGATTGTAACCTTGAGCCAAACAAACCTTCTTTCCTTCAAGTTGCTTTTGCCACAGAATGAGATCAGTAGTAAAGATGACAAGAATTTCAGAATTCCCTTAGCATGGCCATGGTGGTTGGATGGCCCATTCAACAATCTTGTAAATCTACTATCATCTTAAGTGTCCTCCATTCAGAGTTTTAGGGAGATGAGGGCAGATTTTGCTGATAGTTTGCATGGACCTAGGCTGGTTTTAGACAGCTTCTATGTCAAGACTAAATGAGACTTTCAGAACTCTTGTGACTAAATTAATTTAAAAAAAAAACAAGCAGATTAAATTATCAAACAGAATATTCAGATCTTAAAAGCTATGTTGACATTTTAATCACATATTGATGATAAAATGTTATCAAACACTTCCCTTCCCCATACTCCACTTGAGGTGACAGTGTTTCCACTATCTACCATGGTTCATGGTTCATTATGTTGTAGGAAGACATGGGAGTGAGGGAAACATCTTAGGATACTGTGTCATCTTTTCCTTTCTACTAACAATGTGAACTGGAAGAAGACATGAAATTGCACAACAGGAAGTGAATCACATTTTTATTACATTGTTAAATCCTCAAGGGAAGACTGAAAGGTGTCTTCATTTTCACTCAGCTGTTTCCTCTCTTCCACAGGAAGACATCCTTCAGCCTAGTCAAATCTTTTGTGACATTAGTATCATGCCTGTGAATGTTCACTGTTAATTGAGGAAGTGAAGACCTGTTCATGCCATTCAAGCTGATGTGAAAGCTCTGTGCTGTGAAAGCAAATGTAACCTTCTTTGTTGCGACATTTCTTCTCTCAGTTATGTGTTCGTGTGCGGGTGTATATTTCTGAGTGTATGTTTTCTTGTGTATACAGCAGCTGTTTCTGGTCAACATACCATGCTCTAGATCTTTGATATGGGTGTGGTGTTAAGGCTTAGATGGAATGAGAGCAGTAGTGTTGATGTTGCAGTTTACATCGTTGGATGGCTTTTCCCCAGCTTGAAGATAGATGATGTGAGGATATACTGAGTAAAAGACAGAGGCCAGAGAGCTGGTAATTAATCAATACTCAAGAATGCCTACACATCTCAACTGTCTCAGATGACAGGAGGTTATAAAAAGTAATTGCAAAACAAAGGAATTACAACTCAATTTAATATAAGACATATTGTCATCAAATGACCCAAGCACCAATAATGAGATAGTACTTAACTATGTAAAAATTAGTTCTTAAGATCCGTCGTGTGTAGTATGGTTCTTTGAGATACTGAGATCTTTCTATAGTGGAATACACTTATCCTGAGAAAAACAAACAAACACTTGGGTATGTACTTTCTTTTCTGAGTTATTATTGCTTTTTTTATAATGAAGGTAATTAATTATTAATTATTAATATTTCTCTCAACTAACCAGTAAACAGAGTTAAAAATAAACTTCCAAGTAGATTTGACTAATTATATCAACAAACTAATATTTTAATGAGCATATGAAAGCAATATTTACATAATTTTTTCACAATAATAAATTTAACCTTAATCCAATTCTATGTATCAAATTGTGAAATTAATGAGGTTGTAACTATTTAGCCATTTCTGGTGATTTGTACTGTAAATCTAAACTTTATAATAACAAGTAGCAAACATATTTTCAGCCCAAAGTTTCAAAATGTTTGTAAGTTTAATAAATCCCACTACATACATAGTATAACTCTAATTTTTTAATAATCCATGAAATGTTTACTAGATGGAGTAGAAAAATATAAATTGGAAAATATATACAGTCCTATATATAAGTCAATTGCATGGCGGGAAAAGGCATGAGTGAGATAATCTTGTAAAGATGTTACAGCAAAAACAAATTAGGTATAGGGCCATAAGGCAAAAAGACTAAGTTCAAAAGTTGGCTGGTGTGATTTTTAAAAAATAGCAGCCAGCTAGATACTGAAAGGACTAAATCACGCTAGACATTTTGGAGCAGTGTAAGGATTTAGTTTCTATTTTCTGGGGCATTAGAAGCCATTAGAGAATTTTGAGCTGGCATATTTTTGAAGGATAATTTTAGCAGGTGTGTTGAAAATAGACTAAAGCAGAGTAGAGTCTGTAACATGAAGACCATCTGGGGATTTATTGCAAAAAACCACGAGAGTGTTGGCACAGGCCAAGCTGTTAAATTTATCCAGCCCAGGTTATATTTCAATATATATTATTTTCGAATAAATGGGTAAGATGTGTGATAGAAAATGGATAATGATAAATAATAAACTTAACACCTGGAAAATGCAGACCGCTTAAACTGGTGCAAGAAAGGTAACAAGAAAATGTATTGCAAATCCCTTCCCCTGGCTCCCTAAAATCAAATCTCAGTTTGATTCACTTATGGGGTCTGTGAGCGGTGCTGTGGAAATATGGGTATGAGTTTTTGGGCAGGAAAGTAGTGTGGATAGCAACTGCAAGTTGAGGAATCATGAGTCAACTGTAGACACAGGAATGAATAAGACAATCGGAAGGAGGGGTGATACAGAAAATGCTGGAAAAGCTACAATGTTTGAGCAAGGGAATCAAAAAGGAACATAATAGAGGCAGACATAAGGCAGGAGGGGAAGTTCTCTGAAAGTGAGTAAATGTTATGAGGGAATACTTAATTGTGATATGGTGCTGATCTTAGTAGATGGAGATTGACAGCCCAGGGTAGAACTGAGTGATTGGTGCCTCAGTATCTTAAAAAAGCTTGTTCCTATGGTATTGGAATTAAAGCTTCTGGACAAAGGGAAACCTCCTGACAGTGGTTCTCATTGTGAAATGTTTGGATTCTGTTATATACATTGTTTGTTTACTTTAGTAACATTTGCCTTCTGTATTCCTGGCTGTACCTGTGTATGACTATGTCTCATGTAATTTCCCATACCCCATCCTGTTAAGTGTTCCTTTACTGAACCCACACTGGCTTCCGTGGTTGATAGTTGACATTTTCTTGCTGACACACTGATACTATAATTGGTACTTTGACTTGCCTCCAAGGGTCAAAATAAATAAATAAATAAATAAATAAATAAATAAATAAATAAATAAATGGAACTCAAAATTAAATTTTTGGACTGCATTGTGCATATATTTGAAAAGCCAGAGATACATTCTTTTCTTATAGGTGGGTAATCCACATGGCATGTGGCTAATCCATGCCAAGCATAGCATCACAATTACCCAAATTAGCACCTGCAGTAGCACGAGATGAAGTGCAGGTGTAGAACATTGGACAATCAAGTGGCTCAAGTATTTAATCACCATGACAACAGTAGCAATTATGATCATATTTGCTTTCTCTGACAATCCTAGAAAATCTACATAGGAAAAAATGTGGAAAATGTGAAATTAAAATCTATAAATACACTAAGAATATACATGGAAAAGCTGAGTGTTCCTCTGAGAGCTCTGAAGGAGCCCTACTTCTTAGTGTTTGTAAATGTTTGACAGATTTAGGGCCACATCAGTCCCCAGTCCTTTCTTTTCTTTTAAGCTAGAGACAAAGGCAATGAAAACACAAGCAGGTACAAGTGAGAAGTGAGATATAGAAACAGAAAATGAGAAATGATGTAGTCAAACTTCAAACTCTAAATTCCATGTACTTCTCTGGCCATGAAGGTTGACTCCTTTTTCTACCAAGTACCTAGACCATATCGCCTACAATTAATCAATTGTACCATACTCACTAAACTTGGGTATTTTTTTTACAAGATTATGATTTTAAGCTTGATGGTGCTTAATCCTTTCTTAAGTCTGTTTTCTTGGATTCGGTGTGGAATATGTTGAATGTGAATGCTACATACTCAAAGGAGGTATTAGTAGTCTGCTGGACTGCTCTGAGTTCTTGGTAGAATCCTATACATTAAGAGTTTAAAATTTTTCCATTCTTTCCAGGATACTGTAAAATCAGATTCTCAATGGGAATCGTGTGGTTGCCTTGTTAAGTCAAGTGCCTTGGCCCCTCTCTCGGAAATCCTAATTCAGTGATAGTGTGATGTATAGAAATCCACAGATAGTTTTACTAAGTTTCTGTATGAAACTGAGCAATCTCTCTAGGATGACACTTAGAGAAAAAATGCTAAAGGGTATGATTCCACAAATCAAGATTTATAGACAAGGAATGCCATCAACTAGAGACCACAGTTGTATTTACAAAGTCAGAGCTTGTCACTCTAACAAGATCCCTGGTGAGTCATAGACACATTACAGTCCAGAAGCACCACTTTAGAGGACTTGAAAGCTTTGGGGCCATTGAACTGTACAGTAGATTCATGTTTATGCATAACCTGATAAACAACTCTTTACCATACTCTTCCAGCCTGCCTAAGAGTCACACATAGCAACATGGTTTAGCAACCATGTTGTTAGGAGAAGCATCGAACATCCATGAGGAGCTCCATTGCTTATAGCATTATCCAAGATGTAGGAGAGGTAGTGAGAAATGCTGTGATGGAAGATGTGTCCTGATCTCAATAGGAATTAAGAAATTTCCCTAGGAAAAGTGGACCATAGTGCCTCTGCAAGGAATAACTCATACATATAGACTCAGCAAGATGGTTTTGCTGACGCAGAACTTGCTACCTCTGTCCCTAAATGTTCAGCTAAGCTGCAACTGAGACAAAGTGAAAGTCAAATGTTTCATTCTCACAGGACCAACTAGCTTCCCATTTCCAGTCACTAGAGGAGTGGAAATGGGGGGAGGTGGAGGAGCTGTTTATTTGTTTGATACAGGGTCTTACTATGTGGCCTTGGCTGGCCTGTCATTTTCTATGTAGACTGACTGGCCTTCAACTCATAGACACATCCACCTGCTACTTCTTCCTACTTCTTGGAATTAAAGGTGTGCACCACAATGCTTGGCTTTAGACTGTTTCTTAATGGAAGGGACTACATTTTCTTCCTAGGAGTTGATATAGTTTTGTATGGATGGATTTGATTTATAGCTATAGATTCTGCACCATGTGATCACAGAATCCTTTTCCAAAGAATTTATCTGTTCAGCTTTTCATATAGGCTACATTATCCTTCATCCAATAAGGGGATGCATGTAGAATCAAATGAGGAACAACATACACATAATATTATTGATTACCATTAAGTATTTCCAGTTGTGGCAATCAGAGGTAATAACTACATCTATTCTCTTTTACCCAGAACTGCAAACTGTTTCCAGAACTTCCATCTGGACAAACTAGTACTATTATATTAAATAAATACTTTCATTTAGTTTCTCACATGGGTTCCATTTTCTCTTTTATATTATTGGTGTGTGTGTGGGTGTGTGCGTGCGTGTGATATGGGTGTGGTGTACATAGCTTTGTATACATACCCATGGACAAGCAAAAACTGGAGGAGATTAGGTCTCCTACTTTACCCCTCTCCCTTATTTCCTTGACACAGAGTCTGTCAAAGAACATGAAATGAGGCTGGTACCAGCCCCAGTCTTTCTTCCATGTCTGGCGCTCCATGATCTAGGCCTATAGGTCACACATGCAGGCATCCCCAGCTTGGTATGTGCTTTCTGGGAACTGGAACTCAGGTCAGCATGCTTTTACTATAAAAATAAAAAGGGCCTTGGGCCATGTTCTCAGCCCAAATATCAACTAGTTTTCATCCTTAGCAGTACTTCATAATATATTCTCCTGTGTTTTGGGTGGGGTGTTGATACCTATTCTAATGAGTAGGCTGTGGGGTTTCACAGTAGTTCTGGTTTGATTTTCCCTGGTGAGTATAAAGTTCAGAAATTTTTTATGGTGTTCTTTGGTATGTTATGAATCTTCTTAGAACAAGCATCTATTTATATACTTTACCTGTATTTTAATCAAACCTTACTTCTTTTTTTGAGTGTTAGGAGCAACAAAATATTCTAGCTATCACTGTTTTATTTTTGGTGGTAGAGATATATTTACAGGAAATAGACAACTACTTTATTGGTAGTTTGTTCAGCAATGTTGGATTGTTGTTGAATAAAGATGTTGAGGCTGCTTAAAACATCTGTAAAATCTCTGTTGATATTCTATAGTGTTTAATAAACTTACTCTCTATAATATACTATATATAGAATAAATCTTGATTTGGCAGACATTGTTAGAACAAAGAAATAATTTAGCAAAGTTGATTACAAAACTCAAGACAATACAAAATTAGTTACTGTAACTACCCTAGAAATCATCATCCCAGCAGAAAACTAAGAAAAGTGCTTCATGCATCAGAGCATAACAATGAACAAGATACTGAACGTTTGGGTTAAGCAGGGAAATGAAAGTTTGAATAGTAAAATCTATAAAGCTTTCTGAGACCACATCAGCATTTCACCTTGGACATCCAATGCTTGCCTGGGGTTTATCATGTTAAAGACCAAATGAAAACTAATTTAAAAATATTCAAAAGAAACTTACTCAACTTACTTTGATTTTTGACATGGTACATCTTTAATATGGGAAATTCACAGAGGCTTAGAGAGTTAATTTTATTTGTAGGTAGAAAGTTCATTGAATTCAGTTTGTTTGACTTGACCAGCTTCTTCTGAGATGCCTAGCAAATGTTTGCTATCATTTATTGTACTATATTACTCTTTAATAGTCAAACTTCAGTATATTTATTTTCCTAGGATGGATGCTGTGTTACAAAAGTAACTGTTGACTTTCCTAATACATTGTAACTTAGAAATCAAATAGTAAATGCATGCAACTTTTATTTAGTAAGCCCTTCGATGACTGGTTTCTGGAGGCAACTTACCAGTGACATAAAACCTCTCAATGCCATATGCTTTCTAATTGTCTTTTAGTGTAGTCACAAGATCCTCATGCTTTTTGAAGATTCTTTGGATGAATTTAGAGGTGAAAAAATGGATTTAATTTTAGAGCTGCAATCAGAATTCTTCGAGAAGTGTTAGAAAAGAAGATTGAATTGCTTTTTCCCAAGAAATTCATCTTTATATCATGTTGTAAAGTATTTTAAATATATATTAAATGTGAAACTGTCACAGAAACGGCAGGAGAGTGTATTGTGTCCTATCATGCTGTTGACAATATAAACACAGTTTGAGTTCAAACAGAAATTTAAAATTATAGGGAAGAATTGAAATCATCAGGTGATATGCTCACAACAGATCGATTCACCACCATTTCTGTTCCCTATTCCAATATTAATATGACAAAGAAGTCAACAAATTGTACATGAATTGACTGTGTCCCATACTTGGGAGCCTGTCAAACCCTGCAGATGGAGCAACATAAGGAATAGAGACAGGTCACAAGAGTACATGTGCTTGGTGAGCAGCAGAAGGGCTTAGGACATCATCTTACCTAGTCTTTACCTCAGTCTCAAGTGAAAGAAATGTGAGGTGTGCATATGGCAAATTGAGTCTCCTCTTTATCCCCTGTCTTCCCCTGCACTCCTTTCATCAGTTTCCTTCTTGCAAAGAAAGTTCTACATTCTTTGTCGTGTTAGGAAAGACTAGGGCAAAATAAGAATTTCCTCTTATCCACATTTCTTTTGCACTTGAGAGTCATTTGTTTTGAAAATGTTAGTTAATTTGAAACTGCATCAATGTGATAGCCTGAAAAATGAAAGTCTTGCAGTGTTATTAAGGTGTGAGCCTTTCCCACCTTCATGTCTGCTAATTGGAGGGGGTGGTGATCACTTGGTCTTTATGCCTTATCACCTATTCTACTGGACCCAGTAAACAAATCTTATCCTCATTTGACCTTACTAATATGACCTCCATTGTTTGCTAGATTGTTAACATTTCCTTTGACCAGCAAGAAATAGCCTTTGCCTTGTGACAAATTCTCAACAGTAGCTGAAAATAAGCTATCCTTGATTGCTGATTCGGTTTAGTCTTTTGCATAGACATTGCCATTGCCCTGTTGGCTTTAATACATTATCTATCTATCTATTTCTATCTATCTATCTATCTATCTATCTATCTATCTATCTATCTATTATCTCTCATCTATCTGTCTTTGACCATCTATTTTTTTGTGTGTGTGTGTGTGCCCCTCATCCACTCCTCAGAGAGAGTACATAGATAGGAAGAATTTTGTTTTAGTTTGATGATCTTGGAATTCAGTTACTGTTTCTTTGTTTTTGTTTTTCCCATAGAATAACATTTTGGAGAAAGTAAAAGATTATGTGATTTTACAGTGTACCAGTTTTCCAAGTAGGTAAAATGGAGGAGACATTACTGGAGAAGCTGAAGGAATTCATAATGTTTGTTCTGTTTTGGGTCATTAATTGATCATGGCATCATCTGGGAAGCTCTATGCAATAGATAAATTCAGAGCTTGGAATGAGCCCAGTCAGTCCATTATTCCCTCTCTAGGCATAATCTATTTTTTAAGCTTCAGAAAATTAGGTTAATTAGAAACACAAAGGCCCTCCCCTCCATGCTGAGGCTTCCTCAGTGGTTTTAGAGTGTGATCCATTTGCATTACAACCATTTACTTAAGGAACTAAAATGCCTTTCAAAGAAAAAGGAGCTATCTGGTTGTGGGTCATACTTCCAAATACACTGTCTCTGTATTGCATTTTTATGTGTATATTATGTGTCCCAACTGAACATCTCTTGTCACCAAATGAAGCCTCCAGTTCCCAAATGAGTTACATCTTACAGACTTCTTGGTCAAAGGAATCTCATGGTAATCTCTACACAATCCAGACTATTGCCAAGGCTTTTGATTTCTCTCCGCAAACAGATAATAAGGTCCTTATTGCCGAAGACAAAACCTACACGATTCACTGAACATGGAGAACTTAAGCTGGTGCCTACCTAGAGCCTACTAATTAATGGTTATTGTACTTTGCATGCTGCCATAGGAGAAAGCTAAATACCAATCCAGCTACAAACTCTTCAATCTACGATAGTGACCTGCCTGCAAGATAGGCTGGTCCAACTGTGGCACAAAGTGTGTAGGAGTAACCAACCAATATTGTATTAAATGTAAGTCCCACCCATGAAATGGAATCCATCCCTAGCACTGCTTGGGTGACCCAGAACCTGAGACTGGATAGGCCAGGGACCTAGGAGAAAACAAGTACTATTGTTCTGCTAAAGGAATATAGGTAGCAGTTAAATGACTCCTGATGACATTCTGCTATACTCATTAGTGTCTTGTTCAGCCGTTATCAAAGAAGCTTCCTCCTGCAGGAGATGGGAACAAATACAGAGATCCTCATGTGGACAATGTTCAAGTAGTGAAAGACCTTGGAACTAAAATGGGACAACTCCACCAAATATCACCCCTCAGGGCTGAGGGAACTCTACAGAAAAGGAGATGGAAAGCATATAACAGTGAAAGATTGATGACACCAAGGAAATAAGGCCTTCTATACGTAGCAAGAGCTGATCTACATATGAACTCAGAGACTGTAGCCCCATGCACTGCGTTTGTAAGGTCCTGAGTCAGACAGGGTTGCAGTAATGAGGAAGGAAGTGGACACATGCTCCTTTATCTACCCCAGAAGCTGTCTCCAAATAATAACCACTTGCAAAGGAAAAATCTGTTGACTTTGATGGAGTCTCACTGGGTTTACAAAACACTCTTAAAGGTAGGCCCCATGCCTAGTAGTAGATGGCCAACACAAAATGAACTCAATGGCATTTTTGGAAGTTCTTGTCTCATAGTGCTTTGAAAGGTCTTCATTGTTATTGTTGTTGTTATTGTTTTGTATTGTTACCATTATTGTTTGCCTTACAGGTCTTCAGTGTATAAATTACAGTTTCCAGTTTGTATTTTAATGGAATTCCCCTGTGTTTGTAAACATGTGTATCTCTCTATGTCTGTATGTGTTTCTTGAGCTTTCTTTTTGGCTTTTCCTCTTCTGTTTGTTTGCATTGTCCTATTCGAGTTTGTGTGTTCTTGTCTTTTATTTTATTATTGTTTATAGGTGCCTTTTTGCTTGTTTTCTAAGGAGATAGAGAGAAAGATTTGACTTTGAATGAGAGAGGGGATGTGAGGAGGATTTGGGAGAAGTTAGGAGAAAGGAAACAATATTTAGAATATATTGTATGAAAAAAATCTATTTTCAATAATGGAATATAAACACTTTGTATGAAAGAGAAGTTA